>OX637533.1:96119794-96807294 GCA_951800035.1 Linnaemya tessellans
TTTAGTAAGTGAATTTAAAATGTTTAACTTGGTGGAACAGTGTTCCTTTACATAATATCATACGTCAACGGGCAGTAAAGGGGCGCAGTACAAAAATAGACAATATCATGTTTTCCACAGACAAACTATGGGCATTGCTAGATGGTCTCAGATTTCATCACTGATCAAGAATATATATACTTTATGGGGTCCAATTCTCTTTGGAGGGTATTAAAACTATATTTTAGCGGTGTCGCTCTGGCAAGGGCTGTGGGGGAGACATTTCACCGTTGTCATAAAACTCTAAAAATAAATGTTTGGGATAATTATATACAAAATTTAAAAAAAAGTTTTTTTTGATAGGGTAATTTAGGGGGCAAAGAGGGAGGAGGGGTAGGGCAGAGTAGTACTATCTAACGTCTCAGCTTCATCATTAAGGCTTAACAATTTTATTTTCAAGGAATGTAGGCTTAAGTAAAACAATTTGTTAAATGTTTACACTATTTTTGCATATAATAACGCCCACTAAAGGGGGCGGGGTACTTTTTATTTATTTTATGGCTCCAAGTTTAACGCGTTAGGCCTTCTTTGACACAAAAATATATCATTTGCTTAACAAAATTACAAAAGAACTTTAAAAATTATGTTGTTTTTTAGAGGTTGGTTTAGTTCTTCTTAGGGGAAGTTTTTTCCCTCTTGCCCGATTTAGCCCATCTCCCAATTTTACCTGTGCTATCTTTCAAGATATATATATGCCAAATTTTAAGAGTCTAGTTCTTTTCGTTTGGACTGAATCTTGATTTCCACAGACGGACGGACGGACATGCTCGGATCGTCTTAGATTTCATCACTGATCAAGAATATATATACTTTATGGGGTCTGAGATGGATATTTCGATGCGTCACAAACGGAATGGCAAAGTGAATATACCCTCCAAATTCTTTTTTGGAGGGTATAAAAACTGATGTTGACTTTCCTTTGTGCCTTGGAATATTTACGATGCCTTTCTGAATTTAAAACAAACAAATTTCGAACAATTAACCTATAAAATCTTAATTTGATGTGTAGCCGCATGGACTCATCTCTAAGAATTGATTTATGGAGATCGTTCTAGCTTCAAAGAAGTATTTCATAGATTTTTATGTGTGTGTATTTTTTTTATAAAATCCGGAAGCTCTTAAAATTACCCCCATTTAAAAAAGTGAGACATTTGGTCATCTTGTTATCTAAAAGTTAAACCATTTTAGATGTTGTATATTAATATTTTAATATTAATCAACAAATCGTTTTATACCAAAATTTGCGGAAATTGTAAAATTTCTAAATTTAAAATCATTTCGAAAAAGTTTTTTTGTTTTAATAAAATTATGCTTTAAGGTAAAAACAGGGTTTGACGTAGAAACCCAATTTTGTTAAAACCATATTCAAGTGCAAACACTATAAAGCTGCAACAGGTAACCATATAAACCAATGACGAATTTTCAAAATTAACAAATGCTAAAAATATAAATAAATGATAGAAATAAAATCTATTGTTTAATGAAAGAGCCAATTTTATGTTTAATAATTCAAAATAAAAACCGCTTATAAAATGTTTGCAATTTTCCATAAAGTATTCTATTATATTAAATTTTCTGGCTGCCAACAGCAACCGATCAATCATGCAACAAATTAATAACAAATAAAACCATAATATTTGTACACACATACATACATACATATATAATTACATACATTTGTATGCGCATATATTAGCCAGCAGTAAATAAAACATTTTATAATAGAAATAACACAACGAAACAAAACAAAAAAAAAAAAACAAGAAATAAATGAAAATAACGGAAATCATTTGTCGTTATTTGTTTGAAATTCAAACTAAATTTAATAAAATAAATATATTTTATTGCATGGAAATACAATAGAAAAGTGCTTGTTGTGAGTAGAAAACAGACACACCTTCATTCACGCAGCGAGAAACCCAGCGCTGCGAATGATCTAAAATCAATATGTTTTTTTTTTAATTTTTTTTTTTAGAATTCATGTACGCAAAACGTTTATGAGTTTAATTTCGTAATCATTATTGAATCTGTTCCTATAGGGCATTTAAGTAATAAATCGCTGGAACGAGGGAACTACACCTCTTGTGGAAATAAAATTGTCACCAAATGCATTTTGCTAAAAACCGGATATGGTATTGAGAAGACAAATGAGAAGATAAAGAATTTTCTTTCGACACTATACTCATGAATGAGCGCGGAGTCGAACACGAACAACATCCTGTTCCGTCTTCTTGAAACAAAATGTCATTGATGTTTAGCGGAATAATTTTTGAAAAAATTTGTTATGGAAAACGGTGGACCCTAAAGATCATCTTTAACTTGCCGCTAATTTTAACCGGCAAAAATGCTATTATTTTAATTTTCAAAATTTAATGCATTAGCTTTTGAATGGCTTAGCCGATTCCCACGTGGTGAGTGGTGATTGCTGCCGCTCTCTGATACCTTTAATACAGTTGACAACACTAATTGATCACATATATAATTTTGGAGTGTTTTCGAAAATTCAATTTTTTCGAAATTTTCGTTCACGATATCTCACGAACGTTTGCAGAGATTTTGAACCGGTTGGAATCGCTCGACGTGGATTTAATTGGCAGCAATCGGCAAAGTCGTTTAGAAGTTATTCTAAAAAACTCACTTTTGAAAAATTAAATTTTTTCTGTTTTGATATTTCAGAAAATGTACCGGCCAGAACCGGTTTCTTTTCATAGAAAATCTAATTTTGAAAGAGATCTTTGAAACGCGACTAGCTCGATTTAAGCACTAATTAATGAGAGATTTCTTTGAAAAATCACTGTTTTCGAATTTTTTTCGTTCACGAAATCCCACGAACGCTTTTCTCGGTTTTGACCCGGTTGCTGATTAGGTTTTGGAATTCATCGGCAAAGCCGTTTAAAGGTTATTAAAAAAACAACTTTGAAAAAAAACTTTTCAGTCTTGTGTTATATTCCCGAAGCGGTTCCAATTCACGGGAAATTTAAGTTTGCAGGAAGCCTCTGAAACGCGACTAGTTTGGTTCGAACACTAATTGATCAGATATATAATTTTAGAATTTTTTAAAAACAATTAACTTTTTTCAAATTTTTTTGTTCACAATATCTGAAGAAAGCACTAATCGGTTTTGATGCGGTTAGGGGCGCTCGGCGTAATTTTTTAAATATGAAAAGGATATTATTTTTAGAATCGATTAGAAAACCCGTTTAAGAGTTATTTAAAATAAATAGTTTTGAGTAAATCTTTTTTTAGATTTTTTGATATTCCTCAAAGTGCAACGATTACGAACCGGTTCGTATTTACAAGCAATTTGAGTTTGAAGGAACCATCAAAAGTTATAAGCGGGTCACATACATATGCATATGCACACATACATACACACATATATTCACACACACGCACCCACACATGCATATACAGCTACAGTAACGGCCTCTCAGGAATAGTCTGGAAAGCTTCCTAGAACTCAAAACGAAGTAAAACCAGTAACTTTTCGATTTTTATACCCTCCAAAAAAGAATTTGGAGGGTGTATTCACTTTGTCATTCCGTTTGTAACGCATCGAAATATCCATCTCAGACCCCATAAAGTATATATATTCTTGATCAGTGATGAAATCTAAGACGAACTGAGCATGTCCGTCCGTCCGTCCGTCCGTCTGTGGAAATCACGATTCAGTCCAAACGAAAAGAGCTAGACTCTTGAAATTTGGCATAAATATATTTTAAAACTTAGAGCAAGTTAAGTTCGATGATGGGCTAAATCGGGCAAGAGGGAAAAAAGTTCCCCTAAGAAGAACTAAACCAACCCAGAAAAAACAACATAATTTTTAAAGTTTTTTGGTTATTTTGTTAAGCAAATGATATATTTTTATGTCAAATACGGTCCAACGCCTTAAACTTGGAGCCATTAAATAAAATAAAAATATTTTTTGACCCCTCCCACTTTAGTGGGCGTTATTATAGGCAAAAATAGCATAAAAATTTAACAAATTGTTTTACTTAAGCCTACATTCCTTAAAAATAACACTTATCAGCTTTAATGACGAAGCTGAGACGAAACCTGGTACTACTCTGCCCTACCCCCTCCTTCCCCTTCGCCCCCTAAATGACCCTACCAAAAAAAAATTTTTTTTTTAAATTTTATATATAATCATCCCAAGCATATATCTTTAGAGTTTTTTGATTGCCGATTTCTGCCCTACCCCCCCCCCCCTCTCTTCCTTTGCCCCCAAAATGACCCTACAAAAAAAAAAAGTTTTTTTAAATTTTGTATATAATCATCCCAAGCATTTATCTTTAGAGTTTTATGACTGCCGATTTCTGCCCTACCCCCCCCCCCCCCCCTCTTCCTTTGCCCCCAAAATGACCCTACCAAAAAAAAAAAGTTTTATTAAATTTTGTATATAATCATCCCAAGCATTTATCTTTAGAGTTTTATGACTGCCTGTTGCTGCCCTACCCCCTCCTCCCACTTTGCCCGCTAAATGACCCTATTAAAAATAAATATACATATTTTTTTATTTTGTGTATAATCATCCCAAGCATTTATTTTTACAGTTTTATGTGTATCTGTTTCTGCCCTACCCCCTCTCCCCCTTTGCCCTCTAAATGACCCTATAAAAAAAAGAAATTTTAATTTTGTATATAATTATCCCAAGCATTTATTTTTAGAGTTTTATGACAAAGGTGAAATGTTTCCCCCACAGCCCTTGCCAGAGCGACCCCGCCAAAATACAGTTTTTATAGCCTCCAAAGAGAATTGTGATGAAGTCTAAGACGGTCTAGCAATGCCCATACGTTCGTCTGTGGAAAACATGATATTGTATATTTTTGAACCCCGCCCCCTTTAGTGGGCGTTGACGTACGATATTATATAAAGGAACTCTGACCCACCAAGTTAAACATATCAAATTCACTTTGGAGGGTATTTAAGATTCGACCCGGTCGAATATACTTTTAAATATGAAAAGGATATTATTTTTAGAATCGATTAGAAAACCCGTTTAAGAGTTATTTAAAATAAATAGTTTTGAGTAAATCTTTTTTTAGATTTTTTGATATTCCTCAAAGTGCAACGATTACGAACCGGTTCGTATTTACAAGCAATTTGAGGAAGGAACCATCAGAAATTATATGCATATGCACACATCCATACACACATATATTCACACACACGCACCCACACATACATATACAGCCATAGTGACGGCCTCTCAGGAATAGTCTGGAAAGCTTCCTAGAACTCAAAACGAAGTAAAACCAGTAACTTTTCGATTTTTTTTATTTTAAATTTTGTTAGCGGGCAGTTAAAAATCAGTCGGGCAGCTCCTGGTTCATTTTGAAAGCAACAAGTATCAATGATGCCTCCAGCATACAAGCCGCTCTAAACAGTCACTATTAATGAGTGCAGAGGTGAGTGGTTCATTTACGTATGTAGTCATTTACGCAGAAATTACCTTCATAACAAGAAACAATTTTTTTTGTTTGAATTAAGTTAAAATAAAGTCAGCCTTGGCCCAGACTCATTAAGAAATTTATACGCAATCTACTCGTTGTTGTATTGTAAGTATAACAATAGATGCTTCATGTTTTTGGTAGGTAGGAAAAAACTTTCCAAGTTACCATAACGCACTATCGTTGGACATACAAGTGGGTGTGTGTGTTCACTAATTACGTAACAACTAAAACAACACCTGTGCTCTGCCGTCCAAAAAGATAATCAAATTATTTGCATCCAATTTTAAATTCATGAATTAAATTCTCATCAAATTTCATTCCTTTAATTCATGTTGCAATTATAAAAAACAACTGAATATTTCAGTTCAACTTTTTTAAGCAGGTGTTGCTTCCTCTTTTGCCCGCAATAAGTAAATCGCTATTGCAAATTAACAGTTTTCACAGGAGTTTCGTTAATTTGGTGAGTACGAAAACTTATAATGGCATGAGCAAATTTCATCATTCATTCATACTTAACAATGGCACAGTGGCGTAGAGAAAAAATTATTTTCAAAGAAAAGCCATATATTTGTACGAGTATGTGGTTAAGCATTATAATTGCGTATTGCTGAAAATATTGTCCCAAATTTGGCAAACACATTTAACTGTTTTTGCAGAACTGTTTAGTTTAAGTGATTATAAAAACGTCTGTTTTGATAAACAGTTACATGTCCGAACACTACGGTGCAGTATGTATAAGAGCTACAGTGTACTTCATCCTTCTCGTAATCCATGCATGCGACTTGTTTGAAAGATCTGAGTAATTAATAAAAGACAAATGGGTATTTTACAAAAAAATTTATAATAAAATAAAAACAAACAAGTAAAAACGTTATATTCAACCGGGTCGAATCTTAAATACCCTCCAAATATTTAGTAAGTGAATTTGAAATGTTTAACTTGGTGGGACAGAGTTCCTTTATATAATATCGTACGTCAACGCCCACTAAAGGGGGCGGGGTTCAAAAATATACAATGTCATGTTATCCACAGACGAACGTATGGGCATTGCTAGACCGTCTTAGACTTCATCACAATTCTCTTTGGAGGCTATAAAAACTGTATTTTGGCGGGGTCGCTCTGGCAAGGGCTGTGGGGGAAACATTTCACCTTTGTCATAAAACTCTAAAAATAAATGCTTGGGATAATTATATACAAAATTAAAATTTCTTTTTTTTGATAGGGTCACTTAGCGGGCAAAGGGGGAGGAGGGGGTAGGGCAGCAACAGGCAGTCATAAAACTCTAAATATAAATGCTTGGGATGATTATATACAAAATTTAAAAAAAAAAATTTTTTTGGTAGGGTCATTTAGGGGGCAAAGGAAGAAGGGGGGGGGGGGCTAGGGCAGAAATCGGCAGTCATAAAACTCTAAAGATAAATGCTTGGGATGATTATATACAAAATTTAAAAAAAAAAACTTTTTTTGGTAGGGTCATTTTGGGGGCAAAGAAAGAAGGGGGGGGGGGGTAGGGCAGAAATCGGCAGTCATAAAACTATAAAGATAAATACATGGGATGATTATATACAAAATTTAAAAAAAAAAATTTTTTTGGTAGGGTCATTTAGGGGGCGAAGGGGAAGGAGGGGGTAGGGCAGAGTAGTACCAGGTTTCGTCTCAGCTTCGTCATTAAAGCTTAAAAGTGTTATTTTTAAGGAATGTAGGCTTAAGTAAAACAATTTGTTAAATTTTTATGCTATTTTTGCCTATAATAACGCCCACTGAAGTGGGCGGGGTCAAAAATATTTTTATTTTATTTAATGGCTCCAAGTTTAAGGCGTTGGACCGTATTTGACATAAAAATATATCATTTGCTTAACAAAATAACCAAAAAACTTTAAAAATTATGTTGTTTTTTCTGGGTTGGTTTAGTTCTTCTTAGGAGAACGTTTTTCCCTCTTGCCCGATTTAGCCCATCTTCGAACTTAACCTGCTCTAAGTCTTAAAATATATTTATGCCAAATTTCAAGAGTCTAGCTCTATTCGTTTGGACTGAATCGTGATTTCCACAGACGGACGGACGGACGGACGGACATGCTCAGTTCGTCTTAGATTTCATCACTGATCAAGAATATATATACTTTATGGGGTCTGAGATGGATATTTCGATGCGTTACAAACGGAATGACAAAGTGAATATACCCTCCAAATTTTTTTTGGAGGGTATAAAAATGAAATAAAAGAATAGACAGTATTTTCTTGAAAAAAAAAAGGCTTGGCGATAGTATTGAATTTATAATATACGAGTATGATTCGAAGTTTTTATACCCTCCAAAAGATAATTGGAGGATATATTCACTTTGTCATTCCGTATGTAACGCAGCGAATTATTCCTCTAAGACCCCATAAAGTATATATATTCTTGATCAGTGATGAAACCTAAGACGATCTAGCCATGTCCCTCCGTGAAAATCACGATACAGTCTCAACGACACGAGTCAGACCTTTGAAAATTAGTATCATATATCTTGAAGGACAGCACAGGTCAATTTCGTAAATGGGCTGAATCGGGAAAAAGTTCCACTAAGAAGAACTAAACCAACCTCTAAAAAACATAATGATTTTTAAAGTTTTTTTGTACTTTTGCCAAGCAAATGATATATTTTTATGTCAAAGAAGGTCCAACGCATTAACCTTAGACCCGTAAAATGAAAATAATTTTGTACCACGCCCTTTGAGTGGGCGTTATTATACGCATAAATAGTAAAACCTTAATAAATACTATTAAAAATAAAATTTTTTAAATTTTATGGCAAAGCTGAGACGTAATCTGATGCTCCTCTGCCCTACCCTCCTCCTCTACCTTTGCCCCCCAAATTACCCTCATTTTTTGTTTACACTTAATAACAGCAAAAATTTACTTTATAGTGGTAAAGACGAAGTGTTTTCCCCACGGACATTGCCAAAGCGTTGGCTGAAGTAGTAGAACACGATGCTATGAAGCGGAGGGTACTGAGTTCAACACCCCGCTGAGTCAAGAATATTGTGTTGACTTCTTCTGATCAGCATTAGTGCATGGTTGTGTTAGTTGTTGCCAATCTGAAGGCATAGCACTGGTCACTGAACATAATTGGCAGCGACTGACACGATCATGTACTAAAAAGCAGAGTAACAGCCGCATCCTCCTTCATCGGTCCTGTAGCAAAAAATTAGCCGGCGAAGAAAAATAGATTGAAATAGCTACAAAAAATGCTCTATCTTCTCATCTTTCTTCATCTGTCCCCTCAATGATATCCCCTCATTTCTAGTGCCCGCGCACTGCACTGCATATGTAGGGGTCATCCCCTGACCACTGGTCCGAGATAAAAAAAAAAACAATTAAATTTTTATACTCTCCAAAAGAATTGAACCATATATTCTTGATCGGTGATGAAGTCTAAGACGATCTAGCAATGTCCATACGTTCGTTTGTTAAAAACACGATACAGTATATTTTTGGACACCACCCCCTTTAGTGGATTTTTCAGTTACATTTTACATGGAAAAATAGTGTAAATAAAGCGTGTTTTTTTTGGAGTGTCAAACATGCAATTGTTGAAATTTTTAATCAAAATAATTGTTCTATTCGCCAAACTCATTGTGCACTTTTACCATTTTATGGCGTCCAAAATCAGAGCGGCTAATTCGAAGAGGAATGGATCGTTTTCGAATCATATTTACTGTTACTGATAGTGTGCATCCCGTGAAACGCCGAACAGTGCACACCGAAGAACATTGTAGATGCAACTGCAGTTGTGAACTTCCATTTTATGGAAAATTTTTTTGTTGTTTAAAATTGGTGTTGCAGATCGCGCCAGCCGTGGCGGCCACATGCCCGAAATCATATTTAAACATTAATTTCATAAAATTTTCTTTCCAATAAAATCCGTTTCATATTAAATTAATTCTATTTTAACAGTAGAATAATAAAAATTTCTTACAAACTAGAAAAAACTAATATTGCACAGAAATGGCTTTGCCTTATATATTAAATATTATCATTAGTTAATAGAATGTGCCGTGCACATACATACATATGTGTCAGTCTATATAAAACATCATATATTTAAAAAATTCTATTACTTAAGCCCTCATTCCTTGAAAATTAAATTTTTAAGATGTTCTCCGGTCTTTCCGGTCGCTATAAATTTTTTTTTTCTACCCTTAAGGATCCGAAAAATTTACTTTTTAAGTTTTTACGGCAAAGGTGAGATGTCTCCTCCATGACCCTTCCCTGATGGAACCTGTATAGAGTTTTAACAATGGGGACAGAAATGTCTTAAAGTAACTCTGACCTTTTTTAAATTGATACAGCTTAAAAAATTAAGACTAAAAGAGAAGGCAAGAATAAATAAAGGGTGGTCAAATTTGAGGTTAGGAAAATTTTTTTCTTAAAAACTTAATTTTTTTCGGCAAATTCAGTTTTATAGATATCAGTGTACAGTAGAGATATGGGAACTAGTAATAATTAATTTAGCACGTCGGCTGGCGTCCGCTCTTCTCACAAAATTTTTAACCACATTTTGCAAGAAAACTTTGCATATCTCGTCAATGCAGCTCCGAATTTCATTTTTTTATCTTTGACCAGCACTCAGGGGATGACCCCCACATATGCACTGCATTGCGCCGGAACTAGAAAGGAGGGTACAGTATTGAGGGACAGATGAAGAAAGATGAGAAGATAGAGCATTTTTGTAGCTATTTCAACCTTTTTTACTTCGCCGGCTAATTTTTTTCTACAGGGCCGACGAAGGAGGGCGCTGTTACTCTGCTTCTAGTACATAATTGAAATAGTCTGGCAACAACTAACACAACCATGCACTAATGCTGTTCAGAAGAATTCGACACAATATTTCATGACTCAGCACGAGGTTGAACTCAGGACCCTCCGCCTCATAGTCTCGTGTTCTACTACTTCAGTCAACACCACCCACATATTTCTGAACGTCAGTTGTTTGTGATTTGTTTACACACTAAATAGAAGCGTTGTTAAACACGAGGAATCTCAGGTGTTCAATTGAACTAGTGCCAGTGAGACTCAAAACTGCCAAAAGCGCGTGAAAGATCAGTGGTCTGGCTGCACTTGAAAAATACTTGCCAACGAGACTTGATTTTAATTGACTGAGAGCTGCTTTGCCGTTGATTGCAAGTACATATTCTATGAAATAACTCTCATTAGCTCCATGTATTTTATTACAAACTTTTTCTTTATATGACACCATTGTGCAGCGTTTGGGATATAAAAGAAGTGACGCAATATTTCATGCTAAACAAAACTTCATTGACAAAAGCTGAAACTTAAAATGCATTTCGTTTATTTAGGGTTTTTTTACCACTGCTCTGTCACCACTTCTGGTGCAACCATGTGCAACCAAGGGTGAATATGTGTTTTGTTGCAACATTTTACAAAATATTATTTACTTACTAAGTGCACAAATATACACATGAGTTTTTGCTACATATTTTCTGTATTCTCTCGCACTATTCTAGAGTTTGGCCAAAAACAAAAAGAAACAGCAGAAAACTTTACAAAACCGTATTCAAACCAAATAGAACTGCACTCGTATCCCCTTTGCTACTTTTCATTCATATTTATGTGTATAATTTTTCTATATTTTTTTATATATTTTTTTTTTATTCTGCCAGACAAAGTATTGTGCAATACAGAGAATTGTGTATAACTTTTTGGTCGAGAAGAAGCTTACAAAAACTATTGTTAACATTTGAAATTTTTGTTTACAGCTTTCAGTTTAGATTGGATGGATACTTTCTGACTAATTGTCAAAAGGAACTGGCTGATGGTATTCATGTTTACGGGACCGTTGAAAAGTTGCAGTTGCGAGGCGAACAAAACAAAAATGTTAAATGGAAATTTATATAAATAAAAAATGCTATAATGTTTCACTTCTGGTTTTGTTTAGTCAAATTTGTTTGAAGTTCTGCTTACAAAAGCCATGTTTTTTTCAACACGTGGTGATTTGAACTCACTAAATATTCATAGTGTAACGGCGTTAGTTATAGATAATTTATTGTGTGAATATATTAAACAAAGTGGGGTCTCTGCGAGGCGAGTGCTACCTTTAATTATTGCTAAACATCTTCTCCAGAAGTTACTGAGCTTAATACGTAAAAATTGTACATTCAGATAATAAAAGATGCCTGTTAATCTGACTTAAACACTTTTTCTGTGGGAATTTTGTATGGAACTTTTTATTTCAGTATTAAATTCAATTCAGGCGAATAGGTGAATTCTTCTACTGATACTTTACCAAATCATCAGTAGTCTTTAACCACAGTTTTGAAAAGTTAAATACCTCTTATCTTATGCACATCTGAGAATACACAATTTAGCTTTTCAAAACTGTGGTTAAAGTCTACTGATGATTTGGTAAAGCACCAATGAAATACATATAGACATTGCTTGACCACCCAACATATAAATTTCATTTTTCTTCGCTTGGCAAAATCGATTTTAAGTACAGACGGACATCGCTTGTTCGACTTGTCTATTTCTAAGCGCGTAGAATATATATACTTTATGGGGTCGCATACTGATATGATGGAAATTACACACAGTGAAACACTTGCCGTATTTTTGGTAAAGGATATAAACAAATCGTTGATTATCGGCTTTGGTAGCGGTTACAAAAACAAATGTTCTCTATTTATTATACCCTTCACAAAAAAGTGAAAGGGTATATATAGGTTTGTCATTCCGTGTGTAATTTCTTCGATATGCACATGGGACACCATAAAGTATATATCTTCTGGATCCTTATGAATAGCCATGACGATTGAGCGATGTCCGTCTGTCCGTCCGTCTGTACGTGAAATCGGGTTTCCCAAGCCCCCAGAAGAGCTAGAGACTTCGTTCTTAGACCGTTGGATTGGAAATGAACTTAAATAGGCTGCTATTGAATTCAGAAAGATCTGAAGTACGGTTCCAGAGCTGGGAAGCTTACACCTATTTCTCGGCGCAAAATTTAGACCAAAAATCAATTTTTTTTAATGTTTGTAAATTAAACCTACTTCGTGCTTTGGGGAGCCTCAATGGTCTATTAAAAACTAAAAAAATAAAATTGTTTTCTAGGGATGGGAAATTAAAAATTTTTTTTCGGACTATTCCGTATTTTGTAGTACATGTAGTAACTAAAATTGTTAAAAATTTCAAGTTTTTCTTTAACAAAACCACTTTATACGTCATGAAGATTTGCATTAGCTAAAAAAAATCAAAAATTTTAAATTCAAATTTTCTTCCAGGGGTGGGAAATTGATTTTTTTATACATGCAAGTAATCAAACAGGCAATTGATGTTTATTTTTGTTTTTTTGTTTTTTGCCAACTAAAACTGTCTTATAATTTAGGAAGAACAAAATTGGTATCAAAAATTCATAAATAAAAAATAAAATTTCGAATCCAGGGCAATATTTTATGGTACATGAAAGTTACCAACATGGTAAAAAATTTTAAATTTTTCGTAAATAAAACTACTTTATACCTCAAGAAGCATTGCACTGATAAAACAAATGAGCAAAAAAAATTTAAATTTCGTTTCCAGGGTTGGAAAAATTAATTTTTTTTGGTACATGCAATATTTTGTAGTACATGTAATAACCAAAATGGTTGCAAAATTCGAGTTTTTCTTAAACAAAACTACTTTATACCTCATGAGGATTTGCATTGATAAAGAAAATTTAAAAAAAAATAAATTTCGCTTCCAGGGTTGGGAAATTGAAATTTTGTTTTAAACATAAATGGAACCAAAAAGGCAATTGACGTTTTTTTTACTAATTAAAACTATATTTATATCCTATATGGTTATATATATTAAGGTTTTCTTAAATAAAACTATTTCATGCCTCATTAAAAGTTGCATTGGTAAAAACAAATTAAATTTCGTTTCCGGGGTTGGGAAATCAATATATTTATTCTGCATAAAAGTAACCAAAAAGGCAATTGACGTTGTTTTTTTTTTTTTGCTAATTAAAGCTGTTTTATAATTCAGGAAGAACAAAATAGGTATTAAAATCTTAAAAAATCAAAATTTCGACTCCAGGTTTGGACAAATGATATATTTTATGGTACGTGAAAGTTACCAAAAAGTTTAAAAATATTTTTTTTTTGTCAAGTAAAACTATGTTACACCTCACTAAGAATTGCATTGGTAAAAAAAATAAAAATTCGCTTCCAGAGTAGGAAAATCCAAATATTTTTCGTACATAATAGTACATACATAAATTCCAAATTTTGTGCTTTTAGTGAATTAAACCTATTAGATATTTCAGAAAAAATTAAACTAGTATCAAAAAATTATAAATTCGGTTCCATGGTTGGGAAATCGACATTTTCTGATTCATAAAAGCAGCCATTTTATTTGTTATTTTTAATTTTTATGATGAGTTATACCTACTTTATATATCAGAAAAAAGTAAACTGGTATTAAAAACCAACAACATTAAAAACCAAAGAAACGGATTTTTTGTTTTGTTTGTAAATTAAATATATATAATATTTTCGAAAGACGTTCATAGGTATTAGATATAAGAAAAGCCAAACATTTAGCTTCCTAGCCGAAAAATTTAAACGTTTTCGATAACATCATTTTGATTTTTTAATTAAACCTACTTTCTCTTTTAGCAAGAAAGAAAGAAAGAATAATTGCATCTGTGAAGAGTATTTAAGATTCGGCACAGCCGAATATAGCAATTTTACTTGTTTTATATTTAATATGTTTCATACGAACTCAGTTGATAGGTGATGGATGAGTGAATGAAATAACTAGAATTCGGGTGAAAAACTACTATTTTACTTATAATTTATGATTATTAACGTCAGCTTTAAACAGTAACATTCGTTATGATTACTGTTTGTAGGAAACTAACGATGAAAATGAGGGTGATGTATTCCATAAAAAAGTGAAAATGTGAACCATTTATGGTTCATATGGTAAAAGAAACATCAATTTAAGTGAAAATGTATAAAAAGAGTTTTTTTTTTTGAAATATTTTGCTGCAACACATGGTAGATTTGTGGACACGTAAAGAGAATAGTTGGCGATAAAATGTTTAGAGATGAAAATATTGTCCCCTAATCAGCTAAAAACATTTCTGATTTGATCTCTCAATTAGTC
Source organism: Linnaemya tessellans (assembly GCA_951800035.1). Classification (NCBI taxonomy): domain Eukaryota; kingdom Metazoa; phylum Arthropoda; class Insecta; order Diptera; family Tachinidae; genus Linnaemya; species Linnaemya tessellans. The sequence goes on from OX637533.1 coordinate 96,134,435, forward strand.
ACAAAAATGCGAGTGATATGCTTTTATATGCTTTATTTAAAAAATATTTTATAACCATGCGCCGGGTTAGTTTTTAGTCAAAATTTGCTGCTCAGATTTTTTTCTGCATTCATACACAATAATTCCGAATGCCGTTTGACTCAAACTGTCTGACACGGGACACAATTTTTTAATTTTATTTCAGCATGCCATGACTTTTTTCAAACTATTCTATTTTGGATTCAAGATTATTTTCTACCCTAATTAATTCAATTTAGATCTTTCTTCATCTGTCTTATTAACACTATTCTAGTTCCGCAATGCCCTGCATATGGAGGAATCATTCCCTGAGTTGCGGTCCTACTTAAGTGTACGAAAAAGTTATGATCAAAAAATTAAAAAAAACTATTTTGTTCTTTAACTTTATTAAAAAAACTCTAAGATAAAATAAATTTTTGTCATAAAATTTTAGCAAGAAATATTCAATCTACTCTTGGCTACATTTTTGCCGAACATAATTAAGCGATATCTTTAAGTGCTGATTAGCTACTTGGCAAAAACTGATGACACCTTTTTTAGGGCATCATGCTAATATTGGGAAGCTTTGGAGGCCCATAAAAAACGGTCACCAAATTGGTCAAACTGAGTACAGGGCTTTACTACAATTTGATAGTAGAATCGAACCCATATAGTCACGACCTTGCACTTTTCAAAAGATCTTCATTTGTCGCATAGTGTAATCATAGGACACTAGTCAAAGTGGTTACTGAGGCAAAGATCTGCATATTTAAAAAAAATCTGAGATTTTTTTCAGTTCTTTGTTATGAATATTGGTGATTTCTCTTCAGTGTAGCGATTTCATGTTTTTATTTTGCTTTAAAAATTAATCCTACAGCAGCACTGGAATTGTATTGATATTTAAAATAAAATATTAGGCTCATTTGGAGAAACAATTTTATTTTATGTAGTTCTAAGCAAATGAAAAACTTTAATTAAAATGCAACATAATAAACAAAACACAAGTTTCAGTCGAACTCGTACGTGTAAATAAATTTTGAGCAATTAAATGTTTCATGTTATCTAAGCAAGAAACATATAAAGTTATTCCCCACCGGCAGGTATATGAGATTTTACATTAAATTTTTATTGTTTTTTAATTTACTTGGTTTGCTTGAAACAAAATATTTTAAAAATTGAACAGATATTTAATTTCATGTATTTAAAACTTCTTTTAATTCAAATATGCTATACTTTAGGCTTATATAAAGGGTGCTTTTTATCAAGTTTTTTTTTTATACGAATCACTCTGTTTTCTGACAGCTGTTTTGACAGTTTAAAGTGACGTCTCTACTCAGTATTGTTTGGCAAATCATCATGAACAGGTTTACTCTAGAACAACGCTTCCAAATCGTGGAAATTTATTTTCAAAAAACAGTGTTCAATTAAAAATGTTTATCCGCTTCTTTACCGCAAAATTCTCTTCAGTGATGAGGCTCATTTTTGGTTGAATGGATATGTCAACAAGCAAAATTGCCGTATTTGGAGCAAAGATAATCCACACGCCGTTCAAGAATTACCAATGCATCCCGATAAATGTACTGTTTGGTGCGGTCTATGGACTGGTGGAATCATCGGTCCTTATTTCTTTAAAAATGAGGAAGGACGACGCGTTACCGTGAATGGAAATCGATACAGAATCATGATCAATGAATTTTTGGTGCCAAAATTTCAAGATATGGATGTAAACGAAATGTGGTTTCAACAGGATGGTGCCACTTGTCGTACTGCGGGCGAAACAATGGACTTATTGAAAGAACATTTCAACGACAACATTATTTCGAGAAATGGACCGGTGAATTGGCCTCCGCGTTCGTGTGATTTGACGCCACTCGATTATTTTTTGTGGGGATACCTGAAATCATTGATTTACGTGGATAAACCAGCAACGATTGACGCTTTGGAAAGCAGTATTCAACGTGTCATTGCTGAAATACGCCCTCAAATGCTTGGAAAGGTGATCGAAAATTGGACCTCCAGAATGACCTTTGTGCGAAATGGTCGTGGTGGCCATATGCCCGAAATTATATTTAAATGTTAAATGACAAGAAATTATCCACCAAATAAAATTTTTTTTTTGCCATTTCATAATTTGTCATGTGTTTTGTTTAAATTTCAAATCAGCAAGCTCTTATAAAAACACCCTTTATTTTCTTAACACTAGTTGATATCAAAGATAAAATATATGGAAACATATTTAAGAAGAACATTTCATTTATTTCCAAGTGCTATAAGTGTTCCATTGTGAAGCCATTGCAGCACTTAACATATTCTTGAAAAGTGAATGCTAAACCACTAAATGGAATTGCATGAACGTTAAAACGATTGCAAAAGAGAAGTCATTCTTTCAAGCAATCTGAAGTCTTTACCTGCACCAGGAGTGAACCCACAGGGGTAAAAGTTGCCTATTTGAGGTGCGAAAAGCTTTTGTACTCCTTTTTGTAACACGCTGCCAAATCCATTTGGTTAACCTTCAAATCACCCTTGTGTGGAAAACCACACAAACTGAACAATATTTGTACGATAAGGAAAAATATATTTGGTGTATACTAAAGAAATTTCCTGACTTTGTTAATAATAACAATTAAACACAGAAAACACATTTTTATTAAAAACTATTTTTTAGTAACGAAATATTTCAAAACTTACGTAAGTTTCCCTCGTGTGTGGTTTTCCAAACACATACGCAGTTTAAATGTAATTTGTACTAAAGACAACATTTTCTGCCGTCAAGTGTGGATACAGTAGACAAAATGTTATCGTGCTGTAGTTCGAAAAGATAAACAAATCGATGGCCAGTTTTTTTTTTTTTTTTTAATTAGTACCGTTACTGAGGGGATGACCCCTACTCATGCGTACATTGGGCTCGAACTAGGAAAATTGGTTGTGGGAAAGAGGATAAAGGAAATGGTGTCTATGAACATTCGATTTGCATTTTTTCATGCTATATACGGCAGGAGAGACTTCCACAGGGAGTTTATTCCACATACGGGCTGAGAATGAATTTTCCCTGTAATGCGTAGTGCGGTTGACTAGTAAATCCACTACATATGGATGTCATCGCACTCTAGAGCGTGTTGAGTGTAAAAAAAGTGCGCGTTTCGGTAAAGAGATCCTGACTTAGTTGGAACGAAACCCATTATAGTAACGATTTAATCAGTGAAACGCACCCCACATTGCGTCGATGCCCAAGTGAGTCAATAGAGTTGGCTACCCTACCGTCGCCTATGATTTTCTTCGCCCTCTCCTGTACACTGTCAAGGGACTTCAAAATAGACTTTGAAGCACCGGCCCAAACATGAGAGTTGTATTCCATTTTCGGTCGGATGTAAGTGGTATATATAGTAAGGAGATCAGATTTGTATGTCTTACACGGCCTTAGAAAGCCGAGGCACTTGAACGCTTCTTTTGAAACATAAAAAATATGCTCTGTTCTTCGAACGTCACACTGGATTTTGATGCCAAGAACACCAAGAGCTTCTGATTCCTCAATATCTATACCACCCATGTTTACAGATGAAGCAGCGTGATCGGGGATGCGTCGGTGTGTAAGCAAACAACATTGAGTCTTACGGGCATTGAAATTTATTCAGTTTTTGTGACCACATTCAACAATTTTATTGAGGTCACCGTTGACCGCAACATTCATATTGTGCCTCATCGCCTCGATCTCTGACGATGTCGGTCTATTATTGAAAGTATATGAATGGCAAAGGCAGCTATCATTTAGAAATATAAAAAATAGTGCAGGAGAAAGAAAAGTTGCTGTTTTCTCAAACATGATCGATATTAAATTTAAAGATATAAATCGAAATTGGAATGCAAACAAGCCAATTTTACGGCGAGTTTTTTTGCGCGAACGTGGAATATCCCCGCAAAGTCTTATATGGCAAAACGAAGGGGCGTACCAAGAACTTAATCAGGAGTATATACTTTCTGCTATCAACCAAAGAAATTTAATAGATGAACCAAGCGACTCAATAACTCAGTCCCTAGATTTACTGATCTGTGAACCATCTGAATATAAATTATTATAAAATAAAACGATATTTAAAATAAATATGTCATTAATACTCATATATCTGACCTTTGATTGAAAAAAAACTATGCTCCTTCAGCAAAACACACAGACATTCCATATGTGAGAAAGACCACACACGAAGGTAACTAACAATTCACAGCAATTCGCTCGAAATTTTAAACAGAGTACCAGACTTAAGGTTGTAAGCGGCAAAAGTTGCGAAATCAGTACTTTTATTTATTCAAACATCTAAATAAAGCAGTCAGTAAAGATAGTCATATAATTAAAATATATATTTTTGCTCTCCAAAAAAATTTTAGTGGTATTCTGTTTTCTTGCAAATTAGGAGATTAAGTGATATAATTTCCAATGCACCATTTGCACCGAACACTGAATGCCTTTATTATTTTGTCACATTCAAATATACGCGCTCACATATTTTTCTGGACACGACTGTGTGTTTCTGAGAAAATTGCAACACAATTTGATTTTGAAATAATAGTTTACAAAAGGAGTAAAATGTTTACTTGCGATGTTATAGAGGATTTCACATACGGCGCTTCCTATCTCTAATTATAAATAAAACAAGAACTATTTAAGCCATTATGTGTTAAATATGACATCCTTCAAATGGCCATCATGGCTTCTCTCGCTGGAGTGCATTTTGAATGTGAAATTTTTCATAAGTCTGGTGTATAAATAAGGCTGAAGTTGAGCGATAGCATGGTTTGTTGAATTTAAGGACCTCTGTGGTTTCTAGTTTACTCGCATACGCCGGCGACTTAAGAAAATTCCACCAGAAAAAGTCTAATGGGGGTCTTAATCGTATGATCTCACATCAGGCCGAACTGAGATGACTATGCCAAGAACTCGACTATGTGGAGAACATCCAATATGACGACAATTGTGTGGAATGTTGCGATGTCCTGTTGAAACCATACGTAATTAGTTGGTGTTTAGATCGAAAAGAAGTTATTAATTATTGACTTATAGCGCTCGTCATTGATAGATATGCATCAATGACGCCCTCAGCCCGAATTCCATAAAAAAAAACAGTGACTATTTCGGTATACATTGGATACTCTTGCAACTCATGTGGATGGCTGTCCTCCTAAAATGGACAATTTTGTTTGTTTACGTACTCATTAAACGCGAAATGGAAGTTGAGGCCCATATTATATATTCTGTACGTTGCAGGAACAGAATACACATTTTGAAAAAAAAATTTTTATAATTGCAAGTGTCGAATATAAACTGAATAAAGGACAGCTAATTTGGTAGAAGTATCTCCCGCAAGATGGCCCCTATTAAACGTTAAAGCTGAGAAGTTAGAAAACTTTTTATAAATATATATTATATATATATATATATATATATATATATATATATATATATATATATATTATAGATATATATATATATATATATATATATATATATATATATATATATATATATATATATTAGAAGAAACATATATGCATATATATATTATTATAGGGTTTTCACACTGAAAGTTAAAACCTGGTTTTAGCGTTAAACCATAAACAGCTGGTTTTGCGTTCACATTGAAAATTGTGGGTTTAACATAAAGGCTGTATAATAAATTTGTTCAAAATAAATTAAGTCGCTCATAGAAATGTGCGAATTTGTTACTGTACTTGTTCCCTATTTTTACAATACTTAATTGACAACCTGTACAACAGAAATTTTTGTTTGAAGGAAAACAGAAAACGTTTTACAATGCGCTCTAAAATATAAATTATTTTACATTTTGTGAATGAATAATATAAAATTATGGATCTACTTATACAAAGTGAAGAACTTCTTGCAAATCAAGTTGTTATATAAAAAAAACGCAAACGGATTCTGAACGAAAAAATTGCGCTTGTGTAATAACATACGTGATTCTAGCTGTTTCCAATATAGAACTTGGCAGCACTCAAAATTAGCACAGCCAAAAACGAGCATGAATGAGGTTGCATTTCGTAAAACCTACTTAAAACCAATGCGAAAGTAGTTTTAAGTTAATTTTAACAAAATCATTTTGTATTGCAAAACCAGGTTTTAACTGTTGGTTTTAACGTTAAAACCAGAATTTATTAAAACCTAGTCAGTGTGAAAACACTTACTTAGAGTAAATCATAAATGTAATAAAATTTTTTAATTCGATCTTCGAATAACGTGGTAAATAAAATAGTTTTATGGACGCTTATAATTAACAGATTTTCATAAAAAACTTGTATATTACAACTTACAAAGCCATTAAGTAGTACAGCCTTATAAATTAATTTTTTAGAAATATTACGATTATTATGACAAAAGTCAAAAGTGACGGACTTATTGACCATACCTCGTATATCTTGACTGTCATACCATTCATAAGAAAATCATGATTTGTAATTAAAATTTTTTTATGGCTGCTAAGAATTAAATTTTAAGTTTCAAACTAATTAAATTAAATTTTCACTGATAGGATCAGTAAATATTGCTTTGCCTTATTAATTCTATGTTTAGCTAAACTTTTAAGTACCTCATGTGAACTGCATATGATTACTACTTATGAAAAATTTTCGCTTTCAAAAATGTCTCTGATTCATCTGTAAGTTCACACATCCATAAATATATACAATGTTACCGAAAACGCTTCACGCATTTCACTTTGTGGTAGTAGCTCACACCATCCACAACCAAGTCAACATCCTAAATAATTGATATGTGTGCAGTCACATACTAAGATGTATGTTTGTGTACACAACCACTAACATGAAATCAAAAGACGAATGAGTGGTAATAAACATATGAATTTAGTTTTAAATGCTTGTACTTGCATATGTATGAATCGCTAAAAACAATATAATCGTCAGTATCATCATAAAAAGTGGAAAAATATGGCATATTAACGAAATAAAAATAAAACCGGAACAAAAACTGTGTAAGAGAGATAAACAAAACAAGTAAGATTGTAAAACAAGTATGAACATTATATTCGGCCTGGTCGACTCCTAAATACCCCTAAAAATATTTAGTAAATAAAAGCATACAGCTCTCGTATTCAATTTCCTAATAAAATTTGTTTAAATAAGGACTGTTATCATTATTCAACTAAGCCACCTACTGAGTAGTGATAAACACAATACACATGAGCACTCATGATGAAAGCGTTGCGGCTTTCGAAAACAGCTGTCCCGCTCTGCTGTGAAAGTTGAATAACTAAACTGATGTTGACTTTCCTTTGTGCCTTGGAATATTTATCATGTCTTTCTAAGATTTAAAAAGAACTAATTTCGAACAATTAGCCTATGAATGTTAATTCAATTTAAAACGAACTCAATTTTTATTGTTTTATATTAAGGCGCACAAAAGAGACGGAGATCAATTAAAAATGTTTAGCCTAATAGGTCAGAATTCCTTTAAGATATTTCTGTGTCCAATTTTAAAACAGTATTTTGACAGGGACTCCAAAGGCAAGGCCGGTGGGGGAGATATATAATATTTGCCACAAACACTGAAAATAAAATTGTGGGCGTTACCAAGTGTAAATTTTTATTTTTTTTATGGGTTCATTTAGGGGACAGAAGTGGGTGGAGGGGTATGGCAGGGTAAGTCAAGAGAACATATTACCTTCGTAGTAAAGGCTTCAAAATTTAATTTTTGAAGAATGTAGGTTAAGGAGCACAATTTGTTAAATATTTAAATTTCTTTTTTGCATGTAATTTGTTACTTTAACGCTCTCTAAAGAGGACGGGTTCCAAAATTAATTTTTTGGATTTTCTGGCTCCAAGTGTAACGTCTTGGACTTTATCCGGCATAAAAATATTTCATTTGCTTAACAAACTTACAAAAAACTTTCAAAATGACGTCCTTTTTTAGAGGTTGGTTTAGTTTTTCTTAGGGGAACTTTTTCCCCTCTGATCCGGTTCAGCCTATTTACGAACTTGACCTGTGCTATCCTTCAAGATATACTTATGCAAAGTTTCAAGTGTGTGACTCCTTTCGTTTGGACTGAATCGTGATGTCCACAGACGGCCAGACAAACGGACATGACTAGATCATCTTAGATATCATCACATGAAAAATGTATATAGAGGGATATTTCGCTGCATTACACACGGAGTGACTAAGTGAATATATCCTCCAATTCTTTTTTGGAGGGTATAAAAACAGCCTCGAAAACACAAAAGTTGAGGAAAGATTACATGAGTTTTTACGATTTCTGTTACAACCGTGAATTTATATACACACATATGTATTCACATATACATATGTATGTATATAGGATATTGTTTAAGACTTATTTTTTTTTGTAAGAAGGGTTGCTTCATGTTTTTCTGATGAATTTCGTGACAAACGTTTTGTTGAGTATAGCCTAGTACTCTGTTCGAATTTGTGGAAAATGTTGCGCAACATCAGTTATTTCAGTTTCAGTTTTTTTCCTTTTTAATTGAAATTATTTTTTCCATTTTCAATGAGAAATTTTGTTTTTCGTTCGAAATAAATAACATTCATGTTATTTCACATGTTTTTCATAATTAAAACAGAGTACTAGTCTAGCAACATTTTTCCACAAATATTTCGATTGAATATTTTTTGTATGGGTTCTGTCAGAATTTCACATGAAATTTGAAACAGAGTACTAGGCTTATTTATAAAAGATTTTTTGTATATACTCCCAGTATTTGGCAAAATGATGTTGCTTTAAAATGAGAGCATACAGATGAAAGCAAGAAATCAAGAAAATAAATTTAATATCATTTTTGTTGTACAGGGTGGCGCTCGTATCTTGCTATAACTGTCAATAGGGAACGCTATTTAAACATGTTAAAGGAGCTGTTTTCCTTAGAACTTCATATATTTTTCAACAGCATTTGGTAACAGCGAGACGAAGCAACTGCAGCGGTTGTGGCGGAGCTCCAACAGAAATTCTCAAATAAATTACTATCGATTTCCTAAGGCACCTAAGATTACCTGACTTTTTTTAATATTTTTTTTTATTTTGGACCACCACTCAGAGAGCATTGCGCCGGAACTAGCAAGGAGGGGATAGTATTGAGGGGACAGATGAAAAAAAATTAGAAGATAGAGAATTTTTTTGTAGCTATTTCAACGTTTTTACTTCACCGGCTAATTTAATTTGACTGCACCATAATTATTTATAGGGTTATGCCAAGCAAAAGGTGTACGAGGTAAAACCATCGAATTAGACTACATTGAAGCAGCCCATTAAAACAAGAGTTAAGGCGATTTCGACTGCAAGGGACAACTTCCTGTTGCGTATGCGTAATATGATTTTTAGACTTGCATTTTTAATTGAGTCAATATTCACTTAATTGACATAATTATCTTCCTCATTACTTATAAAAAACTTAGTCAGTTCAATTAACGTATGATAACTAAAAGTAAAATTTTGTCGTTTTCATGAGCACCTCAGTGTGGGATCTTTTTTCTTCTTTTAATTTTCTATTTCATAATAAATTTAATATCAATAAGCTAACTTCAGGATAGGTCGACATATTGCATTTATGGTGGTTTTTTATATTTTTCACATTTTAGGTTTAAGTCTTAACTATTGACTTGCGTTTTGCTCACTAAACATACTTTTAAGCAGTGCTACATTTGCAATTTTACTCCATTTTACAACAATTAAGTGTTAATTGTGCAACCACTTAATTAAAATTGTATATGATTAATTGTGCTCAATTATGGCATTAATTGCGATAGGCTCAATTAAGGAGTATGTCTGAACAGTGAATGAATAAGCAAGCAGAGCAATGACGGTGTATTACAAAAAAATAAATAAATAAAAAAAGACAGGGATTACAAGTGTGTTACCATCGGTTTGATACAGTTCCCGTAGGCAATTTTCTAATAAGATTTTTATAAATAAAATTTGTTATCATATTCAATTAAGCCACCTAATAAGTGGTGACAAACAAAAATACACACGGTTACGGAGAATGAAAGTGTAGCGGCTTTCGAAAACAGCTGTTCTGCTCTGCTATGTAAGTTCGAAAATTGAAACCGATATTCTCTTTCCTTTGGGCTTTGCAATATTTATCATTCTGAGTTAAAATATGAATTTTCGAACAATTAGCCTATCAATTTGAATTTAATAAATGATAAAAGAGTTATTATTGTAGAACGATTGGCGCGTCACCCTGTCTGTGTGTATTTGATTTGCACTTAAAATACACAACAAACTTGTCAATTATTTTTATGTTGTGTAAAAATTTTAGAGATGCTGAAAGCTTTGTAAATTTTAGGGCTATAACATAAATTTTGTGTAAATAAATCATTAAATAAGGCAACATAATTGGATTTTAAAAGTCTGTGCTAAAGAGATTCCCTTTGATAAAACTTCGTCTTAATTTTCACTCCCATAATAAAAATCAGAACGACATCAGTCACGGATGGAAAACATGATACAATTGTACTTTTTTTGGTACAATTGCAACTTTGTTGGTACCGTGGTACTACCACGACTAATTTGGTACAATTTAAATATCTCAATCAAAAGCTTACATCTAGTTCATAAAAACGTTTTATGCTTGAAAATTTTTGTTAATTTCTCAGTGAATCAGTTAATAAACATAAAATATTTCTGTGAATTATACGGTTACATAATCAAAGATTTTGTGTCAACTTTTTATTACATACAGTCAGCACTTCATGAAATTTTCGGATCGTTTCTTACTCCTATATATTTATTTTGTCGTTTCTTTTTGAAAATGATTGTTCTTTCGAGATAAAACGGTTCTTTAGACCCGAATCTTTCAAAATAGTGTCTTATGTCTCATATTTCTGCTGAATTATGGCTCATTTAAGTAACGGACTTGAATTTTTCGCAACAGAAACATTTTTCATCGTTAGGCTGCCTTATATTTGATTCGAAAACAATCACATTGAAAAAGTGTATAACAATTGATTTTCAAATACCGAAAAAAGTTTCAATCAATGTCTCGTTGCCCAAATTTTAAACTACCAGAAAATTTATTATCTTAAATTGTTTGACTTTTTGAATAACATTTAATCAACTGATTCCTAAATTTTTATGTGTATAATATTTTTTGTTGCATACTTGTGTAGAGAAGTTTTTGAATTTCTCTTTATAGAAATATAAAATATATAAAAAATGGTACCGCCATGGTATGAAAAGTACATTTTATTTAGTTAATTGGTACAAAATCAAAATAGCCCTTTTCCATCCCTGACATCAGTGAATGTATCTCTAATACAGTGGATTGGTAAATTGTGTATGTGTTGAGCTTCAGAGCTACCCACCAAACACAAATCCAAGCGTTTGAAAGATTGTATACTTATACATAATTAGCAATATTTTCTAACTTGAAAAAAAAACGTTGATTACGTAAAATTATTAATTAACAAGTAAAAACGTTATATTCGACCGGGTCGAATCTTAAATACCCTCCAAATATTTAGTAAGTGAATTTGATATGTTTAACTTGGTGGGACAGAGTTCCTTTATATAATATCGTACGTCAACGCACACTAAAGGGGGCGGGGTTCAAAAATATACAATATCATGTTTTCCACAGACGAACGTATGGGCATTGCTAGACCGTCTTAGACTTCATCACAATTCTCTTTGGAGGCTATAAAAACTGTATTTTGGCGGGGTCGCTCTGGCAAGGGCTGTGGGGGAAACATTTCACCTCTGTCATAAAACTCTAAAAATAAATGCTTGGGATAATTATATACAAAATTAAAATTTCTTTTTTTTGATAGGGTAATTTAAAGGGCAAAGGGGGAGAGGGGGTAGGGCAGAAACAGATACACATAAAACTGTAAAAATAATTGCTTGGGATGATTATACACAAAATAAAAAAAAATTTATATATATTTTTAATAGTGTCATTTAGCGGGCAAATGGGGAGGAGGGGGTAGGGCAGCAACAGGCAGTCATAAAATTCTAAAGATAAATGCTTGGGATGATTATATACAAAATTTAAAAATTTTTTTTGGTAGGGTCATTTTAGGGGACAACGGAAGAAGGGGGGGGGGGGTTAGGGCAGAAATCGGCAGTCATAAAACTCTAAAGATAAATGCTTGGGATGATTATATACAAAATTTAAAAAATTTTTTTTGGTAGGGTCATTTAGGTGGCAAAGGATAGGGGGGGTAGGGCAGAAATCGGCAGTCATAAAACTCTAAAGATAAATGCATGGGATGATTATATACAAAATTTAAAAAAACATTTTTTTTTGGTAGGGTCATTTTGGTGGCAAAGAAAAAGGGGGGGGGGGGGGGGGTAGGGCAGAAATCGGCAGTCATAAAACTCTAAAGATAAATGCTTGGGATGATTATATACAAAATTAAAAATTTTTTTTTTTGGTAGGGTCATTTAGGGGGCAAAGGAAGAGCTGGGGTTGGGGAGGTAGGGCAGAAATCAATAGTCATAAAACTCTAAAGATAAATGCTTGGGATGATTATATACAAAATTTAAAAAATTTTTTTTTTTTTTTGGTAGGGTCATTTAGGGGGCGAAAGGGAAGGAGGGGGTAGGGCAGAGTAGTACCAGGTTTCGTCTCAGCTTCGTCATTAAAGCTTAAAAGTGTCATTTTTAAGGAATGTAGGCTTAAGTAAAACAATTTGTTAAATTTTTATGCTATTTTTGCTATAAATATTTTTTCGGTAGGGTCATTTTAGGGGGAAAAGGAAGAAGGTGGCGGGGCTAGGGCAGAAATCGGCAGTCATAAAACTCTAAAGATAAATGCTTGGGATGATTATATACAAAATTTAAAAAAAAAATTTTTTTTTTGGTAGGGTCATTTAGGTGGCAAAGGAAAGGGGGGGGGGGGGGGAGGTAGGGCAGAAATCGGCAGTCATAAAACTCTAAAGATAAATGCTTGGGATGATTATGTACAAAATTTAAAAAAATTTTTTTTTTTGGTAGGGTCATTTAAGGGCAAAGGGGAAGGAGGGGGTAGGGCAGAGTAGTACCAGGTTTCGTCTCAGCTTCGTCATTAAAGCTTAAAAGTGTTATTTTTAAGGAATGTAGGCTTAAGTAAAACAATTTGTTAAATTTTTATGCTATTTTTGCTTATAATAACGCCCACTAAAGTGGGCGGGGTCAAAAAATATTTTTATTTTATTTAATGGCTCCAAGTTTAAGGCGTTAGACCGTATTTGACATAAAATATATCATTTGCTCAACAAAATAACCAAAAAACTTTAAAATTATGTTGTTTTTTCTGGGTTGGTTTAGTTCTTCTAAGGGGAACTTTTTTCCCTCTTGCCTGATTTAGCCCATCTTCGAACTTAACCTGCTCTAAGTTTTAAAATATATTTATGCCAAATTTCAAGAGTCTAGCTCTTTTCGTTTGGACTGAATCGTGATTTCCACAGACGGACGGACGGACGGACGGACATGCTCAGTTCGTCTTAGATTTCATCACTGATCAAGAATATATATACTTTATGGGGTCTGAGATGGATATTTCGATGCGTTACAAACGGAATGACAAAGTGAATATACCCTCCAAATTCTTTTTTGGAGGGTATAAAAATAAAACTTTTTCTAAGTAAACAGTCAAATGAAAAAAATTAAAAAAGATAGGACAATAATTTGTTACGTTTTCCATTAAAGAAAAAAATAAATAAATAAATAAAATAATTGTTGCTTGCTGGAATATTCGCCAAAACAAAAAATACGCGATTGGATGTATCAAACTTAATAAGCTTTGATATTTGTCGGCATGGACGATCATTTTCATATGGGAAACATATTCAAAATATTTTTGATAAGATTTTACACAGACTAATTAAAAAGACTAAGTGTATTACTAAATTAGGAGAATTGGTATAGTCCGTTATTGGAGAAAAATTTTATAAAAGGCATTGTATGTTATCGAAAGCATTGTTTATGACAAAATATTTTTCGCATATCATCATGACTGAAATTGTTTGCTGGGCAAATATTCTGGAAAAAAATATAAAAGAATTCGTAAGCATCCGCCTGATATTCATTCGTCGCTGTCTCATCGACGACTAAATTAAAGAGGGTAGGAATGCTGATCGACATTTTCTGAATTAAGGCCACCTAGTAGTGAATTCGCCTTGACCGCAAGCATATACCATATCAGCAAACGATCAACTTTAAATATTATCATATGAAGGATAAGCCAGAATAGTAAAAATTCAAAGATTGGTGTTTCTTTGTCTGGGTGACATTGTTTTTATTGCAGCAACCAGTAAAAGTTCCATAAGGTGCCGAACCTTATAAACTCTTCACTGATGGTTGTCTGGATTATATGCACTCACATCCATTACAATCTTGGAACTATTTCTATGATCTTTCTTTATTCAATACTAATTTGTTTATTTTTGAAATACTTCTCTTGTAAGTATTTTTTTTTCAGCGAACGTTCATATTGTTATATTAAATTGAATTACATTTACTGTTTTAAATTCAAAAAGTCAAGAAAAACCTTCCAAGGCACAAAGGAAAGTCAACATCAGGTTTTAGTTACTCAGCTTACACAGCAGAGCAGAACAGCTGTTTTCGAAAGCCGCAACACTATCATCATCAGTGCTTATGTGTATTGTGTTTGCCACCACTCAGTAGGTGGCTTACTTGAAGATGATAACAGTTGTTATTTAAACAAAATTTATTAGGAAATTGTATACGAGGGTGTTGTGTGGTTTGGAGCTCGGGCAGCAAAGTATACAACACATAGTCAACTACTTAAACTTCTTAGAAGTTTAGACTCCATTAAAAATTGGAGTTGATTGTGGATTCAAATCTTTTACAAACTTTCACAAATACGATTTATATTGAAGCCATTTAAAATTTAACCATCAGAGAAGTTTTCATAAAAAAAACATTATTATTTTTTAATCTCCAACTCAATTTTTAAACACACTTAGCTTATATAAATTTTAGTAAAATGGAAAAAGTATGATAAAGCTACAATGCGCTATTTGTCATAAAAAATAAAAACAAAATAAATAAATAAACAAACTCTGTTAATTGCAAAATAAACACTAGCACATTTGAATTTGCTTTTATTTTTTATACATGCATGCTGGAAAGTTAAAAAAATATTTACTATAATTTTATGCAAATTAGCACTTGTATATTTTCAAACGATACACCTTCACAAAATAATGCAGAAAAGCAAATGTATCCACCAACAACGTACTCTGCATAAATTGCTCGCATTTTATGTGGAGCAAAAAGTTCAGTCAAAATATTACACACACACACACACACACAATCAGTTTGTTAAAAGTGTGTCAAAAAAAGGAGGAAACTAAAACAAAATTAGTTTTTATTTTTTCAAATGCTAAATTTTAATTTGCCGCCTTGTTAACTTTTATTTGAATTTTATTTACAATGTGTGAATTTTTATGATTATTTTGGAGCAGTGAAATCGACAGACAGCAAATGCGTGCTGCAGCAATTCGGTGACACAGGAAGCTAAAAATTTGTTTAAATAATTAAAAAAAATGCTGTTTCGCTCCAAAGGATTTCATAGTTTTTATCAAAAATAGTGGAAACTATAAATATGAAACAGAAAGTGAGTTGAAATGCAGGAAAATGATCTGTTCCAGAGAATGGTAATTCCTCTTTTATGCCATAAATCTTTGTATTAAACAGTCTAAAGTGGATAGAATGAAAAATAGTAACCAGTCGCATGTCACTTGCTTTGAGATGTAGGACACTATTCCACGAGAATGGTGTCATAAGACCCCAATAGGCAAACTGTACCGCCCTTTCGCTCGAAATATTATAATCCTTGATTAGTGTGTGACGTCACGTCACGTCACTCAATTAACGCAAAAAAATCCCGTCTGCCCTTAAAGGGAATAGCGGAAATCCGTTCACCAACTCTCTACCCCGATATCCGCTACGACTAATTATTTTTGTTGTGACACTCTAAAAAAACCACGCTTTACCATAGTGTAGTAAGAGCAAAATAATAGCACGCCTGCAAACTACTGGTTTGAGTAGGTCTCAACAGTTTATTAAAAATTTATTAAACTACACCAGCTCAATTTAAACACTTTCCTCAACGATGGTTTAAATTAAAAGTGAGTAAATGGAACGCTTTGTAAATACATTTTCTTTTACCAAACATTTTGCTGTTATCAAATAAAATATTCCATTTATTTGTACGAGTAGCATTTAAAAGTCGTAAAAGATTTTATTATTTATTTACCTGAAAGTCCTGCTCAGAGGCAGTTATAGTTGTTCTGATTAAAATTATGTGGATAATAAATTAGTGTACAACAACTAAACACAAGTCCTAATAACAGATTTATGATGATGAAATTGCAAAATGTTTAATACGCTGTACAGTGCACACACACACACACGTTGCAACAGACACTTTAAACATGATTTTCGGGATAATAAAATCTTAACAGACAGACGGAGAGACAGAGCTAAACATGAATTTGGCTTGCAACGCTCGTAAAAACATAAAGTGGATTTAAAAATTAACAAAATGTTGTTTTCGTTTTTAAACTAAGTAATGAAAAGTAGCTGCAGAATTTGATTACGTATTCAAATTGTTTGCTTTATGCTTCTTTTACTTGCAGTAGTTTTAATGAAGCAGGTGTTTCCTTTACAAAATCCAGCACACCCGCAAGGAAAGTCAACGCCATCTTTAAGGAATACTTTTTATTTATTTTGTATATAACATTTGATTATTATGTATACAAACGCATACATCCATCCACTTTTCCCATTTTGTTTACTATATTTATTTTTTATTATTTAGTTCATTGAATTTGTTATTTTTTCGAGCTAATCAAGCAAATATAATGCTTTTGTTTGTTACGCTGCCAAAATGTATAGAATATTTATTATTCTGGCTGCTACCGAAAAGACTATAAAATTGTATTAAAAGTTTCTCTTGTGTGGGTAATCATAGACATACATGCCAACTTATTATGGTGTTTGTAGGTATAAGGATATATACACACACACACACAACTACTTATTGTAGGGAATTACAAAAGGAGCAAAAGTGAACACAAAAAAAACAAGTAAAAACGTTATATTCGACCAGGTCGAATCTTAAATACCCTCCAAATATTTAGTAAGTGAATTTGAAATGTTTAACTTGGTGGAACAGGGTTGCTTTAAGACATCTTTGCACCCAATTTTAAATCTCTATTTTAAGAGAGTCATTCCGGGAAGGGCCGTGGGAGAGAAGTTTCACCTCTGCAAGTTCAGAGAACATCTCAGCTTCTTATGGGATTAAGGAAGAAAAATTGTTCAATATTTACACTATTTTGGTATATAATATCTTACGTCAACGCCCACTAAAGTGGGCTGGGTCACAAAATAGGCCATATTATGTTTTCCACAGACGAATGTATGGGCATTGCTATACCGTCTTAGCCTTCATCACTGATCACGAATATATATACTTTATGGGGTCCAATTCTCTTTGGAGGGTATTAAAACTATATTTTGGCCGGGTCGCTCTGGCAAGGGCTGTGGGGAGACAATTCACCTTTGTCATAAAACTCTAAAAATAAATGTTTGGGATAATTGTATACAAAATTTAAATTTTTTTTATATATTGCAAAGGGGGAGGGCAGAGTAGTACCAGGTTACGTCTCAGCTTCGTCGTTACAGCTTAACAATTTTATTTTTAAGGAATGTAGGCTTAAGTAAAACAATTTGTTAAATTTTTAAACTATTTTTGCATATAATAACGCCCACTAAAGGGGGCAGAGTCCACAAATTATTTTTTTCTTAATTTCATGAGTCGAAGTTTAACGCGTTGGTCCTTCTTTGACATAAAAATATATCATTTGCTTAATAAAACTACAAAAAAAAAATTAAAAATTATGTTGTTTTTTAGAGGTTAGTTTAGTTCTTGTTAGGGGAACTTTTTGCCCTCCGGCCCGAGTTAGCCCATTTCCAAACTTAACTTATGCTATCCTTCAACATATATTTATACCGAATTTCAAGAGTCTGGCTCTTTTCGTTTGGACTGAATCGTGATTTCCACAGACGGACGGGCGGACATGCTCAGATCGTCTTAGATTTCATCACTGATCAAGAATATATATACTTTATGGGGTCTCACATGGATATTTCGCTGTGTTACAAACGGAATGACAAAGAGAATATACCCTCCATATTTTTTTTTTGGAGGGTATAAAAATGAATTTCATGAATTACCGTACCTACTAGAGAATTGTGTTTAACAGAACTAAGTAAAATAAATAAAAATCATGTTAGGAAATTGAATTTCTACTCTCGGTGATAAATTATATAACGAATATTGTTACGTTACAACGACATACGATATAAGGAAAATATGTGAGTAAAATATAGCAGACATTAACTGAGGTATAATTCAAGTAAATTGAATTAAATGAGGAAAAAGATTGTGTGGAGTACGTTGAAGAGAAAAATTGCAACTGCTTGTTTGTTTACTGGGTGGCATAATATTCGTATGCTATTAGATTATTCTTTGTTGGGAGTTATTGTTGCAAAACATACAAATAATTTTAGCTTCTCTTCATATAAAAAAGTCATTAAAAGTTTTGTGATTTATTGACGAAAAAAAGTTGAAATAAGTTAAAATGGCTGTGCATGTTGAGGTAAATTTAAGGCCTAAAATATATAAAGCCTTAATTTAAAAGTTTGTGACCTTGACCTAAATAAATGAGTTTAAGGGAAATTATGGCACAAAACAGGACACAAATTAATGTGTCAGCAATGAAATATATTAGGAATATTTTATTAAAAGGTGTTTCATGGGATTTATTAATAAAATCCCATTAATAAGAGTTTCAACTTTTAAGTGTAAGTCCCATTTTAAATTATTTTATAATATTCAATATATTTTATTTATTTATTTCTTCATTCATTCGTGATACTTCAAATATCACCTACACATAAAATATCTTATAGTAATAATAATACTAAAAATTTATAATTTATGAAATCCGTTTTCCGAAGACTTCATTTTTGGAAACGGTGCTAAATGGAGGGGTACAGAAATTCAGAGAAAATCAAAATACGGTTCCAGGTGCTGAAACATATTTTGGTATTTTAAATTAATTTAAAAAAAATTAGTTTTGCTTCATTGCACCTATTTTATACTTCGGAAAAAAAAGTTTAATTAACCACTGAAAGTAAAAATAAATAAAAAATTCGATGCCAGTGTTGGACAATTAAGGTTATTTTGCTAGGTAGATAAAATTAAACAAAATCGTTACTAATTATACCCTTCACAAAAAAGTGAAAGGGTATATATAGGTTTGTTATTCCGTGTGTAATTTCTTCGATATGCACATGGAACCCCAAAAAGTATATATATATATATATATATATATATATATATATATATGTATATATATATATATATATATATATATATATATATATATATATATATATATATATATATATATATATGTGTATTTTAGAATGATTGAGCTCGAGGTCGTTTTTTAAAAATCGTTATAATTTTTCTATTTTATATATGTTTGTATGTAGTTGTGTATGTTCATGTATGCATATATGTATACGTTCATGTATGTATTGATGTATACATGTATAAATATATACAAGCCTGTATATATGCTTTTGTTTTTATGTTAATATTTTTGAAAACATAGATATATTCGAAAAAATTTTTGTCATATTTCAAAACCAATTTATACAGAAAATTTTAATTTTCGATTGTTATTCCTGATGATGTCAACAAATTGTTGACGAAATATCGAATAAAATAGAAAAATTATAACGATTTTTAAAAAACGACCTCGAGCTCAATCATTCTAAAATACTATATATATATATATATATATATATATATATATATATATATATTCTGGATCCTTATGAATAGCGATGACGATTGAGCGATGTCCATCTGTCAGTCCGTCTGTACGTGAAATGGGTTTTCCCCCCAGAAGAGCTAGAGACTTCGTTCTTGCACCGTTGGATTTGAAATGAACTTAAATAGGCTGATATTGAAATTCAGAAAGATCCGAAGTATGGTTCCAGAGCTGGGAAGCTTACACCTATTTCTCAATGCAAAATTTATACCAAAAATCAATTATTTTTTTTAATGTTTGTAAATTAAACCTATTGCTTTGGGGAGCCTCAACGGTCTATTAAAAACTACAAAAAAAAATTCCAGGTATGAGAAATTAAAATTTTTTTTTTCGGCCTATTCCGTATTTTGTAGTACACGTAGTAACTAAAATTGTTAAAAATTTCGAAGTTTTTCCTTAACAAAACCACTTTATACGTCATGAAAATTTGCATTGGCCAAAAATTTTTTTTTTAAATTCAAATTTTACTTCCAGGGGTGGGAAATTGAATTTTTTTATACATGAAAGCAATCAAACAGGCAACTGATGTTGTTTTTTTTTGTTTTTTGCTAACTAAAACTGTCTTATAATTTAGGAAGAACAAAATTGGTATCAAAAATTCAAAAATAAAAAATTAAATTTCGAATCCAGGGATGGACAAACAAGTGCAATATTTTATGATACATGAAAGTTACCAAAATGGTAAAATATTTGCAATTTTTCTTAAACCTCAAGAAGCGTTGCACTGATAAAAAAAAACAAAAAAATTAAAATTTCGTTTCCAGGGTAGAAAAAATTTAATTTTTTTTGGTACATGCAATATTTTGTAGTACATGTAATAACCAAAATGGTTTCAAAATTCGAGTTTTTCTTAAACAAAACTACTTTATATCTCATGAAGATGTGCATTGATAAAGAAAATTTTAAAAAATTTAAATTTCGCTTCCAGGGTTGGGAAATTGACATTTTTTTTATACATAAAAGTAACCAAAAAGGCAACTGCCGTTGTTTTTTTACTAATTAAAACTATTTTTTAGTTCAGCAACAACAAAATTGGTATTAAAACCTTAAAAAATCAAAATTTCGACTCCAGGGTTGAACAAATAATATATTTTATGGTACATGAAAGTGACCAAAAAGTTTAAAAATTAAAGTTTTTTTTGTCAAGTAAAACTTTTAATTAAACCTACTTCCTGTTTCAGCAAGAAAGAAAGAAAGAAGAATTACATCTGTGAAGGGTATTTAAGATTCGGCACAGCCGAATATAGCACTTTTACTTGTTTCGTTTGTTTTCTAAATTAATCCTATTAAAGTGGTGTTAAAACTAAAAAAAATTTATTATAATTACAATAAATAAAAATTTTGCAGGGTTGGGAAATTGAATTTTTTTGGTACATAAAAGTAATCAAAAACTGAATGAAGTTTTTTTATTAATTAAAACTATATTTTAAATTATGTATGAATTTTTATTAGTCGAACTTTCTTATGTAAATTGTTTATTTTTTCAACGGGCTTAAGTTCGAATCTGCATGACTCCAAATGATTTTTTACTATTTTATTAATAAATGAATTTGTTCAAATTCTATTTATTATTTTTTATAAAGATTGGAATATTAAGAATATTTTCAATAATCATCATTCCAGCAGAACGGATTAGTACGGATTTCGAGGCCGCTACGCCATCTCATCAGCGTTCTTTGTTAAATTTTTCCACTTTTGCAAGTGGTGCTAGCTAGTAGGAATATCAACTATTTAACCAATATTTTAACGAAAATTGAATATGTGAAGTTATCATATTCATATTTTTAAGTTATTACATTTTTGGTCAATTTTCGTTAAAATATTGGTTAAATAGTTGATATTCCTACTAGCTAGCACCACTTGCAAAAGTGGAAAAATTTAACAAAGAACGCTGATGAGATGGCGTAGCGGCCTCGAAATCAGTGCTGATCCGTTCTGCTGGTTTGATGATTATTGAAACTATTCTTAATATACCAATCATAGAATAAACAAGTAAAAACGTTATATTCGACCGGGTCGAATCTTAAATACCCTCCAAATATTTAGTAAGTTAATTTTAAATGTTTAACTTGGTGGGACAGAGTTCCTTTATATAATATCGTACGTCAACGCCCACTAAAGGGGGCGGGGTTCAAATATATACAATATCATGTTTTCCACAGACGAACGTATGCGCATTGCTAGACCGTCTTAGACTTCATCACAATTCTCTTTGGAGGGTATAAAAACTGTATTTTTGCGGGGTCGCTCTAGCAAGGGCTGTGGGGGAAACATTTCACCTTTGTCATAAAACTCTAAAAATAAATGCTTGGGATAATTATATACAAAATTAAAATTTGTTTTTTTGATAGGGTCATTTAGAGGGCAAAGGGGGAGAGGGGGTAGGGCAGCAACAGGTAGACATAAAACTCTAAAAATAAATGCTTGGGATGATTATGCACAAAATTAAAAAAAAATTTTATTTATTTTTAATAGGGTCATTTAGCGGGCAAAGGGGGAGGAGGGGGTAGGGCAGCAACAGGCAGTCATAAAACTCTAAAGATAAATGCTTGGGATGATTATATAAAAAATTTAATAAAACATATTTTTTTTGGTAGGGTCATTTTGGGGGCAAAGGAAGAGGGGGGGGGGGGTAGGGCAGAAATCGGCAGTCATAAAACTCTAAAGATAAATGCTTGGGATGATTATATACAAAATTTAAAAAAAAAAATTTTTTTTGGTAGGGTCATTTTGGTGGCAAAGGAAGAGGGAGGAGGGGGGGGGGGGGGTAGGGCAGAAATCGGCAGTCATAAAACTCTAAAGATAAATGCTTGGGATGATTATATACAAAATTTAAAAAAAAAAATTTTTTTTGGTAGGGTCATTTTGGTGGCAAAGGAAGAGGGAGGAGGGGGGGGGGGGGGGTAGGGCAGAAATCGGCAGTCATAAAACTCTAAAGATAAATGTTTGGAATGATTATATACAAAATTAAAAAAAAAAATTTTTTTTTTGGTAGGGTCATTTAGGGGACGAAGGGGAAGGAGGGGGTAGGGCAGAGTAGTACCAGGATTCGTCTCAGCTTCGTCATTAAAGCTTAAAAGTGTTATTTTTAAGGAATGTAGGCTTAAGTAAAACAATTTGTTAAATTTTTATGCTATTTTTGCCTATAATAACGCCCACTGAAGTGGGCGGGGTCAAAAAATATTTTTATTTTATTTAATGGCTCAAAGTTTAAGGCGTTGGACCGTATTTGACATAAAAATATATCGTTTGCTTAACAAAATAACCAAAAAACTTTAAAAATTATGTTGTTTTTTCTGGGTTGGTTTAGTTCTTCTTAGGGGAACTTTTTTCCCCCTTGCCCGATTTAGCCCATCTTCGAACTTAACCTGCTCTAAGTTTTAAAATATATTTATGCCAAATTTCAAGAGTCTAGCTCTTTTAGTTTGGACTGAATCGTGATTTCCACAGACGGACGGACGGACATGCTCAGTTGGTCTTAGATTTCATCACTGATCAAGAATATATATACTTTATGGGGTCTGAGATGGATATTTCGATGCGTTACAAACGGAATGACAAAGTGAATATACCCTCCAAATTCTTTTTTGGAGGGTATAAAAATAATAAATAGAATTTGAACAAATTCATTTATTAATAAAATAGTAAAAAATCATTTGGAGTCATGCAGATTCGAACTTAAGCCCGTTAAAAAATTAACATTTTAAAACTATATTATAAATAAATAATATTATTTTGTCTATTGTTCGGCTAAAGGTCATGTTTTTGATAAAATTAATAAACATTAAACATTTTCCTTTTATTTAATCTTTATTGAATTTTAATATCTATTGCTGTTCATCCCAATATTTCGAATAGCTTCGCTATTCATCTTCAGGGGAAACACTGTTGGGCACAAAAACAATAATAATAAAATAATTTTTTAATTTAATTATTAAAAATTTCACTAACAAAGTCATCACTACATACATGTAGAATTAAAATTGAATAATAATTAAATATTTTATATTATTCAACTGGTATCAAAAACCCACAGCATCCGGTCGTCTGATTAATTTTTATTCGAAACACCCGAAGAGGATTATAATAAATACAGCGAACAATTTCACATAAAATATTTAATTATTATTCAATTTTAATTCTACATGTATGTAGTGATGGTTTTGTTAGTGAAATTTTTAACAATTAAATTAAAAAATTATTTTATTATTATTGTTTTTGTGCCCAACAGTGTTTCCCCTGAAGATGAATAGCGAAGCTATTCGAAATATTGGGATGAACAGCAATAGCTATTAAAATTCAATAAAGATTAAATAAAAAGAAAATCTTTAAAGTTTATTAATTTTATCAAAAACATGACCTTTTGCCGAACAATAGACAAAACAATATTATTAAAAACAACAGGTCAACAATTCAACATAAATATATATACTTATATATATATATATATATATATATATATATATATATATATATATATATATATATATATATATATATATATATATATATATATATATATATATATATATAAATAATATAATAAAATTGGTATTAAAAAAAACAAATGTCAATTCCAGGGTTGGACAGTTGAAATATTTTTTGGTACATAAAATTGACCAAAGAGGTTAAAAATTTTAAATTTTTGTTAAGTAAAACTATTTTATACCTCATTAAGAATTTAATTGGTATTAGAAATAAAAAAATTGCAAATTGCATTCCAGGGATGGGAAACTAAAATTTTTTTGTACATAAAAGTTCTTAAGTTACATACATATTTCTTGGTGAATTTATCATTCAGCTAAATTCAGGAAAAATTAAATTAGTATTAAAAACCAAGAAAATGAAAAATTCTATTCCAGGGTTGAAAAATCGAAATTTTTTGGTGCACAAAAGTAGCCATGTAAATTCCAAATTTCGATTTTTTTTGTTGAGTTATGCCTACTTTAAACTAAAAACTAATAAAAAAAATTAAAAATTCCAGGGTTGGATAAACGAAGTGTTTTTGTACCTAAAATAACCATATAAGTTTGTAACTTTGGTTCCTTTAGTGAATTAAATCTATTTTCTATATCAAGTAGAATTTAATTGGTAGTAAAAATTAAGACTCGATTCCACTGTTAGTACAAAAAGGTAATCAAATAGGTTACTATTATTGTAATATTAATCAAGCTTGTGGTCGTTTTTTATAATATATTATTTCTTATAATTTTTATTCGATACTTCGTTAACAGCTTGTAACCATCTTCAGGAAATAAAAATTATATAATTATAATTTAAATTTTTATTTCCTGAAGATGTTAACAAGCTGTTAACTAAATATTGAATAAAAATTATAAGAAATTATAAAAATAAAACTAAATCAATGGGTTACTATTTTTTGTTGTTGTTGTGAATTAAACCTTTTTTATACATCAGGAAAAATAAAACTGGTATAAAAAATTTAAAAAAAAATCACTAAAAAGACGATTTCAGGGTTGGATAATTGAATCTTTTTTTAGTATACACTCGTAAAATTAACCAGCTGAAACAATTATATTGTCATATTTGATATTTTTGAAAGCAGTGGAACGATATTACAAATCACAAAAAGGAAAAAGCCAGCTTCAGAGCTGTAAAACAGTAACATTTTTGAAATATTAAAGTAACTAAATATTATAAATTTGTTAATGTATTAATAAAATATATATTTTATTTTAGAAAGAAATAAGTCATTAATGAAAACAAGAAAGATCAAATGGAGCCGCACGTAGGTGAAGGGTATATAAGATAGGGCACAGTCGAATAGAGCATTAGTGGAATATATAGCGTTTATATTTTTTTGAGGATCTATTGGTTCACAAAATCGCAAATGTAATTTTTACAATTTGTGCTACAGAGCATATGCTAGTGACATTATTCGACTGGCAATAAAGGAACACAATATATTAGGCCGAACAATTTGCTAAGTTTCATTATAAACTGGTATTTATTTAGTTTTTCGAATGAAATTAGAACTAATTTAACTGCCATGCATTGCCGAATTTCTAATAATATTTCCTAAAAATTACGCAGGATTCTTAACATTCTACATTATTATCCATTCAGTTACAAAAGCTTCTAAATTATAGTCCCATACAAGACAAGATTTGTAACAAAAATAAAATAAGGCCTACAGTATACAAATGAAATGGAGAAAAATATTAAGGGGCCTTTAATATTTTCATTGGTAATAATCGAAATCATGAGCATTTTTAGAGTTGCTTCTTTAAATACATAATGAAAGTAAATTGCTTATCGGAAAAGTTAATAAAAGAATTTGAGGAAAAACATAAATTACTTTTCATTTCCGTTAAACAATCTAGTGCAACATCAGATCATTATCCTTGATGGTGTACTTATTCGTCTTCCTTTAATCTTCATTCCATTTTACTGTTCTAATTCTTTGCATATTTTTATGTGCAAATATTTTGTAGTTCAGTTTCTATTTAAAATTTTCCTTCCTTGCCGTTAAGAAGCACAAGATGAGAAATAAATTTAATTTGGCAAATACCAACGCTGATTACTAACAAGTCTTTCATTCATCCAACCAACAATTCGTTGTCAGTATTTTCAGTTTCTTTATCATGGCAATTTGTATGCACCGTAAAATGACTTTTTATACAATTAAATTTGCCTGCATAATGCTGCCGAAATAATACAAAAAAAAAAAAAAAAAGGACCAGATACGCACACACTTTTTACGGTCTCTTGTAATTTTTTTGTTATAATATTGTATAGGATAGATTTTCAAATTGAAATTAAAAAATATATATTGAAGAGGCCAGGAAGCTTGAATTTAATCATAAGTAAGAAATAAATTCATATTCTTTTAAAAATAAGAATCCACTGCGTATTGAAAGAGAGCAGTTTGAAATAAGCTTAAACTAATGAACGCGGAAATCTGAATTGGATATAAAAGTGAGTAAAACAATTTATATTTACGAGTTACTATAACAAAGCAAATTTATTACCAAGAAATTATGCCATGAGTCCAGCAGTTCATTACGTCAATAATTTATACGGTTATGATTTAATATTGCAAATGAAGTTTATTGAAGAGAAAATTATTTGAAACTATAGGATGTAATAAAATATGTGTTCTCTGATTTTTTGTTAAAACATTTAACTTGTACATAATGAATGTAGGGCATGCAGGGAAGACATGTAGACTTTGGAGCTCTTCCTTTATCATTGGCCCACTTTTGCCCAACTCACATCCCGGTTTTTTATACCCTCCAAAAAAGAATTTGGAGGGTATATTCACTTTGTCATTCCGTTTGTAACGCATCGAAATATCCATCTCAGACCCCATAAAGTATATATATTCTTGATCAGTGATGAAATCTAAGACGAACTGAGCATGTCCGTTCGTCCGCCCGTCCGTCTGTGGAAATCACGATTCAGTCCAAACGAAAAGAGCTAGACTCTTGAAATTTGGCATAAATATATTTTAAAACTTAGAGCAGGTTAAGTTCGAAGATGGGCTAAATCGGGCAAGAGGGAAAAAAGTTCCCTTAAGAAGAACTAAACCAACCCAGAAAAAATAACATAATTTTTAAAGTTTTTTGGTTATTTTGTTAAGCAAATGATATATTTTTATGTCAAATACGGTCCAACGCCTTAAACTTGTAGCCATTAAATAAAATAAAAAGATTTTTTGACCCCGCCCACTTTAGTGGGCGTTAT
The DNA here is from genome assembly GCA_951800035.1 of Linnaemya tessellans. Classification (NCBI taxonomy): domain Eukaryota; kingdom Metazoa; phylum Arthropoda; class Insecta; order Diptera; family Tachinidae; genus Linnaemya; species Linnaemya tessellans. The sequence continues at coordinate 96,162,033 of OX637533.1, forward strand.
TATAGGCAAAAATAGCATAAAAATTTAACAAATTGTTTTACTTAAGCCTACATTCCTTAAAAATAGCACTTTTAAGCTTTAATGACGAAGCCGAGACGAAACCTGGTACTACTCTGCCCTACCCCCTCCTTCCCCTTCGCCCCCTAAATGGCCCTACCAAAAAAAATTTTTTTTTTTTAAATTTTGTATATAATCATCCCATGTATTTATCTTTATAGTTTTATGACTGCCGATTTCTGCCCTACCTCCCCCCCCCCCTTCTTCCTTTGCTCCCTAAATGACCCTACGAAAAAATTTTTTTTTTTTAATTTTGTATATAATCATCCCAAGCATTTATCTTTAGAGTTTTATGACTGCCGATTTCTGTCCAACACCCCACCCCCCCCCCCCACCTCTTCCTTTGCCCCCTAAATGACCCTACCAAAAAAATTTTTTTTTTAAATTTTGTATATAATCATCCCAAGCATTTATCTTTAAAGTTTTATGACTGCCAATTTCTGCCCTACCCCCCCCCCCCCCCTCTTCCTTTGCCACCTAAATGACCCTACCAAAAAAATTTTTTTTTTTTAAATTTTGTATATAATCATCCCAAGCATTTATCTTTAGAGTTTTATGACTGGCTGTTGCTGTGCTACCCCCTCCTCCCCCTTTGCCCGCTAAATGACCCTATTAAAAATAAATAAAATTTTTTTTTAATTTTGTGTATAATCATCTCAAGCATTTATTTTTAGAGTTTTATGTCTACCTGTTTCTGCCCTACCCCCTTTCCCACTTTGCCCTCTAAATGACCCAATCAAAAAAAGAAATTTTAACTTTGTATATAATTATTCCAAGCATTTATTTTTAGAGTTTTATGACAAAGGTGAAATGTTTCCCCCACAGCCCTTGCCAGAGCGACCCCGCCAAAATACAGTTTTTATACCCTGCAAAGAAAATTGTGATGAAGTCTAAGACGGTCTAGCAATGCCCATACGTTCGTCTGTGGAAAACATGATATTGTATATTTTTGAACCCCGCCCCCTTTAGTGGGCGTTGACGTACGATATTATATAAAGGAACTCTGTCCCACCAAGTTAAACATTTTAAATTCATTTACTAAATATTTGGAGGGTATTTAAGGTTCGACCCGGTCGAATATAACGTTTTTACTTGTTTTTGGATGAAATTCTACTAAACATTACACGGCTTAGAGATATTGAGTTACTAGAGGTACGGATTTTCCATAGATTAGGGTTTTTGCTTTCTGCAACTTCAGAGCGCACAAGAGGTATTTACTGGCTTGGGTATGTGTCCCGGACAGGAGCGTATGGCTCCTCTCTTCAACCTAACCTCATTACAAATATAATAATAGTACTTACGCTTGCAGCTGCGCATGTAAACATTCCAATCGCTAACGATTTCATCATTTCACCAATAAAATTGTTGCTCGTTTTCCTCTTTTTACGTTATAGCATTTATGGACCGCATATCCTTGGGCTGTGGCACCTTGGCACTTGTTTGCAATATAAAAGGGCTATAAAATTTTAAAATAACATAATAAAATTAGTGGTTTATATTCTTCGTGTGAACGTAATTTTTTTTAAATGCAAAACAACATATTTTATTTGTTGATTATATGTGTTTAAGTTCATATATAATTCAATTATTGCAGCTTTTTATTTTGCTGTAACTCTTTAATAAATAATTTCAAATAATACAAAACCATTGACTATTAATCCGTCCCATAGGGCACATTCATTTCGTGTTTCTTCCATAAAAAATACATAAACGTTGAGTTGTCACTCACATTGAGGCACCAGATACCGATAAAACAAATAAATAATACAAAGGACTTTATACAGGCTTAACAGCAAACAAAAGCTGGAAACAAAACTATTAAATTCAACAAATAAATCCATTAGACATAAGAAAAAATAACTCATAGTTATCGAATATTAATTTCGTATTTGTTCACATTCGCATTTTCTTTATTTATATTTCTATATATTGTGGAGCACAAAAAACTTCTTCAAATTGGCCCGAAAAATATATGCTGTACATTTACTTTAAGCGAGTGTGTGCTTTTATATTTTCATGAAAGTTTTTCCACCCAAACCCCAGCTGAGAATTGAATTGTTTACGCCAGAAAATTTCGCTACATTCAATAACATACACACATAAAGGGCAACACGGCTATGAAATAAAAATGTGTTACAGTTCTCGTATGCGATTTCCTAATAAAATTTGTAAAATTGAAAACTGTTATCATATTCAACTCAGGCACTTAAAAAGTGGTGACAGACAAAATATGCATGTGTACTGATGATGAAAGTGTAGCGGCTTTTGAAAACAGCTGTTTTGCTCTGCTGTATACGTTGAATAATTAAAAGCTTATGTTGATTTTTTTTGTGCCTTGGAATATTTATAATGTCTTTCTGAATTTAAACAAATTTTCTAACAATTAGTCTATTAATATTAACTGAATTTAGTATAGCAATATGAATATTCGATAAAAATGCTTATACATATAAGTATTTCTTATTATTTTATTTTCATCAGCATTGCAAATTAAAAACTTGAAAAGTCATATAAAAATTTTTTGAAATATTACCAAAAAGTATTGCAGCAAATAAATAAAACTTATTTAATAGAGTGTAACAAAATTTAATTCTAAGAACAAAACTGCCACGAACGACGAATATTTGGTCGCGAATATTTGTCGCCAAAAATAAAACATATCGGTGTATATGGAAATGCACACAATAGTGGTGTTGGTCGAAATTCGTCATACTCAGCGAAAGTTGCAAATAGATTTATTTTTAATTGTTTCGTCAGCAAACGACGAACAAATCAATCTAAGGTGGCCAGGTTTCGTACACTTAAACTGGTTATTTTGTGGAAAAACATAGTTTTCAGTGCATACTAAATATGCATTCACTAATTCACAAAAATTTATCATGCGGACAACTTTTTATTAATTTTGAACACTTTCTATAATATAGTATTTCTTCCTATTTCTTATTTTTTCGTATGGTTACCCCATCAGCTGTTAAAAGAACAATTTATTTACAGAAAAAAAGTTTTCCAGAAAATAATGACAACAAGTAAAAGTGCTATATTCGGCTGTGCCGTATCTTAAATACCCTTCACAGATGTAATTCTTCTTTCTTTCTTTCTTGCCAAAACAGAAAGTAGGTTTAATTAAAAAATCAAAATGATGTTATCGGTTACTTTTATATTCAGGAAAACGTTTAAAATTTTCGACTAGAAGGCTAAATGTTTGGCTTTTCTTATTTCTAATACTTCTGAACGTCTTTTAAAATTTTTAAATATGTTTAATTTACAAACAAAAAAAACCCTGAAATTGGATTTTTAATTTTTTTTGGTTTTTAATACCAATTTAACTTTTCCCAAAGTATAAAAGAGATTTCATTAAAAAAAAAGCAAAATTATAAACTTAAATAATAAAAAATTTCAATTTTCCAAGCTGGAACCGAATTTTTAATTATAAAAATTTTAATACCAATTTAATTCTTCCTGAAGTATAAAATAGGTTTAATTCACTAAAAACACGAAATTTGGAATTTATGTGGGTACTTTTATGTACCAAAGATATTTCGATTTTCCAACTCTGGAAGCGAATTTTTATTTTTTAGTGAGGTGTAACATAGTTTTACTTGACAAAAAAATAAAAATCTTTAAACTTTTTGGTCACTTTCATGTACTATAAAAAATTGCGATTGTCCAACCCTGGATTCGAAATTTTATTTTTTATTTTCGAATTTCTGATACCAATTTTGTTCTCCCTAAATTATAAAATAGTTTTAGTTAGCAAAAAAAAAAAACAACGTCAGTTGCCTTTTTGGTTACTTTTATGTACAAAAAAAGAATTCCAATTTCCAACCCCTGGAAGCAAAATTTTAAGTTTAAAATTTTTTTTTTACCAATGCAAATCTTCATGATGTATAAAGAAGTTTTATTTAAGAAATTTTAATTTTAGCAATATTAGTTATTACATGTAATTCAAATTACTGAATGTGCAAAAAAAAAAAAAACTTTTACATTCCCATCCTTGAAAATTTTTTTTTATTTTTTTTTAGTTTTTAATAGACCATTGAGGCTTCCCAAAGCATTAAATAGGTTTAATTTACAAACAATCAAAAAAATAATTGGTTTTTGATATTAATTTTACGTCGAGAATTAGGTGTAAGCTTCCCAGCTCTGTACGTGGTTGTCCCAAGCCCCCAGAAGAGCTAGAGACTTCGTTCTTGGACTGTTGGATTGGAAATGAACTTAAATAGAGTGCTATTGAAATTCAGAAAGATCAGAAGTACGGTTCCAGAGCTGAAAAGCCTACACCTATTTCTTGACGCAAAATTAATAGCAAAAATCAATTATTTTTTTGAATGTTTGTAACTTAAACCTATTTCGTGCTTTGGGAATCCTCAATGGTCTATTAAACACTAAAAAAATAAATTCTTTTTTCCAGGGATGGGAAATTAAAAAATTTTCTTTCGGCCCATTCCGTATTTTGTAGTTCATGTAGTAACTAAAATTGTTAAACATTTTAAGTTTTTCTTTAACAAAACCTCTTTATACGTCATGAAGATTTGCATTGGTCAAAAAAAAAAATTTTAAAATTAAAATTTCGTTTCCAAGGGTGGTAAATTGGAATTTTTTTATACATAAAAGTAACCAAAAAGGCAATTGACGTTGTTCTTTTTTTGCTAACTAAAACTATTTTATATTTTAGGAAGAACAAAATTGGTATCAAAAATTAAAAACAAATCAAGATTTCGAATCCAGGCTTGGACAAGTGCAATATTTTATAGTTAATGAAGTTCCAAAATGGTTCAAAATTGTAAATTTTTCTTAAATAACACTACTTTATACCTAATGAAGACTAGGTTTGGTACAAAAAAATTTTAATTTCGCTTCCAGGAATGGGAAATTGAAATTTTTTTGTATACATAAAAGTAACCAAAAAGGCAACTAACGTCGTTTTTTACTAATTAAAACTATTTTTTAGTTCAGGAAAATCAAAATTGGTATCAACAATTAAAAAAACAAAATTTAGATTCCAGAGTTGGATAACTGCAATATCTTGTGGTACATGAAAGTGACCAAAATGGTAACAAATATTAATTTTTTCTTAAATAAAACTATTTCATGTCTCGTTAAGAGTTGCATTGGTAAAAGAAATTAAAATTTCGTTTCCAGGGTTGGGAAATTAAAATATTTTTTCTGCATAAAAGTAACCAAAAAAGCAATTGACGTTGTTTTTTTTTTTTGCTAATTAAAACTGTTTTATAATTCAGGAAGATTAAAATTGGTATGAAAATATAAAAAAATCAAAATTTCGACTCCAGGGTGAGACAAATGAAATATTTTATAGTACATGAAAGTGACCAAAAAGTTTAAAAATTTAAATTTTTTTGTCAAGTAAAACTATGTTATACCTCACTAAGAATTGCATTGGCAAAAAATAAAAATTCGCTTCCAGAGTTGGAAAATCCAAAAATTTTTGGTACATAAAAGTACCCACATAAATTCCAAATTTTGTGTTTTTATTGAATTAAACCTATTTTATATTTTAGAAAAAAATTAAATTAGTATGAAAATATTAAAAATTCGGTTCCAGGGTTGGAAAATCAAAATTTTTTGGTACATACATTTGGTACCCATATAAATTCCCAATCTTGGTTTTTTTTCAGTGAATTAAAAATATTTTATACTTCGCTAAGAATTAAATTGGTATTAAAAATTTTTTAATTAAAAATTCGGTACAGAAAAATAACCTATTTTATACTACGCTAAAAATTAAATTGGTATTAAAAATTTTAAAAACTACAAATTCGGTTCCAGAGTTGGAAAATCGAAATTTTTTAGTACATAAAATTAAAGTTCCTAATATTTGTTTTTTGTGGATGGAATCTTTTTTATACTTCGGGAAGAGTTAAATTGGTATTAAAAACCAAAAAAAATAAAAATTCAATTTCAGGGTTGGAATATCGACATTTTCTGATTCATAAAAGTAACCATATAATTTGTTATTTTTGATTTTTATGATGAATTATACCTACTTTATATATCAGGAGGAAATAAATTGGTATTAAAAACAAAAACAATCTAAAAGACGGTTCTAGGGTTGGACAATTAGAACTTTTTGGGGTACATGAAACGGATGTTTTCTTTTTGTTTGTAAATTAATATTTTTGAAAGTCATTCAGAGGTATTAGAATTAAGAAAAGCCAAACATATTCCTAGTCGAAAAATTTAAACGAAAAGAATGACATCTGTGAAGGGTACTTAAGATACGGCACAGCCGAATATAGCACTTTTACTTGTTTATTCTACTTTGTTTTGAGAAATAAAAGTTTTGATGAAAACATTTTTTATTTGTAACTCTATTGTAATTGTATATAATTATATATACATATAGTACATATGGATACATATACATATTTATACGTATATATGTATATATATATATATATATATATATATATATATATATATAATAAATTTTATAGTAAAATTCTTACATAAAATATATATTTATACAACTCTTTTGTAATGTCTTGATATGGCTAATGTATATTCGTATCTTGGTAACCTATTCCTATAAAAGTACGTTTTTATAAAATTTTTTTCAGTCAGTTTATGTAGAACAATAACATTATTACTCTACATATATATATATATATATATATATATATATATATATATATATATATATATATATATCTAAGTATCTTATGTACCATTAATTGCATGCAGTAAAAAGTTATGATGGAAAATATGTTTAAATAAACTAATAAAAATATAATACATCATTTGTAGTAGTAGAACAAAGCGAGTATTTATGATAGATAAAATATGAGTTTAACTAAAACAATTAAATCTTGTTGATTGGCCTTGGGTTATAGACACAAATAATATGTTTCAAAACAATTGCTGAGCACTCTGTTGGAAAACAAATCGTTTACTTCCTTTCTGGTAAATCAGAGCGTTTAGCAGATTGTGTTTATTTTTGTATCTGTTTACTGAATTTGGACGATGAACATTAACACAAGTAAAACCGCAGTTACATATTGTAGCCCATTGTGGCCACAAAAAATCATTGCTCATTTTCGAAAAAATACGGGGCGGTGATGCCGCTTGACCACAAACCGCACTATATGGTCACTTTCTTTGGATGCAACAGTTTTCGGGGACTGTTTGAGAATTTTGTGAGTCTCATATGCGACAATTGAAAAAGGGCGTCATCACTAAAGATGATTTTTTTGAAAAATTTAAAAACGTTCAAGAACGTAGCGTTCCATTGCTAAAATTTCCCAAACTTTTACTAAATAAGTATTAAAGTATTGCAGCACTGTGCTTGACATTTCATAATTTACTTTCTAACCTCAAATTTTGCCACCCTGTATAACTCGACTTCAAGTAAAGAGACCGTGACTGCAGTAGAGCTTTAATTTTACAACCTTTCAAATTAGTACCAGATTTGTAGGTGAGGTAAGGAGAATTTTAATTTTTTTGAAGATATATTTATTTATTCATCAATCTTTATTTTGTGTCCCTTTCAATATACCGCCAACATCATTTTCCATCTTTGAAGCAACCCCGATAATACGGTTTTTATCTTCTCAAGCTTGACAAAACTATTGACAAAAAATATAAAAAATTTTTACATTTTAAACTGAATGAAATTCTTGGCATTTTGTTCTAAAAGTGATTCGATGATTCTCTACAACAATTTTCTTCACTTTCTAAACATTTCCATCAGTTGTTGATGTGCTATAATTTCCAGAACTGACGTTATCATTTACATCCTTTCCACCTTTTTCGAAAAAAAAGTAAAAGTTGTAAAAGTTCTAAAAATTGAAATTGAGATAAACATTTTATGTTCAGGGACAATTTCAAATCCGCAAATAATTTGTTTGATAATTTTTATTAAATTCAAGTTATTTTATTAAGAGTGGAATATTTACAATATTTTTATAATCATCAAATGGATCGGTACCGATTTCGAGGCCGCTACGCCATCTAATGAGCGTTCTTTGTTCAACTTTTTCCACTTTCTATCGTGGTACTAGTCACTAGGAATATCATCTATTTAACCGATGTTTTTCACGAAACAGAATATAAGAAATTCTTTTATTCATCAAAATAAATCACTTTTGTTTTAGCATGAATATCCCCAACCCTAACAATTATTATTATAAATATTCCATTTTTTTTTGTTTTTTCTAAATACTCCACTCTTAATAAAATTACTTGAATTTAATGCAGTTGGAAAAAAAAATAATTTGCATATTTCAGATTTAAACTTGAGTCTGAATAAAAAATTCTTTTAATTTTTTCAAATTTACAGTCGAGTTTTAAAAATTCTTCGGACTCAGCGTACAGTAAAGGAATGAAACTGTTAATATTTTAAGCGCTGTTTAGCACTGAGCTCCATTCTTTTTGTTTTTTTTTTCTTTGTCAAAAAATTTTACAAAGAATTCTTGATCCAAAACACCGAAAAAAGGCAATCGAATCCGCTTTAGCACAACACGCTTTACTGAAAAAAATCGGAATACTGAAAGCGATACAAATCCCCTGACTGATTTTAAACGCAGCTTGTCTTATCCACTTCCCTTTAGCGAAACATTGCTTTACTGAAAATATCGTATTACTGAAAACCAAAAGCAAGCCCACAACTACTTTTTGTATGAAACTTACTTCGCTTTAGTGGAAAAAAAATCAATGACAAATGTATTTATTAGAAATCGATTGCATAACTTAAGGCTGCATGTTTTGTCCGTTAGAAAATTAAATGGCAAAATGTATTTGTCCTTTTCGCTCTTACGTACTTCATTGTATTTTTCCATTATATTGTCAATGCAAGTGGGTAGACATTTTCGAGGAATTCGTGAAAAAATTCAACAACAAAAGGAATTCGATGAATAATTTTTTTTAAATAAAATGTTTGCGTTAAATTGACGTAAAAAATATATAGAGATTCGATATAAAAAATATTGTTTTACTCATCTTAAGCAGTACGCTCAACTGTAACAAATTTCAGTAATCCGATCTACGCTTTAGAAAAAAAATCGGATAACTGAAAAAAATTTGGGTTTTGCTTATTTCCAGTAAAGCGGAGTCGACTGTGCGTAACACGCAACATTTGCAAAATCACCTCAACAGAGCTCATATTAAATTTTTCTTTAACATTAATCACATATTTTAATCGCATATTTTAAAGTTAAGCGGCTTTTACATTATTTCAATTAATTATACCACTCGAAGAAAATCTCTTAACCCTAATCATACCGACATAAAATATTACAAGTCCTACTAACGTGTGTCTCTAAGACACTGACGTGATTATACGAATACATTTATTTAATTAAAATCGTATATATTAAGAGAAATTTTTAATTAAACTCAATGCTTACATACAAAATATTCGTTGCTAACATTTTGGTAACATTTTTGACTGCACTAGTGTATTGCAAATTAGGAAGATAAAAAAATGGTACCAGGGTTGGAGTCACGTACGTCGTTAAAGCGCAAATAAGATTCGACACATCTGAATGTAGCACTTTTACTTGCTTATTTTAGTTTTTGCTCAATTTGAAAGTTGTTGCAACAAAAAATTTTATTTAATCTGATCGAATGAAAAAGGTAATTCTAGGGTTAATAAGGATTCGAAAAATTAACTAATACGTGTGTGTATTTTTTATAAGGTTATTGAAGAAACTCTCTACACATTTTTGTTTTCGAAACTCTCCTTTGGATTATCGTAGTCTAGGAATATACAAGGCAAAACTTTAGCCAAATGCCGAAGCTCTTGACACATATTTTCAAAATGTTTGCTAACAAGACTTGCCATTTTAACGTGTGTAATAGTGAGCTTATTTACGTCCTTATTTTTTTTTGCTAACCTTTGGTATTATAGTTTTAAGGTCTGGTGCGTTCGGTAAACTGTCATTATTAGCGAAAAGTGTTGTTGTGCTAAATCCCCTGCCTAGAATGTATTGAATGTCCCATTACTTAGTGTGTTGGTTTTCAGATTATGCGTTTGTGTTTGTACTGAAAAGTTTAAGCGGTATTTGCGCATCTTCCCAAAAAATTGGTATTTGTTAGATGCTTTTTAAATGGCTTTTACTACTACTTATACTTTGTATTAAGTAGTTTAAGGACACGCTGTATTAAACACACCAAGAAATGTTTGCAAAAAACGCCCAAATAGTACTTAAGGGCATACGACCAACATATGAGAGCGTAGTAGCAAATTTCGTTTTAACAACCACATAAGGACATAGTACTCATATTTTATTAATTTTTTTCCTGGAAGTCTGTCCAATTTTAACAAGAAGTGTTGTAAGCGCTGTCAATATTTCAAACGTTTCTTTTATGGCTTTTCTTCTGCTGAAAAGTCTTTTTGTATTTCGCATAAAATTGTCTTCAGAATAAGTAAATTTTCAAAAGATAGTATTTAGCAGGATGTGCGACATATTTAAGACTTTAATATAGTTTAACAGAATTGATCATCTTAACAGAACCAAGTCGAAAATCTATTGTAGGAAAATTACTATATATTTAATAGTAGCCCGAAATTTTCGATAATCTATAGGTTCTTATAACCACAGTATAGTTTTTTTTTACTAGAGAGGAGGGGATCGTATGGCGAGGACAGATAAAGAAAGCTGAGAAGATAGAGAATAGTTTGTAGCTATTTCAACCTTCATCTCTGTAACAGTCCGATAACAACTAGTACTGCCATGCACTAATACCGATCATAAGAATTTTTATTTATAAATTTTGAAGTGAATCTCTTAAGAAAACAAGTAAAAGTGCTATATTCGGCTGTGCCGAATCCTAAATACCCTTCACAGATGTAATTTTTTTCGTTTAAATTTTTCGGCTAGGAAGCTAAATGTTTGGCTTTTCTTATATCTAATACCTCTGAACGTATTTCAAATATATTAAATATGTTTAATTTACAAACAGAAAGTAAAAATCCGTTTCATATAACCCAAAAAACCCCAAAAATTGTCCAACCGTAGAATCGTCTTTTAGATTTTTTTGGTTTTTAATACCAATTTTCAAAAGGTTTTTTCAAATTTTCTCCTTAACTTAAATACTATGTAATTAATTCACATACCATGAAACAAATTTGTATAATTAAGTAGAAAAAGGAAAAATCCTTAAACTCTTTGTAAATATGTACCATATACTTTTGTAAGTAAACTTTGTAAATATCATCTTACGCAATAAATAAATTGAATTGAATTGAATAATACCAATTTAACTTTTCCCGAAGTATAAAAAAGATTTCATACACAAAAACCCAGAATTAGGAACTTATATGGTTAATTTTATGTAAACAAAAATTTCGATTTTCCAACCCTGGAACCGAATTTTTAATACCAAATTAATTCTTCCTGAAGTATAAAATAGGTTTAATTCAGTAAAAAAACAAAATTTTTGGAATTTATGTGGATACTTCTATGTACCAAAAATATTTCTATTTTCCAACTCTGGCAGCGAATTATTATTTTCCTACTAATGCAATTTGTAGTATAACATAGTTTTACCTGACAAAAATATTAAAAGTTTTAAAATTTTTGGTCACTTTCATGTACCATAAAATATTTCATTTGTCCAACCCTGGAGTCGAAATTTTGTTTTTTTAAGATTTTAATACCAATTTTGATCTTCCTGAATTATAAAACAGTTTTAATTAGGAAAACAAGCAACGTCAATTGCCTTTTTGGTTACTTTTATGTAGAAAAAATATTACAATTTCCCAACCCTGGAAACGAAATTTTATTTTTGTTTTTTTGTTTTTTTTTACCAATGCAACTCTTAATGAGGCATGAAATAGTTTTATTTAAGAAAAACTTAAAATTTGCAACCATTTTGGTGACTTTAATGTACTACAAAATATTGCATGTACCAAAAAAAAGTTAATTTTCCCAACCCTGGAAGCGAAATTTTAATTTTTTGTTTTTTTTATCAGTGCAACGCTTCATGAGGTATGAAATAATTTTTTTAAGAAAAATTTAAAATTTTTAACCATTTTAGTCACCTTCATGTACTATTAAATATTGCACTTGTCCATCCCTGGATTCAAAATTTTATTTTTTATTTTTGAATTTTTGATACCAATTGTGTTCTTCCTAAATTATTAGACAGTTTTAGTTAACAAAAAAAAAAACATCTGTTGCCTGCTTGATTACTTTCACGTATAAAAAAAATTAATTTCCCACCCCTGGAAGCAAAATTTGAATTTAAAAAATTTTTTTTTGTCCAATGCAAATCTTCATGACTTATAAAGAGGTTTTGTTAAAAAAAGACTTGAAATTTTTAACAATTTTAGTTACTACATGTACTACAAAATACGGAATGGGCCGAAAAAAAATTTTAATTTCCCATCTCTGGAAAATTCTTGTTATTTTCTTTAATTTTTAAGAGACCATTGAGGCTCCCCAAAGCACGAAATAGGTTTAATTTACACACATTAACATAAATAATTGATTTTTGGTATAAACTTTACGTCGAGAAATACGTGTAAGCTTCCCAGCTCTGGAACCGTACTTCGGATCTATCTGAATATCAATACCACTCTATTTAAGTTCATTTCCAATCCAACGGTCCAAGAACGAAGGCTCTAGCTCTTTTGGAGGCTTGGGACATTGCTCAATCGTCATCGCTATTCATAAGGATCCAGAATATATATACTTTATGGGGTCCAATGTGAATATCGAAGAAATTACACACGGAATGACAAACCTAAGTATATATACCCTTTCACTTTTTTTGAAGGGTATAAAAAATGCATTATAATGGGTGTGCCACTTAGAAGTTTAAATTTAAAAATGTAATAAAACAACAAGTAAAAAACGTTATATTCGTCCTTGTCGAATCTTAAATACCCTCCAAATATTTAGTAAGTAAATTTAAAATGTTTAACTTGGTGGAACAGTGTTCCTTTAAGACACCTCTGTACCCAATTTTAAACTTCTATTCTGAGAGAGTCATTTCGCGAAGTGCCTTGGCGGAAACGTTTCACCTCTGCAAGATCAGAGAACATCTCAGCTTCTTATAAGCTTAAGGAATAAAAATTGTTCAATATTTACACTATTTTTGTATATAATATCTTACGTCAACGCCCACTAAAGGGGCTGGATAAAAAAATAGGCTACATCATGTTTTCCACAGACGAATGTATGGGCATTGCTAGATCGTTTGAGACTTCATCACTGATCAAGATTATATATACTTTATGGGGTCCACTTCTCTTTGGAGGGTATTAAAACTGTATTTTGGCCGGGTCGGTCTGGCAAGGGCTGTGGGGGAGACATTTCACCTTTGTCATAAAACTCTATTAATAAATGTTTAGGATAATTGTATACAAAATTTAAATTTTTTTTATATATTGCAAAGGGGGACGAGGGGGTAGTACAGAGTAGTGCCAGGTTTCAGCTCAGCTTCGTCATTAAAGCTTAAAAATTTTATTTTTAAGGAATGTAGGCTTAAGTAAAAAAATTTGTTAAATTTTTACACTATTTTTGCATATAATAACGCCCACTAAAGAGGGAGGGGTCTAAAAATTATTTTTTATTTATTTTAAGGCTCCAAGTTTAACGCGTTGGACCTTCTTTAGTATAAAAAGTATAATTTGCCTAACAATATCACAAAAAAACTTTAAAAATTATGTTGTTTTTTAGAGGTTGGTTTAGTTCTTCTTAGGGGAACTTTTTTCCCTCTTGCACGATTTGGCCCATTTCCGAACTTAACATGTGCTATTCTTCAAAATATATTTATACCAAATTTCAAGAGTCTAGCTCTTGTCGTTTGTACTGAGTCGTGATTTCCACAGAAAGACGGACGGACGGACATGCTCAGATCGTATTAGATTTCATCAGTGATCAAGAATATATAGACTTTAAGGGGTCTAAGATGGATATTTCGTGGAATTACAAACGGAATAACAAAGTGAATATACCCTCCATATTCTGTTTTGGAGGGTATAAAAATGACAGAATGACTGCAGGGTTGAGCAATTGGAACTGTTTTTGGTACACAAAAGCAACCAAATGTGAAACTAATTTCCCATTTTTGTTAATAAAATAAAAATGTTTCATATTTTGCAACTTCATTAGCATTAGAATTCAGAGAAGCCACAAATACAACTCCAGCTGTGGAAAATTTAATTTTTTTTTGCAATATTGAAGTATCCAAATAAAACTAAATTTTGTCTCTTGTAATCAAATATGTTTCCTTATTTCAGAATGAAATATTAAAAACCAGGAAGATAAAAAAATGGTTCCAAGGCTGGAACAAATGATGTTCCTCGGTGAAGGATATATAAGATTCGGCACAGCACTTTTAATTGTTTTTAAAATTTTGGTGGAAAATCTCTCAAATAAATTAATTAGTTATTTTTAATAAAATATCTGAGCCATTACAATATCTCTACCTTAAGTACTACACCATAATGGCACTGGTGTCGCACGGAATTCATTTCAATCCTAACAGACAATGAAACAAAAGTTTCGAAGCTGCTGCCTTTTAAAAATGGCATATAAAATCAACCATTAAAAAGCGGCATTTTCAAAATGCCTGCGGTTATAAAAGTCATACAAAAACAGATAAAAGCAAAGTTTGCAATAAAATTGTAGATGTATGTACGTATGCAAGTGTATATGTATACACATACATATAACACACATACATAAGCAAAGAAACACTGCCATATGTAAACGTTTTTATTTATTTATACATCTATTTGTAATAGATAGAATTATTTATTTGTTGAATAAAATAAATGGGAAAAATAAAATGGAACCAAATAAAAGAAAATAAAATAAAAATATTTTCTCAGTTCCAAATATATATATGTATATATAACAATAGCAATAAAAAAAATTTGAAGACTATGGGAAAAAATAAAAGGTCAATTTGTAAATATCCGCTGGAAGGAAAAGTTTGATGTTGTACAATAAAATATGAACGGACTACATCAATAATGATTTTGTATCTTTTTAAAGTCTTTTGTAATATTCGTTCTTTGTTTTAACAAGAATTTTATAGACATAAAAAATTGTTTCTTTCCTTTTCAATAAAAACAAAAATTTTTATATAAATAAAAAGTAAAGTCCCTAACGAAGGATGTACTCGTAATTTTATGTTACTTGTGGTTTTATTGCCACTACCATTAGCGTAAGTTATTAAAATATTTAGTACTTAGTACTAAAAACTTTGATTTCTTTTTTTATATCATCAGCCTTTTTATAAATTCCACTTGTGAAAATTGCCGAATAAAATTTAAAAAATTTTACATCTCATTGATGGCATCAACTGGTCACACGTTCGGAAATTTCCTTGTGAAATTTTAATTATGATAAAACCGAATGTTTTGAATTTCTATAAATTAATATTCTATTTTTTTGTATTTAAACAAAATTTAGCCAGTCCATGTTCTAAAATCATTTGCCAAATTATCACATTCAGTATTGATCAAAATATCAATACAATTTATATACAAATTTCGATTGATATCGAAACACAGATGTAATTCTTCTTTATTTCTATCTTGCTAAAACAGAAAGTAGGTTTAATTAAAAAATTAAAATGATTTTATCGGTTACTTTTATATTTAAGAAAACGTTTGAATTTTTCGGCTAGGAAACTAAAAGTTTGGCTTTTCTTATTTCTAATACCTCCAATTTAATTCTTAGCGAAGTATAAAATATCTTTAATTAACTGAAGAAACCAAAGTTGGGAACTTATATTGTTACTTTTATGTACCGAAGAATTTCGATTTTTCAACCCTGGCACCGAATTTTTAATACCAATTTAATTTTTTCTGAAGTATAAAAAAGGTTTAATCCACTAAAAACACGAAATTTGGAATTTATGTGGGTACCTTTATGTAATAAATATATTTCGATTTTCCAACTCAATGCAATTCTTAGTGAGGTCTTAGTTTTACTTGACAAAAAAATTAAAATTTTTAAACTGTATGGTCACCTTCTTGTACCATAAAATATTTCATTTGCCCAACCCAGGAGCCGAAATTTTGATTTTTTAAGATTTTAATAACAATTTTGTTCTTCCTGAATTATAAAATAGTTTTAATTAACAAAACAACAACGTCAATTGCCTTTTTGGTTACTTTTATGCAGAAAAAATATTTCAATTTCCCTACCCTGGAAACGAAATTTATAATTTTTTTTACCAATGCAGCTCTTAATGAGGCATGAAATAGTCTTATTTAAGAAAAACTTAATATTTGTAACTATTTTGGTCACTTGCATGTACTACAAAATGTTGCAGTTATCCAACTCTGGCATCTAAATTTTGATATTTTTTTAATTTTTGATACTAATTTTGTTTTCCCTAAACTAAAAAATAGTTTTAATTAGTAAAAAACCGACGTTAGTTGCTTTTTTAATTACTTTTATGTATAAAAAAATTCAAATTTTCCAGTCCTAGAAGCGAAATTTTAATTTGTTTGATCAATGGTAGTCTTCATTCGGTATAAAGTCATTTTCATGTACTACAATATATTGCATCTACCAAAATAACTTTCATTTTCCCAACCCTGCAAGTGAAATTTTAATTTTTTTTTGTATTTTACCAACGCAACTCTTCACAAGGTATAAAGTAGTGTTATTTATGAACAATTTACAATTTTGAACTATTTTGGTCACCTTCATGAACAATAAAATATTGCATTCGTCCAACCCTGGATTCGAAATTTTATTTTTTTTCAATGCAAATCTTCATGAGGTATAAAATAGTTTTGCTTAAGAAAAACTCAAATTTTTCAACCATTTTGGTTATTACATGTACTGCAAAATATTGCATGTACCAGAAAAAACTTTCATTTTCCCAACCCTGGAAGCGAAATTTAATTTTTTTGTTTTTTTATCAGTGCAACGCTTCATTAGGTATAAAGTAGTTTAATTTAAGACAAATCAATCATCAGTTGCCTATTTGATTATTTTCACGCATAAAAAATATTCAATTTCCCACACCTGGAAGCAATGCAAATCTTCATGACGTGAAAAGAGGTTTTGTTAAAGAAAAACTTGAAATTTTTAAGAATTTTAGTTACTACATATACTACAATATACGAAATGGGCCGAAAAAAATTTTTAATTTTCCATCCCTGGAAAAAAGATTTTATTTTTTTATTTTTTAATAGACCATTGAGGCTTCCCAAAGCAAAAGATAAGTTTAATTTACAAACATTAAAAAAAATTGATTTTTGGTATGAATTTTGCGTCGAGAAATAGGTGTAAGCTTCCCAGCTCTGGAACCATAGTTCGGATCCTTCTGAATTTCAATAGCACTCTATTTAAGTTCATTTCCAATCCAACGGTCCAAGAACGAAGTCTCTAACTCTTCTAGGGGCTTGGGAAAACCGTACAGACGGACGGACAGATGGACATCGCTCAATCGTCATCGCTATTCATAAGGATCCAGAATATATATATATATATATATATATATATATATATATAATTTATGGGGTCCCATGTGCATATCGTAGAAATTACATACGGAATGACAAACCTATATATACCCTTTCACTTTTTTGTGAAGTGTATAACTGACTGGACAAAATTTCTTGCCACCACACATCACCTATTGAAAAACTAGAGAAGCCACTTTTTGCAATTGTGCTGTGCCAGAAGACTAAAAATAAATGGTTCCAAAAGTAAAAATTATAAAAAACACTCGGTTGCTTTAAGCTGAACAACCAAATCGTTCCTCAATGAATCTATATCATCGGCTTAATAAAATTTTAAAATCTGGTGGAAACATAAAGTATAAAAGATTTCACTACTAAATAAATATTCAAAGGACTTTTATTAATCTAACCTTCGTAAAGTGATATGAATAAAGAATAAGCGAAGATTAATATTGTAAGCAACAAGACAAACAATAAAATAAATTAATTTTTCCTCTTCACAGTCAGTGGAAAAAATAATTGGAGACACTTGAACTTTGGCACTCATAAATTTTGAAGGACAGCACATTTGAAGTTCGTAAATGGGCTGAATCGGGCTAAAGGAAAAAAAGTTCCGCTAAGACGAACTAAACCAAACACTAAAAAACAACACAATTTTCAAAGTTTTTTTGTAATTTTGTTAAACAAATGATATACTTTTAAGCCCAAGAAGATCCAAAACAATGAAAACCCCCTTTTTGGACTCCGCCCCCTTTAGCAGGCGTTGAAGTAACATATTACATGGAAAAAAAGTATAAATATTTAACAAATTGTATTCCTTAAGCCTGCATTGCTTAAGAATTAAATTGTTAAGCATTTACTAAGGACGATGGTTAGATTTTGTCTGAGAAGGGCGTAGCAGGGGCTATCCCAATCCGTTCAGGATTACACTTAGGTTTCATAGGCCAGTTGTGCGCTCAGTTATAAGGAGTTCCCATTCTATTATAGGGAGCATTCATTAAAACCATGGAAACCTTTGGATTTTAGTACGATAAGAACCTCGTTTCTTCAATGTATCTTCTTAAGCCTCTCCAATTAGAACCCCAAAGAAATTCAATATCTTGTATAATCTTCTGATTAAATGTTTGTCTCCTGACTTGACTAAAAGCTGGACAGTAGCACAAGTAGTGCTCCAGTGTTTCGTAATCTTCCTGACAGGCCCTGCATGTTATATCGTCAAAGATACCCATGAGTGCCAAGTGATTCCTTAACTCTGTATGTCCCGTTATTAAATAAACCAGTCTCCGTAGTGCTGGCGTACTCAATGTTAGGATCTCCTTTGTCCTGTTACCGTCTAGGTCTCCCCATAGAATTCGAGTCACCCTATCTACGGTAGAGTGCTGCCAATCTCTTGTATGTAATTCTATAGCCCATTGTTTCAGTTCGTTCCTAAAAACCGGAAATGACTTTGCATTATCTAGTGTGATGTTTGCCATCAATGCTCCCATCTTTGCTAGCCTATTGGCCTCAATATTTCCAGGTATTCCTTGATGTCCTGGAACATTATTTCGCTACTTCCACAATGCGTGTATGAGTTAATCTCATACTTGCGTAGTAATACACACCGATATTGAACCGCCTAAGAAATTCTTAGGCCTCGATGACCTTCCTACTATCCGTGAATATACGAACTGGTAGTCTGTTATCGATTTCCTTTAACCATTTTATCCCTTCCGCAATAGTCACGATCTCACTTTGAAAAACTGTTCCCATTACCACAAACTTTTACTTTTTAAGTTTTTACGACAAAGGTGAGATGTCACTCTGTCAAAATAGAGTTTTCAAATTGATCACTGAAATGTCTTAAAGGAACTTTGGCCCACCAGGTTAAAAATGTTTAATACATGTGATAAATATTTGGAGGGTATTGCAAATTCGATCCGATTGTTTCATTTTATTTTTTGGTAGATATGCAGTTGCTTTTATTTAAAACTATATCAAGTTAAATTCATATTCATGCAAGAGTTATCGGTGGGTTGTTTTTCTTAATTTTAACACTGGCAGAAATAATAAATATCCTGCAGGAAATTTCAATAGTAAAACTGCATTAACTTACTATTGACACAGTCACTAGGACTAATGACTTATAATATCGCAGACAATGTTATTTACTAAAGACTTTTAACATGTGCTTGTCATTGAAAATTCACTATTGACACTGATACTAGTGACAAGATAGTTCTTTTGGGACCATATGTAGACATTGGAAGTAGTGATTTACTTTAGAGTTTTATTAAAAAAAAATTAAACGACATGAAAAGTAGTTTGTTTTTATATATTAAAACTAAAATTAATTTCTTTTTTCTCATCAGAGGCGACTATAAAAATAAGAGCCTTTTTTGACTATGTCGCCAAAATAGCAGCCAACAGTGGTTACTCGGGGACACTCGTCTCCCAGCTCTCTTCAAAGTATTTATTTTTTTAAGGTGTTAAAATTTAGTAAAAATGTCAATCAGAAAAATGGGACATGAAGAAAAAATAATCAAACGGTAACACTGGTATTATAACAATAACATGTTAACATCAGGTTGATACAGTTCTCGTATTCTTTTTCACAATAAAATTTGTGTAAATAGGAACTGTTATCACATTCAACTAAGCCACCTAATAAGTGGTGACAAACACAATACACATGAGCACTGATGATGAAAGGGTTGCGTCTTTCGAAAACAGCTGTTCTGCTCTGCTGTGTAAGTTGAATAACAAAAAACTGATGTTGACTTGCCTTTGTGCCTTGGAATATTTATCATGTCTTTCTGAGATTTAAATTAAAATTTCGAATAATTATCCTATAAAATCTTAATTCAATTTAAAAATATCAATCATTTAATAAAAATAGCAATAATTTTTTTAACGAAATATAATATTAGAATTTTATATTAAATAGTTGAAAGCATTTCACTGCCTTTTACACCAAATCATTGGTAGACTTCAACCTAATTTGAAAAGGAAAAAAAATTAAAACTCTCAGGTTATACACGAATTTTCAAAATCAATTGAATATAGACCGCGAGGAAGACAACTTTTCGTCGATAATCATCACGAGCAGCGATTTACATTTTCATTTTTACGAGTGCGTTAATATAGTATGAGCCATTTAAAAGTTCGAATTTAAATATTAAACAAAGGGGTTTTCAACAAGAACTTTGTTTGCCAATTGTAGCAACACAAACAACATGACAGTTTTGACATTTAGTTTTTTGACGTATTCATAGTAGATTCATTCATTTTCGATCGAAAATCACATTTAAATAATTAAATCCATTTTGAAAATAGTGGTTGAGTTAATGTTACATTTCGTAAAATTTGAGATATTTTCGGACAACACATTCGTCCTTCTCAGACCTTCTGACAACAAGCAAAATTGCCACATTTGGGTTTCTGAAAATCCTAGAGCGATTATTGAGAAGCCTTTGCATGATCAACGTGTCAGTGTAATGGGATATGCGGTCTGGAGGCGTGCTTGGGCCTGCAAATGTGGTAACGGTCAATGGTTCGTGCTATAGAGAGATATCAACAACTCAGTTTTGGTCTATTGTTGATGACGTCGATATCGCTGACATGGTGGACATTAGTCAGATATAATTTTTCATTCATAAGTCAGTGTTCATTCGAGTCATGTTTTATTGACTACATATACTTTATAGGCAAGAGGGACTAGGGGAAAAGTAACTAGTACTCATGCGCATGTACTGTCAGTACGTTTTGCTTCCGCATTCGTAATTTTAAGTCTGAAGCACACAACCATATGTACATGTCGTCAACAAGACTTGAATTTTGTGAACACCAATGAAAGCTCAAAGAAGAAAAAGCAAGAATCTTGTCAACAAGACATGAGTCGTATGAACACGGACTAATTGGCGAATACAATAAAAATTTTATTAATTTTCATCTAAATTGTTCGTTTTATTTTGTTTTAGAAAAACAAGTTTCTGTTGAAAGCCCCGTTAAAACAAAAACGGTTTGAAATTTCGCCAAATTTATTTCCTTGTTGTAAAGCACAATTGTTTCTGTTAGAAATGGAATATTATTTAATTTATATGGCTCTGCGGCTGGCCTCATAATATGGCATTATGAATGTATGGGTTCGTATCTCGGCAATGGCATCACAGCTGTTCGGTCAAATGGACAATTGTCGGTGGTGTGTCAGCATAAGACTTGTCTTTAACGGTGCCCACCAGAAAATAGTCAAATCGCTTTTTGGCGGCCAATTGACATCACCATTTCGGCTCATTAAACAGCAATCAAACGTTTGCGATATATTTTTCCATCGATTGCGCCATCCTTATTTTAAAAAGACAGATAAGATTGCTCCTGCGGCAGGGAAAATCTGCTAGCAGCACTAAAAGTGCCTTTAGACCCGTTCGAGGCTACTGCATTATCTAGTGTGAAGAGACTGGAGAATACCCCATCCAATAGGATGGGGGCACCAACATGTGCTCAATACAATAAAAATTCTGACAAAAATGTTTCCAGATAGTCTATTTTCTGGTTTGTTGATATGCACTGGGTGGCATAACTGTTCTACACATATTTTTGTTCACATTCTTGACATCATGAGACGGTACAACAATCCCCAAGATATTGAAATCCTTAAGGAAAATATCCAACCTGAAAATACCATCAATTTGGCGATGGACTCTTAGCCAATTTAATTTAATTAATTGCATAAAAATAAAGTTTTTTCTTAAAAAAATAAAGCTTTTGATTTGTTAAAAAATAATAACACAAGCAACCCACAATGCCTCGAAAAGTGTTCACATAACCTTTACATTAAGGCACAAAAGTTGTTCACCGATTTCAATAAACGGGACAAAAATTCCAGAGCAGACCCAAGTTAGGTACTTGGGAATACATTTAAATCGGCGTCTGACGTGGGTTCACCATATTGCAGCCAAAATTTCACAGCTGAAAATTAAAACCGCCCAAATTTTCTGGTTAATTGGGCCACAATCTTCACTGAACTTGGACCTCAAGGTACTCTTATACAAGGCAGCCTTAAAACCAATATTGTATTATGGTATCCAGTTGTGGGGCTCCGCCTCCGCATCAAATGTTGAAAAGCTACAAAGAAGACAGTCAAAGATTCTGAGAATGATTACGAGTGCTCCTTGGTACATACGAAATAATAACATCCACTTGGATCTCAATATTCCTACCATCCGAGAAGAGATTAAAAAATCGTGTACGAGCTACATTGCAAAAGTTACTGATCATCCCAATCCATTAGCGGGGGACTTGCTTTTATTTGAGGGTCACAGGCGTCTGAAACGGGTGCAAACTTTTGATTTCTCCTTTTTTTTTTAACAGAAAGTTGAGTGCTGCAGTGGCAGTATCAACTTAAATATTTTGTTAGGTTAAGATTTTAATACTTATTGTGAATGACGTATAGTCAGATTCAATAATAAAAATTAAGTTAAAAAAAAAACAAGCAACCCCATACAACCCGATTAAAATTCGGCAATAATTTTTAAATTAATTTTTTCATATGAAACATTTCTCGTTAAAAATATTTTAATTCCTTAAAACTTTGATTAGAAAAAAAATATGTTTAATGCTAAACAAATAAAATCCCATAAATTACATCAAATTTATGCGAAACATAATTGAAAATATAATTTCAACAGCCAAAATCCTAACTGCCGGTGGTTTAGGGAATATTAATTACGGTTGAACCTAATCAAACACATCAACGTTTTGCATGTACAACAAATGTTTCAATTTCAAGAAAATTACAATTTATTACTTTTTCCTTTGCAGTTAATTGAAGCTTAAAAACAAAACTAATAAAATGTTCATATACTTTTTTCTTATATTTAATAACCTGCCAGCAGTCTGTTGTTAATTAAATAAAATCTTAAGTAAAAACATTTATATTTATTAAAATATTCATGAGACAGCTTTATTTTTCATAAAAGCATTTTACAGTATGAAATTGCACATGTATTAATTTAAAAAACTTCATATTAAATTATATATAAAGCCACATAAATGCTTCGAAGGATAAACTTAATTACCAACATCACATTTTTTCATAAAATCCCATAATAAATTCAACGAAAGCGAAATGCTGTGTAAAATATAAAATCCAACACTTTTTCTTAATTTTTGTTTTCTGCTTTTTTAGTGTCTTTTTTTTTTTTTTTTTTGAAAGATGAAAGCAACATTAACACTTCAAATTATTATTTCTTCATACAGTTACCACACAGCAAGAGAAATTATCCTTATTAAGGAAAAGTTTAATAAAGAAGATGTGAAAATGGTAAAACCACAGTTGTAACTTAAAAGAAATGGTTTTCATATATGAAACATAAATGCATTTCACATCATTCACATGAGTTGGCTCGCATGTTCGCTGTATGTGTGAAAAGCTGCAGAAGTTTAGTTTGTGTTGGAGTTATTTTGATTGTGAAATTGGGGCCAACCCCAGCACAAGGACATTTATTACATAGTTTTCATTTTCTTGGCAAGGAAGAGCAACTTTGAAAAAAATGTGATAATTTAAATTAATAGATAAAGGAATTGCGGAGTATAAAGAAATAAGTAATTAAAATTGTCAGAGTTTAAGTCGCGGAGGAAAGTATATGAAGATCCTTTTCAAAGGGGCCTATTTAGCGCTCATTTTATTTTTAGCCAAATATAGCGTCATCTAATGAACGAACTTAGGAACTGAAAAAATTTTTCAATTTCTTTTATCAAAGTGTCTTATCGTTTGAGAAAATAAACACATTAAATTCCTTAAAACGTTGGTTAAAAAGTTGATACTCCTAATGACTAGAAAACAAGTAAAAACGTTATATTCGACCGGGTCGAATCTTAAATACCCTCCAAATATTTAGTAAGTGAATTTGAAATGTTTAACTTGGTGGGACAGAGTTCCTTTATATAATATCGTACGTCAACGCCCACTAAAGGGGGCGCGGTTCAAAAATATATAATATCATGTTTTCCACAGACGAACGTATGGGCATTGCTAGACCGTCTTAGACTTCATCACTGATCAAGAAAATATATACTTTAAGGGTTCCAATTCTCTTTGGAGGGTATTAAAACTGTATTTTGGCGGTGTCGCTCTGGCAAGGGTTGTGGGGCAGACATTTCACCTTTGTCAAAAAACTCTAAAAATTAATGTTTGGGATAATTATATACAAAATTAAAAAAAAATTTTATAGGGTCATTTATGGGGCAAAGGGGGAGGAGGAGATAGGGCAGAGTAGTACCAGGTTACGTCTCAGCTTCGTCTTGAAGCTTAAAAATTTTATTTTTAAGGAATGTAGGCTTGAGTAAAACAATTTGTTAAATTTTTACACTATTTTTACATATAATAACGCCCACTAAAGGGGGAGCGGTCTAAAAGTATTTTTTTTATTTTATGGCTCCAGGTTTAACGCGTTGCACCTTCTTTAATATAAAAATATATAATTTGCTTAACAATATTACAAAAAAAATTTAAAAATTATGTTGTTTTTTAGAGGTTGGTTTAGTTCTTCTTAGGGGAACTTTTTTCCCTCTTGCCCGATTTAGCCAATCTCCGAACTTAACCTGCTCTAAGCTTCAAAATATGTTTATGCCAAATTTCAAGAGTCTAGCTCTTTTCGTTTGGACTGAATCGTGATTTCCACAGACGGACGGATGGACGGACGGACGGACGGACATGCTCAGTTCGTCTTAGATTTCATCACTGATCAAGAATATATATACTTTATGGGGTCTGAGATGGATATTTCGATGCGTTACAAACGGAATGACAAAGTGAATATACCCTCCAAATTCTTTTTTGGAGGGTATAAAAAAAGTTAAAAATTTTATTGTGTTTCAGGTTAGACTGATCAAACTTTTAATTAGAAAAATTTTTCCAAATAGTATAAACTTTTCAAAGAAGGCGTTCCGGACGTCCCAGTTTATTAAGAAATCTATGAAAATGTTGATGAAACTGAATGAAACAAATTGTGTGGAGATTCGTCGATCCATTATTAAAAACTTTGTGTGAGGATGATGAGGTTTGCAGGAGCCATTAATTGTTTTTAAAAATTTTGGGGATGAATCTGGCGGCAATGAAATTTATTCCAAGAATTTGCTCATTCGTTAATGCTTATTCATAATTTTTTGGCCAAAAACAACACATTCATTTTGTCTCAGTCACTATATTCACCGGATTTGGCAGCATGCGATTTTTTGCTGTTTCCAATATTAAAGAAAACCATTTTTGGGATCAAAGAAAATACAATATAATTTTGGAACACACCTCGTATTAGGATGCACTGTTCAAAAGGGTTGACGTGAGGTACAAGATGTAAACTGGCTTATGACGGTAGACAAATTGGCCGTTTTAATTGCTGTCTTGTCTGGGGTATTTTTATACTATTTTATTATTATACTGTTTTATTAAACTTAATTTCTTGTTGGTTTGTATTTCCGTTCAAATCTGGCACCTCATTTTTGACCCAGTTCCTCTGATCCGATTTAGCTCAAATTTGGACCACAGGTCAACCTTGGTTGACAACACAATATTTTGTTATCAATAGGGTGGCAGATATTTTCATTCAGGTGTTTTACGTATTTTTATGCCTAACAATACAATACTTTCGTAGCATTAGGGTAGCCCATATTTTCATTGGGATGACCAGTATTTTACTTTTTTTATATTTTTTTTAGGAGTAGGACCAGCACTCAGGGGATAACCCCTACATATGCAGTGCATTGCGCTGGAACTGGGAAAATAGATTTTGGGAAGGAGGATAAAGGGAGTAGTGTCTGTGGATATTCGACTTGAACCCCCCAAATTGTAAGTGGCGCGGAAGACATCTGCAGGTAGTTTGTTCCACATACGGACTGTTCGGCCAAAATACGAATTTTCTCTGTAATGCGTAGTGCGATTTGTTGGAATATCGACCAGAAACGCATGCGCTCTTGATGAAAAATGCGTTGAGCGTAAGAAAGAATGGGTTTCAGGAACAAGTTCCCTAATTTCACCAGAGCACCTGCCATTATTGTAACGATAGAACAACGATACGCACCCCACATTGCGACGATGCTCAAGAGTTGGCTACCCTACTGTCTCCGATGAGTTTTCATTAGGGTGGCTCAAATTTAAAATGTATTGGTTGTTCTATAAAACAGTGAGCCATTGAACAAATAACATACAGGACCATTTAGCCCCCAAATCTTGATTTCCATCTTCCATTTATCATACCATTATGCTTGAATAGTGTTCCTGTATATTATTTGTTCAATGGCTCACTGTTTTATAGTACAACCAATACTTCGACATTATATAAGGTTAACATACGAGTACATTTTCAACTAGACTATTAGAAACAAAAAAATATTATTTTCTACTTTTTGGTAGATTTTAAAATAAAACAGTATAACATGTTAACATCAGGTTGATACAGTTCTCGTATCCTTTTTCACAATTAAATTTGTGTAAGTAGTAACTGTTATCACATTTAATTAAGCCACCTAATAAGTGGTGACAAACACAATACACATGAGCACTGATGATGAAAGGGTTGCGTCTTTCGAAAACAGCTGTTCTGCTCTGCTGTGTAAGTTGAATAACAAAAACTGATGTTGACTTGCCTTTGTGCCTTGGAATATTTATCATGTCTTTCTGAGATTTAAAAACAAATTTCGAACAATTAGCCTATGAATCTTAATTTAATTTAATAAAACAGTATAACTTAATTTTTTTTAATTATTTTCTGTTTGAGAACTGAAATTTATAAATATTGCTGGAATAAAAATTTTTACTACCATCTAGTATATACGTTCATAGCTTTTATTTTATAAATAGGATGACCGCCGAGTTACAGGATCCATTAGCGCAGATCGATTTTTTTCCCATAAATATGTCCGCAACTCAGCAAAAAACAAAAAATTCGAGTTTCAAAATATGCTAAAGTCGTCACCACATAGATTTTGCAATAAATGAATTGTTGCCGCGCCTTTGGAACCAAATTGTCCTTGATGTTTAACTGATTATGTTTTGTAAAAGAGAAATCAGTCAACATGTCTCGACAGCGGTTGCCATTCACTGCAAAGACAGCTCTTTGTTCAATTAATAAAATAAAAGTAAGACCTATACGGCGCCAGCAGTATAAGCAATCAGTTAATTTTAATGGAATTACTGATGATGCTTTAACGGCCGCTCTAAATACATGGAGCAAATTTAGTCATTCGACATCGATCGAAATTTGTATTTAAATTGTATTGAAATGTCTATCGATATGGAATGCGGTAATTTGGCCCCCGATATTTAGCTAATTAAATATCATAAAAGAGCTCCAATATTAATCACAATCCTTCCTAAATTTTAATGGGTTGTTCTGGCGTTATATATGATGATGTACCAATCATTACTGAAGAGATATTTCAACGTAATTTGTCATTCTTAGCTGTCAAACAAATTCGAAAATTATTGAAAAAGAAGACTATTGCCATCGAATAAAAATGGCGATTTTTTTTGTTAATTAAACATATTTTATACAGGGTCCGCCAAATAACTTTTTTTTTGAAAATGCTATAAAAAAAACTACTGACTATTTTCTCAAATTTCTTTTTTTATTTGAAAGTACAATCCTTCCGGTTAATAATGGAAAATAATTTTATTCAAATGGCTGCTTCGGCTGGCCATGCAGTAGCCTACACGATCGGTCCAATTTTTAAGCACATTATCGATCGTGTGCAGCTGTATTTCACCAATGACTTCACGAATATTGTCCATTAAAGCGTCAATTGTCTCTGACTTGTCGGCGTAACGCTTATCTTTGACGGCACCCCACAAATAATAGTCCAACGGTGTCAAATCGCAGCTCCGAGGTGGGCAAACGACATCAGCTCTGCGGGTGATAATGCGATCTTCAAAAACTGGGCGCAAAACATCGAGTGTAGCTTCGGCTGTGTGGCACGTAGCGCCGTCCTGTTGAAACCAAATGTTGCCAATATCCTCCTCTTCAATTTTTGTGAACAAAAATTCGTTCAACATTGCCCGATAGCGATCGCCATTGACTGTAACGGCCATTCCTTGCTCATTTTCGAAGAAAAATGGCCCAATTATGCCTCTGGACCAAAATCCGCACCAAACAATGACTGACTGACAGTTTTGGGTGCGTAGGGTTTACAATGTACGCGTGCGGGTTTTCTGTGCCCCAAATGCGACAATTTTGCTTGTTTACATGCCCGCCAAGATCAAAATGAGCTTCATCTAAATATATGATTTTTTTTAGCAAAATCGACATCTTCTGTAAGTCGGTCGCAGGCCCACTTAGCGAAGCGTTGTTCAGGCGTATACACAACCATATTCGTTCAGCGGAAGGATAAAACTAATTATCTGTCAAATCAGACATGAGCTAAGTGTTACCGTTTACGAAATAAGCACTAGTTGAAAAAAGCGTTAGATGGCGGACCCTTTACTTTGCGAATTATTAAATTAGTATTAAAAATACAAAAAAAATTTAAATTTAAATTTCATGGTTGTTTTTGCTGAGATAAGAAACCAAATAATTTACTAATTTTGGTTATTTTAAATAAACTTGTTTTATATATCAGGATTAATTAAAGTTGTATTAAAAATCCGAAAATTTATTCCAGGGTTCGAAAATCAAATTTTTGTTAAATTAAATTTGCATTACAGATCCAAACATTTATTCCAGCATTGGAAAATCAAATTTTTGTTCGGTACATAAAAGTAATCAAATATGTTATTAGTTATTTTTATGAATTTAAACTATTTTGTACTTCTGGAAGAATTAAAATGGTACTAGAAATAAAAGAACTTGATTCCAGGTTACGGAAATAGTTTTTTTTTTCTGGTACATAAAAAACTACTACGAATTGATTGATTAGGATCATCTTCAATGCTCTTCTGTACGGCAGCTACAGTTTCTTCAGTCGAACTCAAACGTTAATTTTTATTATAAACGAACTTTCAAATCAAATGTTTTAACAACGAAGTTAAAACTTTAAATTCACTTTAAAATTAGTGGTCGACATCTAACATTAACTTCAGGGAATTCATGTCACGTAAACTAGTGGAGTATGAGTTGTGGGAACACAACAGGAGCCACTAGTATGGAAAATGGCCACTAATTTATAGAGTTTAGAAAACAATAATTTTTGCCAAAAAATTTTTCCACAAAACAATTCCTGTTGATAAATTAAATGAAACTATGTACTATGATTTCTTCTGGAGACTTATCGCATAAGATATTTATTTTGATATACTTGCCTGTCACAACTATAACCGCACCCCTATTAGTGTTAATATATCAGCTTGTAATAATTTAAGGAATTTAATATTTTAGTATAAGAGAAAATAAAAGAAAACTTATATTATGTAATAAAAATAAATTATTTATTCACTTTAGTTTCATAAATATAATTAATTTTAACACAAACAGCTGTTTCATAACTATAACCGCACTTTAAAAAATTTATATTTAATAATGGGTGGGACCTCCTTTATTATGGATAAGCTCAAAAATCCGATCTGGCATACTTTGGACAAGCTTTGTCCTCATATCTTCACTAATTGCTCGCAATTCATCGATAATTGCTTCTTTTAGCTCGAAAACATCTTTGTATTGCCTATTTTGGGCATAAACGCGGCGGGCCAATATTCCCCAAATATTTGCTATTGGGTTTTGATCCGGAGAACAGGTAGGCCAGTCAATAATTTCTATGTTTTTCGATTTAAGCCATTCAATCGTCTGACGACTCTTGTGCACTGACGCGATGTCTTGCTGAAAAATGAAATTTTTTTCAGCCTGGGCTTCCAAGAAAGGCAATAGTTTTTCATTAAGAATGCCTATGTATTCTCCGGAATTCATTCGAGTGCTCGGAAAGGCCAAATCAAGCATTGCATCGGTGCAAAAGGCTCCCCATACCATTAAGGAACCGCCACCGAAATTTCGTTTAGAGAAATATCGTGGTTCCTTTCGCAGATCCCTCCAATATCCATTGAAACCATCTGGCCCGTGAAGATTAAATTTTTTCTCGTCTGAAAAAATCACCTAAAAGAGAAGAAAATTATAATACATAAAAAAAAATAAAAATATTTACTTACCTGACTCCAGATTGTTTGCAAATTTTTCTTTGCGAATTCCATCCGGGCTTGCTTGTGCCGCATGAGTAATCTTGGCATAGTCATTAGCGATTGTCTGGTTATTGTTCCAGATTCATTTAGCACTCTACTTATTGAGGATATTGACACTTTTACGCCAAAATCGGCAGAAATCTGCGAAAGGCTTTTCATAGAATTACTTGCGGCTTTAACAATTCTGCGCCGATCTCTTTCGGATAACTTTCGTTTTGGTCCTCCGGTCTTATTTTTACCATACTGACTCTGGTTTTTTGCAAAATTTCTTACCACTCTGTCCGATCAACTTAGTTTTCTACCGATCTCTCGAAAACTTAGCCCATTTTCTAAAAAGGCCAAAATTTTTCCTTTTTCGACATCTGTAAGATATGTTCCCCTTGGCATTTTATTTTAATTGAAATAAAACGTTAACTTTCAAACAAAAAATTTAAAATTTGGACACAGTTTTAATTTATTATTTAATTTAAATGCGATGCGGTTATAGTCATGCAACACTAAGAAATACATTAATTGTTGTGGATTTGTCAATTCAAAGGGTAACTCACAAATTCTTTGTTTGAATAAAACTACCGTTATAATACTACAATATACAGTAAACCCTCGCATGAAAAATGTCTCTTTACGTTGAGCGAAATAGATAATGTAGTGCGGTTATAGTTGTGACGGGCAGGTAGAAGACAGTTTTGAATTAAAACAAATTTTAGGTGATCGTCAGGATATGCTATTGCTGGTGCTCTTAACTTTTAAATATTTATTATTAAACTGTTATGACATTTTTTATTTGACATATTGACACAATTCTTTTCAAAACTGTGGTTGAAGTCTACTGATGATTTGGTAAAGAAAGTACCGATGAAATGCATAGAGACATTGCTTAACCATCAAAAAATAAATTTTATTTAAAATAGTGCTTTTTGTTTGTTATGTGGTCAAGTACGTCTATATGCCTGCATTTCATTGGTTCTTATACCAAATCATCAGTAGACTTTAACCTAATTCCAAAATAACAAAACCTCTCAGCTTATACATAAACTCCCAAAAATGAATTGAGAATTACGAAAGCAAAACCATAGGATTTGAAATTCAAGAAAACACAACAAACAAATTTTATTCGATATAAATCTATTTTGTTTTTCCACCTTAATGCAATTAGTCTGCCGTTGGCAAACAATAAAAGTATATAAAAAATACAATAAACAATAAAAGTATATAATTTAAAATATTTATTATTAAGATAATAACTTTTTATTCCGACTGAAATTTTAAATATTTAATTTTTTTTCGTGAAGTTTCCTTTTACGTTTGTGGTACTTTTTGTTGGTAAATGATGACATGTAAATGTAAATATAATATTTTTCGTTCCTGTAATGCGATTTTATATCTCTAGTAATTTCTAAGAGCTGCCAGTATAAAAAGTAAAAAATTTTAATTATATTTGCCCTTAATTATATTAATAAAATTTAATATTTATCAGCTTTTACACTCAAGTTCATTAATCTGTGAACACAATTATCATATTACAGCAAAAATGTCAATTTCAACGGCTCACCCTCTTTCCACGTTGACACGAATAGGTAACCAAGTTAGCAAGTGCTTGTGTACATGCTATAAAATGTGCTATCGTAAAAAATTATGCGTCAAGTCAAGTCTATGATAATCTCAAAAAGGTTTTTAGTTTTCATTAAAAATCCTTTTACTTTAACACCATCTATTCATGAATCATACAAGAGAAATGGAAAAACACATGAAAAATAAATGAACAAAAATAATCTCCATCACACATTATTTTACAAGAACGGCATCATACACAGATTAAATTTATTTCTAAATGAATAAAAATCGTACACATACCTCTGCTTTAGTGAGAATTTCGAGAAATGATTTTCATAACTTTATAGCATTTTTTTGTTTTGCTTTTTTTGTGCTAAATGCTTCATTCGTTCTGAAGCACCGAATTCAATTTGTTAGCAAGATAACATTTATAAATCTCTTTTTATGATGTTGTAGTTATGACAATTCCTTTATGTGAGTTTTGCTTTCTGAAATTAAATTTACTTGTTCTTAGTTTTGCAGCCGAGCAGTGGTTTTGTTAAAAACGATAATTTTTTGATTTAAGTCTCAATTACACACACTTTCGCTTGCAAAGGAGTGTAATTAGATATGATCTTAATATTATTTTTATATTAATTGTTCCGAGCAAAGCTTAATATTAATTTTACGTTTGTTCTTTCTGTTTGTTAAACTTTGTTGTTGTTGTTGTTATTGTCGCCGAAATTACTCAATTTACACTTAATTAAGGAATTTATGTTTTAAGGCACATTTGTTTATTTAACGCATTGTACTGGCATTAGAATAACATATAGGAAACAAGAATACAGATTAAATCTTCAGGTGAAACCAAACTCTGGTACGACGGTAAGCCTGCATGCGATATGTTTTCAAGAGATTAAAGCGATTATGTTCGCTAGTCAAGACTATGTCACAGGCCTAATGAATATCCTTGCAGCATCATGCATTATGATATTCTACCCAAGTGTTCTTAACAAAAAGTTGGATAATTCTATGTACGCATATGAATGATGTGTTGTATTGCACTTAGCAGTAAAACGTTTCCGGTGTGAATTAGTGCACAGGTGTCTCAATTGTTGTAGGCCTATATAAACTACGAAGATAAGCCGGTATCATAGCAAATTCGCTGGCGAAATATTTTAATAAATCAAACAAGTAAAAATGCTATATTCAGCTACGCCGAATCTATACCCTTCACAAACTTACGGCCTGGCCTGTCCAACCCTGAAAGCGACTTTTTATTATACTCTTCACAAAAAAGTGCAAGGGTATATGTAGGTTTGTCATTCCATGTGCAATTTGACGATTGAGCGATATCCGTCTGAAATCGGTTTTCCCAAGCCCCCAGAAGAGCTAGAGACTTCGTTCTTGGACCGTTGGATTGGAAATTAATTTAAATAGAGTGGTATTGAAATTCAGAAAGATCCGACATACGGTTCCAGAGCTGGGAAGCTTAAACCTATTTCTCGACGCAAAATTTATACCAAAAATCAATTATTAATTTTAATGTTTGTAAATTAAAAACTAAAAAAATTAAATTTTTTTTCCAGGGATGGGAAATTAAAATTTTTTTTCGGCCTATTCCGTATTTTGTAGTACATGTAGTAACTAAAATTGTTAAAAATTTCAAGTCTTTCTCTAACAAAACCACTTTATACGTCATGGAGATTTGCATTGGCCAAAAAAAAAAAAAAAAATTAAATTCAAATTTTGCTTCCAGGGGTGGGAAATTAAATCCTTTTTATATTTTATATTTATATTTTAATGTTCGTTAAAATTCTTACTACATACGTTGTTTTTTTTTTGTTTTTTGCTAACTAAAACTGTCTTATAATTTTGGAAGAACAAAATTGGTATCAAAAACTCAAAAATAAAAATAAAATTTTGAATCCAGGGATGGACAAGTGCAATATTTTATGGTACATGAAAGTTACCAAAATAGTAAAAAATTTGCAATTTTTCTTAAATAAAACTATTTTATACCTCAAGAAGCGTGTCACTTCTAAAAAAAAACAAACAAAAAAATTAAAATTTCGTTTCCAGGCCTGGAAAAATTAAATTTTTTTGGTACATGCAATATTTTGTAGTACATGTAATAACAAAATTTTAGTTTTTCAGAAACAAAACTACTTTATGTCTCATGAAGACTTGAATTGATAAAAAAAATTTAAAAAATTAAAATTTCGCTTCCAAATTTGGGAAATTTAAATTTTTTTTATACATAAAAGTTACCAAAAAGGCAATTGACGTTGTTTTTTTACTAATTAAAATTATTTTTTTTGTTTAGGAAAAACCAAATTGGTATCAAAAATTAAAAAAAAATAACAATTTTGATTCCAGAGTTGGATAACTGCAATATTTTGTGGTACATAAAAATGACCTAAACGATCACAAATATTAAGTTTTTATTAAATAAAACTATTTCATGCCTCATTAAGAGTTGCATTGGTAAAAAAATTTAAATTTCGTTTCCAGTGTTGGGAAATTGAAATATTTATTCTGCTTAAAAGTAACCGAAAAGACAATTGACATTGTTTCTTTTTGCAAATTAAAGCTGTTTTATAATTCAGGAAGAACAATATTGGTATTAAAATCTTAAAAAATCAAAATTACGACTCCAGGGTTGGACAAATGAAATATTTTATGGTACATAAAGGTGACCAAAAAGTTTAAAAATTTTAATTTTTTGTCAAGTAACACTATGTTACACCTCACTAAGAATTGCTTTGGTAAAAAACTAAAAATTCGCTTCCAGAGTTGGAAAATCGGAATATTTTTCGTACATAATAGTACATACATAAATTCCAAATTTTGTGCTCTTAGTGAATTAAACATATTAGATATTTCAGAAAAAATTAAACTAGTATCAAAAAATTATAAACTCGGTTCCAGGGTTGGAAAATCGAAATTTTTGTTACATAAAAGTTACCATATAAGTTCCCAATTATGGTTTTTTTCAGTGCCTTAAACCTATTTTATACTTCGCTTAGAATTAAATAGGTATTCAATATTTTTAAAACTAAAAATTCGGTTCCAGGGTTGGAAAATCGAAATATTATTGGTAAATAAAAGTTCTTTATTCTTGGTCAGTGATGAAATCTAAGACGATATGAGCAGGTCCGTCCGCCCTCTCCGTCTGTGGAAATCACTATTCAGTTTAAACGAAAAGTGCCAGACTCTTGAAATGTGGTATAAATATATCTTGAAAGATAGCACAGGCCAAGTTCGGAAACGGACTGAATCAGGGAAAAAAGTTGCTCTAAGCAGAACGAAACTAATCTCTAAGAAATAACATAATTTTTAAAGTTTTTTTGTAATTTTGTCAAGCAAATGATATATTTTTATGTCAGAGCAGGTCCAACGCATTAAACTTGGAGCCATTAAATCCAATAAAATAATCTTTGGACCCCGCCCCCTTTAGTGGGCGTTATTATATGCCAAAATAGTGTAAAAATATAACAAATTGTTTTACTTAAGCCTACATTCCTTAAAAATAACATTTTTAAACTTTAATGACGAAGCTCAGACGTAACCTGGTACTACTCTGCTATACCCCCTTCTCACCCCTTTGCCCACTAAACGACTCTATCAACCAAACAGAATAATAACAAAATTAAAAATTAATTTTACATTTAATTATCCCAAACATTAATTTTTAGAGTTTTATGGCAAAGGTGAAAGGTCTCCCCCACGGCTCTTGCCAGAGAGACCCCGACAAAATACAGTTTTAATGCCCTTCAAAAAGAATTGGACCCCATAAAGTATATATATATGCTCAATCAGTGATAAAGTCTAAGACGGTGTAGCAATGCCCATACGTTCGTCTGTGGAAAATATTATATACTGTATTTTTGGACCCCGCCCCCTTTAGTGGGCGTTGACGTACGATATTATATGCAAAAATAGTGTAAATATTGAAAAATTTGTATTCCTTAAGCCAATAAGAAGCTGAGATGTTCTCTAATCTTGCAGAGGTGAAACGTCTCCCCCTCGGGAGACTCTGACTCTGTCAAAATAGAGATTTAAAATTGGGTACAGAGATGCCTTAAAGGAACTCTGTCCCAGCATTACTTACTTACTTACACATAGTGTATTTAAGATTCAAACCGTTCGAATAAAACGGTCGAATTTATCTCATTCAGTTAGAAACTTTTTTGTGTGTGAAATCGTTTTATAATAAACCATATGTTAAATTAAAATATTATTAAAAATTTATTTTGCCTGCAGATTCATACAAATCAATGAATTTAAATTATGAAATTATACTTGAATGCATAGTTTTAAAGTCATGTGTGAGAGAAGGGCTTTCATTTCTCTTGATATTAAACATATGCTAGCCTAATTTCCAATGATGTCTAGTATTACAAATCTGCTAACGTATAGGAAAAGGAAGTTTCACATATTTTCTTTGTGTTGTGTGCCATATAAAAAGGAGCAGTTTACTAGCAAGACTTATTCTGCTTGTGTCTTAAACACAAATTCATGAGATGAAATGGGCTTAGGTATAAATCGCCCACAGCATATGATACCAAATATTTGTTTAGCACGCTTAAGTCCTTTACAACCGCTGTTTAAATCTTAACACTTTGCCTTTTAAAATACATCAAAGACATATGAACTGAATTGTTAGTAGATTAAAAGATTTCAAGAAGACATTTGCCAGCAAGTTCTAACAAAATAATTACATGTTTGTTTCTTCGCTTAAATATATTTCTCTCCTCTTTAATATTAAATAAAAATTAATCGATTTGCCTGCCATGCACTGAAATGTGGAGTATTATTACTACTTCATTACTTTTAGGTTAATATACATTCTAGCAATATGTGGCTTAACAGAAGTATTTTGTATTTATGAACGTGTCATAAAAATAATGATGAAACAGCGTTTATATGTCTTTTACAGCAAAAACGTGCAATAATAAAGTTAACCGCATAATCAATTCCATCAGTGTTTATAGTAAGTTTTTATTTATTTATCTCCTTAAAAGTATATAGTCGGTTATCATGATTGAAAAGAACTGCATCAATTTTTAAAGGTAGAACGCTGGCAGATTATGAGGGCGACTTAAATAAATTACACTCAGACAAAAATGATTATTTTTTTAGGAAATTATAGTTTTCGCTTGCAGTAAGAATTTCTTCTTAATCCCCGGCCCAAGAATCCTTGCCTTATAAATCGTCATATAGCCGCAAGACACACAGAACTATTCCAGCTCACTAGAGTCAACATCTGCTCCTGCTCTTCCCTTCAAAAGAGATCTATCAGCAAAGATGCTACTGTCACTCTTCATACACTCATTACTTGCGATGTTCGGCTAAAGTTACAAGAACATTGGAGTACCTCTAATCTCCTTATGTGTGATTTTCAGAATACTCTTATACCAGCATTGCTTCTATTACATGCATAATTGTGGTTTATACCGCCCACACATAGTCTCATACAAACAGCTTTCTCAACTCCATGTAGCCTCTATGTGATTTCCTTTTGATAAGACTTCGGCCACTAACAAGCGATGCGTAAGCCAGTGTTAATCTGACCATTATGGCATAGATCTAGTGTGAATCCTTAGGTAAGACTCTCACCTTTGGGCATGCAACCTTCTACAATGATGTATTAGCCTTTTCGTATTTTGTGTGATCACTTTTGTGTCTAGGAATATTTATCATATCTTTCTCAACTTAAAAAAAAATTTCGAACGATTAGCCCATCAATCTTAATCTAATTAATTAATTTAGTTTAATATAGGAATCATTCTAGTGTCCCATCTTGATTTATATCGTTCCTTCCATTACTCGTAGGTCTTGGTGATATCTTTCAGCCTGTTTCTCCCTGAAATGCCCAAGATTTTTAGGAAATCGTTCCAAATGAGAGTGTAAATAATGAACCTTAATGTTCGTGTTACAACAAAGATTTTTGAAGTTTGCTAACATGTCCTGTATGTAAAGAGTTCTCGGATTTCTGGTTAACAAAAAAATTTTGAGTTACCAAAACGAGAGATTTCAATATTTTGTTTTCGATGTCATTCATAGATTTAAGGAAATTAGGATTTCTGATCAATCGTGTGATCTATGGGTCATCAGAAATACCTGCTTTTAATTTTTCTGCACGCATGTCTGGAAATTTGATTGATGGGCAACCAAAACATTCACCATTTTTGTTAAAAGCCTAAATAAATTTGTTTCATAAGACCGAGTGGGAAGTGGTGGCAATATAATTCGATCCCGACTCACTAAGCGTGCATTTATCACATTTTGCTTACCAGCATGTAGTGACTCTCTCTGTGTCCAGATTTTTTCAGACCAATGATTTTTTTTATTTCAAAAACTACAAATGCTATGAAAAAATAATAATTGTTTATGGATTCACCACATAAAAATACATTATAATCGACATCAATAATGCAGGATAATATTAAAAATATGTCAATTGTTGAACTGTGTTATAATTGGAAAATTTTTGTTTTGTGTAAATATAAATGTAATTTTTATTTCATGTTTGTCCTACATTTCGTGAATTTTATGTTCACTTTTTCGAGAGATCCTCGATAAAAAAAAATATCCAACAATTTTTTAAAAATTTAACAAAATGTATTAAATCCATTTAGGATTTATAGGATAATTGTTCAAATATTAATTTGCTAAATATATCAAGGCACAAATTAAGGCCAACATCAGTTTTTAATCCCTCAAATTACACACAAGAGCAGGACACACAAGAGACGTGTTCAAATATTAATTTAAATAAAGAAGGACATGCTAAATATTTTAAGGCACAAATTAAAACCAACATCAGTTTTTAATCGTTCAAGTTACAAACAAGAACAGAACAGTTGTTTTCAAAAGCCGCTACACTTTCATCATTAGTATTCATCTGGCGATATTAATATCGGAGGCAAAATTTTTGAAGAGGCATAGAGGCTGATTTGCTGGCAAATATTCATATCTCGTTGAGAGTGCCAAAGAGCCCGGAATAATGTACACGAACCTGCCAGGAACCTTCAGAGATATATGGTCGACATAGCCTAGAACTTTGATACACATTGAGTTAATTTTTCGAAAAAGGCTACTTACGGTAATGTTCTACAGTTGTTTTTATTTCTGGTTATTAAAACTATTTTATACTTCAGGACAAAATTAAATTGGTATGTCAGATAGACGATGCCGGAGTTGGACAATCGAAAATTTGTTTGTTATATAAAAATAACCAAATAGGTTACCACGTTTTGTTTATATGTTAATTAAAACTTTTTTATACGTAAAAAAATAACAAGTTGGTGAAATAAATAAAAACGTCGATTCTAGGGTTGGAGAATTGAAAATTTGTTTTTTATACGAAAGTAAGCAACCTGAGTACACATTTCTGTTTTTCTGTTATTTAAAACTATTTTATACTGCAGGAATAATGAAATTCGTAATTAAAAACAAAAAAGGAATTCCAGGGTTCGGCAATTGAATTTTTTTTCGTACATAAAATTAAAAAAAATAAAAAAATGTATTAATTATTGAAACTGATTTATGCTTCAACAAGAACAAAATTGGTATAACTTAATAAATAAAAAATCAGAAGGACGATTGCTGGGTTGGACAATTGAAAATTTGTTGGTTACATGAAAATAACCAAATGAGCTACTTATTTCTATTTTCCTGTCATTCAACCGTACATTATTCTTCAGGAAGAAAATCCAAAAATATCAAAAATTCGATTTCAGGGTTAGACAGTCGAACCTGCTTTCAGTACATAAAAAAAGCTAGCTGGAAAACAAGTTTTCTTGATTTTATAAATTAAAAATATTTAATATATTTTAAAGAAGTTCATTGATATTGGGAATAATAAAAGCCATTAACACAGCCTCAGATCTGTAAGATTTAAACCCTTTTTTTAAATGTTAATATAACTGTATAACACAAATTTGTTTCCTGTTTTCTATTTTAGAAATAACTAAATTGGTGTTGAAAAAACAGAAAGATTAAAAGATGGATTCGGGGTTGGAACCACATACTTTGTTGAAGGGTCTATAAGATTCGGTACAGCCGAATATAGCAATTTTATTTTTATACCCTTCACAAAAAAGTGAAAGGGTATATATCAATTTGTCATTCCGTGTGTAATTTCTTCGATATCAATATAGGACCCCATAAAGTATACTATATATATTATGGATCCTTATGAATAGCGATGACGATTGAGCGATGTCCGTCTGTCCGTCTATCCGTCTGTCTGTAGGTGAAATCGGTTTTGCCAAGCCCCCAGAAGAGCTAGAGACTTCGTTCTTGGACCGTTGGATTGGAAATGAACATAAATAGAGTGCTGTTGAAACTAAAAAAGATCCGAAGTATGGTTCCAGAGCTGGGAAGCTTACACCTTTTTCTCGACTCAAAATGTAATAAAAAAATCAGTTATTTTTTTAATTTGTTAATTTTGGGCTTAAGTTCGAATCTGCATGACTGCAAATGATATTTTTTTATTTTATTAATAAATGAATTTGTTCAAATTCTATTTATTATTTTTTATATTAAGATTGGA
The DNA here is from genome assembly GCA_951800035.1 of Linnaemya tessellans. Lineage (NCBI taxonomy): Eukaryota > Metazoa > Arthropoda > Insecta > Diptera > Tachinidae > Linnaemya > Linnaemya tessellans. The sequence continues at coordinate 96,202,719 of OX637533.1, forward strand.
ATATTAAGAATATTTTCAATAATCATCAAACCAGCAGAACGGATCAGTACTGATCATCAGCGTTCTTTGTTCAATTTTTCCACTTTTTCTTAAAAATATGAATGTGGGAACTTCTCATATTCAATTTTCGTTAATAACATTGGTTAAATAGTTGATATTCCTACTAACTAGCACCACTTGCAAAAGTGGAAAAATTGAACAAAGAACGCTGATGATCAGTACTGATCCGTTCTGCTGGTTTGATGATTATTGAAAATATTCTTAATATTCCAATCTTAATATAAAAAATAATAAATAGAATTTGAACAAATTCATTTATTAATAAAGTAATAAAAAAAAGTCATTTGCAGTCATGCAGATTCGAACTTAAGCCCAAAATTAACAATTTACATTAGAAAGTTCGACTAATAAAAATTCATACATAATTTTTTTTTAATGTTTGTAAATTAAACCTATTTCGTGCTTAGAGGAGCCTCAATAGTCTATTAAAAACTAAAACAATAAAAAAAATTTCCGTATTTTGTAGTACATGTTGTAACTAAAATTGTTAAAAATTTTAGGTTTTTCTTTAACAAAACCTCTTAATACGTCATAAAGATTTGCATTAGCCAAAAAAAAAAAATGTTTAATTCAAATTTTGCTTCCAGGGGTGGGAAATAACATATTTTTTTTTATACGCGAAAGTAATCAAACAGGCAACTGATGTTTTTTTTTTTTGCTAACTAAACCTGTCTTATAATTTAGGAAGAACAAAATTGGTATCAAAACTTCAAAAATGAAAAATAAAATTTTGAATCCAGGGATGGACAAGTGCAATATTTCGTAGTACATGAAATTGACCAAAATGGTTAAAAATTTTAAATTTTTCTTAAAAAAAATTACTTTATATCTCATGAAGCGTTGCACGATGAAAAAAAAAACAAAATTAAAATTTCGCTTCCAGGGTTGGAAAATTGAAATTTTTTTTATACATAAAATAACCAAAAAAGCAATTGACGTTTTTTCCCCCTAACTAAAACTATTTTCTATTTTAGGAAGAACAAAATTGGTATCAAAAATTTCCCAAAAAAATCAAAATTTCGACTCCAGGGTTGAACAAATAAAATATTTTATAGTACATGAAAGTGACCAAAAAGTTTGAAAATTTCAATTTTTTGTCAAGTAAAACTATTTTACATCTTTTAATTAAACCTAGTTCCTGTTTTAGCAAGAAAGAAAGAATAATTACATCTGGGAAGGGTATTTAAGATTCGGCACAGCCGAATATAGCACTTTTATTTGTTTTTATATGTCATTTAGAAATATTGTTGCCAACTTCACCACCTTTGTAAATAAAACCCCCTCAACAATCAATTCGAAGATTTTGCAAGTCTTGGAAAAAAAACAGCACGTTAAAATTAACAATTTGGTGTTAAACAAAAATTTCTCATATAAATAAAATTTAAAATTTTATTTATTTGTTATAGTTACGTATATCATGTATTTAATGCAATTTTTTGATTTTGTGTCACTGTGCGTTGATGTTAAATTCTATCTCTGTTGAAAATTACATTTAAAAACGGATTAAGGAAAATGATTGAAATTTTAAACAGTTCACCTAACAACAGTTTTTCAAAACTACTTTTAATGAGATATTTTTACGCGTTTCTGTTGCTCCAGTTTATTACCAATTTGTTAACAAAACTTTTTTTTTTCATAAATGTTCATATTAAAACTGATTGCCAATTTTACCTACATAACTTTAAACTTAAATATTTTATTTCGTTCCTTTCCTACCGCAGTTTTTTTTTCTCTCTTTATTTAATATTAATGATAAGGGTTTCATTTTGTTTTCTTCTTTTTGTTGTGTAACAAATAGCGGTGAAAGCTTTAGAACTCATATCAACATCACATTACGAATATAAATGTTTGTGATTACGAGGGAAAAAATTTTATGAAATGTGATGCTGTTTAGCAAGTCCACAGGAAAAAAAAGTAAAATAAAAATAAGACCAAGACCACCCAAGGTTGAAACTTAAGGAAATTACTCGCATATGAAGGCTTGCTGATGTTAGTGCACACTCAGTTTTGTAACATAAGGGAATAAGGTGCCATTCAATTTATTAAGTTCAAGTCTAGTGTGTTGTTTACAAATTGAAATGGTAAGAATATGTGATGACTTAGTGCTTCTTTCTATGCCTTGACACGACTTCTAACGTATAATGTATCTCAAGGAGTTACCACAATGTGCTGGTATATTGAAAAGTATCCTTTTATTTGGACCTTGAAAAAGTTGTAACGCTATTCAGTTTCAGAGCCAAAAATAAAAATATATGAATACCATATAAGTACAAAAAATTTAATTATTTACTTGGCCTTCTACAAGTTATGAATCCTTTTTTGTCAATGTTGTACGCTCACATGAACTAAATTTTATTTCAAAATAAATATGTAACTTAGAAACATATGTTACCTTTAATGAATGGTGGAAATGTTAAATAGTCTAGTCCGAAAAATCAACTTTGAGACAGACTGTACCATCTCTACAGTTTCGCAACAATCTTTTTTTGTTTCTTTTTTTTTTTGGTTGGTTGAAGTAATTAACATATAATTAACATATATGAAGCCGAAGGCATCGATCCTGTACTCAGTCATGAAAATGGGATCGAATTTTTATCTTCTCTACTAGTATTTTATTGTGTAAATTGTTGCTGGCCAGTTTCAATAGCGAACGCACTAGTCCTTGAATAGCAAATATTAAAATAGCTGAATCCTTCTTTATTGCTACTGTAGCGAAAATTTGCCAACGAAATAACAAGAGAAACACCAGCAACAAATTCTCTCTCTCTCTCTCTCTCTTCCCTCTCTTTTTCTCCATCTGTTCTCTCAACACCAACAGCGCTATTGTGTTTGGCGTTTTTCGCCTTCAGATTCGACATTTTGTAATGGACTAAAGAATATTTTAGCTTTTTCTCTTTAAGCAATTACAATTTATCCAGTTTGAAGGCGTAAAACGCCAAACACAATAAGGTTGCAACTCTTCCATTTCACAGTTCTGGGAGAATACATTTCGTGAGTCATCTAACTTCTAAGCACAGGTCCCAGCTAAAAAAAGTAAAAGAACTACATTCGGCTACACCGAGTCTTATATACCCTTCATCAGTGTACGGCAGGAGTATATGCAAACATTCATTCAAACCCTTGAGCCATCTTGTTGACCTTTATGATTTTCTATACAATTTCTTTCCTTTTATAATATAAATATGTTTAATTTCCAAAAACAAAAATTACTTTTATTTAGTTAGTTCATTATTTATTTCCAATTCTGTATCTGTACTTTTGGTTTATCTAGCATCTAATACCTATGAACTTCTTTTAAAGAAATCAAGTATGTTTATAAAAAGTGTTAAATTAACATAACAAATAAAAGTGCTATATTTGACTGTGTCGAATCTTATATATCCTAAACTGACCTACGGCTCTTTTTAATCTTTCTTGATTTCTCTCTAAAATAAAAAATATGTTTTATTTCTAGTACAAATTAACTTCTTTCAAAAATATCAAATATATTTAATTCATATAAAAAAGAAAAAAATTGTTTCAGTTATTTTTAATTGTCTGACCCTGAAATCGAATTTTAAGTTTTTATTTCCAATTTTATTTTTCCTGAAATGTAAAATAGCATGTTTTTTATTTATTTATTTTTTTAAATTTTATTACTAATTTTATTCTTCCTGAAATATAAATAGTTTTAATTAAAAAGCAAACTAAAATTAGTATCCTAGTTAGTTACTTTAATAAACAAAAAAAGTTTTAATTGTCCGACCCTGAAACAGTCATTTTAATTTTTTTTGAGTTTTAACACAAATTGAGATCTTCTGATGGTGCAAAAAATCTTTAATACACAAAAAAACCAAAATTGCTGAATTATTTGGTTACTTTTATGTACAAAACAAAACAAACAAAAAAAGCCGATTCCGTAACCTGGAATAAAATTTGGGATTGTTTTGATTTCTAATACCAATTTTATAATTTCTGAAGCATATATTAGTTTTTATTAACAAAAACCAGAAATTAATAACCAATTGGTTACTTTCATGTTCCAAAAAAAGTTTCAGTTGTCGAACCCTGGAATCGACTTTCTTTATGTTTAATGCCTAGTTTACCTTTCTTGCCTTCAATACTAATTTATTTCTTTTTTTTTTTCAATGGCAAATAGGTTTGATTACCAAATAAACAAATTCTGTGTTATTTTTTTTTTTTTTATGAGTAGGACCAGCACTCAGGGGATGACCCCTATATATGCAATGCATTGCGCCGGAACTGAAAACGAGGGGATAGTATTGAGGAGACAGATTAGGAAAGATGAGAAGATAGACAGTTTTTTTAGTACATGATAGTGTCAGTCGCTGCCAATTATGTTCAGTGACCAGTGACTATGCCTTCATCATTGAAACAAGCTGGCAACCACTAACACAATCATGCACTAATGCTGATCGGAAGAATTCAACACAATATTTCATGACTCAGCGCGGGCTCGAACTCAAGACCCTCCGTTTCATAGTCTCGTGTTCTACTACTTCAGCCAACAGCACCCATAGTTAGTTCATTTAATATTTAAAAATATTTAAAATTTTCAGCTCTGGATTCGCCATTTTGCCTTTCCTGATTTGTAGTATCTATGAACTTTTTTGCTTTCTTTTTTGCTTTTTTATACCCTTCACAAGAAAGTGAAAGGGTATATATAGGTTTGTAATTTCTTCGATATGCACATGGGACCCCATAAAGTATATATATTCTGGATCCTTATGAATAACGATGACGATTGAGCGATGTCTGTCTGTCCGTCCGTCTGTACGTAAAATCGGTTTCCCCAAGCCTCCAGAAGAGCTAGAGACTTCGTTCTTGGACCGTTGGATTGGAAATGAACTTGAATAGAGTGCTGTTGAAAGATCCAAAGTATGGTTCCAGAGCTGGGAAGTTTACACCTATTTCTCGACGCAAAATTTATACCAAAAATCAATTATTTTTTTTAATGTTTGTAAATTAAACCTACTTCGTGCTTTCGGCAGCCTCAATGGTCTATTAAAAACTAAAAAAATGAAAAACATTTTTCCAGGGATGGGAAACTAAAAATTTTTCCGGCCCATTCCGTATTTTGTAATACATGTAGTAACTAAAATTGTTGAAAATTTTAAGTTTTTCTCTAACAAAACCTCTTTATACGTCATGAAGATTTGCATTGGCCAACAACAATTTTTTTACATTCAAATTTTGCTTCCAGGGGTGGGAAATTGCATTTTTTTTTATACGTGAAAGTAATCAAACAGGCAACTGATGTTGTTTTTTTTTGTTAACTAAGCCTGTCTTATAATTTAGGAAGAACAAAATTGGTATTAAAAATTCAAAAATAAAATTTCGAATCCAGGGATGGACAAGTGCAATATTTAATAGTACATGAAACTGACCAAAATGGTTAAAAATTTTAAATATTTCTTAAAAAATTACTTTATACCTCATGAAGCGTTGCACTGATAAGCAAAAAATTAAAATTTCGCTTCCAGGGTTGGGAAAATTAAAGTTTTTTTTGTGGTACATGCAATATTTTGTAGTACATGAAAGTGACCAAAATGGTTACAAATATTAAATTTTTCTTAAATAAAACTATTTTATGCCTCATTAAGAGTTGCATTGGTAAAAAAATTTAAATTTCGTTGCCAGGGTTGGGAAATTTAAATATATGAAAGTAACCAAATAGACAATTGACGTTGTTGTTTTTGCTAACTCAAACTATTTTATAATTCAGGAAGAAGAAAATTGGTATTCAAATCTTAAAAAATCAAAATTTCTATTTCAGGGTTGAACAAATAAAATATTTTATGGTACGTGAAAGTGACCAAAAAGTTTAAAAATTTAAATTTTTTTGTCAAGTAAAACAATGTTACATCTTTTCCTGTTTTAGCAATAATGAAAGAAGAATTACATCTGTGAAGGGTATTTAAGATTCGACACAGCCGAATATAGCACTTTTACTTGTTTTAATTTTAGTTTTATTTTTCCTGAAATATAAAATAGCTTTAGTTCATCTATTTGGTTAGTTTTAGGTACCAAAAAAGTTTCAATTGTCTAACCCTGGAATCGTCTCTGTTATTATTATTTTTTGTTTGTTTAATTTTCACTAATGAACTAAAATTAGTATCCTATTTAGTTACTTTTATATACCCAAAAAGAGGTTCAAGTCAATTGGTCTTTTAATGCAAATTTAAGTGTTCCTGTAATCTAAGAGCTTTAATTTACAAAAAACTAAAGTTTTTAATTTTGGTTAATCTTTGGTTACTTTTGTGTACGAAAAAAAATCGATTGTCCATTTTAATTCTTCCTGAAGTATAAAATAGGTTTAATTAACAAAAAAAAAAAAAAACAACATATGTGACCTGCTCCACGAAAAGGGACTTCTGCGCCGAAAATTTTTTTTTTTACTATTTGAGTGATTTTTATAGGAAAAACAAGTAAAAACGTTATATTCGACCGGGTCGAATCTTAAATACCCTCCAAATATTTTGTAAGTGAATTTGAAATGTTTAACTTGGTGGGACAGAGTTCCTTTATATAATATCGTACGTCAACGCCCACTAAAGGGGGCGGGTTTCAAAAATATACACTATCATGTTTTCCACAGACGAACGTATGGGCAATGCTAGACCGTCTTAGACTTCATCACAGTTCTCTTTGGAGGGTATAAAAACTGTATTTTGGCGGGGTCGCTCTGGCAAGGGCTGTGGGGGAAACATTTCACCTTTGTCATAAAACTCTAAAAATAAATGCTTGGGATAATTTTATACAAAATTAAAATTTCTTTTTTTTGATAGGGCCATTTAGAGGGCAAAGGGGCAGAGGGGGTAGGGCTGAAACAGGTAGACATAAAACTCTAAAAATAAATGCTTGGGATTATTATACACAAAATTAAAAAAAATTTTTATTTAGTTTTAATAGGGTCAATTAGCGGGCAAAGGGGGAGGAGGGGGTAGGGCAGCAACAGGCAGTCATAAAACTCTAAAGATAAATGCTTGTTATGATTATATACAAAATTAAAAGAAAAAAAAAATTTTTGGTAGGGTCATTTAGGGGGCAAAAAAAAGGGGGGGGGGGGGGTAGGGCAGAAATCGGCAGTAATAAAACTAAAGATAAATGCTTGGGATGATTATATACAAAATTAAAAAAAAAAATTTTTTTGGTAGGGTCATTTAGGGGGCAAAGGAAGAGGGGGGGGGAGGGTACGGCAGAGGCAGAAATCGGCAGTAATAAAACTCTAAAGATAAATGCTTGGGATGATTATATACAAAATTTAAAAATAAAAAACTTCTTTGGGAGGGTCATTTAGGGGGCAAAGGAAGAGGGGGGGGGGGGGGGTACGGCAGCAATCGGCTGTCATAAAACTCTAAAACTCTAAAGATAAATGCTTGGGATGATTATATACAAAATTTAAAAAAAAAAATTTTTTTTTGGTAGGGTCATTTAGGGGGCGAAGGGGAAGGAGGGGGTAGGGCAGAGTAGTACCAGGTTTCGTCTCAGCTTCGTCATTAAAGCTTAAAAGTGTTATTTTTAAGGAATGTAGGCTTAAGTAAAACAATTTGTTAAATTTTTATGCTATTTTTGCCTATAATAACGCCCACTGCAGTGGGCGGGGTCAAAAAATATTTTTATTTTATTTAATGGCTCCAAGTTTAAGGCGTTGGACCGTATTTGACATAAAAATATATCATTTGCTTAACAAAATAACCAAAAAACTTTAAAAATTATGTTGTTTTTTCTGGGTTGGTTTAGTTCTTCTTAGGGGAACTTTTTTCCCTCTTGCCCGATTTAGCCCATCTTCGAACTTAACCTGCTCTAAGTTTTAAAATATATTTATGCCAAATTTCAAGAGTCTAGCTCATTTCGTTTGGACTGATTTCGAAATAGATTTCATCACTGATCAAGAATATATATACTTTATGGGGTCTGAGATGGATATTTCGATGCGTTACAAACGGAATGACAAAGTGAATATACCCTCCAAATTCTTTTTTGGAGGGTATAAAAACGCTCTTTCAAATGCCGCAAACTGCAAGTTTCTATGTCTTTTAGTTTTTTTACAAATCACCTGTAAAGATGAACATAATTAATGAAAAGAATTTAAAAACGTGATATAAACAATATTATCTGTAATATAATATTTGAAATTTAAAAAAAGTTCAATATCAAAGGTACAAAATTACAAAAATATTAAAATTTTACTCTTTTTTACTCCTAACACGCTTTTCTGGTGGTACCAGAGAGTCGAAATACATCGGAAGATCATCAGGTTGAAGGAAGAGTTGCATAACCATGCGCAAAACACGGAAAAACGAAGCGCTTTTTTTAAACGCTTTTTTCCTGAATAACTTCTTTTCGGCGCAGAGGTCCCTTTTCGTGGAGAAGGTCACATATAACTAATTTTTGGGAGTTAATTTTATGTATCCGGATTCCAAGCTCTATTTCAGATCATTTCCCATACATCAATCCAAGAATGAAGTCTATAGTTTTTTTGTGCGCTTTGGAAGCCCGATTTCACCTACAGAGAGACGGACATCCCTTTTCGACTTCCCTGTTCATAAGGACCCTTTGGACCTAAAGCGATCAGGTATTAGTATCCTGGACCATTTTTGATGAAGGGTAAAGAAAGTTATGGTCTATCAAGAGATTAATCTGCACATGCTGGCTCACTATTATTTGCGAATATGCAAGCGTTATTGTTCGAGGTTTTACCACATCAAAAGATTTTTTATATATAAAAATAAATGTACTTTAGCCTTATCATTTCGACGCGCACTTAATGAGATAAATGAAAGCATGAGTTTCTTTTTTTTGCTCTTTATGTGTGTGGTCTGCAATATTAATGTTGTTATTATAACTTTTATTTGTTTGCCTCTGTATGTTGGTGTACAAAAAGCCGAAATATTTTTATTTAAATGCTTAAATTTTTGGGCTGCCGTGGCATTCAATATGTTGTTATTACACACTTAGTTTTTTTAGTACTTTTGGCTATACTATGTTTTTTTTTTTTACAGAAATCTGTGCCATGAATGTTGTTGATGTTTGATATCGCTGTATAGTATAAGATTGTTTAACAACTCAGAGCTATTTTTTTATTTATATATATTTTTTTGTATCAAAGATAAGAAAAGTTGGTTTGAATACATGTAAAATTTTAGACTTTTTAAGGAGGGTTTGAGTTGACAAAGGTTTTGTTTTTGTTTCTTGTTTTTCTTACGCCGTCAGCACTGATTTGTTTTGGGTTAACCTGCTCAGTGCTCTGCCTTTTGTTATTACAGTTAATGTATGTTACGCTAAAGTCAAATTAGAAGTGATTGTCTAGACGTTGAATACTGGAAAATAAATTACGGTTGGCTAATATTAATAATGATGATGTGAATACATTTAATGCAGGGAATAAAAATATAATTACTATGACGTAGAATAAAAATATTTTAATATAAATTATTGTTGTAATTTTTACGGCTTAAGTAAAAAATTGTTGTTATTATGTTTTAAAATAAAGAATAATTCAACTTGCTTTTTTATTATTTAAAGTTAAAAGTCGTGTTTAAAAATTTTAACAAATTAATCAATATTAATATTTCTTAATATTCAAAGTTTCTTTGTTCTCCCTTCTGTGGCGTTGCTTTTCTATCTTCTATTCAAACATCTCTGGAAATATTGTAGATTGTTTTCTTAATTATAATTAATTCTTAACAAATTAATCGTGGGTCTCCAGGTAGTCTTCTTAGTTAAAATTATTTTCTAATGAATTCATCGTATACAATTTTAATTCTGGTGCTGCTCCATTAACACTTAATTGTTATGTAATCAATTAAAATTGTAAATACGACACTGCTAAAAAGTGTGTTTAATGGGTAAAACCCAACTCACTGTACAAAGTTAGTCGAGACTTAGCACCTAAAATGTGGAAAAACATAAAAAGCCCTACACAAAATATGTTTCGCCATGTTGAAGTTAAATTATTGACATGAAATTTATTTTTAATCAGAAAATTGAAAAAAAAGAAAAAAGACCTAAAATTTGAACTTAATGCCATACGTTAATTCAATTGACTAAATTTTATATATGTGAATAGAAAGATAATTATAACAATAAATTGAATATTGACTCAATTAAAAATGCATTTCTGAACATCGTATTAACTGTATTTAATTCCCACCATATGGAGGTCTTTTGGTAGAGAGCTGAATTTCCGTACATATAGATATCAGTCAATGAAACTCTTATTAAGAAAACTTGGCAAAAATGTTTTCAGAACGGTACAGAAACAGAAATGTGAAAAATAAGGCCTAGATACCAAGAAAAAACTTCGGCCAATACAAGTTTTGAGATAAAAAATTTGTTGACATTTAAAAATAACATCTCATTCCTAGGCAAATTTCCTACTTGGTAACATTTTGTAAAAAAGATTTAATAGGGGAGCTACAACAACTTCCAAATCTTCTATCCTTCTACCAGCCGCTCCTCTTCATAGTTTCTGCACTTTGCGTCGAATGAATTGGACTCATCATCTGATTGCGGATCTTATTAAAGTAAAATAGTATATAGTGATGAGAGTATTGCGGCTTTCGAAAACAGCTGTTCTGCTCTGCTGTGTAAGTTGAATAAAACTGATATTGAATTTCCTTTGTGCCTTGAAATATTTATCATTAGCCTATAAATCTTAATTTAATATAAAATAGTAAAAATTTATTGTCATTTATTTTACATTATATATCAACAAATTGAATATTATTTGTGAAATGTTCTTTAGGCAAATGGCCTAAATTTTATATTGTCTGGATGTGACATTGACAAATAGTTACAGAATAAAGGGAGATACATATTTCTATTTGAAATGAAATAATAATTTCTTCAAAGCATTTTTAACAATTTCTTTTTTTTTCCTTTCAGGTATGTAGAACATATAAGTCTTAAAAGCTGCACATGTAAGTTGATGCAATATATATAAATATTTCTCATTTTAAAATATGTGAAAAAATATAAAAAATTTTAATTTTATAGAAATAGAAAATAATACTACATCGATAGTTATTTTTTTTTGTGGCAATGTAAGATTTATTCCACAACCGATTAATATGGAACAAGTAAGAACGTTATATTCGTCCGGGTGGAATCTTAAATACCCTCCAAATATATAGTGAATAAAATTATTAAAATTAAGATTTCTGTGGTATTTGATTTTAGTAAGCAAGAAAAAAATCTTCAATGTTGGATTCCAGTGCGTTAACTGTTACAGTCTCGTCCCTATAGACATGGGCTTTAACATAGCCCCACAAAAAATATTCGAAAAGCACGATCTAGGCTACCAAATGACCGGCCCCAAACTGCTCACTGAAGTAGCCTCTCAATTGGACCATTGGCTGGCGTACTATGTAGCATGTGGCACAGCCAAGCCCAGCTCTTCCATTTAGTGCATACAAACATTTATAATCATCGCATTATAGTGCTCGCCATTCACAGTAACGTTCCTGTCTTCGTGGTTTTTGAAAAATCATGCCACCGGCCCATAGTCCGAACCAAACAGTTAATTTTTCGGAATAAATTGGAAGTTCAGGATGCTGGTGGCTCCTCTTCATGCCAAATACGGCAATTTTGCTTGTTTACGTGGCCATTCAACCAGAAACGACTCCGGAGCACTTTCTTAATCGCTAATGAATTTTGATAAGGAAACTTAATTCATAGGTTATTCATCTGTAAGTTGGTTCATGTTGACGTATAGACCAAACTGAACATGTTTAACAGTAACATGTTTTACGAAAACAGCTGAGCTGCCGAAAACGGTGTTGACAATAAAAATGTTACTAAAACAAGTAAAAGTGCTTTATTCTGCTGTGCCGAATCTTATATACCCTTCACAGATGTAATTCTTCTTTCTTTCTTTCTTGCCAAAACAGAAAGTAGGTTTAATTAAAAAATTGAAATGATGTTATCGGGTACTTTTATATTTAAGAAAACGTTTAAATTTTTCGGCTAGGAAGCTAAATATTTGGCTTTCCTTATATCTAATACCTATGAACGTCTTTCAAAAATATTATATATATTTAATTTACAAACAAAACAAAAAATCCGTTTCATGTACCCCAAAAAGTTCTAATTGTCCAACCGTGGAATCATCTTTTAGATTTTGTTGGGTTTTAATACCAGTTTAGTTCTTTCTGATATATAAAGTAGATATAATTCATCATAAAAATCAAAAATAACATATTAAATGGCTGCTTTTATAGATCAGAAAATGTCGATTTTCCAACCCTGGAACCGAATTTTTAGTTTTTAAAATTTTTAATACTAATTTAATTCTTAGCGAAATATAAAATAGGTTTAAGTCACTGAAAAAAACCAAAATTTCGATTTTCCAACCCTGGAACCGAATTTATAATTTTCTGATACTAGTTTAATTTTTTCTGAAATATCTAATAGGTTTAATTCCAACTCTGGAAGCGAATTTTTTATTTTTTTACCAATGCAATTCTTAGTGAGGTGTAATATAGTTTTACTTGACAAAAAAATTAAAATTTTTGAACTTTTTGGCCACTTTCATGTACTATAAAATATTTCATTTGTCCAACCCTGGAGTCGTAATTTTGATTTTTTAAGATTTTAATAGCAATTTTGTTCTTCCTGAATTATAAAACAGCTTTAATTAGGAAAAAGAAACAACGTCAATTGCCTTTTTGGTTACTTTTATGCAGAATAAATATTTTAATTTCCCAACTCTGGAAACGATATTTAAATTTTTTTACCAAAGCAACTCTTATTGAGGCATGAAATAGTTTTACTTAATAAAAACTTAATATATGTAACCATTTAGTCATCTTTATGTACCACAAAATATTGCAGTTATCCAACTCTGGAATTAAAATGTTTATTTTTTTTTTTAATTTTTGATAACAATTTTTCCTGAACAAAAAAAAATTGTTTTAATTGGTAAAAAAAACAACGTCAATTGCCTTTTTGGTTACTTTTATGTATAAAAAAAAATTCAATTTCCCAACCCTGGAAGCGAAATTTAAATTTTTTTTAAATTTTATTCATCAATGCAAATCTTCATGAGGTATAAAGTAGTTTTGTTTAAGAAAATCTCGTATTTTTTAACCATTTTGGTTATTACATGTACTGCAAAATATTGCATGTACGAAAAAAAAAATTAATTTTTCCAACCCTGGAAACGAAATGTTAATTTTTGTTGCTTTTTTTTATCAGTGCAAGGCTTCTGGACGTATAAAGTAATTTTTTTTAAGAGATTGTTTTTACCATTTTGGTAACTTTCATGTACCATAAAATATTGCATTTGTCCATCCCGGGATTCGAAATTTTATTTTTTATTTTTGAAGTTTTGATACCAGTTTTGTTCTTCCTAAATTATAAGACAGTTTTAGTTAGCAAAAAACAAAAAAAAAACAACATCAGTTGCCTGTTTGATAACTTTAATGTATAAAAATAATACAATTTCCCCCCCTGGAAGCAAAATTTGAATTCAAAATTTTTTTTCTGGCCAATGCAAATCTTCATGACGTATAAAAAGGTTTTGTTAAAGAAAAACTTGAAATTTTTAACAATTTTAGTTACTACATGTACTACAAAATACGGAATGCGCCGAATTTTTTTTTTAATTTTCCATCCCTGGAAAAAAATTTATTTTTCAGTTTTTAATAGACCATTAAGGCTCCCCAAAGCACGAAATAGATTTCATTTACAAACATTAAAAAATATAATTGATTTTTGGCATAAATTTTGCGTCGAGAAATAGGTGTAAGCTTCCCAGCTCTGGAACCATACTTCGGATCTTTCTGAGTTTCAATAGCACTCTATTTAAGTTTATTTCCAATCTAACGGTCCAAGAACGAAGTCTCTAGCTCTTCTGGGGGCTTGGGAAAACCGTACATACGGACAGACGGATATCGCTCAATCTTCATCGCTATTCATAAGGATCCAGAATATATATACTTTATGGGGTCCCATGTGCATGTCGAAGAAATTACACACGGAATGACAAACCTATATATACCCTTTTACTTTTTTGGAAGTGTATAAAAACACCTTTTATTACAGAACTAGGAATATTTTTAAAATGAAAGAAGTTTATTATAATTTTTCTATATAAATATTCGAAAGCTGAGTTTCAACTAATAATTGTAAAACTTCAGTTCTATCCTGAATGAATAGGGTGTCAATCAAAAGTAGCCAGTGTTAGTCAGTTATTTATGAAAAAATCTATAAACATATTTTCAAAAAATATATTGTATATATTTTTATATGCCATAATTGTTATTGTAGTGCATAATTAAATTTCTTGTACAACATCGATTGGTAGGCACTCTCATATGACTAGCGAAAATCGTTATTTTCAAAAAAAAAAATAATATCTTAAATCATGCATTTATGTAATTGATATGTGTGTATAATGATATAAATAATGATTGTTGGTCAAATGGTGCATGAGTTGTTTTACCTTTATTATGACAAACAGTTGAATTCTACACAGCACATTATTAATATCAAATTTTTATATTAAAATACATATTGTGGAATTTTTCATATTATATAATCCATTGCTTGATTGTAATCAATCAGACAATTTATAACCTTTAACCCTTTAATGTACCGTAAACAACCATCAATTAAATAAAATCAATTAGTTTGTGTTTGCATATCAATCAATTTCATCGAAGTTATAACAATTAATATAATCCATATTTTAGCATATAAAAATATACCCTCTACACACAGATTCTCGCCATATACCAACAATGGAAACGGAAAACGAGCTGAAACAAAAATTACAATAAACCATATCCTGCCATACAATCAGGCTGTCAATCATTAATTTCTTCACCATTAAATGGTGCACACTTTACTGATTGAAAAGATAAATTTATCAAAATTGCTTCTGTTAGACGGTAGCAACAAAATGGGACTGGCGGAAAATTACTTTATTTGAAATGAATTGATTTGGAAAATATTTATATATAGAACAAAGCCTGATATTTTATATCGTGGCATTGAGCTTTCAACTGTAAATGACATTATTTAATTTATTTAAGCTACTGACAATATAAGCTGGGAAATATGATGATAATAACACACATGCCGTGAGTAAAAAGATTTTAATATCAAAACTAACATTTTCTTATGGAAAAGGTTTGCCATCACATCTTTGTTAGGGATGTTATTAAAGGATTAACAAGCAATAACACATTTTAATAAATGAACCGAAAGCAATCATGTTAAAAGTATTTTTATACCCTTCACAAAAAAGTGAAAGGGTTTGTCATTCCGTGTGTAACACAATGAGCGATGTCCGTCTGGCTGTACATGAAATCGGTTTCCCCATGCTCCCAGAAGAGATGGAGACTTCATTTTTGTACTAATGAATTGGAAATGAAACCAAGTAGAGTGGTATTCCATTGTTTTGAAGTGAAACTTCTTTGCGCGCATGAGGGTAAAATATTTACGGATGAAACGAAAATGTGTTTGCTGTAAACACAGGGTCTGCCAAATAACTTTTTTTGAAAATGCTGTAAAAAAACTACTGAATATTTTTTCAAATTTCTTTTTTTATTTGAAAGTACAATCCTTCCGGTTAATAATGGAAAATAATTTCATTCAAATGGCTGCCTCGGCTGGCCATGCAGTAGCCTACACGATCGGTCCAATTTTTAAGCACATTATCGATTGTGTGCAGCCGTATTTCACCAGTTCCTTCACGAATATTGTCCTTTAAAGCGTCAATTGTCTCTGGCTTGTCGGTGTAACGTTTATCTTTGAAGGCACCCCACAAATAATAGTCCAACGGTGGCAAATCGCAGCTCCGAGATGGGCAAACGACATCAGCTCTGCGGCTGATAATGCGATCTTTAAAAACAGGGCGCAAAACATCGAGTGTAGCTTCGGCTGTGTGGCACGTAGCGCCGTCCTTTTGAAACCAAATGTTGCCAATATCCTCCTCTTAAATTTTTGTGAACAATAATTCGTTCAACATGGCCCGATAGCGATCGCCATTGATTGTAACGGTCACTCCTTGCTCATTTTCGAAGAAAAATGGCCCAATTATGCCTCTGGACCACAAGCCGCTCCAAACAGTGACTGACTGATTGGGTGCGTTGGCTTTTCAATGTATGCCTGCGGGTTTTCTGTGCCCCAAATGCGACAATTTTGCTTGTTTACACACCCGCCAAGATCAAAATGAGCTTCATTTGAATAGTTGATTTTTTGGCAAAATCGGCATCTTCTGTAAGTCGATTGCAGGCCCACTTACCAGCATTGTTCAAGCGTATACACAACCATATTCGTTCAGCGGAAGGATAAAACTAATTATCTGTCAAATCAGATATGAGCTAAGTGTTACCATTCACGAAATAAGCACTAGTTAAAAAAGACGTTAGATGGCGGACCCTTTATAATGTTTAAGACGTATGAGTACTACGAATGCATACAAACAAATATTAATCATACGCAGTCGTACAGTGACAGAATTCAATTTCGTTTGGGAACAGAATTATATCTGAATTTGTAATACAGGGTGTTTTTTATTGAGGTATAGAACTTCGAATTGAAATAAGACACAAGAAAATCGTTTTAATGTCCATCAATTTGGCTTTATTGGAAGGATAATTTTATGGCATTAATGTTTAATTATGATTTCGGGCATGTGGCCGCCGCGGCTGGCTCGAATAAAGCAAATTCTACAGGTCCAATTTTCAACCACTTTTTCGAGCATATGGGGCCGCATGTTGGCAATAGCGCCACGAATGTTGGCTTCCAAGTCCCCTAACGTTTCTGGTTTGTTGGCGTAGACGAGCGACTTCACATATCCCCAAAGAAAATAATCCAATGGTGTCAAATCACACGATCTTGGTGGCCAATTGACAGGTCCATTTCGCGAAATTATGCGCTCATCGAATGTTTCCTTCAATAAATCGATTGTGACGTGCGCTGTGTGACATGTAGCGCCGTCTTGTTGGAACCACAACTCATCCACATTCATGCCATCCGATTCGGGAAAAAAATAGTCGGTTATCATGGCTCTATACCGGTCTCCATTAACGGTAACTGACTCTCCAGCATTATTTCGGGAGAAGTATGACCCAATGACTCCACCAGCCCATAGAGCACACCAAACAGTCAGTTTTTGTGGATGTAATGGCGTCTCAAGGGTCTCATGTGGATTCTCTTCACTCCAAATGCGGCAATTTTGCTTGATCGAAGAAATATATTTAATAAATTATATCTAAAATTTGTATAACTATTCGATACATTTAATGTATTTAATATTAATTAAATAAATTTAATAATAACTGCATTATTATTATTAACATATCTGCCTTTTCCCCTTCCTCAAAGTCTCGGATATCTTAAGTTTTATATTATCACATATATCAACAAGATTTAAAAATTAGTTTGCCAAAGAAGTTTCACTGCTGACATGCGTTCTTTAGACGCACGAATTTTTTTTTAAATATTGAGAATCCAAAATACGATTCCAGAGTTCAAAAGCCTAAACCCATTTTGGCTCCAGAAATTAACTAGCAAATACTAATTTTATGTTTGTTAATTAAACGTACTTTATACTTTGGAAAAAATTAAGTTTGTATTAAAAATTAATAAAAATTGTTAATTTTTTTTGGGCTTAAGTTCGAATCTGCATGACTGCAAATGATTTTGTATTATTTTATTAATAAATGAATTTGTTCAAATTCTATTTATTATTTTTTATATTAGGATTGGTATATTAAGAATATTTTAAATAATCATCAAACCAGCAGAACGGATCAGCACTGATTTCGAGGCCGCTACGCCATCTCATCAGCGTTCTTTGTTCAATTTTTCCACTTTTGCAAGTGGTGCTAGTTAGTAGGAATATCAACTATTTAACCAATATTTTAACGAAAATTGAATATGAGAAGTTATCACATTCATATTTACAAGTTATTACTTTTTGGTTAGTACGAAATTCCCCAACCCTGATGATTAAAAAAATTAACAATTTACATTACAAAGTTCGACTAATAAAAATTCATACATAATTTAATTAATAAAAATATAAAAAAAAAATTTGATTTCAGGATTCGAAAATCGATTTTTTTTTTGACACACAAAAGTAATCAATTAAGTTACCAATTTTGGTTTTGTTTTTTGTGAATTAAATTTATTTTATGCTTCATGAAGAATTGAATTAGTATCACAAGTAAAACAAAAAGGGGACTCTATAGTTGAGCAATCAACCATATTTTTTTTGTGTGAATTAAACGAATCTTATAATATCAGCAAGGCTAAAATGTTTACTAAAAATCCAAATTATTAAGATGATTTCAGGTTTGAACAATTAAAACTCTTTTTGGAACATAAAAGTAACCAAATAATTTACCAATTCCAGTTTATATGTGAATAAAATCTCTTTTATACTTCAAGAATAATAAAATTGGTATTGAAATAAAAAATAAAAAAAATTTCGTAGGTTAGAGAATTAAAATTAATACTAGTACATGGATATAAACCACTTGATTTTTTTTGTCTTTTTGATTATAAATTAAATATATTGAACATTTTTGAAACAAGTTCATTGGTATTAGAAACAAGAAAAGGCAAAAATATATCTTCAGAGCTGTAAAATTTAAACTTTTTTTGGAGTATTAAGATAACACAAATTTGTTTCATTGGGAATAAAACATTTTTTCCATTTAAAAAAGAAATAAGTTAGTAATGAAAGCAAGAAAGATCAAACAAGTAAAAGTGCTATATTCGGCTGTGCCGAATTTAAAATACCCTTCACAGATCTAATTCTTCTTTCTTTCTTGCTAAAAAAGGAAGTAGGTTTAATTAAAATATGTAACATAGTTTTACTTGACAAAAAAAATTTAGTTTTTAAACTTTTTGGCCACTTTCAAGTACCATAAAATATATTATTTGTTCAACCCTGGAGTCGAAATTTTGATTTTTTAAGATTTTAATACCAATTTTGTTCTTCCTGAATTTTTAAATAGTTTTAATTAGCAGAAACAACAACGTGAATTGCCTATTTGGCTACTTTTATATTTCAATTTCCCCACCCTGGAAACGATATTAATTTTTTTTTTGCCAATGCAACTCTTACTGAGGCATGAAATAGTTTTATTTAAGAAAAACTTAATATATAACCATTTTGGTCACTTTCATGTACTACAAAATATTGCATGTGCCAAAAAAACATTGAACTTCCCAACCCTGGAAGTAAAATTTTAATTTTGTTTGTTTTATTTTTAATTATTTAAAAAAAATTGCAATTTTCAACCATTTTGGTCAGCTTCATGAACTATAAAACATTGCACTTGTCCATCCGTGGATTCGAAATTTTGATTTTTTTTTGGAAATTTTTGATACCAATTTTGTTCTTCCTAAAATATAAAATAGTTTTAGATAGAAAAAAAAACAACGTCAATTGCCTTTTTGGTTACTTTTATGTATAAAAAAGTTTCAATTTCCCAACTCTGGAAGCGAAATTTGAATTTTTAAAATTTTTTTATAAATGCAAATCTTCTTACTTAAAACTTTGAACAGTTTTATTTACTACATGTACCACAAAATACGGAATTGGCCGAAAAATTTTTAATTTTCCATCCCTGGAAATTTTTTTTATTTTTTTAGTTTTTAATAGACCATTGAGGCTTCCCAAAGCATGAAAAAACATTAAAAAAATAATCGAGTTTTGGTATAAATTTTGCGTCGAGAAATAGGTGCAAGCTTCCCAGCTCTGGAACCATACTTCGGATTGTTCTGAATTTCTATAGCACTCTATTTAAGTTTATTTCCAATCCAACGGGTCAAGAACGAAGTCTCTAGCTCTTCTGGGGGCTTGAGAAAACCCCCACGTACAGACGGACGGTCAGACGGACATCGCTCAATCGTCATCGCTATTCATAAGGATCCAGAATATATATACTTTATGGGGTCCCATGTGCATATCGAAGAAATTACACACGGAATGACAAACCTATATATACCCTTTCACTTTTTTGTGAAGGGTATAAAAAGTGGTTCTAGGGTTGCAATGAATGTGTGAATATAATACAGTGGTATGTCTGGGAAGGATATATAAGATTCGGCGAGGCCGATTGTAGCACTTGTTTTTTTTTAGTAAGAACAGTACTTTGGTTATAACACCCACATAGACAGATAAAAACAGATGAGATTATAGAGCATTTCTTATACTTCTTCCTACAATTTTTGCTAAAGGGCCGACGAAGGGGGGTACTGTTGTTATGCTTTTAGTATATGATACTGTCAAGGTATGTTCAGTGATCGGTGCCTATGCCTTTGTCAACCACGCAATGATGCAGATCAGAAAAATTAGACACTGTACTTATGACAGAGCGCGGAGACAAACTCTGTGTTCTCGGCTTCATAGCCTTATGCCAACTACCTGAGCCAAAACTACGCTGTTTTAGGTACAACCAAAACGTTGGCCATCGACTTCAAGTTTTGAAAATATGTAGCATTAAATTAGCATTTGATCGGGATATATTCCTGGATGATAGTTGACTTATTTTTCTAGTGAGAATATGGTTAATGAGATTTTCAATATATTAACGACCAAAATAGCAGACGCTTAGACTGTTTAGACCAACAATAACCTTATAAATCGATTGACATAGAGTGGGTTTGCAAAGTAGAGGATATAATTACCAGTAACACATTGCCTTTCTTTTGACAATTGTTAATTAATGTAAACGAGTAAAAATATTATATTCGACCGGGTCGAATCTTAAATACCCTCCAAATATTTAGTAAGTAAATTTAAAATGTCTAACTTGGTGGGACAGAGTTCCTTTATATAATATCGTACGTCAACGCCCACTAAAGGAGGCGGGGTCCAAAAATACACTATATCATGTTTTCCACAGACGAACGCAAGGATATTGCCAGATCGTCTCAGACTTCATCACAATTCTCTTTAGAGGCTATAAAAACTGTATTGTGGCGGTGTCGCTCTGGCAAGAGCTGTGGGGGAAACATTTCACCTTTGTCATAAAACTCTAAAAATAAATGCTTGGGATAATTAAATACAAAACGTACAATTTCTATACCCTCCAAAAAAGAATTTGGAGGGTATATTCACTTTGTCATTCCGTTTGTAACGCATCGAAATATCCATCTCAGACCCCATAAAGTATATATATTCTTGATCAGTGATGAAATCTAAGACGAACTGAGCATGTCCGTCCGTCCGTCCGTCCGTCTGTGGAAATCACGATGCAGTCCAAACGAAAAGAGCTAGACTCTTGAAATTTGGCATAAATATATTTTAAAACTTAGAGCAGGTTAAATTCGAAGATGGGCTAAATCGGGATAGAGGGAAAAAAGTTCCCCTAAGAAGAACTAAACCAACCCAGAAAAAACAACATAATTTTTTAAGTTTTTCGGTTATTTTGTTAAGCAAATGATATATTTTTATGTCAAATACGATCCAACGCCTTAAACTTGGAGCCATTAAATTAAATAAAAATATTTTTTGACCCCGCCCACTTCAGTGGGCGTTATTATAGGCAAAAATAGCATAAAAATTTAACAAATTGTTTTACTTAAGCCTACATTCCTTAAGCTTTTAAGCTTTAATGACGAAGCTGAGACAAAACCTGGTACTACTCTGCCCTACCCCCCCCCCCCCCCTCTTCAAATCAAATTCACTTACTAAATATTTGGAGGGTATTGAAGATTCGACCCGGTCGAATATAACGTTTTTACTTGTTTTTTTTCAACTAGGGGCAAAGGGGAAGGAGGAGGTAGGGTAGAGTCGTACCAGGTTACTTTTAAGGAATGTTAAGTAAAACAATTTGTTAAATTGTTACATTATTTTTGCATATAATAACGCCCACTAAAGGGGGCGGGGTCCAAAAATTATTTTTATTTTTATTTTATGGCTCCAAGTTTAACGCATTGGTCCTTCTTTGACAAAAAAATATATAATTTGCTGAACAATATTACAAAAAAAAACTTTGAGAACTATGTTGTTTTTAGAGGTTGGTTTAGTTCTTCTTAGGGGAACTTTTTTCCCTCTGGCCCGATTCAGCCCATTTACGAACTTGACCTGTGCTATGCTTCAAGATATATTCGTACCAAATTTCAAGAGTCTGACTCTTTTCCTTCGGTCGGAATCGTGATTTCCACAGACGGATTCCTTTACTGATCAGGAATATATATACTTTATGGGGTCTCAGATGGATATTTCGCTGCGTTACAAACGGAATGACAAAGTGAATACACCCTCCATATTCTCTTTTGGAGGGTATAAAAATAGTCTTCAGTCGTACACGTAAAATATCTTCTTGGCTGCTAGAAAACAAACGTATAAAAGTAAAGTCTTTAAAACAGTTTTGTGAAATTTCTAAATGATGATGTGGAGGTGTTGGCGCGGACTTATGAGAACATAGAGCGATTTATAGAACGTAAAAAGTACTTATTGTTCGCCTGCGATTATTAGAGTGCCGCCAGGTTATGGGAATACTGGAAGAAAGTAATGTACAGGTTGTCTGATTACGCTGCCCGTTAAAAGCGATGTCCGATATTTTACTGTATACGAGTGCGCCGAATTTGATAGCAATCACTACACTAGAAACTTCCAACTCGCCTGCAACTTATTATATAAAATTTAACACTGACGGTGGGTGGCATTAAAAAGCAACAAAATCTCTACCATCCCTTTTACCAAACAGAACATAATAAGTGGAAACAAATATAATTAGCATTAGCAGAAACAAATGTTGTGTAGTAGATTTGAATTAAAACGGGGCATAAAATAAAATTTCCAAACAATAGTACATTAAACGTACGCTAAATATACTGTTTGTGCAATCCTATAATAGGTCCTGTAATCCTTAAGTAAATCGTATTATGAAATAATTCTATGATAATAATTTCCTCAATGGAATTGCCATTAAATGCTTAATTTTTGAAGAGTGCCAATGTGTTTGTGAACTTGAATTTGTTTGTCATTGTGTCACATAATTTTATTGTAATTTGCATGGAGACGAGTGCTTAGGGATACATGACAGTAAGATTAAAAGCTTTGACGTCAGAATCATGAGGATTAAATTCAGCTCAACTAAATGCCTGCATGTTTATGTTTAATTTTAATAAAGATATTTGAGGTAAGAAAATTTATTTATGAATATATAGAATTGAGCGGGTGTTATCAGTTGATATCAATTAATAACACATTGAAATATTCTCAGGGGGGTTAAACTAATCTATTTTATTGAATGAATATGCTTTAAAACCTTTAAATTACAGATCTTAAATGAGAAATAATATAGTAAAACAAAAGCACGAAATATATTTTTAAGGCCCAATTCATTAAAAAGATTTTATGATTATAACCGGATAAAGAAGATCAGATAACACCTCAGATTTATCATAAGAAATTAAAAATTAAATTTTTAAGAAATGTAGACTTAAGTAATGCAATCTATTCAATATTTACACTATTTTTGTCCACTAAAGGGACAGGGTCCAAAACTACTGTAATTCTTTAACGAGTTTAACTTTAAAAGTGAGTGAAGATCGAGATCTTTATGCAATATGTCGTTCAAAGTGCCTCTGATGATGCCCAATTGTTGCGAACGACGACGAGTTGATGTTCCAGACTCATTCTCACCACTTTGCTGTACAGCGGGTGTATTTGCATCGATACGGCCACTATTTAGCAATTAAATTACACACAGTGGCCTTAGAAGCAGCCTGATTAGGAGGAAAAGCTATTCGAATTTTACGGGGTGATACAACACAATTTTCTCAATTTTGATAGTAAATTTTCACAATTAAAATCCTTTGTTCAAAAGTACAACGTTCCATGATGAAAATTGCCTAAGTTGTTACTAAATTAATGTCAAAGCATGGCAGCTCAATTCTTGACATCTCATTATTTGACAGTCACTTTACTTCCTAACCTCAAATTTGCCCACCCTTTATATATATACAGTTAATCACACTCTGGCAGCATCCTTTTGATCTTTGTTGAATTTCAGTACTAAATTCTTTCATTCTAATATATAAGTTATGTTTCATTACCAAAGACAAAAATTAGTTTATTTTGTACTGAAAATATTTCAACTAAATTTTAAATTTTCCAGCTCTGAATCTATATGTATGTCTGGCGTTTCTTATATTCTATACCATGAAACATAAAAAACGGCAAACATCAATGAACTTTCCATAATATCAAATATGTATAATTTATAAAATAAAAGAAACAAGTAAAAGTGCTATATTCGGCTGTGCCGAATCTTAAATACCCTTCACAGATGTTATTCTTCTTTCTATCTTTGTTGCCAAAACAGAAACTAGGTTTAATTAAAAAATCAAAATGATGTTATCGGTTACTTTTATATTTAAGAAAACGTTTAAATTTTTCGGCTAGGGAGCTAAATGTTTGGCTTTTCCTATTTCTAATAATTCTGAACATCTTTCAAATATATTAAATATGTTTAATTTAAAAACAAAAAGTAAAAATCCGTTTCATGTGCCCTAAAAAGTTCTAATTGTCCAACCGTAGAATCGTCTTTCAGATTTTTTTGGTTTTTAATACCAATTTAACTCTTCCCGTAAAAAAAAAAAAATTTTATCCACAAAAAACCAAATTTAGGAACTTATATGACTAATTTTATGTACTAAAAAAATTCGATTATCCAACCCTGGAACCGAATTTTTAGTTTTCAAAATTTTTAATACCAATTTAATTCTTAGCGAAGTATAAAATAAGTTTAATTTACTGAAATAAAACCAAAATTGGGAATTTATGTGGGTACTTTCATGTACAAAAATATTTCGATTTTCCAATCCTGGAACCGAATTTATAATTTGTTGATACTAATCTAATTTTTTCTGAAATATAAAATAGGTTTAACTCACTAAAAACACAAAATTTGGAATTTATGTGGGTACTTTTATGTACCAAATATATTTCGATTTTCCAACTCTGGAACGAATTTTTATTTTTTGCCAATGCAATTCTTAGTGAGGTGTAACATACATAGTTTTACTTGACAAAAAAGTTAAAATTTTTAAACTTTTTAGTCACTTTCATATACTATAAAATATTGCACTTGTCCAACCCTGGATTCGAAATCTTGATTATTTTTTTGAATTTTTGATACCAATTTTATTCTACCTAAATTATAAGACAGTTTTAGTTAGCAAAAAAAAAATCAACATCAGTTGCCTGTTTGATTACTTTCACGTATAAAAAAATTAAATTTCCCACCCCTGGAAGCAAACTTTGAATTAAAATTTTTTTTTGGCCAATGCAAATCTTCATGACATATAAAAAGGTTTTGTTAAAGAAAAAATCTAAATTTTTAACAATTTTAGTTATTACATGCACTACAAAATACGGAATGGGCCGAAAAAAAATTTTAATTTCCCATCCTTGGAAAAAAAATTTAATTTTTTTAGTTTTTAATAGACCATTGAGGCTTCCCAAAGCACGAAATAAGTTTCATTTACAAACATTAAAAAAAATAATTGCCTTTTTTGTATAAATTTTGCGTCGAGAAATAGGTGTAAGCTTCCCAGTTCTGGAACCGTACTTCGGTTCTATCTGAATTTCAATATCACTCTATTTAAGTTCATTTCCAATCCACCGGTCTAAGAACAAAGTCTCTAGCTCTTCTGGGGGCTTGGGAAAACCACGTACAGACAGACGAACATCGGTCAATCGTCATCGCTATTCATAAGGATCCAGAATATATATACTTTATGGGGTCCCATATTGATATCAAAGAAATTACACACGCAATGACAAACCTAAATATACCATTTCACTCTTTTGTGAAGGATATAAAAATTAGTTTTAGTACCAGAATAGTTTCAATTGTCTAACCCTGGAACCATATCGCACTGTTTCCTCTAAAGAGTGTCAGCTCAAAATTTACAAATTTTCAGTAGAGGCAAAACACTGAAAATTCTTTATACTACTTTATATTACAAACAGGGATGGTATACGTGGCTGCCTGTAACTCACAAGCATTCAAGTAGGATCTCTGAGATTTAGTTTTTAAAACAGGGATACAATTGTATATGTTTTTGGCGGAAGAATACAGATATTGATGTAAGATTTTTACAGTGGGTAGATATGACCACTGTACATTGATTTTTGGCAAAAAGTGAAAATTGAAAAATTTCGAGTTGACCCTCTTTAGAGGAAGCAGTGCGATATATTTGATTTTTAATGTCAATGTAATATTTCGTGAATCATAAAATAGATTTAATTAATTAATTTATTTGTTTATTGGGTTCTTTTATTTACCAAAAATGAGTTTAAATTGTCCACGTCAGGAATCATATTTTGCATTTTGCTGATTTGCAATAGCAAACTATTTGCGACTATTTTCAGTACATTAATCTAAGACCGAAGTCTCTAGGTTTTCCGGGACTTTGAAAAATCAATCTTACGCGCAGACAACGTTTATTCGACTTTCGCCCTGAAAATTATACACGGAATGACTAATCTATATATAATATTTCCCCGTTTCTGAAGGGAATAATAATTGTTGGGGTTTCCATATTTTGTTGATATCGGCCATCTTTGTTGAAACTACATCTGTCAAATGTCATGGACGGCTATAATAGCATTTAACAACACGTGCATATATTAAGCATTTTTTTAACAGATTGGATGGGGTCTAATTTTCATCGAAAAATTATCTTCAGCGAAGAGCCACATTTCTGGATGACTCAATACGTGAACAAACACATTTTTTTTTTTTTTTTTTTTTTTTTTAGGACCAGCACTCAGGGGATAAGCCCTACATATGCAGTGCATTGCGCTGGAACTAGGAAAATAGGTTTTGGGAAGGAGAATAAAGGGAGTAGTGTCTGTGGATATTCGACTTGAACCCCCTCAAATTGTAAGTGGCGGGGAAGACATCTGCAGGTAGTTTGTTCCACATACGGACTGTTCAGCCAAAAAACGAATTTTCTCTGTAATGCGTAGTGCGATTCGTTGGAATATCGACCACAAACGCATGCGCTCTTGATGAAAAACGCGTTCAGCGTAAGAAAGAATGGGTTTCAGGAACAAGTTCCCTAATTTTACCAGAGCACCTGCCATTATAGTAACGATAGAACAACGATACGCACCCCACATTGCGACGATGCTCAAGAGAGTCAATAGGGTTGGCTACCCTACTGTCTCCGATGAGTTTTATCGCCATCTCCTGTACGCGGTCGAGTAACTTCAAAATAGTCCTTGAAGCACCGGCCCAAACATGAGAGTTGTACTCCATCTTCGGTCGGATGTACACTCTGGATTCCAAATCAATTAACATGAGATCCAAGAGCGTCCAATGAATGCATTCCACAGCGAACGAGATATCCTAAGATATAAATTTATTTCCCCATTCCTGAAATTTTTTTTGTAGTTTCAATTCAAAGTAACCAGAATTAATATACAAATATTTGCCCTGCATGATATAAGAAATTGCGATGCATTTTCGTCGCAAAATTTATTATGACAACTCGTACGGAATTTTATTTTGCATGATCCAAGCAAATCCAATATAAATTCATTATATCTTCATTCCATTTATTTCTTATAACATGAATTCATTTGTTCCAATTTTAATTCAATTCACATCATCAAAATTCCTAAATTACTTTTCTTAAGGTGATAACATGTTGAAAATCCAATATGATTTATTCCCATACACTTGTGATAAATAATGAATAACTAAACTTTTAAATCAAAGAAATTATGTTTGCAGTCATCTAGAAAACTTATATTCATTTTATATATAAAATAGAATATTTAACTTTTTGTTTTTCTTTCTTCCCACAAATGAAGTCTGCATACGAAATCGTTTTTGTATATGAAAATAAATATTTTATTGGCATAAGCAAATATTGTACAAATTTTGTACTTCTGAAAAAGAGCTGGTGATGTTTTCCTTTTCCAGTTCCATGACTAAAAAACTTCAGTTTTTGTATCAGTTGCCTACCACACGCTCAAATATTTTCATGCACGTGCGGTTTGTATGCATTCAAGTTTTTTTTTTATTAAATGAAATGTGTACGTCAGGCGTTGTTTATAGAAATAAAAAATTTTAATTAAAACTTCATGTTCACCAGCGTTAATTGATTTTTAAATAGAATCTTTTTCAACAAGATAATGAGTGTCTCTCTTAAAAGATTTGAAAGGAAAGATTTCTCACATTTTAAAATTCAAATGGTATTCATAAATTTTAAAATAATTCAACGAAACAATATTTCTGTTTTGGACAATCCGGCATAATTGTGCTTTTTAAAAATTTAATCTGTTGGTAAGAAAAATGCTTGATAAAAACATGAAAAAAATTCTACCAAATGATCATTATGAACTTAGTAAGTTCGAAAATCCCTGTTGGAAGATCCTTTATATCACCTGCTTTTTTTGAAGTGTCACAACACCCGCGTGCAAATTATTGGAATTTTTAATCAATATAATTGTTCTATTATTCAAATTCATCGTGCACTTCTACCATTTCATGGCGTACATAATCGTCCTTCAGAAAGGCTAAAATCGAAGAGCAATTGATCGTTTTCGGACCACATTTACTGTTACTGATAATGTGCATCCCGTGAGACACCGAACAGTGCGCACTGAAGAAGCTCTAGCCGCTGTACAGGAAAGCATTGAAGGTGATCCTAGTCAATCAATTCGCAGCCGTTCTCAGCAACTGGTGTTGCGTCCTTCCACTTTATGAGAAATTTTTTTAGTTGTTAAAAATTGGTGCTCCAGATTGCGCCTTCTATGCGCCAGCCGTAGCGCCCACATGGCGGAAATGACATTTAAACATTAATCTTATGAAATTTTCTTTCCAATAAAGCCCATTTCATTGATATTACAAATATATTTCTCCATTTTATTATGATTTAATATTGTGACACTCTATAAAAAATATAATTTACGTATAAATATGTTTAAACTCAGAAGTGCAAAGAACGAATAGATATTTATGTAGATGGATACACCGAAAAAGAGGATTCTATTGTTAACAGAAACAATTTTATGTAGTAAGTATTTTAACAAACATTCATATAGCTATGAGCTGGGAAACTTACACCTATTTCTCGACGCAAAATTTATACCAAAAATCAAACATTTTTTTTAATGTTTATAAATAAAATCTATTTCGTGCTTTGGAAAGTCTCAATGGTCTATTAAAAACTAAAAAAAAAATTTTTTTCCAGGGATGGGAAATTAAAAATTTTTTTTCGGCCTATTCCGTATTTTGTAGTACATGTAGTAAATAAAATTGTTAAAAATTTCAAGTTTTTCTTTAAGAAACCCATTTTATACGTCATGAAGATTTGCATTGGCCAAAAAAAAAAATTTTATTAGATTCAAATTTTGCTTCCAGGGGTGGGAAATTGAATTATTTTTATACATGAAAGTTATCAAACAGGCAACTGATGTTTTTTTTTTGTTTTTTGCTAGCTTTAACTGTCTTATAATTTAGAAAGAACAAAATTGGTATCAAAAATTCAAAAATAAAAAATAAAATTTCGAATCCAGGGATGGATAAGTGCAATATTTTATGGTACATGAAAGTTACCAAAATAGTAAAAAATTTGCGATTTTTCTTAAATAAAACTACTTTATACCTCAAGAAGATAAAAATAATAACAAAAAAATAAAATTTCGTTTCCAGGTTTGGAAAAATTAATTTTTTTTGGTACATGCAATATTTTGTAGTACATGTAATAACTAAAATGGTTTAAAAATTCGAGTTTTTCTTAAACTAAACTACTTTATACCCGATGAGGATTTGAATTGATAAAGAAAATTTTAAAAAATTTAAATTTCGCTTTCAGGGTTGGGAAATTGAAATATTTTTTTTACATAAAAGTAAGCCAAAAGGCAACTAACGTCGGTTTTTTACTAATTAAAACTATTTTTTAGTTCAGGAAAAACAAAATTGGTATCAAAAATTAAAAAAAAAATCAAAATTTAGATATCAGGGTTGGATAACTGCAACATTTTGTAGTACATGAAAGTGACAAAAATGGTTACAAATATTAAGTTTTTCTTAAATAAAACTATTTCATGCCTCATTAAGAGTTTCATTGGTAAAAAATATTTAAATTTCGTTTCCAGGGTTGGGAAATTGAAATATTTATTCTGAATAAAAGTAACCAAATAGGCAATTGACGTTGTTTCTTTTTGCTAATTAAAGCTGTTTTATAATTCAGGAAGAACAAAATTGGTATTAAAATCTTAAAAAATCAAAATTTCTACTCCAGGGTTGGACAAATGAAATATTTTATGGTACATGAAGGTGACCAAAAAGTTTAAAAATTTTAATTTTTTTTGTCAAGTAAAACTACGTTACAACTCACTAAGAATTGCATTGGTAACAAAATAAAAATTCGCTTCCAGAGTTGGAAAATCGAAATTTTTTGGTACATAAAAGTAACCATATAAGTTCCCAATTTTGGTTTTTTCAGTGATTTATTTTATACTTCGCTAAGAATAAAATTGGTATTAAATATTTTAAAAACTAAAAATTCGGTTCCAGGGTTGGAAAATCGAAATATCTTTGGTACATAAAAGTACATATATAATTTCAAAATTTTGTGTTTTTAGTGAATTAAACCTATTTTTTACATCAGAAAAAATTAAATTAGTACTAAAAAAAAATTAAAGATTTGGTTCCAGGGTTGGAAAACATTTCTGATTCATAAAAGCAGCCATTTCATTTGTTATTTTTAATTTTTATGATGAATTATACCTACTTTATACATCAGAAAGAAGCAAATTGGTATTAAAAACCAACAAAATCTAAAAGACTATTCTACCGTTGGACAATTAGAACCTTTTGGGGTACATGAAACGGATTTTTTCTTTTTGTTTGCAAATTAAACATATTTAATATTTTCGAAAGACGTTCATAGGTATTAGATATAAGAAAAGCCAAACATTTAGCTTCCTAGCCGAAAAATTTAAACGTTTTCTTAAATATAAAAGTAACCGATAACATCATCAATTCGAAAGTGGTTTTAAGTTAATTCTAACAAAATCTTTTATATGGCAAAACCAGGGTAAAGCCTGTTAAGACCAGAATTTATTAAAAGCAGGTCAGTGTGAAAACACTATTAACCAAGGAAAATTCTTTAGAAGGACTGTAAATTGAAATAGTTTGCTGAGGTGTCGAAATTAACTGGAACGCAAAACTCTCTATAGAGAGTAAAGGATCAGTGGTCTGGCTGCACTCAAAAAATGAAGCTTGACGTTGACTGAGTTAATTTGCGACTAAATTTATGTCATTCACTTATTTTAGTTCATCAAATTTTTATTGTAATGCAATCTTAAACGATAAGGAAAAGTCCTAAAAAAATTTTAACCTTGCCTCGCGGCGTCTTTTAATGGTATTGTCAAACGGAAATAATGCTGAAGCGCCCAATATTTTGTATGAATGTTTTCATAAATAAAGTAGGAGATCCGCCCAACTTTGCTCTGTGGGAAATTGATTTAATTACGTTTATCTATACGTTTTTATATATATTGAGGTACTTAGGAGTTCATCTTGATAAATTCCTGTATTTTAATAATCACATTAACATACAAATCTCTAAGGCCAGAAATGCTCTTTTTACATATAAGAAACTATTTTTCTCTAAAAACATAATACCAAAGGTTAAGATAATAATGTATCAATGCCTAATTCGTCCTATTTTAACATATGGCTGCCAAATATGGTTCAATATTTCTCCCTCATATATGGAGAATTATAGAATCTTTGAAAGGAAATGTTTGAGGGCCTGCGTGGCAAGACATAGTTCTCCAGATAGCAATTATACGAAATACGTTTCTAATAAGAACTTTTATAATGAGGCAATAGTAAGCAGAATTGACAATTTTATTTTGTGTGTTATAAGGAATCATATACTAAGATGTATTGAACATAGTGACAATAATTTAATTATGGCACCTTATTACGTTAATAAAGAATACATTATAAAATGTCTAAATTCTGGATATTTACCATCTGAGGCCTTCTTATACCTCAATAGTAACGGTTTTATGCAAAAGGAAAATGGCGTTCCTATATTTTACCACATTTATAGAAGATCCAATATTAAATCCATACATGGTAATCAAATAACCACTGAAAACCTCAGATTTGAGATAGAATTTTTCTCAAGATGAAAACATTTGAGCAGCAAACTGTTTTGACTTATATGAAAAATCTAAAACTTTCGTATGATCCCGGTCCTGATGGTATTCCTAGTAGTATTTTAAAATACTGTCCTCATTTACTAAGCACTCCATTGACCTATTTATTCAACAAATCACTCAAATTGAGTTACTTTCCTCCAATTTGGAAGAAATCGTTCATCATTCCGCTATTCAAATCTGGATCTAAAGCTGATATATCCAATTATAGAGGTATAGCTAAACTGAACGCTATACCAAAGTTGTTTGAGCAACTCTTATGCGATACATTGTCTTATCAAGCAAAGTCTATCCTTTCTTCTGCGCAGCATGGTTTCTGTAAAGGTCGATCAACTATTACGAATCTCTTAGAATTAACAACCTTAGTTAACGATGGATTTGTCACTGGCAAACAAACAGATGTCATCTATTTTGATTTTAGTAAGGCCTTTGATAAGGTGAATCACAACTTACTTATTCATAAGCTTGATCGAATTGGATTTGGAACGTCTCTAATAAAATGGATCGCATCTTATTTGAAGAACAGAATGCAGTGTGTCAAGTTCCGCAATATGCTCTCTACTGATATAAATGTTATATCAGGTGTGCCTCAGGGTAGTCATCTCGGCCCACTTTTATTTACTTTATTTATTAATGATCTTCCATCCGTTGTTGAAAACTCAAATATTTCAATGTATGCAGATGACGTAAAGTTATTCTTATCGCTTGATTCTATTGATCAACAGTTGCGTCTCCAAGCTGACATTGTACACTTAACCGCTTGGTGCGCTAATAATTTAATGCACCTAAATGTGAAAAAGTGCAAATATATGATTTTCTCAAGATCAACACCAATCAATGGACTCTATAAAATGAATAATGCTGTTCTTGACCTAGTGGATTCATTTAATGACTTGGGAGTTATTTTAGATAAAAAATTGGACTTCAGGTGCCATATAACCTCGACGATTAACAAACCTACTGGTGTCCTGGGTTTTATTAAACGCTGGGCTAAGGAGTTCTCTGACCCTTATACAACCAAGATGTTATTTACTACTTTAGTTCGCCCAATACTTGAATACGGATCTGTTGAATGGGACCCACAATATCTTTCACATTCAAATAAAATAGAGTCAGTACAAGTGCAATTCTTATTATTTCGTCTTTGTGGTCTTCCTTGGAACTCTAATATAAGATTACCATCTTACGAGAGACGCCTAGGACTTATTAAGCTTCCAACCTTAAGGAGCCGTCGACAAATGCTAAATGTTACCTTTCTGCTGAAATTAATAAACGGCTGCGTCACATCTCAATTTCTCTGAGCAAAATAAACTTGAATATACCGAATCGTCCAACAAGGTATTATAGCTTCTTGAGAATTAAGTTTTACACTACAAACTATAGTAGCTTCGATCCCTTTCGGAGAATTTGCAGTGATTTTAATAGTCTTTACCCTTGTATCGATTTCAACAAAAGTATTGATGTCGTAAAAAATGATATAATTTTACATCTTAACTCATTACAAAATTGATTATAAATAAATGTTTAATTTGTTAATGCCATATTTTTTGTTTTTGCGGTAATTTGTCTTGTTACTATTAAAACAAAGCTTTATAGATTCCATTTATATATGTATGTAATTATCATTTCTGAAACATTGTTATATTTTAATTGTATCAGTCTGTAAGGATTAATCCATAGACTAAATAAATAAATAAAATAAATAAAATAAATAAATTATTTCTAGCTTAAATGTCAATAAATATTGGTGGCCCACTGAATAATTTTTCTCCTTTTTATACCTTGACCTTCTTTTTAACCTTTTGCAATATAAATGTAAAGTTTTTTCCCATTTTTTCCTTACATTAACACCTTATGTACTTTATACGTATTATAATATAAATAAATATATGTACATATATTATCCAAATAATAGTTATCACAACATAATTAATATACTTGAGATCCCGTTTTTGGCACAGTGCTATATCTAAGTTATATGTAATACTTTTTGTTTATTACGGTTAAAATATGATATATGAAATTGTTAAAAAAAACGTTATAAAAAAACGTTTTTATATTTTATATTTACTTTGTTATTAAATTGTATTTTTGATTTAAAGGACAAAACATATACTCGTATATTAATTATAACAATTATTGAAATGAAAATTTACCACAAAATGAGTCATTACTCAAGTGTATACATCGAAAATTGTATATCGTCACAGAAAATGCAAAACGTCCCATCACAAAAAAATACAAAGTCGAGGTTTTTATTAATTCAATTAGGTTAAGTCAGAATTAATCTCTCTGTTAGATATTTTGGAATCACTGGACTTTAGTCTCAGTTTCCTTCTCAACAATCCGTTTAACAAATCGTATTTCATCTTATTCTGTGTTACCTTTTCAAAAATACTTTTAATTTGATACTTATTTCGTGTAATGTATGAAACGTAGTCATTTGACAATTTTGGGAAGTCCGCCATGATGGGACGGTTGAAATAAATTGTTGGTAGATAGTTCATTATATTTCGTCTTTTCTTCTACAAAATTCCTTAAGTTTGGTACCCATGACATGGGGGTGGATAAAAAGCAGTAATCCACCATTTTGGCACGTCCGTCATATTGTTTTTGAGTGGTTTTATTATATTTAATATTTCCTTCACAAAACTTCCTTTCATTTGAAACAAATATTAAAAGAAGACCTAAAATGTAGTAGTCCGGCATTTTGAAGCGTCCGCCATTCTACTTTTAAGTGCTTAAAAATCCGCTTCATTTGCAGTCCATATTGTGGAGGTTTGAAAAAGTAACGCTCCCCCATTTTCTGACGATTGGGACATCTATCATGTTGTTATTGAAATAATTTTATTATGTTTTATATTTCATTCTCAAAAATTGCTTTGAGTTAATATCCCATATCATGGGAGCGGATAAAAGGTAGTCGTAATCCTCTTTGGGGCGTTAGACATTTAGGGCATCCGCCATTTCGGATTTTTAGTGCTTTCATTACATTTTATTTTTTTTCAAAAATCTCTTTCTTCTGTTTGGAAATAAAACAATAAACATTTAAAGTGTGTATACATGTGCACACTACTTGCGTAAGAAAAAAAGTACCAAATTGCAATTTCCCCCTTTTTTTATTCGAATTTCAAAAAAGCAGGAAAGTGTATTCGACATTTTAACTCAGAGAAAATATTGCGCAAATTAGCTTTGTTCTGTGTATAATAACTTGGAAAATATGAGGGGAGTAAAAAGGTACTAAAACACAGTTTCCCCGTTTTATTCCTTAAAAGTGCACATATGGAAAAAGTACCCAATGAGTGTCCGCTTATTTTGTATCAGCTTTAATATGCTTTTAAAATTTTGCTTATGCCTATTTTAGTTTCTGAGAAATAGAATTACCGATTTTACAAACTTTTGGGCTTTTTTAAGGCCGAGGCACATAGAATCCGTCCGTACGATATGCGTTGCCTTTTTTAACTGACATGAACGTACCGACGGAGAAAGTTGGCACAATGAGTACTTTGTTGACGGATATCAAAACAGTTGATTGTTTTCCATTTTATTTATTTAACTTAAATTTATTTATTTTATAACATTTTACATATATGATTTAATTTTTCCACAAAATTTCTTTGCAAAAATCAAATTTTTGGGTGATATACAATTTGACCCAAAACGTGTTTATTTCTGAAAAAAGTGTATTGAAAGGGGTTTCAAATGTGACGAAGCTTCCAAAAAAGCTTAAGTTGCAAGCATTTGAACAAAAAATTTGTTTGGCCAAATTTTTTGGAAAAATCTAATTTTTGGGTGAAACACAAACGAAACGTGTTTATTTCTAAAAAATTACGAAGCTTCCAAAAAAGCTGAAGTCGCAAGCATTTGAACAAAAAAAATTGTTGGCCTCTTTTTACCTCTTTGCAAAAATTAAATTTTTGGGTAAAACACAATTTGTCCCAAAACGTGTTTATGTCTAAAAAATTAGTATTGAAAGGAGTTACAAATGTGACGAAGCTTCCATTAAAATTAGTCAAAATAATTTGGCAAACTTACTAATGTCTATCAAAGTATTCAACGTACGTCAAAAATTAAAAGTTAAAACTTTGCGTTGACGCAGAAGCACTGAATGTGACAACTCACATAAGACAGCACGTATTTCAACTCAGCTGTCGAAAAAGGTGACGCATAACGTATGACGTATTCTATGTTCCTCGGCATGGGAAGAGGTACCTACGCAACAAGTCGTAGCTCTGTAGCTATAGTCGTGTAGGTTGGCCAAAAATATGTCAGTCAGGTCATAGACATGAGCCCTTATATAGTCCTACAAAAAGTTGTTTAAAAGAGTTAATTTGCACGATCTAGGTGGTCAATTGGCCGGCACTAAATGTGAAATAAACTGTTCACCAAATTCGCCACTCCATTGGGCCATTGTATTGAAACAATTTATCAGGCAATTTCAGCTCTTCCATTTTGGCCATTCACTATATCGTTCCTGCCCTCGTCGTCTTTGAAAAAGCATGATACCGTCCTAGTGCATTTTCTACTTCTAGCTACTCTTAACACGAAATACGGCAATTTCCCTTATTCACGTGTCCGTTCAACCCGAAATGAGCACTTTCAACAAGCCAACAAGAACTCGTACGCGAGGCAATTCATGGTTAAATTACAGACCAAACTGAACATGTTTAACAGCAACATGTTATACGAAAACAGCTGATCTGCGAAAAGCAGTGTTGCCAATACAACAGTTAAGTCGTTGACTGCAACTGTCGCCTACTGTGTACATTACCCTTCCAACTTGAACTTATTTTTCGTATGAACATGAGTGAGTAAATAATTTTATCCGTATAGTCTGCTGGTTATGGACAGTTTACTGTGCTGTTAGTTCATCTGAAGTCTCTATTTTTTTCATTACAAGATATATTAACACTATGAAATGTCAGGGTGAACAATATGAATACCAGAAACATCATCATACTCTTCATTCTAAGGCAAGAGACCACAAAACGTAAAATTATTTGGAGCTCAATTCTCTCACATAAAAAAAATAATAATTCCATTCCGGAAAAAGCATAAAGAACGTTGTCACATTTGTGCTCAGGTATTTGCAAATTTTCTCATTTTGTATATTGTCTTTATACACCTTTCTGACAAATTACACTAGAATAGATTTTTATTGTTAATGTCAATAAGTATTTTATGAGGAAAATGCCATCATCAGAAGTACTTCAATTACATGTACTGCTGCAAACCACTCTCATAAAGCAAAAATTGTTCCATGCTCATCCACAAATGAAAATGTTCAAGATTATTCATTGGTTTTTGTTAATTAATTTGGCATTCATGCAGTTTGTGTTCTTTCGATGTCACACCCATGGTCTCTTCTGAGATCATTAATTATCCTTGACTTGTTTTGTCACTGTCACCATCAATGGCAATTGAATACATAAATCATATACTTACGTACACACATACATATATATGTATATGTATGTATGTACATGTGGCATATGTTCTTTCAATTGGCATTACATGATGAATTTTTTTAAAGGAAAATTAAAAGTGAACCTGGAGAATTATTCATAAAACTGGGTTTCACAACAGAGACAGCTCAGCCACAAAAAGAAACATGATAGTAAATATAAATGTTAAATATATTAACCTTCGAAAAATACACTGGTCTGCAAGAAATAAAGCAAGTATAAGTGCTATATTCCGCTGTGCCGAATCTTAAATACCCTTCACAGATGTAATTCTTCTTTCCTTCTTTCTTGCCAAAACAGAAAGTAAATTTAATTAAAAAATCAAAATGATGTTATCGGTTATTTTATATAACGTTTAAATTTTGCAGCTAGGAAGCTGAATCTAATACCTATGAACGTCTTTCAAAAATATTATATATATTTAATTTACAAACAAACAAAAAATCCGTTTCATGTACCCCAAAAAGTTGTAATTGTCCAACCGTAGAATCGTCTTTTAGATCTTGTTGGTTTTTAATACCAGTTTACTTCTTTCTGATATATAAAGTAGGTATAATTCATCATAAAAATCAAAAATATCAAATAAAATGGCTGCTTTTATGAATCAGAAAATGCCGATTTTCCAACCCTGGAACCGAATTTTTAATTTTTTAATACTAATTTAATTTTTTCTGATATATAAAATAGGTTTAATTCACTAAAAACACAATATTTGGAATTTATGTATGTATTTCGATTTTCCAACTCTGGAAGCGAATTTTTATTTTTTTACCAATGCAATTCTTAGTGAGGTGCAACATAGTTTTACTTGACAAAAATATTAAAACTTTTAAACACTGACCATTCATGTACCATAAAATATTTCATTTGTCCAACCCTGGAGTCAAAATTTTGATTTTTCAAGATTTTAATACCAATTTTCTTCTTCCTGAATTATAAAACAGCTTTAATTAGCAAAAAGGAACAACGTCAATTGCCTTTTTGGTTACTTTTATGCAGAATATATATTTCAGTTTCCCAACCCTGGAAACGAAATAAAAAATTTTTTTTTTACCAATGCAACTCTTAATGAGGCATGAAATAGTTTCATTTAAGAAAAACATAATATTTGTAACCATTTAGGTAATTTTTATGTACCACAAAATATTGCAGTTATCCAACTCTGCAATCAAAATTTTATTTATTTTTTTCAATTTTTGATACAAATTTTGTTTTTCTTGAACTAAAAAATAGTTTTAATTAGTAAAAAAAAACAGCGTGAATTGCCTTTTTGGTTACTTTTATGTATAAAAAAAAATTTCAATTTCCTAACCCTGGCAGCGAAATTTAAATTTTTTAAAATTTTCTTTATCAATGCAAATCATCATGAGGTATAAAATAGTTTTGTTTAAGAAAAACTCGAATTCTGCAATCATTTTTGTTATTACATGTACTACAAAATATTGCATGTACCAAAAAAAATTTTCATTTTCCCAACCCAGGAAGCGAAATTTTATTTTTTTTTGTTTTTTTATCAGTGCAACGCTTCTTGAGGTATAAAAAAGTTTTATTTAAGAAAAATTGCAAATTTTTTACCATTTTGGTAACTTTCATGTACCATAAAATATTGCACTTGTCCATCCCTGGATTCGAAATTTTATTTTTTAATTTTGAATTTTTTATACCAATTTTGTTCTTCCTAAATTATAAGATAGTTTTAGTTAGCAAATAAAAAAAAAACAACATCAGTTGCCTGTTTGATTACATTCATGTGTAAAAAAAATTCAATTTCCCACCCCTGGAACCAAAATTTGAATTTAAAAATTTTTTTTTGTTGGCCAATGCAAATCTTTATGACGTATAAAGTGGTTTTGTTAAAGAAAAACTTGAAATTTTTAACAATGTTAGTTACTACATGTACTACAAAATACGGAATGGGCCGAAAATTTTTTTTTAATTTTCCATCCCCGGAAAAAATTTTTTTATTTTTTTAGTTTTTAATAGACCATTGAGGCTCCCCAAAGCACGAAATAGGTTTAATTTACATACATTAAAAAAAAGAATTGATTGACACGCGGAATGATAAACTTTCATTATTTAGGGTATAACTAGCCTACCAAAGACTATTAGATATTTGATTACCCTAAGCTTATGATGCGTTCTTTTCTAAAAAAAAAATGTGCAACATTTTTGATTTCAAAGAAAACCAAATTATGTCTTTTGAAAGCAGTGCGTTTATCAGGAATTTGTCTACTATCCCTTAAGCAAATAAATGTTTGTTTTAAAACTGAATGTTAAAAAAACAACAAAAACGTGTTACATGTTTGTAGAAAAGAAAATACCTTTGGCATGCTGAAGTATTTTTTCCGTTACGACTTCTACGGACAACCAGATGCATATTTAACAATTAAGAACGTTATATTCAACCGGTTCGAATCTTAAATACCCTGCAAATATTTAGTAAATAATATAAAAATTTTAAAACTGCTAGATAAGAGTTAGTTTACGACATTTTGTTCCCTATTTTGACAGGGTCACTCAGGGAATTGTCATAGGGGAGACTTCTCACTTTTCTCGTAAAAACTTAAAAAGTAAATTTTTGGGTTAGGAAGTGTCGAAAAAAAATTCTTTTTGATGGGTGCTAAGGTGGTTGGAAAGGTAGAAAAAGGAAAGTTGAGGGAACATCTCACCTTCATCGTAGAAGCTTAAAAATTTTTAATTTTAAGGAATTTAGGATCAAGGAATACAATTTATTTAGTATTTACATTATTTTTCCACATAATATCTTACAAGGCTCACTAAATTAGGCGGGCCCAAAAATTTTTTTTCTGATTTTCTGCATCTAGGCTCAACCCTTTGCACCTTATTTGACTTAAATATATAAGATTTCCTTAACAAAATTGCAAAAAAAAATATAAAAAATTATGTTGGTTTAGTTCTTCTTAGGGGAATTTTTTTCCCTCTGGCCCGATACAGCCCATTTACGAAATTGAACTGTGCTACCCTTCAAAATATATCTATACCAAATTTCAAAGGTCTGTCTCTTTTCATTTGTAGTACATCGTGATTTTCATGGCTAGATCGTCTTAAATGTCATCACTGATCAAGAATATATGTAAAGGGTGATTAAATTGCAAGGGCCTATTTTGAATGTAAACCACACCTAAACGTCAAGTTTTTTTCTGCATATCATTTGACATTTCTCAATTTCAGACTAAATCAGCCTGAGCCATGGAAAGATACACAATCTCGCAACGCTTTAAAGTTATTCAGGCTTATTATGAAAATGGGCGTCCAAATCAAAATGCATATCGTGCACTTCGAAATTTAATCGTCCAAATGAACATTATGCATGTATTTACACGCTTACAAGGTGCAATTGACTCAAGAACTAAAGCCCCTTGACCATTCCAAGCGTCGTCAGTGGCCAGAATGGTGGCAAGAAATGGCAACAGTGAAAGATCAATTTTCGAGGAAAATCATCTTCAGTGATGAGGCAAATTTTCACCTGGCGCATTCGTCAATAAGCAGAGTTGCCACATTTGGGCGAATGATAATCCACGAGTGTTGTCGAAAAAACTAATGCACCCACAAAGAGTGGCTATTTGGTGCGGTTTATGGGCTAGAGGCATAATCGTGCCGTATTTTTTCCACAATGAGGCCGGTCAGGCAGTTACTGTGAATGGTGTTCGCTATCGTGAGATGATAACGAACTTTTTATGGCCCGAATTGGAAGATATGGATGTGGACGATATGTGGTTTCAACAGGACGGTGCCACTTGCCACACAGCTAACGAAACAATGGCTATTTTTCGCGACAAATTCAATGGCCGTGTTATCTCACGTGGTGGCGCTGTCAATTGGCCGCCAAGATCATGTGATTTGACACCGTTGGACTTCTTTCTTTGGGGTTATTTGAAAGAAAAGGTCGATAAGCCCGTAACAATTCAAGAGCTAAAGGATGAGATAATTCGGCACATTAACGGCATAGAACGTCAATTATGCCTCATCGTCATCGAAAATTTGGAACATCAGATGGAAATGTGCCGCCGATATTAAGCCGATATTTTGTTCCATATATAATTGAACCATACCAATATTATCATAATAAAAAGAAATGACAATAATTTCCTGAACAAATTGTGCTTTATTCGAAATCGGCCATTAAAATTTAATCACCCTTTATATATACTCGTACTTTATGGGATCGTAGAAGGATATTCCATTGCATCACGCACGAAATGGCAAAGTGAATATACCCTTCAATTCTTTTTTGGAGGGTATAAGAAAGTCCCAGATTTGAATTTGAAATTCTCATGTATATGAAAATTTTTCTCTTTTAGTTGTCATACGTTAATTGAATTGAGATGCATTTTTAATTGAGTCAATAATAAGTAAATTGAAAGGTGTTCACACATACTCAATATAGCTCACTCAATTAGCGTTTGGCAGCAGCTGACATAAGGTGTTGTTTACATTGTTGCTTCACTGGCGTCGTTTCATAAAATGTGCTTTCTTTTTGATTTTGGACCTGTTGTTGTAGGAAATAAATTTTTTATTTTTCGTTTGTTTTCATTGTTAATCAAAAAATTTTATTTTAAAAACTCACCCTCAACTTGACTCGCCATTTTTTTCTATGAATTTGTTTACATATGAGTTGTTAAATTTCATAAAGTTTGTTCAGTGGGCATTATGGTGCTCACTAAACAAACTTTTACAGTGCTGCATTTTAGACCTTGCTTAATTTCATAGACAATTAAGCGTTAATTGATCAATTAGCTAATTAAAATTTTGTATGGGTAATTGAGCTCAATAATGCAGTTAATTGCGATAAACTCAATTAAGGCGTATGTCTGAACACCATAGAAATTTTGTATACATGAACAAGAAGATAATTATGGCAATAAAGTGAATATTGACTTAATTATAAATTCATGTCTGAACACAGTTTGGAGTAACTGAATAAAACTAATTCTTGAGAATTATTTAACAGGCCCTAAGTTCAAATCTGAAATCTGCAAATTATTTTTAAAGAAATTGGTCAAATTCTAATTTTGGAGTGTGTAAAAATCAGACAGACTATTATCTAAAGGGTGTTTTTTATGAAGTTTTTTTTTATACGAATCACTCTGTTGTCTGACAGCTGTTTTGGCAGTTTAAAGTGACGTCTCTACTCAGTATTGTTTGGCAAATCATCATGAACAGGTTAACTCCAGAACAACGCTTCCAAATCGTGGAAATTTATTTTCAAAAACAGTGTTCAATTAAAAATGTTTATCCGCTTTTTTACCGCAAAATTCTCTGCAGTGATGAGACGTATTTTTGGTTGAATGAATATGTCAACAAGCAAAATTGCCGTATTTGGAGCAAAGATAATCCACACGCCGTTCAAGAATTACCAATGCATCCCGATAATTGTACTGTTTGGTGCAGTCTATTGGCTGGTGGAATCATCGGTCCTTATTTCTTTAAAAATGAGGAAGGACGACGCGTTACCGTGAATGGAAATCGATACAGAATCATGATCAATGAATTTTTGGTGCCAAAACTTCAAGATATGGATGTAAACGAAATGTGGTTTCAACAAGATGGTGCCACTTGTCACACTGCGGTCGAAACAATGGGCTTATTGAAAGAACATTTCAACGACAAGATTATTTCCAGAAATGGACCGGTGAATTGGCCTCCGCGTTCGTGTGATTTGACGCCACTCTATTATTTTTTGTGGGGATACCTGAAATCATTGGTCTACGTGGATAAACCAGCAACGATTGACGCTTTGGAAACCAGTATTCAACGTGTCATTGCTGAAATACGCCCTCAAATGCTTGAAAAGGTGGTCGAAAATTGGACCTCCAGAATGACCTTTGTGCAAA
Source organism: Linnaemya tessellans (assembly GCA_951800035.1). Lineage (NCBI taxonomy): Eukaryota > Metazoa > Arthropoda > Insecta > Diptera > Tachinidae > Linnaemya > Linnaemya tessellans. The sequence goes on from OX637533.1 coordinate 96,246,281, forward strand.
ATAGTCGTGGTGGCCAAATGCCCGAAATTATATTTAAATGTTAAATGACAAGAAATTATCTACCAAATAAAATTTTTTTTTGGCCATTTCATAATTTGGCATGTGTTTTATTTAAATTTCAAATCAGCAAGCTCTAATAAAAACTCACTTTAGTTGTAAGTAGTGAGTGTGGCTCTCAAGTGGTCGTTCCAACTTAACATACTAGAAAGAGAAGTTTTATTAAGACGACTAGTTTCTTGAATAGGAAAAATATTTATTTTCCTTTCCTTTACAATTACCGAAGTTGCCCGCTTTTAATGGATTTCTCCAGTGGACTTATAGTGTATTTCATATAGTGAATCCGTTGTCCTTTTTAAACCCATAGTGGTATCAATACGAAAAATAAAGCAATTATCAAACTTTCCTCGTGCCTCATGTTTTGTGTGCTGAGATTTTATTTCTGTCATTAAAATATACTTAATTATTATCAGCAGAAAACTGTCATTTAACTTTTTATTGCCGTCCTTGCAGATTTTGCTTTTCTTGAACCGAGAATTTAATCTCAACCAATACTTTGTCATTGAAAAATATTTAACATATAATTGTTTGAAGACAGCAGCTATTTAAGATAATTATATTATAATTATTGTTTTATTATTATTATTAGCTGTGTAAGGGAAAGTGATAAGAAAAAAACCAAAACTTCCGTTTTGCTATATTTAAAATTCAATTAATATTAAATTCTGAAACACATAGTAGACATTCCAAGGAAAAGGGGAAAGTCAACGTCAATTTAATTTTCAACTTACACAGATTCAATTGCATAATTCTTCGGAAATATATTTTTATACCCTTCACAAAAAAGTGAAAGGTTTGTCATTCCGTGTGTAATTTCTTCGATATCAATATAGGACCCCATAAAGTATACATATATATTCTGGATCCATATAAAAAGCGATGACGATTGAGCGATGTCTGTCTGTCCGTCTATCCGTCTGTCCGTCCGTCCGTCTGTACGTTTTTCCAAGCCCCCGGAAGAGCTAGAGACTTCATTCTTGAACCGCTGGATTGGAAATGAACTTAAATAGAGTGCTATTGAAATTCAGAAAGATCCAAATTATTGTTTCAGAGCTGGGAAGCTTACACCTATTTCTCGACGCAAAATTTATACCAAAAATCAATTATTTTTTTTAACGTTTGTAAATTAAACCTATTTCGTGCTTTGGGAAGCCTCAATGGTCTATTAAAAACTAAAAAATAAAATTTGTTTTCCAGGGATGGGAAATTAAAATTTTTTTTCGGCCCATTCCGTATTTTGTAGTACATGTAGTAACTAAAATTGTTAAAAATTTTAAGTTTTTCTTTAACAAAATCTCTTTATACTTCATGAAGATTTGCATTGACCAAAAAAAATTTTTTTTAATTCAAATTTTGCTTCCAGGGTTGGGAAATTGCATTTTTTTTATATGTGAAAGTAATCAAACAGACATCTGATGTTATTTTTTTGCTAACTAAAACTGTCTTATAATTTAGGAAGAACAAAATTGGTATCAAAAATTCAAAAATAAAAAATAAAATTTCGAATCCAGGGATGGACAAGTGCAATATTTAATAGTACATGAAAGTGACCAATATGGTTAAAAATTTGAAATTTTTCTTAAAAAAAAGTTACTTTATACCTCATGAAGCGTAGCACTGATAAAAAAAAATTAAAATTTCCCTTCCAGGGTTGGCAAAATGAAAGTTTTTTTTGGTACATGCAATATTTTGTAGTACATGTAAAAACCAAAATGGTTGCAAAATTTGTGCTTTTGTAAAACAAAACTACTTTATACCATATGTAGATTTGCATTGATAAAAATAATTTTAAAAATTAAAATTTCGCTTCCAGTGCTGGAAAATTGAATTCTTTTTTTATACATAAAAGTAACCAAAAAGGCAATTGACGTTGTTTTTTCATGTTGTTTCTCAGCCATGGTCCTCACAACACATTTGAAACGGCTGTATCAAAATTAATTTTTTCTTTGTGGTAAGAATTTTTAACGAACATTTATATTGCTATATTAAATTGAATTAAGATTCATAGGCTAATTGTTCGAAATTTTGTTTTTAAATCTGTTCTGCTCTGCTGTGTAAGTTGAATAAAACTGATGTTGACTTTCCTTTGTGCCTTGGAATATTTATCATGTCTTTCTGAGATTTAAAAACAAAATTTCGAACAATTAGTCTATGAATCTTAAATTAATTTTTTCTAATTTACTTCAGCAAAATACCATAGAAATGTAAAGTTTAATAAAAATAAAGATATAGTTTTTATTTACTAAATATTTGGAGGATATTTAAGATTCTACCCGCTCGAATATAAAGTTCTTACTTGTTTTTCTGTAATGTTTGATGCAATTATATGCTAAAAATTTTAATTCATTCATATACTGGAAAGAATTGTCTGGTTAGGAAAATTAGGGCAATCTTAAAATGCTTACAAACGGCTGATGTTTCGTTATTTACTGAGCCAGTGGATTCAAATTTAGGAACGATATTCTATCCAACTATTTTTTCGGAACACATTTTAATGAAAATTTTAAGATTAAACACTGCACTTTGTTTATATTCACTACATCTATCGTACTTGTGCAGTAAAATTACTTAGTCAGGTATTGTAAATTGTTTTTGCATTATTAATTGCCTTCGCTACCGGCGCTACTCTTACCCTCTCATGAATCCTTACATGCTTTTAGTCTTAAAGTCAACTACACCCTTTTCCCCCACCACACTTTTAATTACTTTGTTTCAAGGTCATTGCTGCAAAATCTAGGCATGGAAATCAATACGAGTACCAGATATTTATTTATTATGCACTCATCGAAATAAATGCTCGCCCCTTAAAAAAGTTTTGAGCAAAATTTTTTTACACCGTTGAAGAAATATCTAAATTAAATTTATGACTTGCAACCAACAAAGAAGCCCTAATGTTGGTATATGTGTCAGACCTAAAGTAACAAGCACACAAAGCCGTTGTATTAAAATGTAGTATACGGCTTAAATCTCTGAGCCATATAAGAGAAATTTATACAAGAAAACATTAAAACATACTCGTATCTGCCGTTGTAGCAGCACTTTTTTGTATTTAGATGGCCTAGATTACAGATTTAAAGAGGAGGGGAAAGAAAATCCCAGCAGAGTAACACACAAAAATTATTCAAAACTTGCAAATATATATATAATATTTTTTGGTACGTTACACAAAAATCTGCTAAACACAAAAAAAAAAACAAAAATGTTTAGTGGTTTAAGAAACAAAAGCCATGAACGAAAATTTAAGCAGAGTTCAACATCTGAAGGTCTCACAAACTGTGCGAATGCACTTAAAGTACCTTAAATTATTAGTTGTACTACAGTTTAAAGGCAAAGACACTATTTATGCCTTCTCCTCTACAGTCGGCCTGTAATATTTCGTTTCACTAAAATTACAGGAATGTTGTTCAAGTGTAAGAGAGTGTGTGTGTGTGTGTGTGTGTTGGAGAGCTTCTATGTGGCTTAACACGTAAATGTACGTTTTCATTTTATGAATGTCTGTAAATCTTTTCGATTTTTCATAATGTGAGTAGGCCAGAAAGTGTTTGGCTAAAGGCACGTGTATTTTTATGTGCATAGCGGAGCCTATAAGCATGTGATATTAAGATTGACCCATTTCTACGGCAGCTTAGCAATTGTATTCTTATATTTAAGAAATATCATACTCACATCCTTTTGCCCCTTTTTATCATATACATTGATTTATTACAGTAGATAAATCTAAGAAAAAAGAAATAAAATTAATTTGAAGTGCATTAGAAATATTTAAAAAAAGGACCCGTTAGTTTGGCGCTTCCTAATTCGCATTTGTATGTTGTAGAAGGTCTGACTTACTTGAGTTGCGAAAGGAATCTAAATTACAGCTAAAGGTAAATGGGTGCTTACACGTTCTGAAAGTAATCAGTCAGGCTTGTTTTTCAGCAAACCATTACGGTAGACTTTAGATATTTTAAAAACATTTACTGTAATACAAACAAAAAAGTTTGAAAACTAAAATAAATGCTTATTTTTGTTTGACGCATTAAACTATTTTTAACTTGATTAAAATATTAAACATTAGGGAACTTGCAGGATCAAATGTATTCACATGTTCCTTTGGCTTAAGGATAAACACTTGTGTGAAACATAGAAAACCACTTTATTTTCACAGGTCAACAATGCACAGCTTTTTAAAATGTTCCTGAATTTTTAATGTCATTTATAATGTATTTTGATGTGGTGAATCCATAAACAATATTTATTTTTCCATAGCAGCTCTGGTTTTTAAAATAAGCCAAGAAATTTCGACCGCATCGAAGCTTAACTACGCTCCAAATATTTAGTAAATAAAAACTATATTTTTATTATTATTAAACTTTACATTTTTATGGTATTTGGCTTAAGAAAACAAAGAGAAAAACTTGATTTAACACGTTTGCTTCCAATGTGTTGTGAGGAGAGTGACTGAGGCAGCTTTCCGTCATCATTTAAATTTACGTATTAATATTTTATATCAACGGGCGAAAAAGGGACTGAGAAAAGTAAAAAGTGTTTGACCTGCTGGGTCACAGTTCCATTAAGACATTTCTGTGCCCAATTTTAAAACTCTACACAAGATCACTCTAAGAAGGCCGTGGGGGACATGTCGCTTTTATGGCTCCAAGTCTAACTCGTTCGACCTTCTTTGACATAAAAATATATCATTTGCTTAACAAAATTACAAAAAAAAACAAGTAAAAGTGCTATATTCGGCTGTGCCGAATCTTAAATACCCTTCACAGATGTAATTCTTCTTTCTTTCTTTCTTGCCAAAACAGAGAGTACGATTAATTAAAAAATCAAAATGATGTTATCGGTTACTTTTACATTTAAGAAAATTTTTAAATTTTTCGGCTAGGAAGCTAAATGTTTGGCTTTTCTTATATCTAATACCTATGAACGTTTTTTAAAAATATTATATATATTTAATTTACAAACAAAACAAAAAGTCCGTTTCATGTACACCAAAAAGTTCTAATTGTCCAACCGTAGAATCGTCTTTTAGATTTTGTTGGTTTTTAATACCAGTTTACTTCTTTCTGATATATGAAGTAGGTATAATTCATCATAAAAATCAAAAATAACAAATAAAATGGCTGCTTTTATGAATCAGAAAATGTGGATCTCCCAACCCTGGAACCGAATTTTTAATTTTTTAATACTAATTTAATTTTTTCTGATATATAAAATAGCTTTAATTCACTAAATGCACAAAATTTGGAATTTATGTATGTACTATTATGTACGAAAAATATTTCGATTTTCCAACTCTGGAAGCGAATTTTTATTTTTTACCAATGCAATTCTTAGTGAGGTGTTACATAGTTTTACTTGACAAAAAAATTAAAATTTTTAAACTTTTTAGTCACTTTCATGTAGCATAAAATATATCATTTGTCCAAACCTGGAGTCGAAATTTTGATTTTTTAAGATTTTAATACCAATTTTGTTCTTCCTGAATTATAAAACAGCTTTAATTAGCGAAAAAAAACAACGTCAATTTCCTTTTTGGTTACTTTTATGCAGAATAAATATATCAATTTCCAAACCCTGGAAATGAAATTTAAATTTTTTTTTACCAATGCAACTTTTAATGAGGCATGAAATAGTTTTATTTAAGAAAAACGCAATTTTTTTAAAAAAAATTGAACATTTTCTACCATTTTGGTAACTTTAATGTGCCATAAAATATTTCACTTGTCCATCCCTGGATTCGAAATTTTATTTTTTATTTTTGAATTTTTGATACCAATTTTGTTCTTCCCAAATTATAAGACAGTTTTAGTTAGCAAAAACAAAAACAAACAACATCAGTTGCCTGTTTGATTACTTTCATGTATAAAAAAAATCAATTTCCCACCCCTGGAAGCAAAATTTGAATTTAAAAAAAATTTTTTTTTTGCCAATGCAAATCTTCATGCCGTATAAAGTGGTTTTGTTAAAGAAAAACTTGAAATTTTTAAAAATTTTAGTTACTACATGTACTACAAAATACGGAAAGGCCGAAAAAAAATTTTTAATTTCCCATCCCTGGAAAAAGTTTTTTATTATTTTTGTTTTTAACAGACCATTGGGGCTTCCCAAAGCACGAAATAGGTTTAATTTACAATCATTAAAAAAAATTGGTTTTTGGTATAAATTTTGCGTCGAGAAATAGGTGTAAGCTTCCCAGCTCTGGAACCATACTTCGGATCTTTCTGAATTTCAATAGCACTCTCATTAAGTTCATTTCCAATCCAACGGTCCAAGAACGAAGTCTCTAGCTGTCCTGTTTGTAGCCATATAATTCATTTGTTTAAATGGAAATTCGTGTTATCGACAGAATTTTTACACTCGGAATTTTGACGTGGTCTGCAGAAATATATGGAGATGCCATAATAAAAAAGATGTGTTTGCTTAATTTGTTAAATTATGGGTTGTGCAGAAACGACTTTTACCTCCATCTGCCTGGTTATTAATGATTTAATTTATTGAAGACGTAGCCATTACATACATTTACATATTAGATATTTTAAACCTCTAACGAAATCATTTCCACAGTTTGCAGCAATAATATAATTTTTTCATGTACATCAATTATGATGTAATAGAGAAACTCTTTCAAAATGTGTACTTTAATAACTGCTCAAATATATGGCACAATAATAACTTTTTTCAATTCAGTGCTCTTTTGTATATCGAACTCATTAGTGATTAAGTTAACGAAAAATTTTGTGCCTGACATGAAAATTCATTTTAAATTTGCATATAATTTATTCATTAATATTTTTTGTACTACAACAATAACTTTTTATTTTACTTTCTTTTCATGGCATTAATTTAAAAATAGTATTCCCAAATGCAATAAACAACTGTTTTTATTCTTTTAAATTATTATGGAAATTTCGGTATCAAAAATCTGTTAAAGTAATAATGACGAAATGACTAAGCAGCGTTGTTGGCTGTAATAAACTGAAAGTTTTTTAAAATTACATTTATCTTTATATATTTGCATGAGCTTCCTGCAGAAAATGTTCGCTCTTGCTTAAATGCTAAAAACAAGTGGCGATAAAGAAGAATATTTGTAATATTAAATAACTAGCTTACATACCAAGATTTTTATCAAGGTCAATTTAAAAAAAAGATTGCGAAATATATATGAAAATGACAATAATAAAATGAATTGCTAATAAATTTAAAAAAACATGTACATACTCGTATGTATGGCCTAAGAGTGTAAATTACTTCACATAACTGAAACTTATAAGGAAAGCAAATGTTTACATGTTTGTGAAATAAATAAAAAATTGTATTTGTTGCTCACACAATTTCCAGACTAATTCATGCGCTGATTTGCCTCTTAATGCTGAGTACACAACTGCGACGAATGGCGAAATTTCTCAAACGAATATTCGTCATCAAGAATAAAACCTATTTGTGTATATGAAAATACACACAATCATGTCGTAAATAGTCATACGCCACAAACTATGCTACAGATTAAATCATTGCCATATGAGCATCTTTCATTTCCCTTTTAAGGGGCATTATTACAACTTGCCGTTACTTTAATATAAAAGTTTTATCAGATAAACAATTCTTCACTATTTCAAATTTACTTTGAGCTAAAATGAGCGATAAATAAATGGGTGGATGGACTTACTTATAATATTATCGGAAGGATTATCGCATTGATGGTGCTATAACTACAGAAATATGAGGGGCATGTAATATATTTTTCTGACATAGTTCTAAAGTCAGAAACAAATAATTTTCTTAATTTAATTTGTATGGCCAATGGAGGAGTGAAGGGTATAAAAATAGTGTAAATATTGAACAATTTTTATTTCTTAAGCCTATAAGAATCTGAGATGAGAGGCAGAATGCCCTTCCTGAAATGACTCCGGCAAAATAGAGATTTAAAATCGGGTATAGAGATGTCTTAAAGGAATTATGTACCACCAAGTTAAATATTTTAAATTTACTTACTTAATATATGGAGGGTATTTAAGGCTCGACCCGGTCGAATATAACATTTTTACTTGTTTAATATAAAACCTTACGTCGACGCCCACTAAAAGAGGCGGGGCATAAACATTTATTTATTTTTGAACCTTCTTTGACATTAAAATATATCATTTGCTTAATAAAATTGAAAAAAAAGCTATAAAAACTATATACTTTTTAAAAGGTTGGTTTAGTTCTTCTTTGGTGGACTGTTTTACCCCTGGTCCGATTTGCTCCGATTGATTTTTGGAGGATACATAAAAGAAAAATTTTCGTTTGATTTAAATGCATAACATATTCTTAAAAAGTCTTCTTAAATTTGACATATTTTGATGGCATATGAGATATTAAACAATACTTTGCCTTAAAAAATTTCTTTGTCATTAAAACCACCTGCTTAATGTTTTCTTGTTAGTTTTCCACAAAATAGATAGAAAATATATTTACCTTTTACTTTAAATTAACTTATCATGGTGTTTCTCCTTAATTCTTCTATTTAACGTCAGCACCTGTTGTACAGTTTATTTATTTTTCATTTTTAATTTTTTTGCTACTTCCACATACGGTTCACCTCAGTCTCTCTTATGCTAGTCTTTCAGAAGAGATTGCGGACTCGCTGTCTTGTTGTAAAGAATATTGGGCAAGCATGTGTGTGTGTGTGTGCGTGAACTCACATACATAAATTACTGTGGAGTTGCTTTAAGTGCGAATAATGTGTTAAAACTTAATTTAACACCTTGAAAAAACCTTTCCTTCGTGGCTATAAGTAAGGAAATTGTGGAAAACACGAAACACAAAAAACACATTAATTGAAAAATAAAGACATATGAGACAAGTGGGGAGGTTATTGCGAAGCAAAGTTTTACAAAATAGTTACAGTGGGCTATAAGAAACACATTCATATGCATTTCATATTTGTATGCCACTTACTATAGGGGGAAATCCCATATACAATTTTTTTGTTCTATTCTTAGAAGTAGGTGCGAAGTATTCTTTGTCGCCAAGGCTTGATAATGGTCGTCCACTTTGAAGCGCTGTATTCCTTTCAGAGAGCAATAGGAATTAATAAATCATTTGTATACCCTTCACAAAAAAAAGAAAGGGTATATATAGGTTCGTCATTCCGTGTGTAATTTCTTCGATATGCACATGGGACCCCATAAACTATATATATATTCTGGATCCTTATGAATAGCGATGACGATTGAGCGATGTCCGTCTGTACGTGAAATCGGTTTTCCCAAGCCCCAAGAAGAGCTAGAGACTTCGTTCTTGGACCGTTGGATTGGAAATGAACTTAAATAGAGTGTTATTAATATTCAGAAAGATCCGAAGTATGGTTCCAGAGCTGGGAAGCTTACACCTATTTCTCGACGCAAAATTTATATCCAAAATCAATTTTTTTTAATGTTTGTAAATTAAACCTATTTCGTGCTTTAGGAATTCTCAATTGTGTATTAAAAACAAAAAAAATAAAAATTTTTTTTCAGGGATAGGAAATTAAAAATTTTTTTCGGCCCATTCCATATTTTGTAGAACATGTAGTAACTGAAATTGTTAAAAATTTTAAGTTTTTTTTAACGAAACCTCTTTATACGTCATGAAGATTTGCATTGGCCAAAAAAAAAAATTTTTAACTAAAATTTTGCTTCCAGGGGTGGGAAAATGCATATTTTTTATACGTGAAAGTAATCAAACAGGCAACTGAGGTTTTTTTGCTAACTAAAACTGTCTTATAATTTAGGAAGAAGAAAATTGGTATCAAAAATAAAAAAAAGTCAAAATTTCGAATCCAGGGATGGACAAGTGTAATATTTTATAGTACATGAAAGTGACCAAAGTGGTTAAAAACTCTTAAGTTTTCTTAAATACAACTACTTTATACCTCATGAAGCGTTGAACTGATGACTGGGAGATTGAAATTTTATCATGCATAAAAGTAATCAAAAAGGCAACTATCGGTTTTTTAGCAATCAAAACTATTTTTTAGTTCAGAAAAAACAAAATTAGTATCAAATATTAAAACAAATCAAAATTTCGATTCCAGGTTTGGATAACTGCAATATTTTGTAGTACATGAAAGTGACCAAAATGGTTACAATTTTTAACTTTTTCTTAAATAAACCTCATAATTAAGAGTTGCATGAACCCCATTATTAAAATATTTTATGGTACATGAAAGTGATTAAAAAGTTAAAAAATTCACTAAGAATTGCATTGGTAAAACAATAAAAATTCGCTTACAGAGTTGGAAAATCGAAATATTTCTGGTACATAAAAGCACCCACATAATTTCCATATTTTGTTTTTTTAGTGAATTAAACCTATTTTATACTTCAAGAAGAATTAATTTGGTATTAAAAATTCGGTTCCGGGGTTGGAAAATCGAAATTTTTTAGTACATAAAAGTTCCTTATTTTGGTTGTGTGTGAATGAAATTTTTTTATACTTCGGGAAGAGTTAAATTGGTATTAAAAACCAAAATAATTAAAAATCCAATTTCAGGGTTGGAATATCGACATTTTCTGATTCATAAAAGTAACCATGTAATTTGTTATTTTTGATTTTTATGATGAATTATACCTACTTTATATATCAGGAAGAAAAACTTGGTATTAAACACTTGTAAATTAATCAAATATCATCTGCTAGTTGCCTGATAATTCAACTTATTATTTAAATGACTACAACTTAAAAACGTTGATTGTTTAATTGTTGTTTAAAACTAACTTGTTTTATTTAAAATTAATAATTTTTAAAATTAACTAAATTTTTATACATTAAATCGCTTTTTTGACATCAAACTGATTTGTTATTTAAATTAACTTAATTTTTTATATATTTTGTTTTCTTAAATATTGTTAAAAAATACAACTGCCTGTCCCACTGGAATATCTTCCAAACCGGCACTGTTATATACAGTAAAAACTTTTGAGTTAAATTTACTACCAAATCTAAAAAATAAGAATGTAATGGAATTTTAAAAAAATGACGAAACCTTAAAAATTGAGTTAATTTATATTTTTATATTTATTCTATTAAATTTTAAAACTTAACTAAAATCTACTTCATAGTAGTACTATTCGAAAAGTTTAAAAATTAAACTACGACCCATAGAAATACGTTATATAAGAGCATAATAGGCATAAATTATTTTTTATAAACAAGGCCTTTATTTTTTAAGCTTTTAATACTGAATTAAAAAGCATATGAATTTGTATTTTAATAATTTGAATTTGAAAAGAAAAATATTGAATTATAAATGAAAAAAATTTAATTTAAGAAGGAAAATGTTTAATTCGTGTTGAAAATAATTCAAATTACTTTGAAAAAAAGTTAATTTGTTTTGAAAATAATTTAATTTAATTTGGAAAAAGTTGAATTTGTTCCGAAAATGGGTTAATTTGAGAGTAAAAACCTATATATAAAATAAAATTTTTTTTCTAAACATTGTTGAAAATATTATATCACTGAAGAAGTTACCCAATATTGGCAACGAATTATTGGAGACAAAATAAAAACAAATTTCTTTTTTATATAAATAAGTAGATATTTTTGTTTTAAAAATCAGAAAATATACGCATAATAAGAAGATCTAAGAAATTAAAAGAATATTAATGTATTTAAAAAATGTATTTCGTTATAAGCACATCATTGATTGAAGTGCATACCTGAAAGTACCGGAAGGGGAAAAAGGCCGCCAAAATAAAAAATGCTGGTTTAGATGATTTTCTAAAAAAATCTTAATATAAATAAATGTATGGAAATTTAGTTTCACATTTTTAATTTGATATGGTGCACTTTGATATAAAATATAATCTTACAAATTTTTTATTTTGCACAATTTTCCGTTTGTCTACAAACCAAAGTTATCCTCTTCAAGACTAATTTACTAAAGTGACAAACAAAATGTAATTATTTGTCTTTTGTAAAATTTTATAATTTAATAAAAAATCTTTTTATACTTATAAGAACTTTGGGTTCAAGAACTAAACAGTACACAATTGAATTTTGCCCAAGAAATCTAGAGAGATATAGGAAAAACCTTTTGTTCTCATAAATTTGAGAAAGAAACTTAAATTGTTAAACTAAAACGAAATGCCTAAAATACCCCAAAGAAATTGTGTAAAATAAAAACAGCAATACATGTAAATATCACAAATAAATTTTTATGGATTTCAGTAAAAACTTTTCCAACAACAAAAAACTCAAACTGATGTGCAAGAAAACTTACAAAACAATACAAACGGACAGAAGGAAGAAGAATCCGCACACAAACAAACAGTTTGAAAATAAACTAAATTAGATTTTATGAATTCAAATATGTGAAACAGATACGCAATCGACAAGCAGACTAACAAAATAATATTGCAAAATGTACACTAACTTATTTATATGATGATACAGAAGTTTACAACATTAAGTTCAATAAACTAACGTGACCTTTTCGCCTAAAATGCTTTCAACACATAGACCACTAATATCTGTATACAAGAGATACAGGCAAATTGTTGAGCACTATAATGCCCGTAATATAGTGTTTTTATGACTGGACCTTTCCCACTTGCTTTTGCCCGCAGATAACATTTCGAAAGTTTTTGTGAAAAAAAATTCTTGAAAACATTTTAATGTTTTACACATTCCGAATTCTAATTTTTTTTTCACAAAAATCTCAGCCTTGGGCTCTTACAAGCAATTGTAGTTTTTTAAGGCGGTAAAACAAGGAAAGGTTTTAAGATTTTTTACTATACGCAATTTTTATGTTACACCCTACACCAAAGAGGGTGATTGAATAAATAGGTTTATCATTCCATGTGTAATTTCCACAGTATAAATAGTACAGTTATGAAGTATATTCTGGGGCGCTATGAAATAGGAAGTGAAATGAGCGATGCCCGTCTGTCAGCCTCTCTGTACCTGAAATCGGTTTCAGAAGCCCACAGAAAAGCTAGTCTGCGATCTTGCTACTGTAAATTAGCTAAATCTAAAATACGGCTGGAAAATTTTAACTTATTTTTGTACACACAAGAAGCAAAGGTGTAAAACCATTTTTGTTTGTCAAGTAAATCTATTTTATACTTCAAGAAAAATTAAATTGGTATTAAAAATCAAAAAAATCAAATATACGATTCCGGGGTTGGACAACCCAAACTTGTGTTGTTACATAAAAGTAACCAATTAAAACAAAGTGTTTCTGGTTCTTTATATTTCAAACATTTTTGATGTTAAAAAAACTCATTAATATTAGAAATCAGAAAACCAAAAAGACAGCTCCAGAGCTGGAAAATTTTACTGTTTGTGGAATATTAAAATAAATAAATAAAGACAAAAATGTTTGTTTTTAGCAATTAAACGTATATTACATTTTGAGAAGTAATAAATCTGTATTTAAAATCAGAAAGATCAAAAAATTAAATGATTCCAGGGTTGAAATGAATGTGTGTATACAATCCAGAGTATCTTGGTGAAGGGTATATAATATTCGTTACAGCCGAATATAGAACTTCTAATTGTATTTCATAAAAATGGCAGCCTTATCACTTCAAGCAATTGCCATTTTTTAAGGCGGAAAAACAAGCAAAGGATTTTGAATTCTGAACAAATTTGAGGTTAGGAAGTACATTGAATGTCAAATGATGAAATGTCAGGAACTGAGCTGCCATCCTTTCACATTTATTTAGTAAAAAGTTGGAAAGATTACACCATGGAAATCCCTCTTGAACAAAGAATTTTAATTGTGACAATTTACTATCAAACATAGCCGCTGAACAGCAAAATGTTGAGAAGGACCCGGGAACATCAACTGAAGGACGTTCGCTACAATTGGTCATCACCCGAAGCACTTTGATCTTTATCTTCACTTTTATAGAGTTCGACATGAACTAAGCCCGGCGGCCATTGATTTTTTTCTAACGTTTGTGAATTGGCTGTTTGGAAACCTGAACGAAAACAACGAATTTTTCAACAGAATCAGCTGGAGTGATGAGGCCCATTTGCAATTAGGCCATTAACTAAACAAACAAACATGTCACGTATGAAGCTCACAAAATTCATAATCAGTCGTTGAAAAACCGCACTTCCAAAGAAAGTGACCGTATGGTCAGGCTCAGCACGCATTTTTCTTTTCGAAAATTAGAAAGGAAACAAGGTTAGCGTGAATCCTCTGCGCTACCGATAAGGCAATTTTTGTGGCCACAATTGGCCAATGTTGACGCCAGTGACCTTTGGTTTCAGCAAGACGTTGCCACAAGCCAAACAGTTATTGCATGAAAAATTTCCCGATGGCGTAATTTGTCGATTTGACGATGTCAATTGGTTGCCTCTTTCTTGAGATTTAAGGCCGCTGGATTATTTTCTTTGGAACCATTTGAAAGACCGGGTTTAGGTGAACAAACCACAAACAACTGACACTCTGAAATATGAAATGCGTTGTTCCATTGGCGAGACTAGCGAAGATTCGTTGCAAAATGTGGTTCACAATTTTGTGAAAAGAACAGACATGTGCCGACGTGCGAGGAGTGAAAATTTGGCCGACATAATATTGCATTATTAATTCCCATATTTCTACTTTACATTGAATTCGTAAAAAAGTGTGTTTTTAAGCCGATGTAATCATTCATAACCTCAAATTTGTGATTATGTAATATTTTAAAGATATTTATTTATATGTTCTCTTAAAAGTGTATGACAACATTTAAAACAGTCGTGTAATTACAACCCAGAATTCATCTGTGGTAAGCGATTGCGAAACTATTTGCAAAATACAGGGCGTTTTTACTATGAAGTTGAAAATCTGTAATAAATTTTGCCAGAAAATTTAAAAACACCTCATAGCGAAAAAAAAAATTATCAATTAACCGCGACGAAACGTTTAGCCTGTAAATATTTATCATAATAAATTTAAAATAATTATCATATACGAATTAACTAATGCGTAGTTGTAAAATATCAGGATCATCGAATTTGAATACAAATTTCTTTTATTAATAATTTGTAAGTTGAAGGATTTCAAATTGAGCCCAATCAATAATTTCTAACTTAACATAAAAGTGTTATTTGTAGGACAATAATTCATTGCCCGTAACAAACCTATAAGTATGCAACAATATTCAAAACATATATGAAAAGGAAAAATAAATTAAAATCTTTATAAAATTTTACTTACCCGAAGTGTCCCTTTTTGAAGCATCTCCAGAAAAGGCCAGCGGTATGTCCATGCTATCGACTTATTCGTTCAGCAATGACCGAATTATTTCAAAATATTTGGAATCTGCCTCACTGTGCACTGCGGCTGTTGAAAACAATTAGTTTTGGGCTGCAAAATAAAAGAGAAAAAAAAAAATAAAAACCAAAAATAAAACTTTATTAAATTTGGCTTTAAGCTGCTTTATGTTTTTCCTTCCTATAAATCCTTTTTACTTGTTTTCGGCTTCTTTTAAGCCCTTGCAAATGTCTTCTTTGTGTACATCAAAAAAATCAAAACAGAAAAGACATTAAGGCCAGAATATATTCATGATTATTTTAAAATAGAAACTGTTTATTCATATGATATATATATTTTTTTGTTTACTCTACATTTTTTAATTCATGTGTGTCTTTTGAGACGCTTCACAAAAAATTGAAAGTGTATACAAAAGGTTTGTCATTCCGTGTGTACGAGTAATTTCCTCAATATTAATATGCGACCCCATAGAGTATATATTTTTAATCCTTATGAATAGGGAAGACGAATAAGCGATGTCCGTCTGTCCGTTTGTCAGTACGGTTTTCCCAAGCCCCTAGAAGAGCTAAACAGGTTGCTAGTAAGATTCAGAAATATCCAAAATACAGTTCCAGAGCTGGAAAGCTTAAACCATTTTGGACCAAAAAATTAAGTACCAAAGATTAATTAATTTTTGTATTTTTGGTTTTTAGGTCTATTTTATACTTCGGAGAGGATTAAATTTGTATTGAAAATAAAATAAAAATTCGGATTCAGGGTTGGGCAATTGATGTATTTTGTGGCACATGAATGTAACAAAAAAACAAAAAAAAAAAAGCAAGAGAGGTGCTTTTGTTAATTAACATTATTTTATAATTCAGAAATAATAAAATTGGTATTAAAAATTAAAAAAAAAAATCTATATTTCGATTCCAGGGTTTGGCAATTTAAAAATTTTTTAGCACATAAAAGTGTTCAAAAAGGTAGAAATTTTAAATTTGTCAAGTAAAATTATTTTATAACTCATTAACTTTTGACTTGGTATTAGAAAAAAAAATGAAAAATTTATTACAGAGTCCGAAAATTAATTTTTTTTTAACGTAAAACGATAACAATAAGTTCTTCATTTTTCTTTTTGATGGTTAATTTATCCTACTTTATACCACAGCAAGAATTAAATTTTGTATTAACAAGCAATAAATTTAAAAATTCAGTGCCAGGGTGCGAAAATCGAAAATCTGTTGGTCCAAAAAAGTAACCATGCAAGTTCTAATTTTGTTTTCTTTGGTGATGTATACATACTTTATATTTTACAAAGAATTAAATTGTCATTAAAAAGCAAAAAATGTAAAATTCAATTGCAGGGTTCGGCAATCAGAATGTTTTCGGTACATAAAATAGGCATATGCGTTCCTATTTTCGGCTGTTTTAGTAAATTAAATCTATTTTATATTTCAAGAAGAAATAAATTGGTATTAAAAACCTAAAAACAAATAAAAAATATAATTCCAGTGTTGGAAAATCGAAGTGTTTTGGGCGCATAAAAATAAAGATAGAAGTTCCTAATTTTGGTTCTTTTAGTGAATGAAATTTGTTTTATATAGCAAGAAGAATTGAATTGGTGTTAAAAACAAACAAAAAGTATCAGAAATTCAATTCCAGGGTTCGGCAATCGCAATGTTTTTGGTACATAAAATAAGCATATAAGTTCCTAGTTTTACTTCTATTAGTGAATTAAATCTATTTTATACTTCAAAAGAATTTAACTGGTATTTAAAATTCAAAATTCGTTTCCAGGTTGGATAATCGCAATTTCTTTGGTACATAAAAGTATTTGTGGAGAATAAAAAATAAAAAAACAAAAATTCGATTTCATCTTTTTTACAATTTTCAGAACATTAAGATTCACAGGATTTATTGCATTCTAGTACATGTGATATACCAAAAATTATGTACAATGATCTTCACTATAAAAATCTCGAAGTTGTCTATTAGTGGCCCCAATTGATAACTGATTTGCGAAATAGATCGGGATAATTTGGGATGGTTTTTCAAGCGTCAATGAATTTATAAGCCAGAGTGTATTAACCATCAATGCCAAGATGTGGGCTGAGCATGATAGTTCTTTTATAGTGAACCCTTTTCGTTAGAATTTTCTGACTCAATAAAACAATGTGCTCTATATAAATTTGTATAGCTCTTTAAATTGATGTTATATTGTGATGAATCTAAAAATTAATTATATATCACAAAAGATTTATACATATATTATTCACAACAGAATGCTGTTCTGACAAAAAATTTGCCAACTCTTGTCAGGCAAAAGTCTCAACGATTTTCCTTAAATTTCTCTTGTCAACATTCTTTTGTACAATATGTGCTGGTGTTATAAAAAAATATCCTTGAACACAATTTGTTTAATGTTAGTTTTTCGTTCTGCCAAACCTTGTAATAGCCTGTACCGACATATAATGGAAATAAAGCAGAAAATATATGATTGCCTTCATGCAATAACTCAGATTGTTCTATGCAGGTATTCTTATTCGAGGAAAAAATTAATAATAATTAAGTATTTCTGTTTTCTTACAGATGCTCTCCAAATGGGTAATATTTTGCCTGATAGCAATGCCGGTGTCTTTGACGTACGGCAACTTAAGGAAATGTCCAGCGGAATGTACCTGCAACATAGATGAATTCAAACGTTTTCAAACCATCTGCACCAAAGGTAAGAACAACATTAAGATATCTAAATATTTTAAAAGGAAGAAAATATGTAATATTATAAAACGGAAAAATATTTTACGGAAAACAAAATTACAGAAAAGCGAACAGCTTCATTTAACAAAAAGGTTATCAATTTAGTGCATAAAAAGCACATTTGAAATAAAAAACAAAAACGTAAAGGAGCTGAACATTTTCGTACTTAAACTAACGATAATTTTATGTAATCTCATAGCGAAAAAAATAGAAAGAAGATGGCTAAATGAAAATGGCGTGAAGTCGCTGAAGCATCAGAATCAAATGTACAATCCTAGAGATAACAAATAAAAGTTGCTGGTATGGCGGTGCGTATACTTTTATCCTTTAGCTTCATAAGGATACGGCCATTTGCATAAAAACTTATTTTTACTTTGGCTCAATTTTCTACTTACTTATGAATATACAATGAACTTTTCATTTTATCTTCAAGTGAAACAAAATATTTGAAAAAATTATGGTCTATGAAAATATTGAATTGTTTTATTTAAAAAGAACTTCATTTGTTGTGAAATGAAATGAAGTTTAGATTGCTAGATTGATTTGAAGTCAACATAATGATAAAATCGGTATTCATAATTCAGGGCAGGGGAACAATTTCTTCACAGTATGTTTTGTAAGAAATTTAATCTCCTACAATTCTTGGCTTGTCAATATGGTTAAAAATGGCAGTACTGCCAATTGTTAACAATGAACGTATTAAGGCGGATTCACCCATGTTGTCCGAACAAAATTTTTGTCCGGACAAATTTTTTTTATATGTAGTTTGACATCTCTCATCCTGAGAGAGAGAAAATATTTTTTACGAACAACTCTCAGCTTGAATTGGTTTAATTTTATATTTTGTCCGGACAAAATTGAACTGAGTTGCCAATGCGTTAAACTTTTTCACATAAACTTGAGGTGTCATTTTGTGTTTGATATATTAAATTGTGTGTGAGACTAAAAAAATAAATTTTGAGAACTAATATTATCTATTTGTTTCTTTTTTTATATGTATTTTGCTAATAACAATGCTTTATGCAATTCAATGGCCATAAGGTAAAGCAATTTACTTTTCTCGTCCATTATTATTATCACAAATTCTTGAAAAATAATTTAAAATATGTAATATCCAAATATTTAAAATATTAAGAAAACAAAGCAAAACATAAAAAATCGCTGCAGTACTACCATTTAGCAAAACTCATTTTTTATATGAATGGCAACTTTGATTTTCCGGACAAATTTATCGAAATGAGTGAATCATGCTGCAGAAAACTCTCAGTAAAATAAATTTTGTCCGGACAAAACTTTTCTTCGGAAAACATGGGTGAATCGGCCTTTAGGAATATACTTTTTAATATCAAAAGTGGAAAGGAGAATTGAAATTAAAACTTCGGCCAGCAAAATAAAAACAAATATTATTTTTAAAAAATTGATAGTAATGGTGTTTTCACACTGACATGGTTTTAATAAATTCTGGTTTTAAAGTTAAAACCAACTGTTAAAACCTAGTTTTACTATGCAAAATTATTTTGTTAAAACCAACCTAAAAGCATTTTCAAATTGGTTTTAAGTAGGTTTCATGAAATGCAACCTTGTTTTTGGCTGTGCTAAGTTGAGTGCTGCCAAGTTACATATGGGAAACAGCTGGTATTGGTTATGGTAATAATAATATATACTGACGCCAGTCACACAGCAGCTCTGAGTCCGTCAACATCAAGCCTCGTTGGCAATTATTTTTTAAGTGCCGACAGACCACTGATCGTTTACTCTCTTTCGAAAGTTTTGCGTCTCACTCGCACTTGTTAATTTCAACGCCTCAGATAACTGTATAGATTTACAGTTCTTCTGAGGAATTTTCCGTGGTTAACTACGTTGCTACTTCCTATGTGAAGGCATAGGTCGTGTACAGTCAGTCACAGTAACGGAAGAAAATACGGGTTAAAAACATCGCCGATTTATGATCTAAGTCACCCTGTCGGCTATGCACCAAATACTTTGCAAAGTATTACAACAAATAAATAAATAATTAAATATACTGACGACTGAATTATTTATACCCTTCACAAAAAAGTGAAAGGGTATATATACGTTTGTCATTCCGTGTGTAATTTATTCGTTATGCACATGGGACCCCATAAAGTATTAATATTCTGGATCCTTATGAATAGCGATGACGATTGAGCGATATCCATCTGTCCGTCTGTCCGTCCGTCTGTACAGTTTTCCCAAGCCCCCAGAAGAGCTAGAGACTTCGTTCTTGGACCGTTGGATTGGAAATGAACTTAAATAGGCTGCTATTGAGATTCAGAAAGTTCCGAAGTATGATTCCAGAGCTGGAAAGCTTACACCTACTTCGCGACTCAAAATTTATACCAAAAATCAATTATTTTTTTTAATGTTTGTAAATTATATATATTTCGTGCTTTGCGGAGCCTCAATGGTCTATTAAAAACCAAAAAAAAAGCGAAAAAATTTTAGATTCAAATTTTGCTTCCAGGGGTGGGAAATTGAATTTTTTTATACATGAAAGTAATCAAACAGGCAATTGATGTTGTTTTTTTTTGTTTTTTTGCTAACTAAAACTGTCTTATAATTTAGGAAGAACAAAATTGGTATCAAAAATTCAAAAATAAAATTTCGAGTCCAGCGATGGACAAGTGCAATATTTTATGGTACATGAAAGCTACCAAAATGGTAAAAAATTTGCAATTTTTTTTAAATAAAACTACTTTATACCTCAAGAAGCGTTGCACTGATAAAAAAAACGAAAAAAAAATCAAATTTTCGTTTCCAGGGTTGGAAAAATTAAATTTTTTTCGTACATGCAATATTTTGTAGTATATGTAATAACCAAAATGGTTGCAAAAAAGTTCAGTTTTTCTTAAACAAATCTACTTTATACCTCATGAAGATTTGCATTGATAAAGAAAATTTTAAAAAATTAAAATTTCGCTTCCAGGGATGGGAAATTGAAATTTTGTTTATATATAAAAGTAACCATAAAGGCAATTGACGTTGTTTTTTTTACTAATGAAAACTATTTTTTGTTTAGGAAAAACAAAATTGGAATCGAATATTAAAAAGAAATAAAAATTTTGATTCCAGAGTTGGATAGCTGCACTATTTTGGAAACATAAAAATCACCTAAATGGTTACAAATATTAAGTTTTTCCTAAATAAAACTATTTCATGCCTCATTAAGAGTTGCATTGTTAAAAATAAATTAAAATTTCGTTGGGAAATTGCAATATTTTTTCGGCATAAAAGTAACCAAAAAGGCAATTGACGTTGTTTCTTTTTCCTAATTAAAGCTGTTTTATAATTCAGGAAGAACAAAATTGGTATTAAAATCTTAAAAAATCAAAATTTCGACTCCAGGATTGGACAAATGAAATATTTTATTAAAAAAAATAAAAATTTGCTTACAGAGTTGGAAAATCCAAATATTTTTCGTACATAATAGTACATACATACATAAATTCCAAATTTTGTGTTTTTAGTGAATTAAACCTATTTTGTACATCAGAAAAAATTAAATTAGTATTAAAAAATTAAAAATTTGGTTCCAGTGTTGGAAAATCGACATTTTCTGATTCATAAAAGCAGCCATTTTATTTGTTAGTTTTGATTTTTATGCTGAATTATACCTACTTTATATATCAGAAAGAAGTAAACAGGTATTAAAAACCAACAAAATCTAAAAGACGATTCTAGGGTTGGGCAATTAGAACTTTTTGGGGTACATGAAAAGGATTTTTCTTTGTTTGTAAATTAAATATACATAATATTTTTGAAAGACGTTTAGAGGTATTAGAAATAAGAAAAGCCAAACATTTAGCTTTCTAGCCGAAAAATTTTGACGTTTTCTTAAATATAAAAGTAACCGATAACATCATTTTGATTTCTTAATTAAACCTACTTTTTTGTTTTGGCAAGAAAGAAAGAAAGAAGAATTACATATGTGAAGGGTATTTAAGATTCGGCACAGCCGAATATAGTACTTTTATTTTTTTTTTTGTTTTTTATATATACGAGTACAACAACTTCAAGTTCTACAAGTTCTTCACTTTGTATAAGTAGTTCCATAACTTTAAAATATTCATTCACAAAATGTAAAATAGTTTCTATTTTAGACCTTATTGTAAAACTTTTTCTTTTAAACAAAATCTTCTGCTGTACAGGTTTTCAGTTAAGTGATGTAAAAATGGAGAACGAGTGCAGCAACAAATTCAAAGATTTTTATGAGCGATTTAATTGATTTTGAACAAATTTATTATACAGCCTGTATGTTAAAACCACAATTTACAGTGTGAATGCAAAATCAGTTTTATAGAAGTATAAAACTGTAAGTTGACAACACTTTATTAACAGTCGGTCAGTTTGTTAGTTGTTAAGTGATTAGATTGGTTTCGTATTTCAACTGAATAGACTGATGCCATATGGCCTTTGATGCCTATTTTCATAAGCGAATTTTATTTTGCGATGACGCCTACTTTTATTTTAATGGATACATCAATAAACAAAACTGCACAACTTCGAATGATGTCAATACTCAAGTGTATGTTACATTCAGAAAACTTGACTGATTGGTGTGCTTTATGGGCTGGTGCAATCATTGGTCCGCAGTAATCATTCCTTAGCCCTTCTCAAAAAAGAATGCTGGTCAGAACGTTGCAGTCAATGGTGACTACTATGGAACCATGATTACTGGCCTTTGCGTTCATCAAATGAACAATTATGATGTGCAAGAGCTGTGGTTTCAATACGACGGCGCAACATGTTACACAGTTCGTACCACAATTGATTTATTGAAGGAAACAATTGGTAACCGCATAGTTTGAAGTTTTAGACCCCAGAATTGGCCTCAGAGATTCTGCAATTTAATGCCGTTAGACTATTTTCTGTTAGGATATGGGAAGCCGCTAATTGTCGCCGATAATCCCGAAACTATTGAACACTTCAAGGACAGACAACATTTGCCGCATTCTTGCCGCTACAGGGCCACAAATGTTGGAAAAAGTTATCGAATATTGGACTTCCAGATTCGAGTGGCGGTCATATGTCAGAAATCCTATTTAAACTGTAATGCCAGAAGATTATCTTTCGAATAAAGTAAAATTTCACGCCAGTTTAAAAAATGCATCTTTGCGTTATTCCATTTCAAAGTTCAACGCCATTCATAATGAATTTTTAGCTGCATGATATCGATAACTATGGCTTGACAGTTGTCAAGTCATGAATCTTTTAAATAAAAATAAATCTTGTTAATTTTTTCAACGGGCTTAAGTTCAAATCTGCATGACTGCAAATGATTTTTAATTATTTTATTAATAAATGAATTTGTTCAAATTATATTTATTATTTTATATTAAGATTGGAATATTAGGAATATTTTCAATAATCATCAAACCAGCAGAACGGATCAGTACTGATTTCGAGGCCGCTACGCCATCTCATCAGCGTTCTTTGTTCAATTTGCTCCACTTTCGCAAGTGGTGCTAGTTATTTAACCAATGTTATTAACGAAAATTGAATATGACAAGTTCCCACATTCATATTTTTAAGTTATTACCTTTTTGGTTAGTACGAAATTCCTCAACCCTGACGATTAATATTCCCAATATTCCATGTATCTCTTTCGCTTTTTCCACAGCCATCGGCTGCAGATTCGAACTTAAGCCCGTTGAAAAAATTAACAATTTACATAAGAAAGTTCGACTAATAAAAATTCATACATAAAAATAAATCTATTTTCAGTAATCTATTTTCACGTTTTAAAAATAAATCTATTCTTAATTTTATACGTGCTGATTCTTTTCCCAAATTTACAAAAAAAAGTTTCAAAATTGATTATTGAGGGGTTTTAGCTAGTTCCAATGCGCATTTCACTGGGGATAATGTAGATCATGGGGGAACCCTTTACCCAACATTTCTTACAATAAGTAAAGATATTATTTTAAACTCAATAACCAATTTTGAAATTTTTTTTTTTTGTGAATTTTGGAAAATAATCAGCACGTATAAAATTAAAAATTTTGTGTTAAAGAACAGATTCCCAAATATATAAAATAAACTTAACTTAAGTCTAATGCATTAAACACATTCACGACAGCAGGCTACCGACTACAACCTGTCAAAAATAGAATACATGTGTTTATATGGGAATGATTATATTTACGGTTACACGGCAGGTTGTTGTCCGTGCTACTTTTGTAGTTGTAGTCAAAATAAACTGATTTCTATTTTCATAGGCGTGAAAACTGAAACATCTGCTTGAAGAGTACAAAATTCTTCATCATCAAGCAAAATATTTATGTTAATTATGCATTAAACACATTCACGACAGCAGGCTACCGACTACAACCTGTCAAAAATAGAATACATGTGTTTATATGGGAATTAATATTTTCGTGGCTACACGGCAGGTTATTGTCCGTGCTACTTTTGTAGTTGTAGTCAAATTGAACTAATTTCTATTTTCATAGGCGACAACAAATTATTAGTGCTGCCAGCATAATACGTATTTTTGTCGGCGATTTATTTTGGCTCCGGAGCTACGAGGTTCAAAACTTTTATTCTTTATTGGTTGTAACTTCTAGAATATATACGATATGGGCATCATTTCAAAGTGCTGTAAAATAGCTTTTTATTGGTATATAAATTTTTGAAATTTTCTCGACTATTGCTAGTGTTGTTAAATTTTTGAAATTTGTATCTGACTTTTTAACTAAAAATTCCATTTTTAAAATCGTTTATTCGACATATTGTCTCAATTAAATTAGTACTTTTTGTTTTTTATCAGGTACTGCATTTCTTTGGTTCTGACACCAAATCATCAGTAGACTTTAACCTAATTCCAAAATAACTAAACTTCTCATATTTTTGTCAAATTTTTGATAACGATTTTAATTCAAATTTATAGATAATTCTCATATTCTAATTGATGCAATTTTTTTGATGAAAACAACTACTCAACTACATTTGAAAAAACCGGTGATCTTGTGAATATTAAACTACTGCCCTATATTTATAAATTAGTATGAATCTAAAGGTTGGTGGGCAAATTTGAGGTTATGAAATAAATTGGCTATTAACACACTATTTTCGACAACTTCAGTTTCATTGATACTAATATTAAGTAGAAATATGGAAAATAAAAATAGAACATGGTATCGGGTAAATGTTTACCTCAACAACAAAACTTTGGTTATTTCGTCAATGCAGCGCCGAATTTTATTTATCACAACGTCACTTTTCTTGTGACTTGTTCAAGGAAGCCCGGTCTTTCAAATGGCCTCAGACGACATAACACAGCGACGTTGAATCAAAAGAACGAGGCGGACAATTGACATCGCCACATCGAGAAATTGAGAAATTACACGACATGGAAATTGTTCATGCAATAACTGAATTGTTTGGCCGTTTGTATGACTTGTGGCGCCGCCTTGCTGAAATCGAACGCCACTGATGGAAAAATTAGCAACTTGTGGCGACAAACAATCGGTTATTATGATTTAGTAGCGCAGAATATTCATGGTGATTTAATGATTAAATTACGCACAGCGGTCTCAGAAGGAACCAGGTTGCGAGGAAAATCTACTCGAATTTGAGGAAAATTTTCGCAGATAAAGTTCGTTGTTCAAGAGTGTAGCGTTCGATTTCCCGCCATTTTTATACCCTTCACAAAAAAGTGAAAGGGTATATATAGGTTTGTCATTCCGTGTGTAATTTCTTCGATATGCACATGGGACTCCATAAAGTCCCATATATATTGGATTTCAAATAAATTTAAATAGAGTACTATTGAAATTCAGAAAGATCCAAAGTATGGTTCCAGAGCTGGGAAGCTGATACCAAAAATCAATTATTTTTTTTAATGTTTGTAAATTAAACCTATTTCTTGCTTTCGGAGTCCTCAATGGTGCATTAAAAACTAAAAAATAAAAATTTTTTCCAGGGATAAAAAATTAAAATTTTTTTTTTCGGTCTATTCCGTATTTTGTAGTACATGTAGTAACTAAAATTGTTAAAAATTTCAAGTTTTTCTTTTACAAAACCTCTTTATACGTCATGAAGATTTGCATTGGCAAAAAAAAAGTTTATATTCAAATTTTGCTTCCAGGGGTGGGAAATTTATTTTTTTATACATGAAAGTAATCAAACAGGCAAATGATATTGGTTTTTTTTTGCTAACTAAGCCTGTCTTATAATTTAGGAAAATTGGTATCAAAAATTCAAAAATAAAAATAAAATTTCGAATACAGGGATGGACAAGTGCAATATTTCATAGTACATGAATCTGACCAAAATGGTTAAAATTTTTTAATTTTTCTCAAAAAAAATTACTTTATACCTCATAAAGCGTTGCACTGATAAAAAAAACAAAAAAAAATTAAATTTCGCTTCCAGGGTTGAGAAAATTAAAGTTTTTTTGGCACATGCAATAACCAAACTGGTTACAAAATTTGAGTTTTTCTTAAACAAAACTACCTTATACCTCATGAAGATTTGCATTGATAAAAATAATTTAAAAAATTGAAATTTCGCTTCCAGGGTTGGGAAATTGAAATATCTTTTATACATAAAAGTAACCAAAAAGGCAATTGACGTTGATTTTTTTGCTAACTAAAACTATTTTATATTTTAGGAAGAACAAAATTGGTATCAAAAATTTCCAAAAACAAATCAAAATTTCGAATCCAGGGATGGACAAGTGCAATATTTTATAGTTCATGAAGGTGACCAAAATGGTTGAAAATTATAAATTGTTCTTAAATAATACTACTTTATTCCTCATGAAGAGTTGCATTGGTTAAAAATAAAACAAACAAAATTAAAATTTCACTTCCAGGGTTGGGAAGTCTAAAGTTTTTTTGGTACATGCAATATATTGTAGTACATGAAAGTGACCAAAATGGTTGCAAATTTTAAGGTTTTCTTAAATAAAACAGCTTTATACCTAATGAAGACTAGGATTGGTAAAAAAAAATTTAATTTCGCTTCCAGGGATGGGAAATTGAAATTTTTTTATGCATAAAAGTAAAACTACTTTTTAGTTCAGGAAAAACATAATTGCTATCAAAAATTAAAAAAATAGAATCAAAATTTAGATTCCAGAGTTGGGCAACTGCAATATTTTGTAGTACATGAAAGTGACCAAAATGGTTACCAATATTAAGTTTTTCTTAAATAAAACTATTTCATGCCTCATTAAGTGTTGCATTGGTAAAAAAAATTTAAATTTCGTTTCCAGGGTTGAGAAATTGAAATATATAAAAGTAACCAAATAGGCAATTGACGTTGTTTTTTTTTTTGCTAACTAAAACTGTCTTATAATTCAGGAAGAACAAAATTGGTATATAAATCTGAAAAAACCAAAATTTCGACTCCAGGGTTGAACAAATAAAATATTTTATGGTACATGAAAGTGACCAAAAAGTTTAAAAATTTAATTTTTTTGTCAAGTAAAACTATGTTACATCTTTTAATTAAACTTTTTAGCAAGAAAGAAAGAAGAACTACATCTGTGAAGGGTATTTAAGATTCGACACAGCCGAATATAGCACTTTTACTTGTTGCAAATTCATTTCATTATTTGACATTGAATTTACTTTCTAACCTCAAATTTGCCCATCCTTTTTATAATCATATAGTTTTCATCAGTATTAGTTTAATGGCCTCTTCGGTATTTTGAGTAATAAAAATTTTAAACCTTAAAAATTTTATAATATTTTTTCATATTCTAGGTGGCCTCACAAGATTTCCAGCCGAAAGCATAGACATTGATGTGCAAGTCATAGTAATACAGGGACCGCGCAACTCCGTAACTACCGGAAATTTATTGCGAAATTTTCATAAATTAGAAGAAGTTCGCATTACAGATTCCAATGTGCCAGCTATTGGCCCAGAATGTCTATGGGGTCTGCAACATTTAAAAATTCTAGGTGAGTGAATGATTGTTTAATCCTATATGATTTTCAAACTTAAGAATATATGAATTTTGAAATTTGTAATGGAATTTTACGCAAAAGAATTTATCATATAGAAGATTTTCCTTATTCTTTAACTCCATTCGTAAGAAGTTTTATTCAGGGGATAAAAAGCTATTGTGGAAGATTTTCAAATCGTTACTAAGTTTTGTTTTGCAAGTTCACACACTTGTTCAACAAACATTTTCTAAAATAAATTAATCTTATCACTTTCTTCCTCAAAGTATTAAAACTATATGACTTTTGAATAATTCAAACTCATTTCATGGCTTCAATAAATCCTTAAGCTGTTCTGTTTGTACGTTTGTGTCGTTAAAAATGCTGGCGATAAAAATAAAGGAAATCAACTGCTAAACAATGAAATGCGAAGGCGTTTCAAGTTAAACGAGTTCGTGTAACAATTTTATTTGTAAAACTTTTTCTTATTTCTAGATATTTCGTATTAAATTTGCAAACAAGTGAAAACGGGACACAAATAAATACTTCAGAATTGCTAAGCTCCTGCTTGGCACAAAATTTATATATTCAAGTAAATTTTCTATATAATTGGATTGTATGCGTGTGCGTGTGTTTGTTTGCAAATATATTCTTTCGCTGCATAGTCTAGATTTTCTAAACGTAGTGGAAGAAATTTAACAACCCACTGTTTTTGTTTTCTAATGCTGTTGTTTGTTGCTATATATCTTTTAGCTTATATATCTAATCATCATTTGTGTACTGATTTTGACAAAAATTTATTTAGAAATAAATGCATAAATCAGAATTAAACTTATCCCCATCAAATCGGAATAGAAAATCAAAGACATTATAAAAGACATTAAAGAGTACATGCAGATATTGGCAAATCCTGATGGCATTTTAAAATTATTGCTCTTGTCAGCTTAAGTCTATTGTGTCTCTAATTACTATTGCTGTTGTACTTAATAAAAAATTTAAAATGATTAAATTCTATTTTATGTATTAAAAATTTAAAAAAAAAAATCAATCAAATGTCAAAATGCAATATACAAATTATTTTGTGGGCCCATTAAAGCCAGACTGCTGGAAAAAACCCAAAAATAGATTAATTTGAAATGTGGTCCGAAAACCATCTATTGGTCTTCGAATTAGCTTCTTTAAAGGACGAATATGTGAGCCATAAAATGGAGGAAGTGCACAAGGAGTTTAACGAATAGAACAATTGTTTTGATTAAAAATTTCAACAATTTGCACGCGTTGCTCTGGGGTTGTGACCACAGTTGCCGTAGTTGGTAACATTCTACCAAAATTGGTAATTTACTTTAGGGTTGGTAACTTGGTAACTTTGTTTTTAAGGCTTGACAAACTATCAAATTATTGCTTTTCTTTTATCATTTTTCCGCATTACTCAACACTGAGAAAAAAAATCATTAAAAACAACTGTGTGAATGTGCGCCAAATTGTTCAACGGCGTAAAATACAAATGTCATTATGTTTGGTCAGCAAAAGATTATTTTAAATGACTGCAATATTAAATAATTTATTTAAATTAAATACGGAATTCGTGGGTATAATGAATTGAAATATTTATTTATGTTCTAAAATGAATTAAAACGTTTTATGTTACGTTTTTTTATTAATAAAAGTTGTTGTTTTTATTATAATATAAATAGAAATTTTTGTTTTCATAAAAAAAAATTTTTGGTAACTTTTTGGTAACATTTTCGGAAAATTTTGGTAGAAATTTTTTTTACTCAGTGGCAACCGTGGTTGTGACACTCTAAAAAACACGCTTTATCAAGTTGCCTTTTAGATTATTTGGAAAGATTGGGCAAATCAGATAGTCCTGTCCTAACAATTCCAAAATCTTTTGTATGAGTTCATAGGAGTGCCTAAATTTGCGTTCAGCAAAAAGGGAGTAGAAACAGTAAGAAGGAATATTTGTGGAATGCAAAGAATCTTTATGAAAGAGGCCTGGTTTGAACTCGCATTAATAATGAAAATTTTAGCCTTTAAATACAATGAATCAAATATAAGGCTCCCGTGGGCAGATTATTCATTTAGGTGCAATCAGGATCGTGTTCCTAGTCATCTAAACTATTTTTATTAAATAATTACAGGAACTCTTAAAAATATATGTAAGTATTTGAAGCAACAGCTCCCTGTTTGCAAATGCTATCACTCATTTGGCAAGACCCTTTAAATACTTTTGTGTTGCCATGAAATGTTTTTGCTTCCTGTGTAATTAACTTAATCGCACATTTCTCAATAAACCTTTTAATATTAAAAGCTTCTCATTTTATTTTACAAGTACTTCTGGTATCTGTTTTAAATCTTTTTGTTTTTATTTAATTTCATGTTTTCTCTATCCGAACAAAAATATAATATGAATGCAATGGAAAATTGTCATTTGCCACATACACAAAAATAATCTTTGGCATCAACAACAAACTTAATATGAAAACATGAATGCTGCTGCAACATCTTTACGTTACAATGATGCAAATAATATTGAAATTTGCATAAATGAACTTTGGCTGTGATACGTGATATGTGTGAATGTGTGTTAATTAATATTACATGGCCGTGGTCGTTGGCGTTCTGTGTAATTCTTGTTGTTGTCATCTTGAGTCCTGTTGTTTCAATTGCCACACTGCAGATTTTTCGAAGAATAATATTTCTCTTATACAACAGCGAGACTTCCGTGGACAAAACAATTTACATGAATTGAATTTATCGAAAAATAAAATTATCAAAATGGCCAGTTCGGTGTTCTGCAATTTAACGGTGAGTAGTAAATATTATATAATATTGCGATTTTAATTTCATTTTGCGTTTTATGCCTTGTTCTCTTTTTAAGTGCCGGATTAAAATATATAAACAAGACCAACTCATTTAATATTTAATGTATTCTTATATTAACAGCCACTTATGAGATAACTGATTTAATAAAAGCACAAAGAAAATGTTTCCCTTATGTAATTCATTGTATGCAGAGGAGTGTGGTAACATTAAAAACATTACTAATTTGGCATGACCTAACAATGAGTCAATGTTATGGTATATGAGGGTGGGTGGATCAGCCTGAAACACAGGTTTTTATATAAAAAGTTATTTTATTTTTCAACCAATTCTCCTTTGCCTTCTATACATATACGCCATTCATTTACGTCAGTACCAGCCTTACGGCCCTACCTGACGGTGCTCTTAACACCGGGTGAAAAAATAAGTGTTACCAGCACCCCTCTTAGTACCCAAGAACCACACGAAGGTGACCTCGGGTCACCCAGGTGGCAATTTCTAGACATGATTTGGTAAGTCCCATGATCTAACACCTTGCTGAAGTGCCGATCCTATCTAGATGATCTTAATTCTATGAGCTACAAAAAGTCTCCCAATAGAATTTTATTTGTTGATTCACAACAATACATAGGTTTTGCTACTGTCAGCCGGACCGAAGTCCAACCCTAGGGTTGAAACATCAATCCTTATCTGACAAACCTTCCACCAAGTTGGTTACCACAGCCACCACTTGTACTCCCGAGGGAGACCTCACCAATATCCAGCCGCAGTAAACTGCGGGGCTTGTACTGGATCCCATGGTAAAGTCTCGAAGGTCAAACCAGTGTAGGTTCTATAACCTTTCTATCGACTTTAGTTTCTTTTCTACCCAAACTCAGGTGTCGCTTCCCTGCCAATTCTTACTCAAGCTCGTAGGCGAACCTACTTCTTTTAGATTCTTATATGAACATCCGTTCCACTGTTTTAGAGATTGGGCAGTAACATATAAGTTTTACGGGGTTACCTGCAAAAGTTATGCCTGAAAAACAGAATAACCCCTCGAAAGCCAACCATAATAGGTTTTAACTTTCTATTGACTTTTGAACTCTTAATTAGTTTGAGGCGTCCTTAGACCTCCTTTCTTATTTTCCCCGGATCTGTGCTGGAGCGAGGCCCGACATCATAGCCAAGCTCCCCAACGGCACCCCCGGGGGATGCCTTCTATACAATTCGTCCAACGTTTTTCTAATTTTTTGCCCCTTCCGAAGAGTATGATTTGTAGAGGTCGTTAAAATAGGCATTTCTTTGTGCAGCCAAATTCTCCTCCCGCCGAGCCGCTTCTTCAAGTTTGGGAACAAGCAATTGTCACTCGCGCCTACACGTGGAGAATAAAGCGGATGGGGTAGCAATTCGTAGTCCAATTCATGGATGTTTGCCATGGAAACTGCACTTGCGCGCACTCTTGATTATGAGCAAAAGCGACACTCATCTTGCGGAAAGCTTCCTCATGCCCAAGTGATCATTCAAAATTTAAACCACTGAGCCACGTGAGATATCTATGGCTTCCACAATCTCTCTGCGATTGGCTTAAGCCAATCAATTGTTTCAGATGGTGAGGCCTCAACTGCGCCTCCAGAACGTTCGGTATCTTTTGTGGTTGTCTGCTACACAAAAATTCAAAAAACCACGTCTTTATCATGAAAAATGAATAGTGCAGAGTCCCGATAATTTTTATCAAACTTAGCCTTGGCATTTTCCATAAAATATATGGGCAGACGAAATTCACTTTTTTACATGTTCTATTCAAAATGCGCGGCAGTCTACTATTAGCGTCAGCCAAATGCAGCTTGTTGAAATTTGACAGTTACCTGTTGACAGGAACAGTGTTGCCATTTCAATTAAAAAGCGGGAAAATCAAACAGTCACTAACTTATTGATCCGCCCTCGTACATCCACTTCGCCATTTGAGGTTAGGAAGTAAATTGAATAACAAATGATGAAATCTCAATAATTGACCTGCCACCCTTTGACATTTATTTAGTAAGAAGTAGCGAAATTTTAAATATGGAACGATTCACTCTTGAACCAGGAATTGTAAATTTTACAATTTACTATTAAAATGATGAAAATTTTACAGCATCATTTCGTAAAATTTGAGCAGCTCTTTGTCGTAATCAGGCTACTTCTGAAACCGCTGTGGGTAATTTAACCCTTTGACGACGAAGAATTTTCGGCTGCAAATTTTTAAAATTTTATTTAGGATTCTTATTCGGAAATGCTATATTTGAAGACTAAAGTGTTGTCAAAATTTAAAAATTTTTACTCCTTCTACGAGAAAAATCATGGGACATATGTGTCCCATTCGTCGTTAAAAGGTAAAAATTTGGGAACAAATGCATTGATCATTCGAAAGCATTTTGTCGTTACAAAAAGTAAATATGACGACGCATGCACTAACGTATTGCTTTATTTACATTGCAAAACCAACAAAAACAATACTAACTGTAAGTTGCTGATCGTTTGTGGGTGCTGTTGTTCTGAAGTAGTAGAACACGAGACTATGAAGCGGAGGGTCCTGAGTTCAACCTCCGCTGAGTCATGAAATATTGTGTTGAATTCTTCTGATCGGCTTTAGTGCGTGGTTGTGTTAGTTGTTGCCAGCCTGTTTCCATGATGAAGGCATAGTCACTGGTCACTGAACATAATTGACAGCGACTGACACTATCATGTACTAAAAGCAGAGTAACAGCACCCACCTTCGTCGGCCCTGTAGCAAAAATTAGCCGACGAAGTAAAATAAAGGTTGAAATAGCTACAAAAAAACTGTCTATCTTCTCATCTTTCCTAATCTGTACCCTCAATACTATCCCCTCGTTATCAGTTCCGGCGCAATGCATTGCATATATAGGGGTCATCCCCTGAGTGCTGGTCCAAGATAAAAAAAAAATAAATAAATAAAAAAATAGTTTGCATAGTAAGGATTGTGTAGGGTATAGTCCTCTGGACATCACAATGGGCCTTTTATGGCCTACGAGTGTTTTTCTCGCTTACTGCGGGTAGCCCTTCTAACCTAACCTAACCTGGCTACACAGTTCATAGACAGCTTTTGTAGTAGAAAAGTTGGTATTACCGCGACACCTCGAGAATCCATTACACAGTCAAGACTAGAGGCAGTGTCGAATTTAGCTGGACATTACCAAACAAGAATGGAAGGGGGAGTCAGGAAGCGAAATGTCGTTTGCACAAAAAGCGGAGTCGAATGCTGAACAAACACAATTTGTTTCACACGTAAAAAACCAATGTGCTTTACTGGAAAAATAAATTGTTTTACAATTTATCACAACTAATTATGATTTTAATTTAGTTTACATGAATCATTTATAAGATCTCATAATTTTAAATAAATTTTTTGAGTTATTTTTTAATGTTTTTCGTTGAATCGTTTGCGTTTTCTTTGCTTTTTACCTATAACAAAATAAAAAAATTATTAAAAAAATATCCTTTATTTTTACCTTTGGCGACGAATGGGACACATATGTCCCATCATATTTTCAGCTCCCCAGAGAAAAGTATAGAACCGATTCAAAATGCGTTGGTCAATATATTTACATAAGGCATAGGTTCATCCAACAGTATCAATTAGAACCCGGGATATTAGGAAACTAAAATTGCGAAAAAAAAAGTTTAAATTTCTGACTTTTGGAAGCCCTTAAGCCCAATTGAAACAACAAAACCTTAGTATTAACGCCAATACCAAATAATACATTTGTCTTTTATCGAACAACACCAATAAGATCATAATCCATTAGAAAATGCGGCTGTAAAGACGAAAAAACCAAATGGGACATATTTGTCCCATTCGTCGTCAAAGGGTTAATCGCTAAATTCGCAGCTCATGGCCCTGTTGCTGACAATAGATTAAAAAAAAATAGGCTCGTAGTATCCGTAGTAATGCAAACACAGTCGTTGTACAGCAAAGTGTTGAGAATGAGCCTGGAACATCAACTCGTCGACGTTCGCAACAATTGGGCATCTTCAGAGGCACTTTGAGCAACGTTTAACTTGTTCAATAAATAAAGCCGGCCGACTATTGTTTGCGTCAAACATTTGTGAATTGACTGTTTGAAAAACTGAACGAAAACAATGTATTTTTCAACAAAATAATCTTTAGGGTTGGAACCCATTTTCAATTACGCGGTTGTGTAAACAAGCAAAATAGTCGCATATTGGGGATCAGAAAATCCACAAATAGTCCTAGAAAAACTATTAGATACCCAAGAAAGTGACCGTATTGAGCGGTTTGTGGTTAGGTGGCATCATCGGTCCGTATTTTTTCGAAAATGACCAAGGAAACACCTGCACCTCCGATTCTTTGCGCTACCAAATCATGATAACCCATTTTTTGTCGCCACAATTGGTTAATGTTGACATCAATGACTTTTGGTTTCAGCAAGATGGCGCCACAAGCAAACAACCGGCCAACGAATTGCATGAAAAATTTTCCTGCAGCGTAATTTCTCATCATGCAATAACTGAATTTGGGACCATTTGAAAGACCGGAATTACGTGAACAAATAACTGATGCTCTGAAAGATGTAATTCGGCGCTGCATTAACGAGATAATCGCAACTTTGTTGCAATATGTGGTTCAAAATTTTGTGAAAAGAGCGGACGTCTGTCGACGTGCTAGAGGTGCACATTTTCCCGATATCATATTCCATTATTAATTCCCATATTTCTACTTACCATTTCGTATCAATAAATCTGAATTTGTCAAAAATATGTATTTTTAAGCCAATTTACTTCCTAACCTCAAATTTGCCCACCCTTTCTTATATATAATTAAAATATATATTTAAATGATCAATATTTCAAAGAATAAGGAAACATAAATTTTGCTCTTAGGTTATATATTTCTTATTTATATTTCCAATATCTTATCGCATAATTTTTAGTTATTTATTCAGGGGCCAAATTACATCATTCGTTATCGATCGAATTTCAATTCAAATTTCGATCGATATTGAATGCCATAATTTGCCCCTAGATATTTTTTTCTAAACATGATATTGTCAGTGGTTGTGCTATTTTAGACAAATATTTGAAGAGTCTACAAGCACCTTATAAGATGTTGCTACATACACCATAATTGAGCTTAGCGCAATTAATGCCCTTATTGAGCTCAGTTAACCATACAAAATTTGAATTCAGTGATTGCTCAATTAACACTTGATTGCTATAAAATCAAGTAAAATTGCAAATGCAGTACTGCTAAAAAGTGTGTTTAGTGGGCAAAACACAACTCACTGAACAAAGTTAGTCACGACTTAGATTGTGAGAAAAGTGGGAAAATTAAACATATAAAATATAACTTTCAACTAAAATGTCTTAATAGATGAATTAATTGAATATGATAATAGTTTTTAATTATAAAACGTTATTAGGAAATTGCATACGAAAATTTTTTCCAAACGATGGTTTTATTTAATACGCTGAGCAGAACAGCTGTTTTCGAAAACCGCTACATTTTTATTTAATCCACGTGTTGCCGTTTGATTATTTTCTTCATGTCCATTTTTCTGAATTTTTTCTCCCATTATACCGAAGACTAACTTTCTTGGTTTGAATCCTTTTATACTTAAGTAAAAAAAATTTAGAAATTTGTAGACCCATGTTGATGATAAATTGTTGGCATTTAATTTATTATTAATTACACCCAATTCACACGATGAATTTTATTCAAAAATAGACAATATCATGTTTTCCACAGACGAATGTATGGGCAGTGCCAGATCGTCTCAGACTTCATCACTAATCACGAATATACGAGGTCTGATCAAAAAATAACCGTTATTTTCAAATGTCGTGAGTTACGTATATTCCATCATCGCATTTTTTTCTGTTATGTTGGTACACATGTCCATTCTATATGTTGGCCATATCAGCCATTTTGGATTGTCAGTTTGTTTTTGACAGATAAAAAGGTTAGACGTGTTTTGGTGTGCTCTTGGATTGTTTTTTTCTATACGAAAAAAAAATGGATCAAAGAAACTGTTTTGTGTAAAAAATTAAATTAAATGCGCAAGGACATCTGATATGTTGACTGTCATAAAATTCGTCGTGTGAATTGGGTGTGAGAAAATTTAAAAAAAATAAAAAAAGAAGATTTCAGATTTGAACTCGAACTCCTCATGAATATGAAAAAGTTTTACTTCTAGTTGTCATATATTAATTGAATTGACTAAGTTTTTTATATGCAAACTGGAAGATAATTATATCAATTAGTTGTATATTGACTCAATTAAAAATACAAGTCTGAACAACGTATTAACAAAATCTTTTTCACATCGCACTTTTCACTTCTGATCGATGTTATTGTTGAGCGAAATCAGTCTTTACTTAAGCCACGCTTAAGCAACTGATTTCGGCCACTTTAGGAACCTTTGGTCTCTATTGTACAGCTCCAATAACTATAAAATAAACGAACATTAAGGAAATATTTTATAAAATATATTTTCTTTATCTGTTGCAGGAGTTGAAACGCTTAAATTTGGCTGACAATTCAATAGGAGAGTTAGTGCAGCGTATATTTTTTATGCTAAGCAAATTGAAATATTTGGATTTAAGCGGGAATCCTTTGCAAGAATTGCCACCAGATGTTTTTCGTGATGTTTCGGTAAGACAACAATAGTTTTGACAATCTCTAACCGCATGAAATAACACTAAGATTATCCATAAAATTCTATTTTCTGCTACATTTCTCTTGTCGACGTCATGCTGCAGCAACTGAAAGTATTCAAATGTCGCAACTGTCAGTTAAAGAAAATCAATCCACAATTGTACAATTTATTACCATCGCTAAGTGAACTCGATTTGGGAAGAAATGAGGTATGAAATTTAAAAACTAAAAGAGAATAAAAATATAGAATTATATACATATGTCAGTGTATGTACTACTATAGAAATTTTTATATGAAATGCTTATCTTATCTTTCGTTTTATTTCATTTTATTCTTTTTTCATTTTTCTTTGCTCTAGTTTAAATTCCTTGACAAGGATGAATATCGCGATGTCAAACATTTAACCAAAGTTCTATTAGATGGCAATCAATTATCTGTTGTTGTCGATGAACTATTTCGCATGCAAAAAAGTCTTAAACATTTGGGTATGTATGTGTGTGGAAGTGTTTTTTTTTTTTGTAGAAATGCACCATTCAAGTATTGCTTTTTGGTTTTTGGAAGTTTCGGCTTTTAATATTTTTTCTCCTCTGAAAATTCCTCATTAATATTGTAAAATCTTTTTAACTTTAATTTTTTTTTTTAATTTACTTAAAGTAATTTCTACACTTTCTTTCCGTTTTATTTTAGATCTGTCCTACAATCGTTTGGCTAAAGTGCCAAACGACTCATTTCTACATTTGAGTAATTTGACTTTTCTGGATTTGTCATATAACAAATTGGTGCGTTTAGAACCGCAGTCTGTGAGGCGTCTTAGCAATTTGCGAACTTTAAATATAAGTGGCAACATACATATGGATCTGCATGAAATACGAGACACATTTGAAGTAAGTTGAGCAAACGAACTTAAGAAAAACCTAAAAACTATTGTTAAAATGGCAAACACTTTTCTGCCAAATTAAGAAGACAAATAACAAACTGCTAAAAGCAATATCAAGTTAAATGCACAAATATGATTTTAAGAAAAGAGTGCATTTAGTAACAATTAAAAGTATTTGGCAG
Organism: Linnaemya tessellans; assembly: GCA_951800035.1. Classification (NCBI taxonomy): domain Eukaryota; kingdom Metazoa; phylum Arthropoda; class Insecta; order Diptera; family Tachinidae; genus Linnaemya; species Linnaemya tessellans. The sequence goes on from OX637533.1 coordinate 96,284,752, forward strand.
GAAAACGATAAACTGCAAAAGAATAGAACAGGTCAAAGAAGTTTTTGCAATAAGTATCTAATTATATTGATTGACAGCTGGGAAAAAAGTTGTTTAGCAGTAAAATAAAAACAAAACACGGAAAATAACTTCTCAGCTGAAATCTTCAGCAATAAGATATTTTAAACTGCAAATCAGTCATTTCTAAGCGCACAGTGGGAAGAGAATAATATTATATACGGGCTACGCTCTTCGATTAACCCTCCGATTACTGACAGTTCTGAACTTCACGGCCGTGTGATAAGGTCCCTACGGACCTTTTTTGTAAATCATGTTTTTTTTCATATAAAAATTTTTTTTTATTTTTTGTTTTTGTTTTTATTGTTTATAACTAAATTCTGCATACAAAAATAATAAACCAGTTCTTAGAATTTTTTGTTTTTATCATCATCCCTAATGTCTTTGAGTTTAGGTCTTTGTGTTCAGAACAAGTAAATTATGTGTTGAAACAATAAAAAAATTATAATGATGCCCAAAAACATGCATTTATTAGTGAAATTCAGTACAAGGTCCATACGGACCTATTCACACGTCCGCGTACTATTCTCACTAAAACCTCAATAACTCCTAAAGTAATGATCCGATCGGCTTGATTTCTAAAAGATGCACAACAAAATACTCTTGGAATATAGAGTAATTTTAGGGGGGGTTGTAGTGGCCGAAGTTAGAGTAATTTCAGGCAAAAAGGTCTCTAGGGACCTTCACACTCATCGGAGCGTTAAGTGGGTTTTTGTTTTAATCGATTAATGGCTCAATTAATTAATCAAGGTGCTGGTTTAACCTATAATTGAGTGGTTAAATATAGATGAAGTGGTTCACCGCTTAATAAAAAATTGTGTATAAATATATTAACTTCAATGTTATTGAAACACATATCCTGTTCATTATTTTGAGGTTTTGGCCGTAAAACAACAATAACATAATGCAAATAACAATTGTTGAACTAAATAAAGCAAAAGATAAATTTAGAGACATCTATTCATAAAAGCATGTCAGATTATTTTATTAAATAATTTAAAACTTTGTCTTTCTTTACTAGGAACTAAGAATGGTGGGGGGGAATACATGAAGTATTCTTAATCTTTATTTTGCTTGCGAAGGAGGTTACTGCAATGGACCCTTCATGGTTTTACCATTGAAACAAGACGACAATGACTGACAAAAGAGTGCAGTTATAAAGATCAAACAAGTAGAAACGTTATATTCGACCGAGTCGAGTCTTAAATACCCTCCAAATATTTAGAAAGTAAATTTAAAATATTTAACTAGGTGGGACATAATTCCTTTAAGACATCTCTGTACCCAATTTTAAGTCTCTGTTTTGAAAGAGTCATTCCCGGAAGGGCCTTCTGCGAATATCTCAGCTTCTTATAGGGTTAAGAAATAAAATGTGTTCAACGCCCACTAAAGGGGCCGGGATCTAAAAATATACTATATCATGTTTTCCACAGACGAACGTATGGGCTTTGCTACATCGTCTTAGACTTTTTTGTTTGTTTTTATCTTGGACCAGCACTCAGGGGATGACCCCTGCATATGCAGGGCATTGCGCCGAAACTAGAAATGGGGGAATACTATTGAGGGACAGATGAAATATGAGAATAATTTTTTCTAGCTTTTTCAAACTTTTTACTTCGCCGGCTAATTTTTTGCTACAGGACCGATGAAGGAGAGTGCATTTACTCTGCTTTTAGTACATGCTAGTGTTCGTCGCTGCCAATTATGTTCAGTGACCAGTGACTATGCCTTCATCATTGAATTCAACACAATATTTCATGAGTCAGGGCGGGGTTGAACTCAGCACCCTCCGCTTCGTAGTCTCGTGTTCTACTACTTTTGCCAACGCGCACCCACATCACTGATCAAGAATATATACACTTTATGGGATCCAATTCTTTTTGGAGGGTATTAAAACTGTATTTTGTCGGGGTTTCTCTGGCAAGGGCCGTGCAGGTGACATTTCACTTTTGCCATAAAATTCTAAAAATACATTTGGGATAATTAAATGTAAAATTTATTTAAATTTTTATTATTATACCCTCCAAAAAAGAATTTGGAGGGTATAATCACTTTGTCATTCCGTTTGTAACGCATCGAAATATCCATCTCAGACCCCATAAAGTATATATATTCTTGATCAGTGATGAAATCTAAGACGAACTGAGCATGTCCGTCCGTCTGTGGAAATCACGATTCAGTCCAAACGAAAAGAGCTAGACTCTTGAAATTTGGCATAAATATATTTTGAAGCTTAGAGCAGGTTAAGTTCGGAGATGGGCTAAATCGGGCAAGAGGGAAAAAAGTTCCCCTAGGAAGAACTAAACCAACCCAGAAAAAACTACATAATTTTTAAAGTTTTTTGGTTATTTTGTTAAGCAAATGATGTATTTTTATGTCAAATACGGTCCAACGCCTTAAACTTGGAGCCATTAAATAAAATAAAAATATTTTTTGACCCCGCCCACTTCAGTGGGCGTTATTATAGGCAAAAATAGCATAAAAATTTAACAAATTGTTTTACTTAAGCCTACATTCCTTAAAAATAACACTTTTAAGCTTTAATGACGAAGCTGAAACGAAACCTGGTACGACTCTGCCCTACCCCCTCCTTCCCCTTCGCCCCCTAAATGACCCTACCAAAAAAAAATTTTTTTTTTAAATTTTGTATATAATCATTCAAAGCATTTATGTTTACAGTTTTATGACTGCCGATTTCTGTCCTACCCCCCCCCCCATCTTCCTTTGCCCCCTAAATGACCCTACAAAAAAAAAAAATTTTTTTTTAAATTTTGTATATAATCATACCAAGCATTTATCTTTAGAGTTTTATGACTGCCGATTTCTGCCCTACCCCCCCCCCCTCTCTTCCTTTGCCCCCTAAATGACCCTACCAAAAAAAATTTTTTTTTTAATTTTGTATATAATCATCCCAAGCATTTATCTTTAGAGTTTTATGACTGCCGATTTTTGCCCTAACCCCCCTCCCCTCTTCCTTTGCCACCTGAATGCCCCTGCCAAAAAATTTTTTTTTTTTAATTTTGTATACAATCATCCCAAGCATTTATCTTTAGAGTTTTATGACTGCCTGTTGCTGCCCTACCCCCTCCTCCCCCTTTTCCCGCTAAATGACCCTATTAAAAATATATAAAAATTTTTTTTAATTTTGTGTATAATCATCCCAAGCATTTATTTTTAGAGTTTTAAGTCTACCTGTTTCTGCCCTACCCCTTCTCCCCCTTTGCCCTCTAAATGACCCTATCAAAAAAAAGAAATTTTAATTTTGTATATAATTATCCCAAGCATTTATTTTTAAAATGTTATGACAAAGGTGAAATGTTTCCCCCACAGCCCTTGCCAGAGCGACCCCGCCAAAATACAGTTTTTATACACTCCAAAGAGAATTGTGATGAAGTCTAAGACGGTCTAGCAATGCCCATACGTTCGTCTGTGGAAAACATGATATTGTATATATTTGAACCCCGCCCCCTTTAGTGGGCGTTGACGTACGATGTTATATAAAGGAACTCTGTCCCACCAAGTTAAACATTTCAAATTCACTTACTAAATATATGGAAGGTATTTAAGATTCGACCCGGTCGAATATAACGTTTTTACTTGTTTTTTTTTATAGGGTCATTTGGGTGGCAAAAGGGGGGGAGGGGGTAGGGCAGAGGAGTATCAGGTTACGTCTCTGCTTCGTCACTAAAGCTTAAATATGTCATTTTTAAGGGACGTAGACTTAAGTAAATCAATTTGTTACATTTTTACACTATTTTTGAATATAATAACGCCCACTTAAGGTGGCGGGGTCCAAAAATTAATTTTTTTGATTTTATGCCTCCAAAATTAACGCGTTGGACCTTCTTTGACATAAAAATATATCATTTGTCTAGCAAAATTACAAAAAAACTATGCTATTTTTTAGAGGTTTGTTTAGTTCTTCTTAGGGGAACTTTTTTCCCTCTAGCATGATTCAGTCCATTTTCTAACTTGCCCTGTGCTATCCTTCAAGGTATGAGTATATTTATTCCAAATTTCAAGAGTCTGGCTCTTTTTCTTTGGACTGAGTCGTGATTTCCACAGACGGACGGACGGACGGACATGCTCAGATCGTCCTAGATTTCATCACTGATCAAGAATATACTTTATGGGGTCTCAGATGGATATTTCGCTGCGTTACGAACGGAATGACAAAGTGAATATACCCTTCAAATTTTTTTTTGGGGGGTATAAAAAGGGGTGGGCAAATTTGAGGTTAGTAGCTGAACTGTCTTAAAAACACCACCTTTTTTTTTGACAAATTCAGTTTTATTGATACGAAACTGAAATTAGAAAAATGGCAATTGATAATGGAATATGATATCGGGCAATTGCTCACCTCTAGCACGTCGACAGACGTTCGCTCTTTTCACAAAATTTTGAACCACATTTTGCAACGAAGCATCGCTTATCTCGTCAGTTGGTTGTGGTTTGTTCGCGTTACCCAGGTCTTTTAAATAGCCCCAGGGGAAAATAATTCAGCGCCGTTAAATCACAAGAAGGAAGCGGCCAATTGACATCACCCAATCGAGAAGTTACTCCACCGGGAAATTTTAAATGCAATAACTGCATTGCGTCGTCTGCTGTGTGCGTTAGGGTGACGTTTTGTTGAAATTCAAAATCAGTGATATCAATATTAGCCAATTGTGATAAAAAAAATCTGTTATCATGGTTTGGTAGCACAGAGAATTCACTCTCGGTGACGGTGTTTCATTGGTCATTTCCGAAAAAATATGGGTCAATGATGCCGCCTGACCATGGATGTAACTTTCTTTGGATGTAATGGTTTTTCGAGCACAGTTTTTGGATTTTATAAGCTCCATTGTGACAATTTTGTTAGTTTACTCACAGGCGTAATTGAAAATGGGCCTCATCACTACAGATGATTTTGTTGAAAAATACGTTGTTTTCGTTCGGTTTTTCAAAGAGCCAATTCTTAAACTCTCGACGCAAACAATAGTCGGCTCGCTTTAATTTTTGAATGGGCTGAACTTTATAAGCGTGAATAGGAAGATCTTTAAGCAAAATGTTGCCCAAAGTGCCCCTGGTGATCTTTAATTGTTGTGAACATCGACCAGTTGATATTCCAGGCTCATTCTGCCGTGTTTTCATCACTAAGAGTGAATTGTTTTGTTCTGTTGCCAACAAGAGTATCGTGAGCCTTGTATTTAGCGATTTAATAGTGCTTCAGGGGTCTCAAAATGAGCCTCATTACGATGAAGAGCTGCTCGAATTTTATGAAGTGATACTGTAAAATTGTCACCATTTTGACAGTAAATTTTCTCATATAAAGTTTTTCGTTCAATGATGTAGTATTCTACAGTTGAAATTTCCCAAGTTTTTACTAAATAAATGTCAAAAGATGGCAGCTCAATTCTTGACATTTCATGATTTGACAGCCAATTTGCTTCCTAACCTCAAATTTGCCCATCCTGTAGGTATTTTTTTTTATGAAAAGAAAATCCTGTGCAAACGGGTACAACTAACAATTAGGCTTAACGCTTATCAAGTTAAAATTTATTTGCCAAAAAAAGCGATTGCTTTTAATAAATATTCAAAAGCATTATACCCTAGAGGCAGTTGTCAAGTTCACCTAAATTGATCTTTGTGATAAAAAATTATCAGATATTTCAGAATTGTAGGAACCATGCAAATAGCAAATTTATTTTGCTATTACAAATAAATAACCAATAAAATTACGGTTAAACACATCGTAAGTATTAAAAAAAGGTTTGAAAGTTTATTTGCCGCAAATGAAAACACATGTTCAGAAATGTTCAATAGATACCGAGAATACACAAATACATTTGAATCTTGAAGATACAATTATTATATTTGAAACAAACTTTATCCTTGGCTTATAGAGCTTCAGCAGGATGTGGGTGGATATCAGTCGATAGCATTGTTGTGGCGTATAATATTTTCTATTAATTTTTTTTTCATATTATATTTTCTACTCTTTTATAGCTCTTGCCACACCTGACACATCTTTCTATTGCTGATATGGGAATATTGCCTGTCGGTTTGCTAGTGCCATTCAAGCATTTGCGTTATTTAAATATTTCTGGTAATCACCTGGATATCATGTCCTTACAAGTCATTGAGCCCTGTCAGGAGTTAGAGGTAAGTGTAACACTCACTGTATTTTTTCCTTCCGCAGTATTATTTTATATTTGCTGAATGTTATTGTAATTCATATAAGCCCGGCAAACAACATGAATGACAGAGTATGTGTATTTATGCAAAAGGTTGTTATAAAAGGATGATTATAATGTGCTCACACATACACACATGAGGTTTTCCGAGTGCGTAAGGGATATGTTTTTATACAAGCTGCCAGCCATGTGGTTTTAAAGTGATAATGTTGTTGGTTCCTGTTAAATTGTTGAAGCACAGGGATAAGAAAACAATAAAATGCAATCATTTGTGACTTATAAGGAATACATTTCCAAAATGTACACACATAAATACATATAAGTATGTGTGTGCATATGTTCTTACTTCGGTAATGGTTTTGCAAATAAAATAATTTCATATTGTTCTTTTCTTGTTGTTGTTGGTATGAAATACAGAAATATAAAAAAGGGGGAGATAAGGAGAATATTTAACATAAATATGGAATATAAATAAGTGTTATTATACTTTTAATACCCACAACATATTATATATAAAGTTATCAGTGAACGAAATAAATAAAATATCTATATTTCAATATGTTGAATACTAAAATACACACAACAATTTAGTCATGTTATTACAGCTCTTGTTTAGACTTTCAATTGACATATAGTAATCAATTAAAATAAATTCATTTTTATAACTATTAAATTCAATTGAGTAACTGTTCGAAAATTTGTTTAAATTCGGAAAGACCAGGGGGGTTATTCTGTAATGCGATGCGAATGAAAAACTGAACGCATTTGTATGTCATTTACATTGAAATGCGAAAGCAATTCCTTTCGCATCGCATTACAGAATAACCACCCTGAAAAATATTTCAAGACAAAAAGCAAAGTCAATATAATTTTTTAATTATTCAACTTAAACAGCAGAGCAGAACCGCTGATTTCGTAACCAATTTTTATACCCTTCACAAAAAAGTGAAAGGGTATATATAGGTTTGTCATTCCGTGTGTAATTTCTTCGATATGCACATGGGACCCCATAAACTATATATATTCTGGATCCTTATGAATAGCGATGACGATTGAGTGATGACCGTCTGTCCGTCCGTCTGTACGTGAAATCGGTTTTCCCAAGCCCCCAGAAGAGCTAGAGACTTCGTTCTTGGACCGTTTTATTGGAAATGAACTTAAATAGGCAGAAAGATCCGAAGTATGGTTCCAAAGCTGGGAAGCTTACATCTATTTCTCGACGCAAAATTTAGACCAAAAATCAATTATTTTTTTAATGTTTGTAAATTAAACCTAATTCGTGCTTTGGGGAGCCTCAATGGTCTATTAAAAACTAAAAAAATAAAAAATTTTTTTTCAGGGATCGGAAATAAAATTTTTTTTTCGGCTTCTTCCGTATTTTGTAGTACATGTAGTAACTAAAATTGTTAAAAATTTCAAGTTTTTCTTTTACAAAACCACTTTATACGTCATGAAGATTTGCATTTGCCAAAAAAAAATTTTTTGCTTTCAGGGGTGGGAAATTCAATTGTTTTTATATATTAAAATAATCAAACAGGCAACTGATGTTGTTTTTTTTTTTGTTTTTTGCTAACTAAAACTGTCTTATAATTTAGGAAGAACAAAATTGGTATTAAAATTCAAAAATAAAAAATAAAGTCACTGAAAAAAACCAAAATTGGGAACTTATATGGTTACTTTTATGTACTAAAAAATTTCGATTTTCTAACCCTGGAACCGAATTTATAATTTTTTGATACTAGTTTAATTTATACTGATATATCAAAGAGGTTTAATTGACTAAAAGCAAAAAATTTTAAATTTATGTATGAACTTTTATGTACGAAAAATATTTCGATTTTCCAACTCTGGAAGCGAATTTTTATTTTTTACCAATGCAATTCTTAGTATCATAGTTTTACTTGACAAAAAAATTAAAATTTTTAAACTTTTTGGTCACTTTCATGTACTATAAAATATTTCATTTGTCCAACCCTGGAATCGAAATTTTTATTTTTTAAGATTTTAATACCAATTTTGTTCTTCCTGAATTATAAAACAGCTTTAATTACCAAAAAGAAACAACGTCAATTGGCTTTTTGGTTACTTTTATGCAGAATAAATATTCCAATTTCCCAACCCTGGAAACGAAATTTAATTTTTTTTTTACCAATGCAACTCTTAGTGAGGCATAAAATAGTTTTATTTAAGAAAAACTTAATATTTGTAAAAATTTAGGTCATTTTTATGTACCACAAAATATTGCAGTTATCCAACTCTGGAATCTAAATTTTGATTTTGTTTTAATTTTTGATACCAATTTTGTTGTTGCTGAACTAAAAAATAGTTTTAATTAGTAAAAAAAAACAACGTCAATTGCCTTTTTGGTTACTTTTATGTATAAAAAATAAATAAATTTCTCAACCCTGGAAGCGAAATTTTAATTTTTAAAAATTTTCTTTTTCAATGCAAATCTTCATGAGGTATAAGGTAGTTTTGTTTAAGGAAAACTCGAATTTCGCAACCATTTTGGTTATTACATGTACTACAAAATATTGCATGTACCAAAAAAAAATTAATTTTTCCAACCCTGGAAACGAAATTTTAATTTTTTTTCTTTTTTTATCAGTGCAACGGTTCTTGAGGTATAATGTAGTTTTATTTAAGAAAAATTGCAAATTTTTTACCATTTTGGTAACTTTCATGTACCATAAAATATTGCACTTGTCCATCTATGGACTCTAAATTTTATTTTTGAATTTTTGATACCAATTTTGTTCTTCCTAAATTATAAAACAGTTTCAGTTAGCAAAAAAAAACAACATCAGTTGACTGTTTGATTACTTTCACGTATAAAAAGGAATCCAATTTCCCACCCCTGGAAGAAAAATTTGAATTTAAAAAATTTATTTTTGGCCAATGCAAATCTTCATGACGTATAAAGAGGTTTTGTAAAAGAAAAACTTGAAATTTTAAATAATTTTAGTTACTACATGTACTACAAAATACGGAATAGGCAGAAAAAAAATGTTTAAGTTCCCATCCCTAGAAAATTTTTTTTATTTTTTTAGTTTTTAATAGACCATTGAGGCTCCCCAAAGCACGAAATAATTAACAAACATTAAAAAAAATAATTGATTTTTGGTATAAATTTTGCGTCGAGAAATAGGTGTAAGCTTCCCAGCTCTGGAATCATACTTCGGATCTTTCTGAATTTCAATAGCACTCTATTTAAGTTCATTTCCAATCCAACGGTCCAAGAACGAAGTCTCTAGCTCTTCTGGGGTCTTGGGAAAATTTCACTTACAGACGGAGGAACAGACGGACATCGCTCAATCGTCATCGCTATTCATAAGGATCCAGAATATATATACTTTATGGGGTGCCATGTGCATATCGAAGAAATTACACTCGGAATGACAAACCTATATATATCCTTTCACTTTTTTGTGAAGGGTATAAAAATGAAAATTTCGGAGGCCCATAACTCGAAAACAATGTATTTCTGAGACTTTCACCATGAAAATTTTCGTCTTATTTTTCAATTTTATATCGATATGCGTAATTTCATCTCAATCGGAAGTGCGTAGCTAAAGTGTATTTAAGATACAACCTCTAAATATTCATCTTTTAAAATAATTTCGCTATTCTTAGAGTTCAGTGGCTTAAAATGCATGAGATCTTCAATCATTTTTGTTTGCAAAATCAAAAAATAAGCTATTTAAAAAAAAGAAGTTTTAATGTGTGTTTGTTAAAATGAGTCATCTTGTCCTTCGGAAGACCCTTCTTTGGAAACCACACAAATATGGTATGAACCAACTCAAATACGGAAATTAGGGAAAACTGAATGTGCAAAAATCTTTTGAATTTCAGTACCAGAATATTTGGGTAAATATGAAAAGATACTAGAAGCTGTACTCAAATATAATTTATTATTACCAAACACAACATTCAGCAAAAGAACAAAACAAAAAACAAGCAGGAATAAAAAATGTTCAATAAGTATTTTTTTTCTGTGCAGAAGAAGAAAGCCAAACAATGTCTGTTGTTAAATGTTTTCATTTCAGGCATGTTCACCGATTTACAGCAGTAAGCTGCAGCTGTTGCAAACAGTTTACATGCTCTTGCTGCTGATATGTGAGTGCCAAATACAAAAACAAAAATACAAGAGCAAAGCGTGCGGAGACAAATTGTTGCTGCCCAACAAATTTATGACAGCAAGAAAAACATAGAAGTATTTATGACTTACCCAGACCAAATTCTATAATCTTACCACCAAATGTTTAAGTTAAAAGAACCCGAGTCATAAAGTAATAAACCACTTTAGTCAACTTCAAATTTATTTCTCAATTTTCTAATACCAAAATATATCCTTTAGAGTCCAGTTGGATCGGACTGAGCATCTACTGATTTATTATAACAAGGCCGTATATGAATTAATTACGAAACAATATGAGTTGTTCGGAGAGCAACCAGTACAAATTAAATGAAACAATTATAAACAGAGTCTATGACGGCTCTTATCAACAGAACAAAAATAAAATAAGAAAATCTGTAGAGTATGTGGTGCTGACTGAAAACCTCATGACGACTAAGGCCATGAGTTCGATGGCAGTTTCAGGCGGGGGGCATCAATATTGTAACTGCTTTGCGATGTATAATAGTGTGCGAATGTTTTAATTGTTGTTGGATTTTTTAACAGCGTGTTTTTTTAGATGTCACAACGCCAGAGCAAAGCGTGCAAATTGTAGAAATTTCTTACCGCCGTGTGGTTGAACACACTTTTATCATTTGTCAACTTTCACCATATATAAAACACAAACATATATAAATAATTATATGTTTAATGCTTTTATCTTAAGATTTTGTCTCTTACAAATAGAAAAAAATTATTAAAAATATTTTTTAAGCTTGCCACTTTTTTACAAAATTTGGTTTAAAAATTGTCCAAAAATTGACTAAATTTGAATCCGTTGTACAATTTATATAAACAACTGAAAATAATTTTATATGTGTTACCGTGTATTGCCAAACGTCCAAAGTAAACTCTAAAGCTATTTATCTACTGCTCTGTTGAACACATGTATCGTAAGGTAACGGTAAATATTGGCGTGTGTTTCACCACACGCTGGTAACGATAGTAACATCCCAATTGGCAAAACCGTCTTAGACGACAAAGTCTTCGACGATTTATGTACGATTTGTCCTCTTTGTTCAATTTTTCTTAAGACGTAGGCGACAGGATGGGCGACAATGTCTTTTATATTGTCTTTAAACTGTTGATTTTTTATCTTTTGCTTAAGTTTTCTATAAACGTCGTCGACAATGTCTTCTGTCGAGTCTTCAAACTGTTTAAGAATCAAGGAATTTGAAATAACGGAACTTTGAAAAGAAAACAAAAATGTTAATATAGGCTAATTGTTCGAAATTTTAATTTAAATCTCAGAAAGACATGATAAATATTCCAAGTCACAAAGGCAAGTCAACATCAGTTTTATTCAACTTACACAGCAGAGCACACTGCTAAGCCACCTAATAAGTGGTGACAAACACAATACACATGAGCAATGATGATGAAAGGGTTGCGTCTTTCGAAAACAGCTGTTCTGCTCTGCTGTGTAAGTTGAATAAAACTGATGTTGACTTGCCTTTGTGCCTTGGAATATTTATCATGTCTTTCTGAGATTTAAATTAAAATTTCGAACAATTAGCCTATAGAATCTTAATTCAAATTTAATATAGCAATATAAAATGTTCGTTAAAATTCTTACTACATAAAAATGTTAATAGTTTTGATTGCGCATTTTTGTTCAGTTGTATTTTATAAACAGTGAGTGAAGGTAAATTTTAACAAGTTTTTTAACGGCAATTACATTAAGCAAATAAAAAGTATATGTATATGAAAAACTATGAATTTATACTTCTTATCTTATTTTTGTTAGTGACTTTTGACTATGTGTTCGTCGACGAAATGGTGGAGGAATTTGTCGCTCCTGCATTCGTCGATGACAATGTAGAGGTATTTGTCGCTTATTTGTTCGTCGACGACGAGTTACAGGAAATTGTCGCTCATACGGTCGTCGACGATGAATTGCAGGAATTTGTCGCTCATGCAGCCGTCGACGAATTTGTGGCCATTTGTTCGAAAATTTCGTCGACGATTTGCTTCAGCTGTCTTTAACATGTCTTCGGCGATTTTCTATTGTCTTGTACCCGTCGTGTAAGATGTCTTGCAGACATGGCCAACTGGGATTGGGCATTTGATATTTTTTGTATCAGTAGTCGCGTGTTTTTTGATCGAGCAAGTGTTATTTTATTTTACAAAATTGTGTGTTCTTGTTATCAGTGGCTTCTTGATATATCAAATTAGTTGATTTTTATTAAAAATAAGAGTGATATATTATAAAATGTCGCGGCGAGAGTACCTTACAAACGCAGAATTATTTATTTATTTATTTATTTAAATGTTTCAGTCTATGGTCACAAAACCTTCCAGACTATGACTAACATGAGAACTTAAAAACTAGTAGTTATAAAACAAATGTTGAATAAAAAATTATATTTTACAATATACATTACAAAAAACAAAAACGATGAGATTACATTACAAATTATATTAATTATATTATTAGACTAGAAATAAGAAGTTTAAACTGCATTTTGTCCGTGCTGAATTCAATAAAAGAATTATCCCGTTTTTGCAGATTAACATTGATTTTATTAAGGTTAGCAAAAGCACGAGTTAGAGTGCCATTACGAGCATAATTAGTTCGATGAAAAGGTACCTCAAAGAGCCTAGCCAACCTAAGATTCCTACGTGGAATATAAAACGGTATACAGCTAAGCAAATCAGGACAGTCAATGCAACCATTAACAATATCATACACCATGAGGGCTGATTGTAATTCTCTACGAAATTCTAAGGTACGAAGCCCTATAAAAAGGCATTTAGACTCATATGGGACAGTAGATAAATACGGTAGCGACCGTGTAGCAAACTTAATGAAAACGCGCTGCAGTCTCTCAATACGGAAAACTAGATTGGAAACATGAGGATTCCATATCACAGCCGCATATTCTAATTTAGACCGTACGAAGGATGTATATATATACTTCAGTGTATAAGGGTCAGTAAATTCCGAGCAGATTCTCTTCAAAAAGCCAAGCACCTTATACGCTCTTGGAAGCATATACTCAACATGAGCCACAAACGATAGCGAGCTATCGAAAACCACACCTAAGTCAAGTTTTGAATCAGATTTGCACAATGAGATACCACTAATATTAAAAGAAACCGATACGGGACTCTGAGTTCTGCTATACGAAACATGCGAACACTTACTAATATTTAATTGTAAATGATTCAAGCTGCACCAGTTGATTAAATTATTGAGCTCATTCTGCATTATATGCACATCATTAATCGAGTCCAACTTCATAAAATTTTAAATCATCAGCATATAAAAGATAATCTGACTTTAAGAAACAACAACCAATATCATTAATAAATAAGTTAAATAATAATGGGCCAAGTATGCTACCCTGAGGTACACCAGACGTTTGTAAGTATGGTTTTGAAGTGTAACCCTCGACATGCACAGTACAAATTCTCTCAGATAAATAAGAATTTATCCATTTCAAGAAACTCGAATGGAATCCCAATGAGTCCAACTTGCGCAAGAGAATAGTATGCGATAATTTGTCAAACGCCTTAGAGAAATCAGTATAAATTGCTTCAACTTGACCCCCACATTCAAGTGCTCCCAAACAGTATTCACTGAAGAGTGTAAGATTTGTAATTGTAGACCTCCCAGGATAAAAACCATGCTGATTGGGAGATATCCATGGCTTAACTTGAAAAAATAATTTTTTATGAATAATGCGCTCAAAAATTTTAGAGACACATGACAATTTCGAAATAGGCCTATAGCATGATATATCATCTCTCTTTCCATCCTTAAAGACAGGAGTGACCACTGCAGATTTCCATCTACTAACAAATTCCCCCTCTTGGAGCGATAGATTAAAGATAAAAGTTAAGACTGGTGTTAAAGATTTAGAAGTTCTCTTTAAAAAATAAGTACAAAGACCATCCAAATCGGATTTATAACTTAATTTGACCTGAGAAATTGCATCTGTTAAATCATCCTCAGATACAACCAGTGAACCAATATTTAATCTTGAAAACGCATCTGCACTGTAAATGGCATTGCCACCAACCGGCTCGAAGTTAGAACTAAAAAAGGATGCAAACATATTAACCACTTCATCACCCGATTTAGAAATGGTACCATCAAAGCACATAGTAGATGGAATATCGGACACCTGTCTCTTAGACTTCACAAAGGACCAAAAAGATTTCGGGTTATTCCTAATTTCCTGTTCCTTCGTCAAGAGAAATTGTTTATAGAGAAATTTATTTAAGAAGTTAAACTCCCGACTATAATGTATAAATTTTGATTGGCATTCATAATCCCCAGTACTAATGAACTTCTTATGAAATTTGTTACGCAGGTTTTTAAGTTTTTTAAGACCCCGAGTGTACCAAGGAAGCTTATACGGCTTAATGCTCTTAGTGGGTGCTGTTGGCTGAAGTAGTAGAACACGAGACTATGAAACGGAGGGTCGTGAGTTCGAGCCCGCTCTGAGTCATGAAATATTGTGTTGAATTCTTCTGATCAGCATTAGTGCGTGGTTGTGTTAGTTGTTGCCAGCCTGTTTTCAGTGATGAAGGCATAGTACTGATCACTGAACATAATTGGCAGCGACTGACACAATCATGTACTAAAAAGCAGAGTAACAGCACCCACCTTCGTCGGCCCTGTAGCAAAAATTAGCCGGCGAAGTAAAAGGTTGAAATGGCTACAAGAAAAAAAAAAAAAAAAAAAAACTGTCTATCTTCTCATCTTTCCCAATCTGTCTCCTCAATACTATGCCCTCGTTTCTAGTTCCAGCGCAATGCACTGCATATGTAGGGGTTATCCCCTGAGTGCTGGTCCTACTCCTAAAAAAAAAAAAAAAAAAAAAAATTAACAGAACAAATATCGAGTATTTTCTTTAAAAATATCTCGTAGCACTCAAACGTTTTCAGACCAGTAAACATGTCCATCCAATCCATCGAATCAAAAATTGAATTCAGCACATCAAAATTACACGATTTAAAGTTAAGATTATCACTAGTTAAACAATGCGAATTATTAAAAATTACAAGACATTATTGATAACTGGAACGATGAAGAATATTATCATCAAGAAGAGAGAGCGTGTGGAATTGATTCTGTTATTTGTTTGCCGCCGGATAATACCGCAGGTGATTCCGATTGTGAAATAATAGACGATGAAAAAATATTAACGAATATTACTTGCGACGAAAGCCCATTGACTGAAGTAGCAGGTATAGTTTTTCATTGTGTTCCTTTTGCTCGGTTACAACAATTATATGTGTCTCTATAGGAACAATTGAAGTAATTTACAAATCGGTTATTGACGATTATGGTGGTCCGCAAGTCACACTCACCCAAGAGAAATAACATCCATCAATATCAAAAGGAAACCCCGAATATAGTCCGTTAACTGATTTTAAACCGGTTTGGAAAAAACCAAGCGAACAGCCTACGATATTTATCCGGTACATTATCCATTAAAAAAAGATAAACAGGAACCACTGTTTCAAATTATAAGCGAGAAAAGCCCAATAGAGTTATTTAAATTGTTTTTTGACGATGAAATAATTGCCGAACTTGTAGATGAAACAAATCGATATGCAACCCAAAAGAATATCACCAAATTTTGCGACAAATATCTTATGCAACGTTTTATGAGTATTCTTCTATTTTCTGGATATCATAATATCCCACAAACCACATTATATTGGAGCTTAGACCCAGCTTTTGGTATTCCTTTAATTCGTCAAACAATGCCAAGGAATATGTTTGCAAAAATAAAATCAAACTTCCATATCGCAAACAATGATAGTTTAAATATATCTGACAAATTCGCGAAGGTCAGGCCGTTATTTGACATGCTCAACAAACGTTATATGCAGTTTGGTATTTTTGCAGAGCATTTGTCTATCGATGAGACGATGGTACCTTACTTCGGCCGCCATTCTGCGAAAATGTTTATACGCGGAAAACCAATCCGTTTCGGTTATAAACTGTGGGCTCTTTGCTCGAGTAGTGGCTACAGGTTCCAGTTTATCCCATATTCGGGTTCATCTGCCATCTACAATAAAAGCTTGGGACTTGGCGCATCGGTCATAATGTAACTGTTGTCGCATTGTGAGAGTACAACGTAAATAATTGTTCTATTCGTTAAACTCATCGCGAGCTTCTTGCATTTTATGACGTACATAATCGTCCTTCGTATCGGAAAGCATTGAAGATGATCCTAATCAGTTAATTCGTGGCCCTTTTCAGCAATTGGGCTTGGGTTCTTTCCCTTTATGGAAGTTTTTTTCAGTTTTTTGAAAATTGGTGTTCCAGATTGCGCATTCTACGCGTCAACCGCACAGTGGGATTTTTTGTGCAATAAGTAATTTTTTCGACACATAAAATGTAAAAATTTAATGATGCAGTTTTGTATTTTGTAATTGATTTTGTATCCCAAAAAACGTTTATTTGTCTTTGAAATAATGAAGTAAAGTCACATGTAAATTTTGGATCAAAATATTTGAAAACTGTTTACGCACTTATATAGTGTTTGTACGTAAGATAATTTTTTTGCTCTGATTTAAATAGTGATTTTTTTCAAATATAGCCTTCTGCGTATTTAAAAAAAAATTATAAAGTTCGCTTATATGGTTTAGAAAATATGATAGAATAAAATTTTTTCAATAATGTGTCGTGATTGGAAACTTCTTTGGAAGAAAAAAAAGGGTTGCTCGGTCGTGCTAGGTGCTCCCGCTATAATAAAATGAAAGTTAAGACTCCATATTATCAGTTAAAAAAAGGTTTAAATAATTAATAATCTTTTATAATATCATAAAATTTGTATCCAACTTCATGAAATTTTTATAAAATAATTAGTTTTGGTAAAGAAACAAAAAGTTGTGGAAAAAATATAATATGTGTTATATGGGCGGTGAGTGTTAGGCGATAATTGAGGTAATAAAAGGCTCTATGCCAAATTTCAAAAACTTTAGGCCAAAAATAAATTTTGGGTTCTATGGGCGGTGGGTAGTGGGCGTGGTCAATTTTTATGAAACTTTATTTTATTTTTAATTGAGGTAATAAACGGCTCTGTGCCAAATTTCAAAAACTTTGGGCCAAACATAAATTTTGGGTTCTATGGGCGGTGTGTAGTGGGCGTGGTCAATTTTAATCAAACTTTATTTTATTTTTAATTGAGGTAATAAACGGCTCTGTGCCAAATTTCAAAAACTTTGGGCCAAACATAAATTTTGGGTTCTATGGGCGGTGTGTAGTGGGCGTGGTCAATTTTAATGAAACTTTATTTTATTTTTAATTGAGGTAATAAACGGCTCTGTGCCAAATTTCAAAAACTTTGGGCCAAACATAAATTTTGGGTTCTATGGGCGGTGTGTAGTGGGCGTGGTCAATTTTAATGAAACTTTATTTTATTTTTAATTGAGGTAATAAACGGCTCTGTGCCAAATTTCAAAAACTTTGGGCCAAAAATAAATTTTGGGTTCTATGGGCGGTGTGTAGTGGGCGTGGTCAATTTTAATGAAACTTTATTTTATTTTTAATTGAGGTAATAAACGGCTCTGTGCCAAATTTCAAAAACTTTGGGCCAAACATAAATTTTGTTTTCTATGGGCGGTGGGTAGTGGGCGTGGCCAATTTTAATGAAACTTTATATTTTTTTAATTGAGCTAACCAAACGCTCAACATTCCAAAACATTGCATGAACAAATCCCACTGTGAGCCGTGGCAGCCACATGACAGAAATCATATTTAAATATTAATTTCATAAAAGTTCCTTTCCAATAAAGCCCGTTTCATTGATATTAAAAATACAGGGTAGCGCAGAATGAGCTACATGGTTGAAAAGATTTATAACTTTTTTATTTATGCGGTTATTATATTTTTTTTATACATTTATTTATTATTAGGGAATTTTTTGCAATTATATTTGGAAAATGATATCCTGTAAGTGAGGTCGATTTTATCCTTCACACATACGTCTCTTTTTAGCAAATTTTCCATAACTTTTTGCAAAATTTCGGGTCTAATGGCCATGATATCATTCCGAATGTTGGTTTTTAGTTGGAGTATGGCTCTTGGTTTGTTAGCACACTCTTTCTTTCAAATATCCCCAAAGAAAACTGTCAGGAGCTCTTACATCTGGTGAACATGGAGGCCAGTCAAAATCACTTGTGCGATAGTTGTGCTGTGTCAACACAATAGACTGTTGGTTTGAAAAATAAAATTCAATTATTTTTGTTCTTTGTTCGATCGTTTAATGATTCTGCGCCACCCTGTACATTTCTTTGTTTCATTATGACATATACTTGTGACACTCTATAAAAAGCAACCTTTACATATAATTACTTTAAAAGAGCACAGCGATAGCACTATCCCAAAAATTAAACGAAATATGCAATGAACGAAGCGAAATAGGAAATAATGAATACATAAAATGTAATAAGAAAACCAATTAGAAGTGACGCACGAGGGTAGGTCAATAAGTCCGTGACTATTTTTTTAATGAAACACAATTTTTTATATAAAGTGTTTTTTATTTTTCCACATAGTCCCCTTTGACCTCTAAACACTTGGTACAACGTTTCTCCAATATTTTGATTCCTTCCGAAAAATATGATTTATCGAAGTCATCACAATGGGCATTTGCTTGTGAAACAATTTCGTTGGAGTCACATCTCCTTCTGCCGATAAATTTCTTCAAGTTTGCGAACAAGAAATAGTCACTCTGGAAAACCTTTGCATTGTGAGATCTCTGAGCCATGAGAGATGTTTATGGCTCCCACAATCTCTATCACCTTCAATCTCCGACCGGGTAAAACGATATCTTGAATTTTTTCATTTCTTTCGCATCTAGAGAACTCAACTTCAGTAAAAAAAATTCTTACAGCAACCCCACATTATTTATCAAGCTTAGCCTTGGTTTGAGTGATAGTTAATTAGTAATGAGCACACACAAATTAAGTTTTTCCCATTTTCTTCTCAAAGCGCGGAAAAGGCTTCTATAAACAGATGTCAAACCCAAACTAAATGACGCAGCTTGTTGAAATTTCGCCAGAAGTCAACTTACAGTTGCCTATTGACAGCAGTAGTGTCTAAATTAAGAGACGATAAACTCAAAAGAGTTACGGAAATCAATTATCTATTTGGTTACTTTCATGCAGCAAAAAAGTTTCAATGCTACATATTTTGCACTTTTCAAAAAAAAAAATGGCAATATTATGGCATTTGGAAATAGTGAATTTATTAGAAATTACTCTACCATCTCTTACGAAAAATTATTTTTAATTTAAAAATGCGCCCAGTTGTAGTTTCTTAAGAAAACAGTGATAAAATGTTAAATTTTTTTAGAAAAGAAATCACCATACATTTTTGCTGTATTGTGCTAGAATTCATACTGGCTAGTTCTGAAAAAACACTCTGCACGATGATTTCTTTGTTTGCTGTCGTTCAGCACGACGTATGAGTGATCTATGCTTTGCAAGTTACAAGGCAATCACATGTTGCACATACGTCTGTAGCACGGATAATAAATACACCTCGAGGGTCTATTAAAAAATGCTAACAACCAATTTCCTCAAATATACTTTTTATACCCTTCACAAAAAAGTGAAATTTTTGTCATTCCGTGTGTAATTTCTTCGATATGCACATGGGACCCCCTAAAGTATATATATTCTGGATCCTTATGAATAGCGATGTCCGCCTGCCCGTCCGTCTGTACGGTTTTCCCAAGACCCCAGACGAGCTAGAGAAATAGAGTGCTATTGAAATTCAGAAAGATCCGAAGTATAGTTCCAGAGCTGGGAAGCTTACACCTATTTCTCGACGCAAAATTTATAGCAAAAATCAATTATTTTTTTTAATGTTTGTAAATTAAACCTATTTCGTGCTATGGGAAGCTTCAATCGACTATTAAAAACTAAAAAAATAAAAAAAATTTTCCAGGGATGGAAAATTACAAATTTTTTTTTGGCCCATTCCGTATTTTGTAGTACATGTAGTAACTCAAATTGTTACCTACTCTACCGTAGGTAGGGTGACTAGAATTCTATGGGGGGACCCAGATGGTAGTAGGACAAAGGAGGTCCTAACATTGAGTAGGCCAACACTACGGAGGTTGGTTTATTTAATAACAGGACATACAGAGTTAAGGACTCACCTGGCACGAATGGGTATCGTTGGCGATATAACATGCAGGGCCTGCCAGGAAGCAGCTTTTAGCCAAGTCAGGAGACAAACATTTAATCAGGAGATTATACAGGAGATGGAATTCCTTAGGGGCTCTAATTGGAAAGACTTAAGGAAGTACATTGAAAAAACTAGGTTCTTGCCGTAATCAAACTCAGAGGTTTTCATGGTATCGGTGGAGGCTCCCTACAGTGGAATGGGAACTCCTTATTATAGAGCGCACAACAGGCCTATGAGGCCTAAGTGTAATCCAGGACGGATTGGGATGCTTATGCCCCTCTTTCTCAACCTAACCTAACTAAAATTGTTAAAAATTTTAAGTTTTTCTTTTGCAAAACCTCTTTGCATTGGGCAAAAAAAATTTTTTTAATTAAAATTTTGCTTCCATTTTGAATATTTTTTATACATGAAAGTAATCAAACACGCAACTGATGTTGCTTTTTTTTGCTAACTGAAACTGTCTTAAAATTTAGGAAGACAAAATTGGTACCAGAAATCCAAAAATAAAAAATAAAATTTCGAATCCAGGGATGAGCAAGTGCAATATTTTATGGTACATGAAAGGGACCAAAATGGTAAAAAATTTTAAATGTGTCTTAAAGAAAACTACTTTATACCTCAAGAAGCGTTGCATTTTAAAAAAAGAGCAAAAAAAATTTCGTTTCCAGGGTTGGGAAAATGAGAGTTTTTTTTGGTACATGCAATTTTTTGTAGTACATGTAATAACCAAAATGGTTGCAAAATTCGAATTTTCCTTAAACAAAACTACTTCATACCTCATGAAGATTTGCATTGATAAAAAAGTTTTAAAAAATTAAAATTTCGCTTCCAGGGTTGGGAAGTTTAAATTTTTTTTTATTCATAATAGTAACCAAATAGGCAATTGACGTTGTTTTTTTTGCTATAAAATTATTTTATATTTTAGGAAGAACAAGATAGGTATCAACAATTTAAAAAAAAATCAAAATTTCGAATCCAGGGTTGGACAAGTGCAATATTTTATAGTTCATGAAGGTGACCAAAATGGTTGAAAATTGTAAATATTTCCTAAATAACACTACTTTATACCTCATGAAGAGTTGCATGGGTAAAAAATAATAAACAAATAAATTAAAATTTCACTTCCAGGGTTGGGAAGTTTAAAGTATTTTTGGTATATGCAATATATTGTAGTACATGAAAGTGACCAAAATGGTTGCAAATTTTAAGTTTTTCTTAAATAAAGCGACTTTATACCGCACGAAGACTAGCATTGGTAAAAAAATTAAAATTTCGCTTCCAGGGCTGGGAAATTGAAATTTTTTTATACATAAAAGTAACCAAAAAGGCAACTAACGTCGGTTTTTTAATAACTAAAACTGTTTTTTAGTTCAGGAAAAACAAAATTGGATCGAAAACTAAAAAAAAATCTAAATTTGATTTCCAGGGTTGGATAACTGCAATATTTTGTAGTACATGAAAGCGACCAAAATTGTTACAAATATTAAGTTTTTCTTAAATAAAATTATGTCATGTCTCATTCAGAGTTGCATTGGTAAAAAAAAACCAAAAAAAATTAATATTCCGGTTCCAGGGTTGGAAAATCGAAATATTTTGGTACCTGTAAGTACCCACATAAATTCCCACTTTTGGTTTTATTTCAGTAAATTAAACATATTTTATACTTCGCTAAGAATAAAATTGGTATTAAAAAATTTTAAAAACTAAAAATTCGGTTCCAGGGTTGGATAATCGAAATTTTTTATTATATAAAATTAGCCATATAAATTCCTAATTTTGGGTTTTTGTGGATGAAATTTTTATTTTTTTTTTGTATACTTCGGGCAGAGTTAAATTGGTATTAAGAACCAAAAAAAATCTGCAAGACGATTTTACGGTTGGACAATTAGAACTTTTTGGGGTACATGAAACGAAGTTTTACTTTTTGTTTTTTTTTTAATAAACATATATAATAGTTTTGAAAGACGTTTAGAGGTATTAGAAATAAGAAAAGCCAAACATTTAGCTTAATAGCCGAAAAATTTAAACGTTTTCTTATATATAAAAGTAACCGAGAACATCATTTTGATTTTTTGATTAAACCTACTTTTTGTTTTGGCAACAAGGAAAGAAAGAAGAATTACATCTGTGAAGGGTATTTAAGATTCGGCACAGCCGAATATAGCACTTTTATTTGGTAATTTTTTTTTAAATATATATATATATATATTTCAAAAATTTGTGCATCATATTGTATACCAAATGTTTACTGGGCTTATCCTCAAAGAAATCTCCTTAAAATCTTATCTAAGAACTTGTGCAACTCCAAATGAACATAAATTTGACACACATACGCACTCATACAGGCTCGTGTCTGTTAACGGCAGTGTACATTTTTTTCCTCTGCTCGGCTGGCCCTGTTGTGTACTTGTATTTTTTGTCAACTTGTTTCCTCTTTTTTTTTTATTGCGAGTGCAGTACATTCTTTGCATTGTTAAATTTACAATTGCATACTCGTATGTGTGCACAGTGTATGTAAGTATTTCGGATAGATGTGTGTACCACCAGTAGGGTGCAGTACTGAAAAACCATTGATTTTAAGATACTTATAATACTAAAAATTTTGTTTGCCATCAAGCAGTGCAATAGTTATTTATCCCTTTTTATGATCTCACTGTTTTCTTGCATTTATTTTTCACTTAAATATCAATTCTAGAATATTTAACTTTTAATTAAAAGTCGTAAGCGTATATCATAATATTTTGTAGCTACAAGGAAACACGAAAATCCCCAAACACATACAAACATATTTTTCAATAAAATAAAAAGCCGTGGTGAAATGGATCGCAGCAGGCATTTTAATGATATTTGATGACTTAATGCCTGGATTTCGATATATTTTTATGTTGGATATATAATGAATTCCACATACAAATATAGTTTTTTATTAGCTGTTTTCTGGTACACCCTAATGTCTAACACACACGGAAATGTGACTGCTTGTGTGAACACATAAGCAAGTGTGACTGCCTCAGTGAGAAGAGTTGTGTATATTTTGATTATTGTAATCCAGCTTTTATTAAAATTTTCTGGCTCCTACAAACACAATGTTTTTATTTTTCGTTGCTCCACATGTATTATTAAACCATTTGCAAAGTGACCAAAATTAAAAATACAACAGCAAATTTTGTAACTAGAACCAAGAAAAATAGCAAAATTGCATGAATTGTAAACAAGTGAAATGCAGAGCACTAAAAAACATATTTCTTTGCAATGATCGTCGAAATAAATTACAAATACTCGTATTGGTTTTTATTAGATTTCTAAAGATTTTTTTTGGCAATTATATTAATCACTTGTGTCGTTGCTTGATATTATATATTTGTATTGAAATCTCAATACAATTTAAATGGACATTTCGATCGCTATCGAATGCCGTAATTTACTCCACGGTTTAGCTATTTAGTCAACAAAGAATTTGAGAATTGGGCTGAGCTTGACAGGCTAACGCATTTTTTCCCATCTTCCGGAATAGAATTAAGGTTTCATAATCCCGCAATATCATCTAGACACGCCTGGCAGACGCAAGCAAATCAGTTATTGTTTTAATACCCGTGTTACCGTTTGATTATTTTCTGCATGTCACAGTTTTCTCAATTTTTTTGGCTCCATACCTAAGCCAAACTTGGAATATTTATCATGTCTCTCTGAGATTTAAAACAAATTTCGAGCAATTAGCAATTAGCGATATGTCTCCCCCATGGCCCCTCCTAGAGCGACCCCAGCAAAATAGAGTTTTTATAGCCTCAATGGTCTATTAAAACTAAAAAGAAATTAAAATTTTTTTCCAGGGATGGGAAATAAAATTTTTTTTCGGCCTATTCCGTATATTGTAGTACATGAGTAACTAAAATTGTTGAAAATTTTAAGTTTTTCTTTAACAAAACCTCTTTATACGTCATGAAGATTTGCATTGGCCAAAAAAAAATTTTATCTAATTCAAATTTTGCCTCCAGGGATGGGAAATTGCTTTTTTTATACGTGAAAGTAATCAAACAGGCAACTGATGTTGTTCTTTTTTTTGCTAACTAAGCCTGTCTTATAATTTAGGAAGAACAAAATTGGTATCAAAAATTCAAAAATAAAATTTCGAATCCAGGGATGGACAAGTGCAATATTTAATAGTTCATGAAGGTGACCAAAATGGTTGAAATTTGTAAATTTTTCTTAAATAATACAACTTTATACATCATGAAGAGCTGGATTGGTTAAAAATAAAACAATAAAAATTAAAATTTCACTTCCAGGGTTGGGAACATGAAAGTGACCAAAATGGTTGCAAATATTAAGTTTTTCTTAAATAAAACGACTTTATACCTAATGAAGACTAGGATTGGTAAAAAAATTTTAATTTCGCTTCGTGTGATGGGAAATTGAAATTTTTTTGTACATAAATCTAACCAAAAAGCAACTAACGTCGGTTTTTTACTAACTAAAACAATTTTTTAGCTCAGAAAAATCAAAATTGGTATAAAAAATTAAAAAAAAGTACATTAAACTGATCAAAAATGTTACAAATATTATGTTTTTCTTAAATAAAATTATTTCATGCCTCATTAAAAGTTGCATTGGTAAAACAATTTAAATTTTGTTTCCAGGGTTGGAAAATTGAAATATATAAAAGTAATCAAATAGGCAATTGACGTTGTTGTTTTTGCTAATTCAAACTATTTTATAATTCAGGAAGAACAAAATTGGTATTATAATCTTAAAAAATCAAAATTTCGCCTCCAGGGTTGAACAAATAATATATTTTATGGTACGTGAAAGTGACCAAAAAGTTTAAAAATTTAAATTTTTTGTCAAGAAAAACTATGTTACATTTTTTAATTAAACCTACTTCCTGTTTTAGCAAGAAAGAAAGAAGAATTACGTCTGTGAAGGGTATTTAAGATTCGGCACAGCCGAATAAAGCACTTTTACTTGTGTTTTTTTCTTCAGGCTCTAGGTCTAAGAATTGAAAATAAACTCCGTGTTTTATGTTTTATTTTCGTATTCATTTATATATTTTATTTCAATATTATATAAAAATATATAAATGAATACGAAAATAAAACATAAAAAACTGAGTTTATTTTCAATTCTTAGAACTAGAGCCTGAAGAAAAAAAAATTAAGAATTTTAGTCAAAAATAAGGTCGAATAAAAAATTCAAAAAATTAATTATTAATAATATTTATTTATTTACTTTATTATTTGGAAAAAGGTTTAAGTGTTTCCACTCTGAAGCTGTATACTTTTATAATTTATACTAAACATAAATTTCTTTCAGCAACATGAAATCTGTTTAATATACAGAGAAAAATATTATTATTTTTTTTCTTTTTCTCTGTATAGTTACTATTGTCCAAGTCTGAAATCGTCTTTTTAATACAAATTTAGTTCTTTCTTAAGTATCAAATAGGTTATTTACAAAAAAAAAAAAAAAACTAGTAACTTATTTGATTTATTTTATGCACGAAAAGCATTTCAATTGTTCAACCCTGGAACTGCTTTTTTTATTTTCGGCACAAATTAGATTCTTCCTGAAGTATACAATAGTTTTAATTTATAAAAAAATAACAAAATAAGTGACCTATTTTGTTACTTCACTGTACCAAAAAAAAGTTTCAGTTGTCCAGTCCTGCAATCTTAATTCTCTTGTATATTTAATAAAAAGTTTATTCTTCGTTAAACATAAAAAGATTTATGGTTACTTTGATGCTGTTGGCTGTTGTTCTACTACACGAGTCTATGAAGCGGAGGGTCGTGAGTTTGAGCCCGCTTTGGGTCATGAAATATTGTGTTGAATTCTTCTGATCAGCATTAGTGCGTGGTTGTGTTAGTTGTTGCCAGCCTGTTTCAATGATGAAGGCATAGTCACTGATCTCTGAATATAATTGGCAGCGACTGACACTATCATGTACTAAAAAGCAGAGTAACAGCATCTACCTTCGTCGGCCCTGTAGCAAAAATTAGCCGGTGAAGTAAAACGTTGAAATAGCTACAAAAAAAAAACTGTCTATCTTCTCATCTTCACTAATCTGTCCCCTCAATACTATCCCCTCGTTTTCAGTTCTAGCGCAATGCATTGCATACATAGGGGTCATCCCTATTGTCCAACCCTGGAAACGTCTGTTTAATTCTTAATGTCATGTTTACACCTTTTTAAGTACAAAATAGGTTTAGTTCACAGAAAAAATAATTAAAAAAAATAAATAAAAACACAATTAATAACTTATTTCAATAATATTAAGTCGCAAAAAGGTTTCGATTGTAGGATTCTAGAATCGAGTTTTTGATTTTTAATGCCAAATAAATTTTTCCTGACATACAAATTTAAGCTATGGCTTGACCTACCAATAATAAATTGGAAAAACGTTCACATGTACTTAAGTATAAAATTCAAACCAAATAAGTTTGACTTAGGTATGATGCAAAAAAAAATTCAGAAAAATGGGACATGAAGAAAAATAATCAAACGGTAACACGGGTATTATAACAATAACATGTTAACATCTGGTTGATACAGTTCTCGTATCCTTTTTCACAATAAAATTTGTGTAAATAGGAATTGTTATCGCATTCAACTAAGCCACCTAATAAGTGGTGACAAACACAATACAAATGAGCACTGATGATGAAAGTGTTGCGGCTTTCGAAAACAGCTGTTCTGCTCTGCTGTGTAAGTTGAATAACAAAAAAACTAATGTTGACTTGCCTTTGTGCCTTGAAATATTTATCATGTCTTTCTGAGATTTAAATTAAAAGTTCGAACAATTACTCGTAGCGTATAAAATCTTAATTCAATTTAATATGAAAAAGGTCTATTAAAAAAATAAAAAAAGTAGTAACATTTTTTCTTATATACATATATATCAAAAATAAAAAAAATAATACAATAAAATAAATTTTCGAACGCTGGAATCAAATTCTTATTTATATTTTGTTTTGTTTGTTGTTTATTTGAATGAAATACTTTACAAAGTAAATTTGCAAAGTATTTGGTGCACAGATGCCGACGGAGTGACTTAGACCATATGCCGGCGATGTTATTAACCCGTATTTTCTTCCGTTACTGTGACTGACTGTACACGACCTATGCCTTCACATAGGAAGTAGCAACGTAGTTAACCACAGAATATTCCTCAGAAGAACTGTAAAACTATACAGTTATCTGAGGTGTTGAAATTAACTAGTGCGAGTGAGACGCAAAACTCTCGAAAGAGAGTAAACAATCAGTGGTCTGGCTGCACTTAAAAGATAATTGCCAACGAGGCTTGATGTTAACTGACTCAGAGCTGCTTTGCGACAGAAGTATAATGTATTTGTGCATTTTTCATGTGTTAGTGACTGTTTTTTTAAACAACTGCGTACAAATAATGTTGCCAGACATGACGTAATTTCGACGACTTTTTATGACAAAAATAAAATGACATGAAATATTGAAATAAAGTTTTCATTAATATGTATTTCTTACATTTAATTAATACAGACGAAATTCCTTATAGTGAATAAATTATACACTCCACGCGATATTTATAAGGCCCAAAATATTTTTCATTTTTTTCGGAATTTATTAATGTACATTATGTTGGAATATTTTTACTTATATATTGCCATTTTATCTGACTTAAAAATATTGTGTTCCGTTATTTAAGTTTAAAAATAACGTGATCTAAATATTAAATTTGAACGAAATATTTAAAAGACCAAATCCAGGAAATTATAACAGAGGAGTAAAAAAATCTAAATATGTAAGTGGAATCAAAACATTTTGGTAAAAAAGACTTACAAATCAAAAAATTTGCTTTCAAGTGAATTCATCTATTAAAATGTTTGTAGTTTTGAAAAAAATTCTATATAAGAACTTTACTAGACGTTGAAACTCGTACTTCTAGCAATATAATTCGTAAAATATTAGTAATAGGTGATAGCTACATTAAAGAAGCTAATTAGAAAATCTAAATAATAATAATCGGCAAAGTAACTTCTGAGAGATAGAGCCTCGGAAAAAAGAAAATAAAAATAAAAAATTAAAAATATTTCTTATTTTACGAATACTTCAAATTGAACGATAGAAATTTTGTGGTATTTTTCAGTAAACTACCGTAATAATTTCACATTAACGATTTGAAAAAGTAATATGAAGATTTTGATGTGTTTTCTCCGAAATTTGACGATTTTGCATCTATTTTATCTGGCAACTATGTGAACAAGAAAGAACATTTCAAGGTGTTGCCGTTGATCACAAAATCAAATTGATAATAATATAAGAAGGCAAACTTAGTTTTCGCTTTTATACAATGAGTGAAATTGATTTTTGTTTTTATAGCCTATATTCTATTCAAATTTTCCACCGAAATGCTTTCAAAGCCCATATAAAAAATATTTAGTCGGCATATGCGTGGAAAAATTTGGTAAACTAGTATCTACTCTGTTTTTTCTATGAAAAACACGTGAAATTTTTCTGAAAACAATTTTGCTAAACATTTTCCGAAAATTCATACAGAGTACCGGCCTTATCGCTGTGAGCCCTTGTATGTAGTATAATTTTTTGGCCTCCTAAGCGCACACAAAAATTTAATTTAATTGACTGTTAAAGTTCGACAAGGCAAGTCATAGAATTTAATGTTAAAATTGGGAAATATTTTAATATTATTAATTTTGCTGCATCAAATAAGCTATGAGCTAATGAAAAATAAATAAATAGAATTTTCTAAAATATGATAAGAAAATTCGGAAATAAAACTGTAAATGGTGTAAAAATAATGAACAAAAAATTTTAAAATACTCGTACAGCTGAGTAAATAATAACATTTCTTTCGATTAAAAACAAATGTTCCTCTGTAGAAAATTTTCATAAGGCTTACATTAAAAAATTCTATTATAGACAATACTATCTTCCAATGAAGATATAAAATATTATAAAACCATTTTTATATCATACAAAATTACTAAGAAGCATAATATATAAATATATATAAATTCATCCATCCAAGAATACAAAAAATCGAACGATGGCAACGCGGGTTGAAAATTTAGTCATGCATTTGTTGTTGTCTATGAATAAAATTTTTATTTTCTCTTCTCTCATTGATGTGAATTTCGTTACTGTTCGGGTTGCGTATGTGAATATATGTAAAAAATCCGATTGGTACTCGTTTCCTGAGTGTAAGGGTTGAGTTGCCCTGGTTTAGATAATCTAATCAAATATGATATACATATGTGATATTTTGCTGAAGTAAAAACCCTGTTCACAGGAGAACAGAAAAATCGCCAGAAATGCCTAAATGCATGTATATTTTACAGAATGATAATTAATATGAGAAGTTGACTTTCTTAAAATATCGTAGTGCTCTTGCAGTAATGGGAATTTGTTGTAACGCATTTTTTCTTATATGTTTTTGTAGAGGAAAACAACAAGAGTACTTTTCATGTATTTTGAGTCACTTTAAAAAAATTAACATATTATATTCGACCGAGTAGTCGCATCTAAAACATGTTCCAGATAAATGGCTATAGAATGTGGAGAGCACGTCAAATTTGCAAATTCACAAAATTTTGGGATCACACCTCGTATACGAGTAAATGTATAAGCATATTGATTACTATTAAAAAATAAATTTAAATAGAAAATGTGATATTACGTTCTTACATATTGTATGCACTGAATTTTCTTTTATTTAAAGAGAAATGAATGCTTTCAACAGCATTAAGAATTTTTAAACGATGTAATAAGTTTTCGTTTTGCCATGGAATTATATTACGTACCAAGTTAAAGTATCTATTAGCAACCGATTGTACTCGAACTGTGCTTTGCAAAATCTGTTTGCATGAGTTACAACGAATTGTTCAAGGAGA
Organism: Linnaemya tessellans; assembly: GCA_951800035.1. Lineage (NCBI taxonomy): Eukaryota > Metazoa > Arthropoda > Insecta > Diptera > Tachinidae > Linnaemya > Linnaemya tessellans. The sequence continues at coordinate 96,315,202 of OX637533.1, forward strand.
CAGCAGATTGTTACCTAAAATTTAGACTGCTGTATTTATGTATGTGGGATAAGCATTCTAGTGGTTCTATTGAAAATCATAAATGTTTATTATTTTTTGAACCATAATTTGTTCCATTTCAGTGCATTTTGTAATATCTTGCTTTTCTATTAAAACTGTCAAGTTTACATTATTGCATTAAAAATTTATTTCTGGGAAATAAAAAGGACAAAAATATGTCATTACATAAAGTTAAACACAATCTACAATCAAATGATTTCTCACAAAAAGCTCTTGAACCAGATTCAATTGCAAAATTTTATTGCTCAAATATAAATTGATTTCTAAGTAAAATATATTTTTTTTGCAACTTTTTTGCTAAATACATTTTACAGCACAGAAAAAATTTATATAAAATTAAACCAAAAGTCAACAATATTTGTTAAAACTTGGGTTTGTATGTGTTTGTTTTTCTGTGTTGAATTGTCCAAACAAACTGCCAAAATTTAGACCAAATCCATGCGAATGCATGCACCCACAACTGTGCGTCATGTCAGCTTATGGTCAGAGCTTGAAAGGAATAAATTCTGCAAATTTGATGCAGTTGTTTAAATAGGAGTGCAACTAATTCATTAAAATTGTTGATATTAAGATTCAGCAACAGGCAGAAATAGGTATTATGAAATGACAAATATTACTTTTATTGGGGCCACATAAAGTGTATGTATTCTGAATTCTTATAAATAGAGAAGACGAATAAGTGATGTCTCTCTGCACGTGAAATCGGTTTCCCAAGCCCCCAGAGGAGATGCATACTTCATTCTTGGACTGATGGATTGGAAATGAACCTAGATACAGTGCTATTAAAACTCAGTGCTATTCACAAAGAAAGCTCAACATCAGTTTCTAATTATTCAACTTACACACCACAGCAGAATAGCTGTTTTCGAAACCCACTACACTTTCATCAGCAGTACTCATGTGTATTTTGTTTGTCACCATTTATTTGGTGGCTGAACTAAATTTGTATTAAAAATTAAAAATAAAATATAAATACAGTCGCAAAGCAGCTCTGAGTCAGTTAACATCAAGCCTCGTTGGCAATTATTTTTTAAGTGCACCCAGACCACTGATTGTTTACTCTCTTTCGAGAGTTTTGCGTCTCACTCGCACTAGTTAATTTCAACACCTCAGATAACTGTATAGTTTTACAGTTCTTCTGAGGAATATTCTGTGGTTAACTACGTTGCTACTTCCTATGTGAAGGCATAGGTCGTGTACAGTCAGTCACAGTAACGGAAGAAAATACGGGTTAATAACATCGCCGGCATATAGTCTAAGTCACTCCGTCGGCATCTGTGCACCAAATACTTTGCAAATTTACTTTGTAAAGTATTTCAACATACAAATACAAATACAATACATTATACTTAAATATTTTCTCCCATTGAGGACCCCTGATCTAAACGCCATAAGTATTAGTACACAACGAACTTTTGACTCGTACTGACTGACGACGAATACTTTTATATGCGTAAACCTCTTTCCGTAAATTGTCAGCATTAACACTGTCTCACAATGAATACTCCATTCACAAACACTCAAATTTAAGATACGAGTAACTATAGTTGGATCTTTAATTCCGAAGTAAGCAACAAAAGTCTCTTGAAATTTTTTAAAAAGTGTTGATTATGCATTTGAACGTTGACTTCTATACACTTACCCCCATGTTTCTGCAACTTTTGTATCTCTACCGAAAAATATGATTAGCCCAGATCATTAAAATAGACATTTGGTTGTAACATGATTTCGTCGTAGGAGTTACATCTCCTTTTGCCGACAAATTTCTTTAAGTTTGGAATCAAAAATTGATAATTCTGGGCTAAATCTGGAGAACAAAGCAGAGTAGGGAGCCCAACACATGGATTTTTCCATGGAAAGTGCATATGTGTGCACTTTTGCATTGTTAGCAAACGCGGCACCTGTTTCTCAATCATTGACAATTGAAACAACTGCGCCTTGAGAAATACCTGTGGACTCCCCGACTCCTTCCATTTTCAATCGCCGAATGGCTAAAACCATATCGTGACATTTTCTAATTGTTTTGGATGAAGAGAACTCAAACGGACGTTCGGCAACATCGTGCTTATACGGCAACACCGAAATTCAGTAAATAACTTTATTAAAATGGAAATGGATGGTCTCCATAATATTTATTAACCTTAGACTTGGTTTTATTTTTTCGCGAAATCCCTTTTTTTACATTTTCTTTTCAAACAAATGTTTTTTGTAGGTTTTTCCCATTTTTGTAATGCATTAAACACATTCACGACAGCAGGCTACCTACTACAACCTGTCAGAAATAGTATACATGTGTTTAAATGGGAATGATTATTTTCGCGGCTATACGGCAGGTTGTTGTCCGTGCTACTTTTGTAGTTGTAGTCAAATTGAACTAATTTCTATTTTCATAGGCGACAATAAATAAATTAGTGCTGCCAACACAGTGAAACATCTTAAATAAATAAGCGTTTAAACATATTTTCAAACTGGTCTAGAATATGAAAATTGTTAAAAATAAAAAATGTAATAGCCATTTCAAGAATAACACTTATTTTGTAGTTTTTATTTATTTATTTTTTTTGCGATCTCTCTCTGCTTTTATTTATTTATTTATCTTTTTATTTTATTTATTTATTTTTTTATTAAAACTGCTAGAGTATAGGACACATATAAACGACATGGGTATCATTTCAAAGTATGTACTCCAAAACGTCCCTCTATTGTTAGACATATTTTTCAAATTTAATCACCTATTGCAAACATTATTAAATTTTAAAGTTTTGCATCTGACTTTTCAAGTAAGAATTCAATAATTTAAAAAAAAACTCGATGAAACGATATTTGAACTCTAATTTTGTATATACTTGATAGCCGTTATCGATAAAAGACGTGAGTTAGGTCACAAATGAATTGACTCATAAACTAATTTTCATAGTGCCAGAATAAAAAAGGACATCAAAATGTATTTATTGTAAATACAAAAACAATAAAGAGCTATAAACAAATAAAGTGTTTTTGTTATTAATTTTGTTTCGATCTATAAATAGATTAAGAACAAGCGCTTTTATTTTTATATATGAAAGTGGCACCACTAAAATAAAATGTTGCCGTTGTGGCTGCCGCGTTCAAAATAATTAAGTTGCTGACAATACGTCGACAAGTGTTGCTAGCGGCACATGTAGCCATGTAGTCGGTAGCCTGCTGTCGTGAATGTGTTTAAAGCATAATATTAATTTTTAATTTACAAAGACACCAGTAGTTTTAGCAATTTTGATAAAATATAAAAATTGATGGCGAAACATATACAAATAAAATTTCTTAGCCAAATATCTTTATTATTAAGCTTAGAACCATACAGCAATTAACAAGTAAAAGTGGTATATTCGGCTGTGCCGAATCTTAAATACCCTTCCCAGATGTAATTCTTCTTTTTTTCTTAATAAAACAGGAAGTAGGTTTAATTAAAAGATGTAACATAGTTTTACTTAACAAAAAAATACGTACCATAAAATAAATTATTTGTTCAACCCTGAAGTCGAAATTTTGATTTTTTAAGATTTTAATACCAATTTTGTTTTTCCTGAATTATAAAATAGTTTTAGTTAGCAGAAACAACAACGTCAATTGCCTATTTGGTTACATTTATATATTTCAATTTCCCAACTCTGGAAACGAAATTTAAATTTTTTTACCAATGCAACTCTTAATGAGGCGTGACATAGTTTTATTTAAGAAAAACTTAATATTTCTAACCATTTTGGTCACTTTCATGTACCACAAAATGTTGCAGTTATCCAACTCTGGAATCTAAATTCTGATTTTTTTTTTAATTTTTGATACCAATTATGATTATCCTGAACTAAAAAGTAGTTTTAATTAGTAAAAACCGACTTTAGTTGCCTTTTTGGTAACTTTTATGTATAAAAAAATTTCAAATTCCCATCCCTGGAAGCGAAATTAGAATTTTTTCTTACAAACCCTAGTCTTCATTAGGTATAAAGTCATTTTACTTAAGAAAAACTTAAAATTTGCAACCATTTTGGTCACTTTCATGTACTGCAATATATTGCATGCATCAAAAAAACTTTAGACTTCCCAACCCTGGAAGTAAAATTTTAATTTTTGTTGTTTTATTTTTAACCCATGCAACTCTTCATGAGGAAGAAAGTAGTATTATTTAAGAAAAATTTACAATTTTCAACCATTTTGGTCACCTTCATGAACTATAAAATATTGCACTTGTCCATCCCTGGATTCGAAATTTTGATCTGTTTTGGAAATTTTTGATACCAATTTTGTTCTTCCTAAAATATAAAATAGTTATAGATAGCAAAAAAACGTCGATTGCCTTTTTGGTCACTTTTATGTATAAAATATATTTCAATTTCCCAACCTTGGAAGCGAAATTTAAATTTTTAAATTTTTTTTATCAATGCAAATCTTCATGAGGTAGTGTTGTTTAAGAAAAACTCAAATTTTGTATCAGTTTGGTTGTTACATGTACCAAAAAACTTTAATTTTCCCAACCCTGGAAGCGAAATTTTAATTTTTTTGTTTTTTTTATCACTGCAACGCTTCATGAGGTATAAAGTAATTTTTTTTAAGAAAAATTTATAATTTTTAACCTTTTTGTCACTTTTATGCACTATTAAATATTGCACTTGTCCATTCCTGGATTCGAAATTTAATTTTTTATTTTTGAAGTTTTGAATTTTGTTCTTCCTAAATTATAATACAAGCTTAGTAAGCAAAAAAAAAAAAAAAACAACATCAGTTGCCTGTTTGATTACTTTCACGTATAAAATACATGCAATTTCCCACCTCTGGAAGCAAATTTTAGATTAAAAAAATTTTTTTTGGCCAATGCACATCTTCATGACGTATAAAGAGGTTTTGTAAAAGAAAAATTTAAAATTTTTAACAATTTTAGTTACTACATGTACTACAAAATACGGAATAGGCCGTAAAAAAATTTTTAATTTCCCATCCCTGGAAAAAAATTTTTATTTTTTTAGTTTTTAATACACCATTGAGGCTTCCCAAAGCAAGAATTAGGTTTAATTTACAAACATTAAAAAAAATAATTGATTTTTGGTATAAATTTTGCGTCGAGAAATAGGTGTAAGATTCCCAGTTCTGGAACCATACGTCAGATCTTTCTGAATTTCAATAGCACTCTATTTAAGTTCATTTCCAATCCAACGGTCTAAAAACGAAGTCTCTAGCTCTCCTGGGGGCTTGGGAAAACCGATTTCACGTACAGACGGACGGACAGCCGGACATCGCTAAATCGTCTTCGCTATTCATAAGGATCCAGAATATATATACTTTTTGGGGTCCCATATTGATATCGAAGAAATTACATACGGAATGACAAACCTATATATACCCTTTGACTTTTTTGTGAAGGGTATAATAAAATGTCTTAAATAAGAAGACATAATGAACTCTAACTCCTTCGGTCATTTTGGACCACCCTGTATTTTATGTGGTAGCGGGTATTTTTTATAGAGTAACACAAGTTTAAATTATATTTATTAAAACAAGGAAATAAATTTTTAATGTCAATGGAGCGGGCTTTATTGCAAAGAAAATTTAATGCAATTAATGTTTAAATATGATTTCTGCCATGTGGCCGCCACGGCTGGTGCCTGGAAGGTGCAATCTGGAACACCCACTTTTAACAACTAAAAAAATCTTCCATAAAGTGGAAGGACGCAACACCAGTTGCTGAGAACGGCTGCGAATTGATTGATTAGGATCACCTTCAATGCTTTCCTGTACAGCGGCTACAGCGTCTTCAGTGCGCACTGTTCGGCGTATCACGAGGTGCACATTATCAGTAACAGTAACAGTAACAGTAAATGTGGTCCGAAAACGATCTATTGTTCCTCGCATTTGCCGCTCTGAAGGACGATTACGTACGGCATAAAATGCAAGAAGTACACGATGAGTCTGACGAATAGAACAATTATTTTGATTAAAAATTTCAACAATTTGCACGCGTTACTCTGGTGTTGTGACACTCCAAAAAAAACACGCTTTACAAAGATTCCACACAAATAGCATGCCAATTAATCGCATCATATTTATAGCCATATTGCATGTCAGCATAAAGTGAGTGGTTAGTTGATGTGAATCATTTAACTCGTTTTCCATAAAACCAGCCTTTTTGAGTTATTACCCTTGTGCAGTGCAATATGTAATTATTTTATTTATACTACGCTAATGGATTTCTGCTACGACTAAACAGTCGTTGAAAGCTGTTCGAGGTATGGCTGGCCTTAGAAAAGTTAATTATGCTGACAATATTTTCGGGATAAACATGAAACAAGGAAAGCATAATTTTAATCTGCATGACTGAAATTGCCTGTTTCATGCTACGAAGTATAACAATGCAAAACTGTGTTCTGCAAAATCTCTGCCTTCGCGTTTAATTGTAACAATTTTCTAAGTTTTGTATTACTGTGCCCTGCTTTCAGGTATTATAAAACCTTGACTATAAATTATTTTACAAAACACTACAAAATAATTTTTACTATAATAAATGTTTTCTTCTTGTTGCAGTTCCTAGACCTCTCCAGAAATCAGTTGCATGGCATTAACGCTGACATCGTTTTGCGTATACAGGCGATACGTAATGTAAGACTGGATAATAATCCTCTGATATGTGATGAGTGTCACATGGGAAAATTAATTGATGTTGTACGTCAGGTTAGTTATTAACACAAATTATTAAATGCAACGAATGACTTGGCAGGCAAGTCGCGTCAGAAAGGTTGAATGTAGAAAATTAATAAAGAAATTTGTGGAAAAATTTTGTTTGGCCCAGGTAAAAGTGCCAAACTGCAGTTTTCGCGGAAAACGCGACTAAGAATCACCTTTCACTTTTAACATAAAAATCCTTTATTATAAATATTGCTTTCTAAATGTTAGCTTTTCAGCAAAATATGAATGTAAATTTTTATTTTTTGAACTTATTAATTTTATTATTAACCCATATTCAGCCAAGGAAATTCAAACGGGAGTTTTTTCAAAATATGAATGATTTTTATACTGATTTGGGTCTGTTGAATCCAAATCCGTTGTCGCTTTGGCGCTATCGTGTCCATGAGCCCTGGAAATAGGAGTTCGTTAGCGCCAACATTGGCTTCAATTTAACATGAATATCGCATATGAACCAATTTATGTGCATTTATGAAAATTTTTATTTTTATGTAAAAATACAAATAACAACTAACGAGAAATTTATATAATATATTAATTAAAATATAAAAATAATACTATTTTTGTCTGTGATATTTTTCATAGCATTGTGGATGCAAATGCACATTGAATTTTTGGCACATCCACTTGATTGGTTTGCCACACCCTTTGAGTTGGCATCTAAGAGATTTTCCTTGTGGTTCAACTATTCGAATATGTTCGCCTACTGCAAAGCTTTGCTGACGCTCACCCTGAAATACTTTTGAGATAATGTTCTTTTTCCTTCTGATTCCATGCATTAGCGCTGATGAGCTGAGAACCGAAATAAATAAAGGCAAATACCACTTCTTTGACTTAATATTTATTCTGTAGTTTGATATAGCAATGTCGTGAAGGTCAACTCCACCCATAGCTTTATTATATGAGCTGAGAAGCAGTGGTTGTGGCACATTCTCATATTTTTTCAATTCTTTCCCCCATCGCTTTACACTGCGCATCGGTTTAATTTGGTCGAAGTTTGTCTGCCCAACGACAATTCAATACCGAATTTGTCCTATCAAATTGGCAGTTATTTTCTCCCCGTTTAGGGCGCTTTCCTGGGAGTAGTGGGCCTTTTCTTACTTAAAAGGAGCATCAAATAATATGATGCAAAAAAGTTGTCAAAGTATCTATGTACATATTCAAAAATATACATATTCAAAGTATATACATACTCAAATATATAGTATACACATATTCAAAAATCACTATCAAAATCATTAAACACTACAAATGAAAAGTAAAGTTTCTTTCTTTTGCCGTTATCTGATTTTCTTATATGTAATTTTTAGTAAAAATAATTGTCATATACATATAAAAACAAGGAACAATAAACTTGTATCAAAGAAGTTTATTCCTATAATAATATATAACATTTTTGAACAAATAATATATATTTTTAATTCTAAAAAAATCCTCTGAAATCGCGTCCCACGAAATATCCCTTCACTTAAAATATGGGAAAAATTTTACAAATTATTTGTACGGTTAATTAAAGCCTAGACTATTTATTACATAATAGAATCTCTAAGTTTTAAAAAATCGATGCATAAAGCTGTCGAATTTGACGATAAAAACGAGTAAGTGCGAACAGTGGCCGCAAATGGGTTAATGTATACGAAAAAGGCATTTGCTTGTTTTCAATCGTGATTATTGCTTTAACCCTAGAATATCTTTCACATTTTTGTGGCGTAAACGTCATAGTTCGTCGACGATATTCGAAAATTAATGAAAGAAAACCGGAATCAACTAAATAAATTAAACTTGTTTCTTTCAATTATTGGTTTTGTATGTTAATAAAAAAGTAAACATAAATTATTTTTTTATACCCTCAAAAAAAAAAAAAAAGAATTAAAGGGTATATTCACTTTGAGATTCCGTTTGTAACGCAGCGAAATATCTGTCTGAGACCCCATAAAGTATATATATTCTTGGTCACGATCTGAGCATGTCCGGCCGTCTGTGGAAATCACTATTCAGTCCAAACGAAAAGAGCTAGACTCTTAAAAATTGGTAAAAATATATCTTGTAGGATAGCACAAGCTAATTTCGGAAACGGGCTAAATCGGGCAAGAGGGAAAAAAGTTCCCCTAAGAAGAACTAAACCAACCTCTAAAGAACAATACCATTTTTAAAGTTTGTTTTTTTTTTGTAATTTTGTTAAGCAAATGATATATTTTTATATTGAAGAAGATCCAACGCGTTGAACTTGGAGCCATAAAATAATTATATGCAAAAATAGTGTAAAAATTTAACAAATTGTTTTACTTAACCTTCGCCTTACCAATACCCACCACGGTGACCATTTCGGTTTTATTTCTTTAATAACTTGGTTAATTTTGCTCCAATCTAAGAGAAATTTTGACTCACTGAACAAATTTTTTGTACTTTTAGAATTGATCAAATATATTATAAATTTTTTTTTTTAAGGAGTTTTTAAAATTTTTTCAGTTTTATTGCATGGTTTACCAATACCCACCCGGGTGGGTATGAAACTATTTATTATAAAAACTGATTAATAGAAATTTTTTACTAATAAAAACATTTAATTTAAGTATGTTGAAGAGCCTTGATGACATTTTTCACATTTTGTTTGACTGAGAATGCATTTAAATCATAGATGATCAAGCTTCTCTTGTCCTATAACGCGTTATAGGAAAGCAAGAAAAAAAAAACAAATTCTGCTTGCGCAGCAAACAAAAATGTATACGAAAGTAAAAAATGTTGTTTCTCTCGCTCTCCTTAAGTTTTGGCTTCTCTTTAGCATACAGCAGGGATGGATAACAAGTACTTTTCAATTTTATCTATATTTTGAGTTGAAGGGCTTGTTGCTACTATTCGTATGTTTTGCATTTATAATTGTATTTATTGTATATAACACAATATTTTTATTTATTAGCATCTGACTGATGAAAATTGTATTTATTTTGTAGACTCGTTTGTATAAAATGTCTATTTCAAATAAATATATATTACCTCATCCAGATCTATATGGCCTGAGTACTCTTTTGTTCTTGCGTGCTTTGCTTAGAACTATTTTCATGGTAGAAAATGTTGTCTCGCTCGCAATTATATGTAGTACCAAAAATTGAATACAATTTGTAGATTTCTGTCTTCAGTTTTTTTGATAAACAGAAAGTAATTCCAGAAACATTTCCACCTCTGTTAAAAGTAAGCAGAGGTTTTTCTCTGCGCCACACACAAGCGCAACTGTGTTTATGTGGTAGTGCACATCACTGATTTAAATGTATCAACCCTGGACATATATTTAGATATTGGATTAGGACCCATATAAAGGTTTTCATGAATAATATTGATCGATCGTCGGCGATTTTTGATTGGCGCCTCCTTATACCATTTCACATTGTCTTTAGTCTCGTAATACAAAGAACTCGCACATGATTCATCATTATCATCACAATCACTTTCAACGGTCACCTCTACTTCGCCAAGCTTCTGTTCTATAGCAGAATCGTCAGCATCTCCAATAGGCATATAATCCTGGTCTTTATCATCATCACCACACAAATTATCAGTGCCATCCAAATCTAACTCAGTGTCAATCAATACTCCTCTCTCTCTCTCTTCATGAGACAGCCTTTAGTAACACAAGTTAAAATAATTATTTTTACTTTGAAAGTAAAAATAGTGATTATAAAATACATACATATTGCAAATTATTTTCACTACTCATATCAAAAAACTTTGCGACCATTTTCCAACGTTCTTACATAACAACTAAATTGCATATTATAATAAAAATCGTCCTTGATATGCTTACATTTCACAACGCATATAAATACCTAAATTATCGTTACAAAGCTTTTTAGCAGAAAAGAGCAGATCACTGACTCCTCAATGCTCTTGTCGTAAATTTAGAGAGACTAAACACCATCTTGCTGAGCTACAAAAAAAGTAATTATTTGGCGATCATCTATGAACATGGAAAAGAATACAAGATTTTAGAAATTCTACTTGGGAAAAATAACAGATACGTTAATATTTCAGTTGCGATTCCCTCAGAAGCGCTGATCCTTGAAAACAGTAAGACATGAAGGAACCATTTCTGTGATTAACTTTAAAAAATGAAAAGCTGACTTCGCATAAGTTTAATAGCAATATATCTGATAATACCGCGCATAAGTACATGCATAAAACTTCAGTACCACCCGGGTGGGTATTGGTAAACGATGTATATAAAAACCTTTGGTAAGGCGAAGGTTAAGCCTACATTCCTTAAAAATATAATTTTTAAGCTTCAATGACGAAGCTGAGATGTAACCTGGTACTACTCTACCCTACCCCTCCAACCCCTTTGCCACCTAAATGACCCTATAATTTTTTTTTTTTTAATTTTGTATTTAATTATCACAAACATTTATTTTTAGAGTTTTATGACAAAGGTGAAATGTCTCTCCCACCGGGGAAAACATTTCACCGAGTTTTAATACCCTCCAAAGAGAATTGGACTCCATAAAGTATATATATTCTTGATCAGTGATGAAGTCTAAGACGGTAAAGCAATGCCCATACGTTCGTCTGTGGGAAACATGATATAGTCTATTTTTGGACCCCGCACCCTTTAGTGGACGTTGACGTACGATATTATATGCAAAAATCGTGTAAATATTGAAAAAAATTTATTTCTTAAGCCTATAAGAAGCTGAGATGTTCTCTGATCTTGCAGAGGTGAAACGTCTCCCCCACGGCCCTTCCCGGAATGACTGTTTCAAAATAGAGATTTAAAATTGGGTACAGAGATGTCTTAAAGGAACTCTGTCCCACCAAGTGAAACATTTTAAATTTACTTTCTAAATATTTGGAGGGTATTTAAGATTCGACCCGGGCGAATATAACGGTTTTATCTTGTTTTATCTCTTTTTAAGTAATAATGTGGTTGCTGTTGGCTGAAATAGTAGAACACGAGACTTTGAAGCGGAGGGTCCTGAGTGCAACCCCGCGCTGAGTCATGAAATATTGTGTTGAATTCTTCTGATCAGCATTAGGGCGTTGTTGTGTTAGTTGTTGCCAGCCTGTTTCAATGATGAAGGCATAGTCACTGGTCACTGAAAATAATTGGCAGCGACTGACACGATCATGTACTAAAAGCAGAGTAACAGCACCCACCTTCGTCGACCCTGTAGCAAAAATTAGCCGGCGAAGTAAAAACAAGTAAAAACGTTATATTCGACCGGGTCGAATCTTAAATACCCTCCAAATATTTAGTAAGTGAATTTGATATGTTTAACTTGGTGGGACAGAGTTCCTTTATATAATATCGTACGTCAACGCCCACTAAAGGGGGCGGGGTTAAAAAACAGACAATATCATGTTGTCCACAGACGAACGTATGGGCATTGCTGGACCGTCTTAGACTTCATCACAATTCTCTTTGGAGTCTATAAAAACTGTATTTTGGCGGGGTCGCTCTGGCAAGGGCTGTGGGGGAAACATTTCACCTTTGTCATAAAGCTCTAAAAATAAATGCTTGGTATAATTATATACAAAATTAAAATTTCTTTTTTTTGATAGGGTCATTTAAAGGGCAAAGGGGGAGAGGGGGTAGGGCAGAAACAGATACACATAAAACTGTAAAAATAATTGCTTGGGATGATTATACACAAAATAAAAAAAAATTTATATTTATTTTTAATAGGGTCATTTAGCGGGCAAAGGGGGAGGAGGGGGTAGGGCAGAGTAGTACCAGGTTTCGTCTCAGCTTCGTCAGTAAAGCTTAAAAGTTTTATTTTTAAGGAATGTAGGCTTAAGTAAAACAATTTGTTAAATTTTTATGCTATTTTTGCCTATAATAACGCCCACTAAAGTGGGCGGGGTCAAAAAATATTTTTATTTTATTTAATGGCTCCAAGTTTAAGGCGTTGGACCGTATTTGACATTAAAATATATCATTTGCTTAACAAAATAACCAAAAAACTTTAAAAATTTTGTTGTTTTTTCTGGGTTGGTTTAGTTCCTCTTAGGGGAACTTTTTTCCCTCTTGCCCGATTTAGCCCATCTTCGAACTTAACCTGCTAAGTTTTAAAATATATTTATGCTAAATTTCAAGAGTCTAGCTCTTTTCGTTTGTACTGAATCGTGATTTCCACAGACGGACGGACGGACGGACGGACGGACGGACATGCTCAGTTCGTCTTAGATTTCATCACTGATCAAGAATATATATACTTTATGGGGTCTGAGATGGATATTTCGATGCGTTACAAACGGAATGACAAAGTGAATATACCCTCCAAATTCTTTTTTGGAGGGTATAAAAAGGTTGAAATAGCTACAAAAAAACTGTCTATCTTCTCATCTTTCCTAGTCTGTCGCCTAAATACTATCCCCTCGTTTTCAGTTCCAGCGCAATGCATTGCATATATAGGGGTCATCCCCTGAGTGCTGGTGCAAGATAACAAAACAATAAATATTAGCTTATATTTTTAAGCTTAAGGTCTCTTTATTTTGTTTTTCAATATATCGTCACTCCTTTGTGTGACTTCTTCAGGAAATTAATATTTATTAATTATTAATATTTATTAATTTATTGACGAATATTGAAAAAGAAAATTTTTTAACATAAAAATGAAGAGACCTTAAGCTTCAAAATATTAGTGACTATAAAAAATATAAGATAAAATAAATATTTTAGCACTTATTATTCCATTTTTAATTATTAATATATTTTTTTACGTTTTTTTCTTGTAATATTTTCATGTCGGGAAATTTAAGCCATTCATAAATAAAACTTACTCCCGCCACCTTCTTCCATCATTTTATTAATAACTATTTTTTGTTTCAAAAATTAATAAAAAAAAATGTAAACTATTTTCTACATGAAGCTTTCTTAAAATTTTTGCTTTAGTTTTTAACACAACAAAAACCGGAAAACTTTATGCAAATTATTTGAAAACAGTAAAACAAAACTTTATAATATGAAAATATGCTTAAGAGTTTTACTATATTTCTTTCGTATATGATTGTTATTCGTATCTATTTTATTATTCTTTTTTTTCTACTATTTTTTTACATCCTTGTTTTACAGCGAGTTTTGATGATTTACAAATTGTAATTTTTTTCTGTACATTATTTTTCATATTTTCATGGTACTCGTGTGCAGCTGCAATGGAAATGGGAAACATATCCAATTTGTTTTCTACCCAAGACTCTAAGGGGTGCTGAAATAACAGATTTAGATACAAATGGCTTAGATCGTTGCTTGGATTATATAACGGATGAGGAGCAAAATGCAGCCAGCACTTCGCATGCAAATTTTCTTGATAGAGGTAAGGAAAGATAAATCAAATAACATTTTGTTTACTTTTGGTTAGATTATAGGGTTGAGTTGAAACAGTACAAAACAAATTGAGTTTTTTTTTCTAATTGAAGCAAAGTTTTGTTTTGTTGTCTTTAGTGAATGTGGCTGGATAAAGTGTGATTTAATTGAAGAATTCATTTTCCATTTTGGCATGCAAACAGGGAGTGCCTAGTGAGATCATATCCTAAACCAGAATACTTTAAAATAAAATGAGTTCTAACACAGAGGCTTTTAAGTTAATTGGCCGTATTTTTAAATCCACAAAATTATAAACTACCACACAAGTTAAATAAAACTTTGATTCTGCTGCTTTTCACATGCCAACATTAATTGTCATATTCTTTAAGGCGTAAGCTAAGCATTCCCCTAAGTTAATTTGTGACTTGACGTTGTTTATAGCAGAGCTCAGATTTACTCGATTTTACTCGCGAGTGAAAAATACTCGCGAAGAAGCGTACTCGAAGATTACGAGCAGGGCTGCCACAAATTTTTCGTGAAAAATCAGCAAATTTCCCAAAAAAAATTGGCATTATCGGCACTTTCATTTCTTAAAATCGCAAAAAATCGGCATTAATTAAAAAACTTATTTTGACATATAAACAAAAACAATTCAATATAATTTATTAAATATTATACATAAAACAGCATGTATAGATCAATAAATTTGCACCTCACAAGGTTTGAAATTATTTTGGGGTTTCGTTTAATCTCCCAATTGGCAATTTAAAAGAAACGATTTATTATTTTATTCATTTAGAATGACTTTTACTTACAAAAAATACATAAGATCAACTTGCTTTTTATAAAAAAGTATAAAATAATTAAAAAAGATGTGTGGTGTCGTGGGACACCGGATAGGAACGCAGTTCCTTATTATAAAAATATTAATTTTAAGTTCTATTCGAGGTATAAAGAAAATAATTATTCGGGTATACATTTTTTATTAGAATTTTTCTTTTCGCCGATCAACGAAAATACAGAATCAGTTTTGTTCCCAAACGAAATTGAATTCCGTCACGGCCCGGCTGCGTATGATTAATATTTGTTTGTATGGATTTGTATTACTCATACGTCTTAAACATTGAGTTAGAAACAAAATATCTTACGTTACGGACGTTTCTTCCCGGTTAGGGTACCCCTCCGCAACGTCTCATAAGGAACTTCGTTCCAAATTAAATATATATATGTACGTCTTTTCCAATAGTATTTCAAAATTTTGCTATTATATTTCAGAATTTCCTAAAAATTAATTCTACTCGTAGGTTCTAAAATAGGAGTTACAATATACAATTAAAAATTTAGAATATTATCCTAAAATTTTTGAACAAAATTCGTAAATATAATACAAAAATTGAAAATAATGTGGTTTTCATAAATCAATCATATATATTAGATTTTGACATTTTTATTAAATCGTTATTTATTTCCCAATTAGAGTTTTTCATTTTCAAATAATCTTTAGAATAAAGAATTCCTTCTTTTAAAGTTTTATTTTCTAAGGAACATCGGAATTTCGTGCACAGCTACAACAAGGCAATTGAATTGTTATTAAAAGAAGAATTATATAATAAAAGATGTTCCACACTATTATTAAAAAATCGGCATTTTTTATGGGTAAAATCGGCAAATCGGCATATTGAAATTTTTGGAGTAAAAAATCGTCAAAATTCCGATAAATCGGCATTTCTGGCAGCCCTGATTACGAGTGTTACAAAAAGTTTACTCTCCACTCGTTTGTTTTAGGTGGGAGTACTCGCGAGTACTCCTTTTTAAAAAGTAAGAGTGGGAGTAAAAATCGAAATAGAGTGAGAGTTTACTCTTAAGAGTAAAATCGAGTGGAAAAATAAAAACTGTTTGTCTTTGCTGACTTGTGTGTGCATGTGGTTTTTGTGTACTCTTTCAGTCTTTCCATACAGTGCGCGTGTGCGGAGCAATTAGTTGGTTTTTTAAAAAAAACTTTTATTATATTTTTAAAAGTTTACTTATATTTTCTATATTATAATAAACAATAAAGACATAAATAATACTATACTTGCCACTACACACACACACATACACACAAATCGGCAAAAACAAACAGTGGCTGAGTTCCAAAACATCAATATGCATTGCAGTGATGAAAAGTCATATGTGTTTTGTTTTTGTCAACAATGTAGCATGGCATCACTGCAAGGTATTTTGATGTTCTGGAATTCACCCAGTTTCTATTTTTCCACTGTATGAGAAAGACTGAAAGAGTACTCGGCAAGAGTATACTCTGCTCGATTTCGAGCGTATTTTACTCGCACTCTAAATCGAGCAAAGCATATGCGCTCTTATTCGAGTGGCATAGAAAAATAGAGTACACTCGATATTTTTTTTTCACTCGCAGGAGTATTCGCGCTCGAGTTCGAGCGAGTTTCACTCTCTACTCGAGTTCGAGTGAAGATTTCGGAGCTTTGGTTTATAGGAATATTGGAATTAGATCAATTAAAGTAATATGCGATAAAATTTTTAAATTGAAACATATTGAAAATAAGTTTCAGCGACTTCGGAACTTTGCTGTAGGGTAACTACAGTGATGAAGGATTTGCCAAGAAATCGTATTCAAAACAAAATGGCCGGCAAGTGACTAGTTGGTCATAATCGAAAATATATATTCAACTTAAAAACCATCTATGAATATAACTTTCATATAAAATATTAAAGATATTATTAAATATCTATCATTTTGATTAAAATTATAAAAACTTTATTTAAGTAAAATAAATTTATTTCTACTTAATTTTCGTTTAACTCTCTTTAAAGGTGGCCTTAATACACTTGCAATTTTGGGTGGCATTATTTTCGTTTTAATTGCCATTATCATAATCTCCATTGGCATTTGCTATTCCAAACATCGTGCGCGTTACTATACACGAGAGGATCATCTTAATGGCAGTAAGTAGAGAAAGCAATGAAAAAATCTTTTTCAAATAAACTTTTCATTTTAACTATTGTTTATAACAACAAAAAAAAAAAAAAAAAAAAGAAAAAGGATTAAAAAAAAAGTTGCAGAAACAGCTCGATTGCTGCATTTGTTTCATTTTTGTTTTTCAACTAATTTTATATTAATTTTAGCTAAAGGTTTTTCTTATTATATTAAATTTTGTCTGGTATTTTGTTTGTAAGCTTTTTTCTAGCAATTGCGGTAAAAATTAGTTTGGCAATAACACAAATATTGTTTTATTCGTATTCACTTGTTTTTATTGGTAATTTTTGTTACTGCTGCGATATACTTTGACCCACTTTCTCATCGAAAGAAAAAAAAAATATATTGTTCAGTATGAAGCATATTGTGAAAAAAAACAAAGAGAAAATACTACAATTTAAAACTAATAGCAAGAGCAGAAAAACAAATAAAGCTCCTTATTGCATTTTTTTTTAAATACTACATCAATATTGGGTGGCTGTGTGAGAAGTTCGTGGAACAAAAACTTTCAACTTCTAACTTCTCCAAAGAGCAGCAACTAGAATCTTTCAATTTTCACATTCTGAAGGAAAATGATATCTTGATATCGTATGTACTCTTTCCAAAAGTTTCACATCAATTTCTGTACTTTTTCTCAAAAAGAAATGCTATTATATTTCTCTGTGTGCTATGAAATGGAATTAACAAGTAAATATACTAAAGGGTGTTTTTATAAGAGCTTGCTGATTTGAAATTTAAATAAAACACATGCCAAATTATGAAATGGCGAAAAAAAAATTTTATTTGGTAGATAATTTCTTGTCATTTAACATTTAAATATAATTTCGGGCATATGGCCACCACGACTATTTTGCACAAATCTCATTCTGGAAGTCCAATTTTCTACCACCTTTTCAAGCATTTGAGGGCGTATTTCAGCAATGACACATTGAATACTGGTTTCCAAAGCGTCAATCGTTGCTGGTTTATCCACGTAAACCAATGATTTCAGGTATCCCCACAAAAAATAATCGAGTGGCGTCAAATCACACAAACGCGGAGGCCAATTCACCAGTCCATTTGTCCAAATAATGTTGTCGTTGAAATGTTCTTTCAATAAGTCCATTGTTTCGCCCGCAGTATGACAAGTGGCACCATCCTGTTGAAACCACATTTCGTTTACATCCATATCTTGAAGTTTTGCCACCAAAAATTCATTGATCATGATTCTGTATCGATTTCCATTCACGGTAAGGCGTCGTCCTTCCTCATTTTTAAAGAAATAAGGACCGATGATTCCACCAGCCCATAGACCGCACCAAACAGTACATTTATCGGGATGCATTGGTAATTCTTGAACGGCGTGTGGATTATCTCTGCTCCAAATACGGCAATTTTGCTTGTTGACATATCCATTCAACCAAAAATGCGCCTCATCACTGAATAGAATTTTGCGGTAAAAAAGCAGATAAACATTTTTAATTGAACACTGTCTTTGAAAATAAATTTCCACGATTTGGAAGCGTTGTTCTGGAGTTAACCTGTTCATGATGATTTGCCAAACAATACTGAGTAGGGATGTCACTTTAAACTGTCAAAACAGCTGTCAGACAACAGAGTGATTCGTATAAAAAAAAAACTTCATAAAAAAACACCCTTTACATTCGGCTGCACCGAATATTATTTACTCTTTACCGACACATCGCGACGTAAGTCTAAAGTGTATACAAGATATAACAAAATATATTAGCCAATTAGAATTTGTTTACCTTATATAATACAGTTCCCAAATCTCGAAACGATCTGTGTTACCATGTGTTTTCTTTTCAAGAGCATAAGCACGTACAAATAAACAAGCAAGTACATATACGCTATAGTTAAAATCATAAGAAAACAAGGAAATATATTTTTAATCAATGAAATTGGCTTTATTGGAAAGAAAATTTCATGAAATTAATGCTTGAATATGATTTCTGCCATGTGGGCGCCACGGCTGCCACGTAGAAGATGTGCAACACCAAATTTCCATAACTAAAAAAAAACTTTCATAAAGTGGAAGGACATAAAGTGTAAGGCCGCTGAGAACTTCGACGAATTGATTGATTAGGAGCATCTTCAATGCTTTCCTGTACAGCGGCTGCAGCTTCTTCAGTGCGCACTGTTCGGCGTCTCACGAGATGCACATTAACAGTAAAAGTAACAGTAAATTTGCTCCGAAAACGATATATTGTTCTTCGAAGTAGCCGCTCTGAAGGACGATTACATGCGCCATAAAATGGAAGAAGTGCACGACGAGTTAGAAATTTTTGATTAAAATTTTCAATAATTTGCTTTATATTGAGTACCGCTTATGCATTTATATTAAGCACCGGTGCGTATGAGCAATATGGCTAAGTAACTTAAATATTATGTATACAACCCTTATTCCAATTTTTTAGGGATTATAAAAACAAATTATGCTAGGAACACAACTGCGACGAACGACGAATTTCGCAAATACTCGTCGCCACAAATAAAACAAATTGGTGTATATGAACATGCACACAATCGTGGTGTTGGTCGAAATTCGTCATACTCAGCGAAAGTTGAAATAAATTTATTTCTAATTGTTCCGTCAGCGAACGACGAACAAAACAGTATAAGGTGACCAGGTTTCACATACTCGAACTGGTTTTTTTGTGGAAGAAACATAGTTGACTACTATATTGTTGCATGTAGCACAAAGTGCTACATTCAGTGAATACTAAATATACATCCATCAGTTCACAAAAATCTATCTTTTGGATGAGGTTTTATTAATTTCCAACACTTTCTTTAACATAGTGTGTCTGCCTACTTCCTATATTTTCAAATGGTCACCCCATCAGCTGTTAGCATATCGAGTGCCAAGCGGTTTTGACGAAAACCTTCCGAGCAGTTCAAAATTTGTTTGATTAAATGAGTGCATTAGTACAGTTCCGTGCATTTTCATAAAAACCTAAAAAAAACCTAAAAAAAAATCATCTTAGACTCTTTGACAAAAATGTTCAGTAAAGCATTCTTTATTTAAAAATCGCAGCAAATTTCACTCAGTGTCGTATATAAAAGAACTACAGGCTTTAAGTAAAAACAATCACTATCGTACGGAAACCTAAAATATGACACCTCACGACGGGATAGATGTCGTACAGGAACGTACGACGTGGCACTCAATGAAGAGAATATTTTATTTACTGTAGACACATTTTTCAGAAAATAATCTGCCATCAGAGGACTACAAATATTTAAAAAAATTTTAAAATTTTTATTATTATATTTATATATTATTATTATTATATTTGTTGTGTTTCATACGACGAATTCATAGAGCGCATTTTTACTTACGAATTTGCCATATTGAACGAAATTCGTCGTTCGTCCCAGTTGTGTTCCTACCATTAGTTTGTAATGGCCTAGTCGCCTAAATTTTTATTTTTTATTTTCTATTGTAACACCCAATTTACACGATGAATTTTATGACGTCTAACTTTATTAATTCCCTTTTGAAATTGGTTCCAAAAACTCTATGCGTTCATACGATGAATTTGGTTTTCATGTCTGTTTTTATTTTTTGTACATGTAAAATAAAAACAGAACAAAACGCATCAAAGAGAAATAGTTATCATTGTAAAGAAAAATATGAAAAAAAACCATGAAATCAAAAATCAAGTCATTTTTCAAGTCGAAAATTGGACGTTATAAAATTCATCGTGTGAATTGGTTGTAAGAATTTATTTCATGTTATATAAAAAATAAATAAATTAAATTAAATTAGCAATACATAAATGTAAAAGTTACAAATTTAACAACTAGAAGGTCCGACAATATCTATACGCATACGTTTCGTAAAAGGAAGTTTCATTAAAGCTATGATAAGAAAAGACTACATATAAGGTCTACATATTCGGCTGTGCCCAATCTTAAATACCCCAGATGTAATTCTTTTCGTTTAAATTTTTGCCTAGGAAGCTATTTCTAATACCTCTGAACGTTTTTCAAGTATATTAAATATGTTTAATTTGCAAACAAAAGTTCGTTTCATGTACCTCAAAAAGTTCTAATTTTTCAACCGTAGAATCATCTTTTAGATTCTTTTGGCTTTTAAAACCAATTTTTTCTTCCTGATATATAAAGTAGGTATAATTTATCATAAAAATCAAAAATAGCAAGTTATATAGTTACTTTAATGAATCAGAAAATGTCGATGTTCCAACCCTGGAACCGAATTTTTAGTTTTTAAAATGTTTAAAAATGTAATTCGTAGCGTAACATAATATATGTTTAATTCACTGAAAAACACCAAAATCGGGAATTTATGTGGGTACCAAATGTATTTACCAAAAAATTTCGATTTTCCAACCCTGGAACCGAATTTTTAATTTTTTGATACTAATTTAATTTTTTCTGAAATATAAAATAGGTTTAATTTACTAAAAACACAAAATTTGGAATTTACGTGGGTACTTTTATGTACCAAATATATAGCGATTTTCCAACTCTGGAAGCGAATTTTTATTTTTTACCAATGCAATTCTTAGTGAGGTGTGACATAGTTTTACTTGACAAAAAAATTTAAATTTTTAAACTTTTTGGTCACTTTCATGTACCATAAAATATTTCATTTGTCTAACCCTGGATTCCAAATCTTGATTTGTTTTTTTGAAAATTTTTGATATCAATTTTGTTCTTCCTAAAATATAAAATAGTTTTAGCAAAAACAAAACAACGTCAATTGCCTTTTTGGTTACTTTTATGTATAAAAAAACTCAATTTACCATCCCTGGAAGCGAAATTTTAATGTTAATACTTTTTTTTATCAATGCAAATCTACATTAGGTAGTTTTGTTTAAGAAAAACTCAAATTTTGCAACCATTTTGGTTTTTACATGTACTACAAAATATTGCATGTACCAAAAAAACTTTCATTTTCCCAACCCTGGAAGGGAAATTTTAATTTTTTGTTTTTTTTTCAGTGCAACGCTTCATGAGGTATAAAGTAATTTTTTTTTTTAAGAAAAATTTCAAATTTTTAACCATTTTGGTCACTTTCATGTACTATTAAATATTGCACTTGTCCATCCCTGGGTTCGAAATTTTATTTTTTATTTTTGATTTTTGGATACCCATTTTGTTCTTCCTAAATTATAAGACAGTTTTAGGTAGCAAAAATAAAACAACAACAATATCAGTTGCCTCTTTGATTACTTTCACGTATAAAAAAAATGCGATTTCCCACCCCTGGAAGCAAAATTTGAATTAAATTTTTTTTTGCCAATGCAAATCATCATGACGTATAAGGAGGTTTTGTTAAAGAAAAACTTGCAATTTTTAACAATTTTAGTTACAACATGTACTACAAAATACGGAATAGGCCGAAAAAAGAAATTTTATTTCCCACCCCTGGAAAAAATTTTTAATTTTTTTAGCTTTTATAAGACCATTGAGGCTTCCCAAAGCACGAAATCGGTTGAATTTACAAACATTAAAAAAAAGAATTGATTTTTGGTATAACTTTTGCGTCGAGAAATAGGTGTAAGCTTCCCAGCTCTGAAACCGTACTTCGGATCTTTCTGAATTTCAATACCACCCTATTTTATTTCCAATCCAACGGTCCAAGAACGAAGTCTCTTAATCTTCTGGGGGCTTGGGAAAACCGATTTCACGTACAGACGGACGGACAGATGGACATCGCTCAATCGTCATCGCTATTCATAAGGATCCAGAATATATATTCTTTATGGGATCACATGTGCATATCGAAGAAATTACACACGGAATGACAAATCTATATATACCCTTTCACTTTTTTGTGAAGGGTATAAAAATTAAAATTTCGCTTCCATGGTTGGGAAATTTAAATATTTTTTATACATAAAAGTAACCAAAAAGGCAACTAACGTCGGTTTTTTACTAATTAAAACTATTTTGTAGTTCAGGAAAAACATAATTGGTATCAAAAATTAAAAAAAAATAAATCAAAATTTAGATTCCAGAATTGGATAACTGCAATATTTTGTAGTGCATGAAAGTGACCAAAATGGTTATACATATTAAGTTTTTCTTCAATAAAACTATTTCATGCTTCATTAAGAGTTGCATTGGTAAAATATTTAAATTTCGTTTCCAGGGTTGGGAAATTGAAATATATAAAAGTAACCAAATAGGCAATTGATATTGTTGTTTTTGCTAATTAAAACTATTTTATAATTCAGGAAGAACAAAATTGTTAATAAAATCATAAAAAAATCAAAATTTCGACCCCAGGGTTGGACAAATGAAATATTTTATGGTACATGAAAGTGACCAAAAAGTTTAAAAATTTAAATGAAGTCAAGTAAAACTACGTTACATCTTTTAATTTAACCTACTCCCTGTTTTAGCAAGAAGGAAAAAAGAATTACGTCTGTGAAGGGCATTTAAGATTCGGCACAGCTGAATATAGCACTTTTACTTGTTTTAATTATTAAGTTTGTTAGTTAATTATTAGTTCATTAAGTCATACAAGTTTGTTTCTTGGGTAATCAAACATGTTTTCTATTTTATAAGGAACGAAATTAGTATTGAGAATTGCAAAGTTTCCAGGGATGGAATAAACGTTTGTATATACTCCAGACGGACGTCTTTGAAGGGTATATCAGATTCGGCACAACCGAATGTAACACTTTTTTTCTGTTTTATTATCACATGAACTTCGCTAAAAAAGTCACAACATGGGCATTTTTAGCGTTGCCATATGTGCAGTTTGCAAAACATTTTTTTTGTTAAAAAAATATTTTTGGCAAATTGGGGAGATTTCTGGAGTTTTATTTGGATCAACCATTTACTCTTAAGTTTCTTTGTTGAAATTCGAATTTCTGGAGACACAATCTTAACTCATTTGCTTATACTTTTCCATGTGACCGTGTGATTGTCTCATATCTACTATTTTTGTACGCTAAAATCATTTTTTGTATATGAGATTCTTGGCCAGTTTAAATATCAAGAGTGTGTTGAGGTCTGTTGTTATAATTATTAAAGTGATTATTATAGAAATTTGATGCTAATTAAAATACTTCTCGTCTTAAAAACTAGTTAAATTTCTTCGCATTTTTAATTAAGAATGTTTTATTATGAAGTTCGAGGTCTTTTTTTTTTAAATTTTGTTTATTAAAATTCAATATTTCGTTAGCAGTTTGTAATATTACTTATTCCTGACGATGTTAACAGACTGCTAATGAAATAATAAACAAAATTTTTAATAACTGTATAAAAATACCTCGAGCTTAGTAAATCTAATAAAATAATAGGGTGATCACATACACAGCACTATTCAAATTATAACAATTAAGGCCATTGTTGAGACTAAATTTTCATATAAAAATTGCAATTAACTTATTGTTAATGAAGAGATAATTGTTTAAATAATGAATAAAAATTTTAATGCAACATTGTCAGAATTGTGTTCAGTGGAAAGCTTTTACAAAAGTGAAAGCTTTTACAACGAAAGTACTTATTAAATACACTTTATTGAAATTTAACTTATGCTGTTGGCTGTCAAATGCTATTTGTCGTAGCAATACCCTGCAGGAGGATAAGCGTTAATTGTCTTTAAGCTACTGGTATGATTACTAGTATAGCAAGAACTAGTTGAAAAGGTGATTGAATATAATGCAAAAAAGTACTAGTAGTTCATTTGTAGATTGATTTGACTTGTAGAATTTCGTATTACTTTTTGATCATGTTTTTAAGCGAATTGCTAATTCACATTTTCATTTATTTTATTTTTAATTGTTGCAATTTTTAACCAAATTCAAATTTGAAACAAAGAATAGTATTAGAAGACTTTGCCACCTGCATATCAGTTTATTTATTCGATAATTTATGTAAGTAAGCCGCAGTTTTCTTGTGTGTTAAAAAAGTGACATTTTAAAAAATAAATAAAATTAAAAGCTAGTTTTAAAATTGATTTTTTTGTTAATATTTATTTTAAATGAAATTTATTTTTTGGTGGTCAAGCAATGTCTATATGCATTTCATTGGTGCTTTACCAAATCATCAGTAGACATTAACCACAGTTTTGAAAAGTTAAAAACCTCTTATCTTATGCATATACTTCCGAAAACCATCTGAGAATTCACAAGTTGTAAATTACAAAAATCACAACGGAATAAGCATAGTAGGCTTCGAAACTCATATAAAACTAAACCAACAAATAAATTATATTCGATATGAATCTATTTTATTTTTCTACAAGGTGCTAGTGGATTGAGTGTGCCCTGAAGGAACTTTCCATTTCCTCTTATAAACTAAGAATTGAATAACCAAAAATTGCTTGTGAAGACAAGGACAAATTTCATTGGGTTTGAAAAAGCAATAAATTTAGGGATTTTATATATATATATATATATATATATATATATATATATATATATATATATATATATATATATTTTTTTTTTTAGTTCCTAGGTAAGGAGGTTCGGAACTGATGCGCATATTTAATCGTCAGTAGCTAACGAATCCTAAGACGTACTAACTCTCCTACGAATCTGTGCTAATCTGCGAAGTTCTATTAGAACAAGCTGTACAAAACTACACACTCTGGTCCAATTCAATAAGGATTCCAGCATGGTCGGAATAATATTCTCCGGGCTGATCGTACGCCCCAAGCCTTCCTCTAAATTCGACCTCCAGTTGCTGAATCGTGAGCAGACAAAGACGACATGCTCAGCATCCTCAACCACATTCCCACCACAGTGCGGACAGAACGGAGAGTCGTCGTGCTTAAAACGAAATAGATATGACCTAAAGCAACCATGTCCAGACAAGAACTGTGTTAGGTAATAGTTCAGATCACCATGTTTCCTAGTCAGCCATAATCTGATGTCGGGTATTAATGAATAAGTCCATCTTCCCTTTTCAGTGGTTGACCACCGTTCTTGCCATTTTTGCATACATAAATCAGAGTTATCCCTATTCATGATTTCTAAATCGATAGGGATCATACCCGCAATGATAAAAGCCGCCTCGTCCGACACTGTCCGAAATGCACTACATACTCTTAAAGCAGCTAGCCTATACACAGGGGATACCAGCCCCACATATGTGGAATATCTAAGTGAGTCTGACCATACCGGGTGTGCATATAGGATAATGCTCCTTAGTACTCCAGCAAGCAGTTTCCTCTGAAGATACTTTGGCCCTCTCGTGTTTGGCATGATCCGAGATAGCGCCAAACAGGTCCCTGGTGCTTTGGATGCTATATATCGCAAGTGCTCGCGAAAAGATAGCCGTGTGTCAATCATCACACCCAGATATTTCAGAAATGCCTTTGATTCTATGGAACAGGTGCCAACATTGAGGGTAATAGTTTCCCTAGCCTTACGACTACTAATCAAAACCGCTTCGGTTTTATGATCAGCTAGAGTCAATCCCATTGCAGTGATCCAGGACTTTACTAATTGTACGCTGGCATTTGCAATGGTTTCTGCCTCCAGCAATTCCTTAGCTTCACACACCAGCGCTATATCGTCTGCGAATCCCACAATCTGCACTCTCTCAGGTAACCTCAACCTTAGTACTCCATCATACATTACGTTCCACAACAATGGTCCAAGTATCGATCCTTGGGGAACACCACCACTAATCCTACGTTTCCTTATACCCGCATCTGTACTATAGATCAATTCCCTATACCGGAAATAATCCTGCACTATCCCTATCAGATATTCTGGGATGTCCAATCGAGTTAGAGCGTCAACAATATGCACCCAGCTCGCTGTGTTGAACGCGTTCTTCACATCCAGCGTCACAACTACACAGTACTCCTTTGTGCCATTCCTCCAACTCCTGCCATAGATAGTCCGTGCAGCAGTTTCTACTACCACGTTTATAGCATCCACTGTTGACCTCGCCCTCCTGAAGCCAAATTGGTTGTCTGATAGACCATTTCTGTCATCAACGCAATTCCCAAGTCTTCGGCAGATCACACCCTCTAGCAACTTCCCACATGTATCTATCATACACAGTGGCCGATAAGATGAGGGATCATCTAGGGGTTTATTGGCTTTTGGTATTAATACCAACTTCTGCCTCTTCCATCTTGTTGGAAAAATTCCCCTACCTAAGCATGTATTCACCATTCTTAAGAACTGCTCGGGACAAAGCCTGACGGCCTCCTTTAATACTATATTTGGAATGCAGTCGAGTCCAGGTGCCTTCTTGTCTCTAAACCTAGAGACAACGTCCTCAATCTCAGCTATTGTAACCGGGGGAAAATTGAATGTCCCAATTGGAGGGTTGTGCTCCCAAGGTGGTGCGTCCTGCTGGGGAAAGAGATGGTCTACAATTTCCTCCAGGATTGGCCCCTCACTCGGTTGCAACGGGGTCAGGCATTTAAGTTTTTTGGTGACCAGCTTATATGCGAGACCCCAAGGATTATCATCCACCTCATCACAGATATTAAGAAAACACTGCCGCTTGCTCCTACGAATTGCATCCTTTGGGGCCTTCCTCCTATTCCTGTAATTCTCCTGGTATACGCTATTCTCTAACCTACCTCGAGTTCTTGTATACTGCCTTCTGGCACGTATACACTCCGCCCTCAAGCCGGCAATATCATCATTCCACCAATAAACCGGTGACCCCTTTACGGATCCTTTCCGCCTCACCATAGATGCATCGCACGACCGCGTGATATGGTTTACCAATTGTTCTGCCATATCCTCAGCTGAACCATTTAATTCCATACCTTCCATACAGATGGCAAAAATATCCTTATCAAAGGTATTCACTTTCCATCCCGACAAACCTTGTGCACGGGGAGTCACATGCCGTATATCATCCTGTATATCCATAATTATGGCACTGTGATCGCTGTGAGTATAAACATCAGATACTCTCCAGTTTACACGGTTTATAATGGTATCGCTGGCAAACGTAATATCAATAATTGAACCACCATTTCCTCCTCTAAATGTTTCCTCATCTCCAGAGTTTAAGAGCACAACATTTAGCGCAGAAAGGGCCTCTAATAGCATCCTTCCCCTTGCATTTGTGAAGGGGCAGCCCCATTCAACAGCCCACGCGTTGAAATCCCCTGCTATTATAACAGGACTCCTGGCTGCAGCGTCCATCACTATGTTGTCTATAATAACACGAAAGTCATCAATAGAATACCTAGGAGGAACATAACAGCTGTACAAACATATGCCGGAAACAGTGGCCCGCGTGTACCCACATTGCGGTGATAACCTCTCCCTCAATATCAAAGAACCGGTAGTCCATATAGCTGCTGTATCTGTATCATCAGTAACCCAATTTGCAGATACAATCTTCTTATATGGCTCGCTGAGTACAGCAACGTCTACCTTTAAGTCTCGTACGGTTTGCCTAAGCAACTCCTGTGCTGCTTGGCAATGATTGAGATTTAGCTGTAATATGCGCATCCTGATTATTAACCTCTAAGCTTTTGTAGCGCCCTCTTGTAGTACGGGCAAACTACGCATCCAGTGACATGGTCACCATTAGTACTTCCACCCTTTCTACAGAGCATGCACGAAGGTCTGTTGGAACATGTTGCAATCTTGTGGCCAGCTTCCCCACAACGCAAGCAATTTCCGGATAGATCCTGGCCGCTACAATTCGTCGCCCTATGTCCAAAATCGAGACAGTTGTAGCACCTCTTCGGTGCTATCTTTTCCCGTATTCGACACACGACCCAGCCGATGCGTATCTTGGACATCTCTAGAAGGCGTCTAGCTAGAGGAGCACTCAGGCCAATCGTGGCAGTTTGTGTTCCCCCATACGCTCTCCTCAGTGATTTAATTGCAGTCAACTGCAGTACCTTAAAATCGTTGGATTTACTAACTATGGCGTCATAGATGTCCTCCTTGGAAGTCACCTCATCTATGTCCCTAATTTCAATCCTAACCTCTTGGGATAGTGCCCGTACTTCGGCAGTCCCACCCAGTACCGCTTCCACCTCCGACCTGAACACACCTATATTCTGGTGAGCGGGTTTAGTGAGCTCCAGTAGCAGCTCACCCTTCCCAGTCTTCCGAATGCCCTTCACATTCTCCCCCAGATTACTAAGTTTAGGGTCCTTCTTCACTTGCTTGAGAATCTCAGCATAGGAAGCGTTCCCACATGTTTTAATAACTAGGGCATCCGAACGTGACCCCTGCTTACTCCTAATCCTATTTCTATTCGCTTCCCTGGGACGGACCTTTATCCACCCAGGTTCCTTAGTGCCTGGGTTCGGCAAAAAAAAAAAATATATATATATACATATATATATATATATATATATATATATATATATATATATATAAACCAGTTCTTAATGCAGAACTGATTGTACTAGTATTCGACTAGAAGAAATTATACTAGTACTCATCTAGTACTAATAGTACTAGTATCCCCCTAGTTGCCATCTAGTACTAATGGTACTAGTAATTTTCCAAACACACTCAATATGCATTTGAGCATTAACATAGTATAGGAAATTCACAGTTGGGAACTAGTACTGGTGATTATCGTGCTAGTACAATACTAATTTCATACTAGTTCGATCTCTTGCAGGGTATTGAGTAATACTCAATGAGTATGTATGAACACCAAAAAGATATTGTCAATTAACTGAATATTGTTTCAATTAAAAACGTATGTATGAACACGGTATGAAGGTCAATAGAAGTTAGCAGAAATTAATTAAAAATATTTAGTTCACAAAAGTTGCTTTGATGTCGTGTATGTTGCGATTCGAGCAACAGCCGACAGGTTATTTGTTGACTGTGGACTCCTTGACACAGTGCAGGTTAGTCACCTTTATGCTCAATCTGTATACCCCCGTCTTCTGGAGGTTAAAGCGATGATGTTGACCAGAAAGCAAGCCACAAATCTCATAAGTGTGTTGAATGTGTTGGGAACCTCTATCTTTCAGATGTTGTCTTCATAGCTTTATCAAAACAATGGTTGGATGATTACTTGACCAGATAATAGTGACCTTTCCTTAGGGAGTACACTTGGTGGCAGTTGTTTAATACTAAAGTAGGTTGGGTACCGGCTGATCCTAAGTCGGTCCTAGTGGCTGATTGAACTTCGGACTAAATTATAGTGGGAATTTCTTTGAGCTGCTGCCAAGGCTAGCAAAGCATTCGTGGTTTTGTAGACGTATGTCTTGAATGGGTTCTGGAGGCATGGCTCATAGTCACTGGAGCTGTAATGCTTTCAGATCGAGCAGTATGCCTCAAAGAGGCGTTTATTCAGTTAGTTGTTTTAACTGCATCGTGGATTGGGCCATAATCGCAGCTACAAAAGATAATCTCAACCGCATCTGTCTATGCTGTTGCAAAAAAGCAAGATATTAGGCCTTGTAATTTCCAATAATCATTAATTTTCTTACTCTTAAACTATAAAAATTAAATTTTAATATTTTTCTTCTGCATGCCACCAACAAACCAGTCAATTCGCCAAGTGCTTGGCGTAACCAAAGTAAAAGTGTTCGCTGGACAGAAACAATGCAAGAAAAGTTTAATAAAAATTGCTGGAAAACAAGACGAAGAAAACTTGAGTAGACATTCTTTATGTTCTGGTGTGACTTTTATGTTTCGATTCTTTTGCGTGAAGGGATGAATTGGAAGCACAGCTCGCCTAGAACCATACAGTTTTGAAGCAAACGTATTTCTTTTTGTTCTTGCAAATTTTTTGCTTCATAACTACTCAATCGCTTAAAAAGTTTTCATAAGTTAGGGAAACTTACAAACAAATATTTGTTATTTTCCAGAAAACTTAGTGCGAGAAAAATTGTTTACAAGAAAAAGATATTTTATTGGTCTTATGTTTCAATTGTCATACACAATTGCGCAAAAAACAATAATAGAACTAATAAAAGAACGCGAAAATACTATTTGGAAGAGTCTGCCATAATCGTGATTTATAACACATATTTATTTTTGCTGCACCATTATGCAGCATTTATGAATGCGTTACGGATGGCCTTTAATAGGGTGCAGAAATGGAGAGAAGGCGTTATTGCTTTTGTTTCGCTATTAGTTTTTCCTCACTATTGTTAAAATCTTTGATCAATATAAGACCCTATACAAAATGAAATATTAATATTGCCCTCATTGTGAAAGACCAAATAAGAAAATTACAACAAATATTTTTATTGTAGACTTGTACAGAACTCATAATTGTGCCTCATGCAACGAATTTAGGCAGTAAATTCTTACTGACGAATTCATCGCATAGGGTAATATTGGTCATGGTATTGTTTTTAGCATATTGTGTTGAGTTATTACTTAAGCCTACTTTCTTTAAAAATAACATTTTTTAGCTTTTATGACGATGCTCAGCAGTAACCAGATGTTCCTCAGCCCTACTCCCCGCCTCCCCCTTGACCCAGCAAATGACGCCATAAAAAAAAAATTTTATACCAAAAAAGAACTGGAGGGTATATTTTCTTTGTCAATCCGTTTGTAACGCAGCGAAATATCCATCTGAGACCCCATAAAGTATATATATTCTTGACCAGTGATGAAATCTAAGACGATCTGAGCATATCCGTCCGTCCGTCCGTCCGTTGGTGGAAATCACGATTCAGTCCAAACGAAAAGAGCCAGACTCTTGAATATGTTTTGAAGGATAGCACAGGTCAAGTTCGGAAATGGGCTAAATCGGGCAAGAGGGAAAAAATTTCCCCTAAACTAAACAAACCTCAAAAAAACAACATAATTTTTAAATTTTTTTTGTAATTTTGTTAAGCAAATTATATATTTTTATCTCAAAGAAGGCCCAACGCGTTACACTTGGAACCATAAAATAAAAAAAAAATATTTTTGGACCCCGCTCCCTTTTTAGGGCGTTATTACATGCAAAAATAGTGTAAAAATTTAACAAATTGTATTATTTAAGCCAACATCTCTTTAAAATAACATTTTTAAGCTTTATTGACGAGGCTGAGACGTAACGTGGTACTCCTCTGTCCTACACCATCCTCCCCCTTTACCACCTAAATGACCCAATAAAATAAAATTAAATAAATTTTAAATTTAATTATTCCGAACCTATATTTATGGAGTTTTATGGCAAAGCTGAAATGTCTCTCCCACGGCCCTTGCCAGAGATACCCAGACAAAATACAGTTTTGAACCCTCCAAAAAGAATTGGACCCCATAAAGTATGTATATTCTTGATCAGTGATGAAGTCTGAGACGATCACGCAATTGTCATACGTTCGTCTGTGCAAAACATGATATAGAAAATTTTTGGACCACTCCCTCTTTAGTGGGAGTTGACGTACGATGTTATATGCAAAAATAGTGTAAATATTGAACAATTTGTATTCTATAGTTTATAATTTTTAGCCTATAAGAAGCTGAGATGTTCTCTGATCTTGCAGAGGTGAAACGTCGCCCTCACGACCCTTCCCGGAATAACTCTGTCGAATAGATTTTAAAAATTGGGTACAGAGACGTCTTATAGAAACTCTGTGCCAGCAACATTTTAAATTCACTTACTAAATATTTGGAGGGTATTTAAGATTCGACCCGGTCGAATATAACGTTTTTACTTGTTTTACTCTTAATTACCCCCAAAAATTTATTTTTAGTGCTTGATGGAAAAAGTAAAATGCCTTCCCCGCGGCCCTTGCCAGAGCGACACCAATAAAATACAGTTTTACTACCGTCCAAAAATAATTGAACCCCATAAAGTATATACATATATTCTTATATTAAATTGAATCAAGATTTATAGGCTAATTGTTCAAAATTTGTTTTTTTTTAAATCTCAGAAAGACATCATAAATATTCCAAGGCACAAAGGAAAGTCAACATCAGCTTTATTCAACTTACACAGCAGAGCAGAACAGCTGTTTTCGAAAGACGCAACCCTTTCATCATCAGTGCTCATGTGTACTGTGTTTGTCACCACTTTTTAAGTGGCTTAGTTGAATGTGATAACAATTCCTATTTTATTATAATTTAGTGGCAGGTTTTAAAAATATACTATATTAATAATTTTTATTTCCTGAAGATGTTAACAAGCTGTTAACGAAATATTGAATAAAAGTTAGACGAAATAATATTTTATAAAAAACGACCACAAGCTTGATTAATATAACAACAAAGTGAAGAACTTCTTGGAAATCAAGTTGTTATATATATATAAAAAAAATAAAAAAAATATTACAAACGTCATTATATATTCTTCTGAACATAAACAATACCAGCTGTTTCTAATATAAAACTTGACAGCACTTACCTTAGCACAACCAAAAAACAGCGAAATCAAGGTTGTATTTCATAAGACCTATTTAAAACCAATTCGAAAGTGGTTGGGCTTAACGCTAAAACCAGAATTTATTAAAACCATGTCGGTGTGAAAACACTACGCCATCGCTATTTGACATATTTCTATACAAAAACTTTCAAATAACAAGGCTATCGGCATGAAATATGTGTTATGAATTAGGCCTTTAATATATAAAAATATATATAATAATAAAAATGATACATATATAAATATTACTTTTACGCTAAATAAGCAGATACAAATATACTGATTTAACCCTGCAGGAGACCGAAGTAGTTTCAAATTAGTATTGCACTAGTACAAAAATCACCAGTATTAGTTCCCAACTGTGAACTTTCCTATACCATGTTAATGCTCAAATTAACATTGCGTGTGTTTGGAAAATTACTAGTACCATTGGTACTAGATGGAAACTAGGGGGATACTAGTACTATAAGTACTAGATGAGTACTAGTATAATTTCTTCTAGTCGGATACTAGTACAATCAGTTCTGCATTAAGAACTGATTTATATATTAAAAAATCCCTAAATTTCTTGGATTTTTAAACCCAATGAAATTTGTTAAGGCCTTGTCTTCACAAGCAATTTCTGATTCATCAATTCTTAGTTTATAAGAGGAAATGGAAAGTTCCTTCAGGGCACACTTAATCCACTTGCACCTTGTACAACTTGCGTTACGTTTGGTACTCCACCATATACCAAACACTAATGAACATACAATACATGAATCACTTTTTATTATTTTAAAAAAGATCGCTGATTTTACATATGAACATAAATATTAAAAAAACAAGTTTAAAAGATTTTAAAATGTCACTTTTTTAACACACAAGAAAACTGCGGCTTACTCACATAAATTATGGAATAAATAAACTGATATGCAGGTGGCAAAGTCTTCTAATAATTTTCAGCGGCGGTGCAGCGAAAAAGTGCACAGCATACTATTCTTTGTTTCAAATAAAATAAATGAAAATTAGCAATTCGCGTTAAGACATTATCAAAAAGTTACATGAAATTCTACAAGTCAAATCAATCTACAAATGAACTATTTGAAGTACTAGTACTTTTCTGTATATGTTCAATCACCTTTTGAACTAGTGCTTGCTATACTAGTAATCGTACCAGTAGCTTAAAGGCAATTAACGCTTATCCTCCTGCAGGGAATATAAACGAAAAATACTGATTGGATTTTGCTTAAAGTCTCTTGTATAATTTAATTTGAATTCAAATATTTTAATAATTAAAAAACTTTAATAAAACACATTTTTGTTGTTAGTGATTTCCTTTATTAACTTTTCTTACTTTTCTATTCCAACCTCTTTAGGTGAAGACAAATGTTTGGAAAAAAATTTGGAAGCAGCCGCAATCATGGCCCAAGGAAATGGAAAAACAAATGTGGAGTTAGCTTCACCTAAAAATGGCAGCACTAGCATGTCAAAAACGCCCTACTCCTGTGGTACTGGCGTCGAATCCTTGATCGCAGAGCCCTTGAATTCCAGTAATGGGCACAGTAAAAACGAAATTAATTTTAAATTTCCCATAGCTGACCGTGTGTGTACAATTGACGAATTGGTAGTGGTACCGACTGCACCACCACCACCCTCAAAACAGTCACCTGGAGGTGTAAATCAAGATGTTAATATTAGTAATTTACGCTACACACAATCACCACTGAATTGTGGTAGTACAACGGCTAGAGCTGCGGTAGCAGCAGCCGCTACTGTCATACCACCAGGGGCGCCATCAGCGGGAGCTGCCAATATGATAACAACGGCAATGACATCACCACACACGCACACAACAACACTGCCACCGGAGGCTATAGTAGTAGTGCTGCCACCACCGCCCACAAACGAACAACACTACACACCACACCAGCAACAACAGTTATTGCACTTAACCACTCTTGAGCCATTGGTAAGTGTCAACTGACCTCAGCATATTACGAGTCATACGCCGATAAGAATGTCATATTTAGGCGAACATCAGCAACAACAACAAAATACCACAAACACATAGATATGAACAACAGCAAATCTACACCGGCCAAATCTACATCTACACTGAACACACAAGTGCTTGTGTATATGTCTATGTGTGCGTGTGTGTGTGTAAATATATATAAAGTTTTTATCAAGAGGAAAAGGAACTACAGCAATGATAAAATTGTACATAACAGTGAATATTCGATTCTTTGTAAATTTTGTGTATACTTTTGGGAAAAACAAAAATCATTTTGTCACTTCATCAATTGAAGCAAACTTCAAGATTTTATTTAAACAAAATCGTAAAAATTATAAATGTTGCAATGCAACTCTCCACGGACAACAAGATACTAATTAATTAAATATGATATTCGTATGAATATTACACAATTATTTTATTTATGTTGCAGATTTTTATCAATTTTCTTTTTGATTAGTTTATTTATACAATTGCTTTGCATTTAAGAGTTGATATTTTAAATAAGCTGTATTAAGATCTAATGCAGGAAAACTCTGAGTTTTTTATTAGACGCTGTTACACAAAAATTAAATAGAAATTTTTGCTATTGTGGGATATATGAAAAGTAATATTTCGGTAGGAATATATGAGTCATTGGCGTTGACCCATCATCCGCACAAACACAGACACAGGATTATATTGGTTTACAAAACTGAACATCGTCTTCAGACATGCCCTTTAAATACGCAATTAGTAAATTTAAATCAGTTAATAGATTGAGTATTTACCACTTTATTATACGATGTTCAGATATACACTTCAATTGATATTAACGCAATTAATGCCGTTATTGAGCTCAATTATCCACATAAAATTTTTAATTAAGTAAAATTACACATGCAGCACTGCTAAGAAGTGTGTTAGCAAAAAAACAACTCAATGCACAAACTTAGTCCAGACTTAGCACCTAAATTGTAGAAAAGGTCGAGAAAAAAATCCTAAACATAATATGTCGAGCCATGCTGAGGTCAAATTACACTGTGCAACAGTGAAAAAAGTGTAAGGTCGTGACTATATGGGTTCGACTCTACTATCAAATTGTAGTAAAACCCTATACTCAGTTTGGCCAATTCGGGCCTCCAAAGTTTCCCAATATTAGCATGATGCCCAAAAAAGGTGTCATCAGTTTTTGCCAAATAGCTAATCAGCACTTAAAAATATCGCTTAACTATTTTCGGCAAAACTGTAGCCAAGAGTAGGTTGAATATTTTTTGCTAAAATTTTTTGACAAAAATTTATTTTATCTTAAAGTTTTTATAAAAAAGTTGAAGAAAAAAAAATTTTTTTTCAATTTTTTTATCATAATTTTCAGGAAATTGTAGCCACGGTAAAGCAGAATAACTTTTGTGAACATACCAAATATAATCTAAATGTGTCTAGATACCAAAAATAGGCCATAGAGACTCCCTTGTGCCTACAAATTTAAATTTTTAACTCAAATTTTATAATTTAAAAAAAAAAATCTTTAACTATTCTAAAAAAAAAATATGTTAATTTTTTTCTTTTTTATCCAACGGGCTTAAGTTCGAATCTGCATGACTGCAAATTATTTTTTTTTTATTATTTTATTAATAAATGAATTTGTTCAAATTGTATTTATTATTTTTTTTATATTAAGATTGGAATATTAAGAATATTTTCAATAATCATCAAACCAGCAGAACGGATCAGTTGGAAAAAAAATTAACAATTTACATAAGAAAGTTCGACTAATAAAAATTCGTACATAATTTAAAAAAAAAAACTCTAAAATAAAATACATGTTTGTCATAAAATTTTAGCAAGAAATATTAAGCGATATTTTTAAGTGCTGATTAGCTATTTGGCAAAAACTGATGTCTCCTTTTTTGGGCATCATGCTAATATTAGGAAACTTTGGAGGCCGAACTGAGTACAGGGTTTTACTACAATTTGATAGTAGAGTCGAACCCAAAAAATCACGACCTTGCACTTTTCAAAAGTTCTTCATTTGTCGCATAGTGTTGTTAATTTAAATTTATTATTAACTAGAAAATTAAAAAAAAATATATGTATGATAGATTTCAACTTAAGGTCCTCATAAATATGAAATGAATGTTTGATAAAAATACTTGCATACAAATTTAAGATGTGGATTGAGCTTACAAGAAAAAATTAAAACGTTCACGTATGCAAGAATATAAAATAAATTGACGTATAACCAAAAAAGTTTGGCTTAAGTACAATGGAAGAAAAAATTCAGATATATTTATTGGACATGAAAAAAATAATTAAACGGCAACACGGGTATTAAATAAAAGTGTGTTACCATCGTTTTGTTATAGTTTTCGTATGCAATTTCCTAATAAAATTTGTACATATAAGAACTGTTATCATATTCAACTCAGCCACCTAATAAGTGCTGGCTTACAAAATAAACATACAGTACTGATGATGAAAGTGTAGCGGCTTTCAAAAATAGGTGTTCTGCTCTGCTGTGTAAGCTGTATAATTAAAAACTGATGTTGACTTTTCTTTATGCGTTGGAATTTTTATCATGTCTTTATGAATTTAAAACAAATTTTCGCACAATTGGCCTATAACTCTTAATTGAATTTAATATAGAAACATGAATGTTCGATAAAAATACTTACAGAAAAATCTTTCTTTTTGCATTGACTTAATTTTTTATATGTGAACAGAAAGATAATTATGGCAATAAAGTGAATATTGACTCAATTAAAAATGCATGTCTGACCACCGTATTAAATGGTGTTCAGGCATGCATTTCATATTCATGAGGACCTCAAGTGAAAGCTGGGAGCTTTTTTTATAATATTTTTCTAAATTTTCTAATTAAGAATAAATTTAATGCCAATAATTTCACGTGGTTCGCCATACTTTGTGTGTTTTTTTTACTTTTCCACAATTTAGGTGCTAAGTCTACACTAACTGTGTTCATTAAGTAGCGTTTTGCTCACTAAACACACTTCTTAGCAGTAATTCTACTCACTATTATAACGATTTTATACATTTATTGAAAAATAATTATTTTAAATTTTATATGGATAATTGAGCTCAATAATACTATTTATTTATTGCGATAAACTTAATTAAAGTATATGTCTGAACACAGTATAAGAGTTTTATATATTGAATTAAATTAGTCATGCAACTCTTGTGAAAACAAAAAAAAAACAAAAACTATACAATAAAAAATTCAATGTCATGAAGCTGAAAGTAGACAAAAAA
This sequence comes from Linnaemya tessellans, assembly GCA_951800035.1. NCBI lineage: Eukaryota > Metazoa > Arthropoda > Insecta > Diptera > Tachinidae > Linnaemya > Linnaemya tessellans. Next base: position 96,353,764 of record OX637533.1, read on the forward strand.
TTAAAACAACTGTCAGATGAAATTGACTGTCAGTAAATTTAATAAAACTTTCAACCAAAAAAAAAAACATATTGAATAATAATCATTTTAATTTTCTCGAAAATACATTCATGAATGCCACAAAAACTAAGAAGCGGTGGAATCGAAAGCACAGGTTTTTCAGTTCTCAAATTTAATTCATAAAGTAATTGCTTTAATTAAGGTGCATGTCTGGAAATAGTTTTAGCTTACATGCAAATCTAAAGGTACATTCACACTTATCAAAGATTTGTCCCAAAAAGGATAACCAATTAATACTAATGAAACATATTTTGGTTCAAAGACGTGTTTATTGAGTAAAACCGTTACACACTAAACCGATGGACAGTGTCATATAATTCAATATTATTGGAAACTGTTTAACTCAATAAATATTTGGGTGAATAAAAAGGTTTTTCATTGATATTTAGTCGTTCCGCTTATTTGGGTATATAAAGGATGGGCAAATTTGAGGTTAGGAAGTAAATTGGCTTAAAACCCAACTTCATTTGAAAAATTCAGTTTTATTGATATCAGTGTAAAGTGGGAATATGGAACTCATAATGGATTATGATGTCAGGCAATCGAACACATCCAGCACGTCGGTAATTGTCTCCTAATTTCACAAAATTTTGAACCACGTTTTGCAAGAAAGCTAGGCTTTTCTCATCAATGCATCGGTGAATTTCAACTTTCAGAACGTCAGTTGAGTCTGGGCTATGCACGTAAGCCTGATCTTTAAAATGGCCCCACAGAAAACGAGCCAGCGGCGCTAAATCACAAGAACGAGGCTTCCAATTGACACCAAATCGAAAAATTACACGACTGGAAAATATCGCATGCAATAACTGAATTGTTTGGCCACTAATGCCAACATTAGCCAATTGTGATTATAAAATATCGGTTATCGGTCGTTTTCTTACTCAAGGCAGAATTAGTTTGTAGGTGCTGTTCTGTTCTGAATCAGCTGTTTTGTTTCTGTTCAATTGAAAATCTGTATGTGCGGTTTGTTGTTTCTTTTTCGTTCTGTTCTGTTGCGAACAAATCTGTAGAAAATAGAATTCAATGTTAAGTAACAGCTGACAGTGCGTATGTATTAGTTTTTTGTGGTATCAAATATTACACATTTTTTGTTGAAAGTTTTTTTTTTTGTTTCAATTCAAGATTTTTCAAGTTTGCACACACAATACGAGTATATTCATTTTTGAACTATTAATTTATTTATTTTCACAATTTCAATTTATTTGTTTGCTTTTAAAAACAGCTGATTTCATTAACAGAACAAGTAACTGCAAAATATTTTCTACAGAACTTCACAGCACAGAACAGCAACAGAAAGTAAAAACTAATGAAGCCTTCATTTTCGAAAAATACGGGTCGGTGATGCCACCTGACCACAAACCGCACGGTCACTTTGTTTGGATGTAATGGGTTTTCGTGGACAATTCGGGGATTTTGTGAGCCCCATATGGGATAATTTTGTTTGTTTAGTTAAAGGCCTAAGTGATTGAAATGGGACTCATCACTAAAAACTATTTTGTTGAAAAATGCTTTGTTTTCGTTCAGTTTCACAAACGTTCTATGCAAACAATGGCCGCACAGAGGGGTATTTGTCCAATTTACGCGGCCAAAATTCGAATTTTCAAAACTCACTTTTTCTTTAACTACCCACCGTAGGGTGAAGAGAATAGAATGCTGGACTAGATCCCGTTATTTTTTAATTCCTTTTTGCTTTGGTTCGCTCTCGCCACGCAGTGAAAGTTTCGTGTTGCTAATTGGGCATATGCTTTTTTGCTGTGTTTGAGACAAGTCAACGTGAAAAAAAACTTGAGTAAAAGCGTGTTTTCAGTTTATGAATTTTATTAAAATGGATAATTGTAATGCAGTTTTGTCCGGACAAAATTTATTTTACTGAGAGTTTTCTGCAGCACGATTCACTCATTTCGATATATTTGTCCGGAAAATCAAAGTTGCCATTCATATAAAAAAAGAGTTATGCAAAATGGTAGTACTGCAGCGATTTTTTATGTTTTGCTTTGTTTTCTTGATATTTTAGATATTTGGATATTACATATTTTAAATTATTTTTCAAGAATTTGTGATAATAATAATGGACGAGAAAAGTAAATTGCTTTACCTTATGGCCCTTGAATTGCATAAAGCATTGTTATTAGCAAAATACATATAAAAAGAAACAAATAGATAATATTAGTTCTCAAAATTTATTTTTTTAGTCTCACACACAATTTAATATATCAAACACAAAATGAAACCTCAACTTTATGTGGAAAAGTTTAACGTACTGGCAACTCAGTTCAATTTTGTCCGGACAAAATATAAAATTAAACCAATTCAAGCTGAGAGCAGGGCTGCCAGAAATGCCGATTTATCGGCATTTTGACGATTTTTTACTCCAAAAATTTCAATATGCCGATTTGCGAATTTTACCCATAAAAAATGCCGATTTTTTAATAATAGTGTGGAACATCTTTTATTATATAATTCTTCTTTTAATAACAATTCAATTGCCTTGTTGTAGCTGTGCACGAAATTCCGATGTTCCTTAGAAAATAAAACTTTAAAAGAAGGAATTCTTTATTCTAAAGATTATTTGAAAATGAAAAACTCTAATTGGGAAATAAATAACGATTTAATAAAAATGTCAAAATCTAATATATATGATTGATTTATGAAAACCACATTATTTCCAATTTTTGTATTATATTTACGAATTTTGTTCAAAAATTTTAGGATAATATTCTAAATTTTTAATTGTATATTGTAACTCCTATTTTAGAACCTACGAGTAGAGTTAATTTTTAGGAAATTCTGAAATATAATAGCAAAATTTTGAAATACTATTGGAAAAGACGTATATATATTTTAATTGGAATGAAGTTCCTTATGAGACGTTGCGGAGGGGTACCCTAACCGGGAAGAAACGTCCGTAACGTAAGATATTTTGTTTTTAACTCAATGTTTAAGACGTATGAGTAATACAAATCCATACAAACAAATATTAATCATACGCAGCCGGGCCGTGACGGAATTCAATTTCGTTTGGGAACAAAACTGATTCTGTATTTGCGTTGATCGGCGAAAAGAAAAATCCTAATAAAAAATGTATACCCGAATAATTATTTTCTTTATACCTCGAATAGAACTTAAAATTAATATTTTTATAATAAGGAACTGCGTTCCTATCCGGTGTCCCACGACACCACACATCTTTTTTAATTATTTTATACTGTTTTATAAAAAGCAAGTTGATCTTATGTATTTTTTTTAAGTAAAAGTCATTCTAAATGAATAAAATAATAAATCCTTTCTTTTAAATTGCCAATTGGGAGATTAAACGAGACCCCAAAATAATTTCAAACCTTGTGAGGTGCAAATTTATTGATCTATACATGCTGTTTTATGTATAATATTTAATAAATTATATTGAATTGTTTTTGTTTATATGTCAAAATAAGTTTTTTAATTAATGCCGATTTTTTTGCGGATTTTAAGAAATAAAAGTGCCGATAATGCCGACTTTTTTTTGGGAAATTTGCTGATTTTTCACGAAAAATTTCTGGCAGCCCTGGCTGAGAGTAGTTCCAAAAAAATATTTTCTCTCTCTCAAGAAGAGAGACGGCAAACTGCATATAAAAAAAATTTGTCCGGACAAAAATTTTGTTCGGACAACATGGGTGAATCCGCCTTAGTTCTCGAACGAATTGAACTTTGTAAGCGTGAAGATACAGATCTTGATGCAAAATATTCTGCAAAGTGCCGCTGGTAATGCCCAATTGTAGCGAACGTCTGCGAGTTGATGTTCCAGGTTGATTCTCAACACTTTGCTTTATAGGGGCGGGCTGTGTTTGCATCTCTACTGTCACTACGAGGATATTGTTTTGGTCTATTGTCAGCAACAGTACCGTGATCCTCGAATTTAGCAATCTCAGAAGGAGTGTGATTACGAGGGAAAGCTGCTCGAATTTCACTAAGTTAGTAAATTTTCACAAATGAAATTCTTTGTTCAAGATCTTAGCTTTACATGGTTAAAATTTCCCCACTTTTTATTAAATTAATGTCAAAGGATAACATCTCTTTTCTTGGCAGTTCATCATTTGACAGCCAATCTCCTTCCTAACCTCAAATTTGGCCACCATTTATTGGATAAGTTTGACAATCATACCTTTAGTTTTTTTACTCCATTGGGCCATTTAATATGAATTTTTCTACCAGGGCACACTGTTACAGGTAGGAACGGTTCTACAACAATAAAAACCTACATGCATTTTGTTTTTGTGAAATCTTATTCAAATGTCACTATTAAATGTTTAGAACAAATCGAAAAAGTACAAAAACAAATATGTATGTTTGTTTTTACATTTGCTCTTAAGTTTTGTATGTATGTAAATATGTAAACAAATTTTGGCGTTTGTACTTGAATTTCTGCCAACAACAAAATAATCCACTAGGCTATCGCTCCTACCTGTACGAGTGTGCCCTGGTTGGTACAAAATCTTATACATGACACTTTCTATAGAATATTTCATATGACATTCGACATATTAAAAATTCCAATGAAGTTTTACATGAAATACCTACTGTTAATATTACTTCCATATAAAAATATTATATTTTATCTCTTCAGATGCCTTTTTATTTCCATTTCATTTGAAATATTTAATATTGAAAAATTGAATAGTTTTAGTTGTACAATAAATTAATTTTTTCCATCATTTTACTGCAAGTGCAGTATTTTCTTTCGAAATTTTGCTAGTAAAAAATATTTATCCCTATTTCAGTTATAAATATTCGCAGGTATTAGTAATTTATTTTGTTTAGCTTTTATTTACGGCTCTCTGTAAAAATATTTTGCCTATTTTATTGGACTGTTCCCTCCTGTCCAATAGTGGCCTTATTTAAATGTTAGTTTTATTCAATTCAATTTATTGCAAAAGTCAGGGCAACGTTTGTAAATTCTTAATCCTGCTAATCCAGCTTTATTTTGTTCAATGATGAATTCACTATTATATCCTTCTTCCGCTTATTTGGAAAAGTTGCAGGAGTAGCAACTTTTTAGTTATCAGTGATTAGTACAAATATATGACTACAAGGCTTTTCCTGTTTCCATTCAAAGGCATTAAAACTATTGTGCAAAAGCCAAACAAGCGCAAAGGCAACCCGTTTAAACGAAAACTTATGTTAAACAATTTCTTATTATATTGCAATTTATTACTTAAAAAAATGTACTAATTTAAGTTTATTATTCAGCAAACAAGTAATTTTGTTGAAACACCGTATTTTCTAAGTGAATAAAATAACTAAATTAAAACAATGAACTAAATTAACACAAGAACACATTAATAATGTGATATTTTTCTAAAAAAAAAATCATTTAGTTTAAACAAGTAATTTGTTAATAGCTCTAAACAAAACCAACACCCATTGAAGAAAACTAATTTTAAATAAAAATATTACAAGCAAAAAAAAAAACTAGAATAAAAACGTATTAAACAAAAACTCAATATTGGACATTGACAAGTGATACATCATACAAATGAAATTTGCATAAACATCACTTCAACTAAAAAAGACAAAGACAGAAATAAAGCAGAGATAAATATTTTAGTCAAGTTATTGAAATAATGTTTGTCATATATTAAAATAAATTTAACAAATAGAACATAAGAATCCATATTTTCCATTCAAATGAAATCATATACTGAATTCGAAGTAAAATATGTACAAGTATTATTAAAAATATTTTTAAAACAGAAATTTTATTTATAGTTTGTGTTTCGTATTTGTAATTTGATAGTTAGACAAGTAAAATTAAATTTAATTAAAAGGACAACTGCATAAGCCATTCAACAAAATCGAAATTGGTTTCATAACTTTATAATTAAAAATTATTTATTTAAATAATTGTTACGCATATTTTTGTATTTATTGAAACAGAAATTTGTTTGCAAAATGCCATCTAATTTTACAGACAAGTTTGACAGTTTCACAATACAAAATAATTTATTTTATTGTAATTTGATTAAATTTATTTCGATAATTTTAAGACACGTAACACTTCGTAAAGGCGTTTTAATAATGAAAACAAATAAATTTTTTAATAAAAACAATTGTATATAAAAGTGTTTTAATTAATTTAAACTGAATACATTTCACATAATATTTAAGACCTAGGAGTGTGAAAAAAAAACACTTTTAACGTGGCGACAGGATGCTTGACCTTGTGTGTTGTTGTTCACTTGGTCTGTAGGGTTTTTCGGTTGTGCAATTTTTATAGCTTCTAAAGAAGTATTGGAGGGTATAATCACTTTATCATTCCGTGTGTAACGCAATGAAATACCCCTCTGAGACCCCATAAAGTATATATATTCTTGAGCAATGAAGAAATCTAAGACGATCTGGCCATATCCGTCCGTATGTCTCACTGTGGGGTTTTTGATACCAAAAATGGGAATTAATTGGAAAATTAAATTTAGGAGAACCGAATAAATTTTTGTAGTCGGTAAAAGTACACAACATTCCACATCACTAGTGCAAACATTTTGTTTTTGACAACTACCGTTATGTCACTATACAATTTTAAAATTTGAGTTATTTCTTCGCGTGCAATATAAATTTAAACTTTTGGTGTCTTAAAAATTAGTTTTGAGTGTTTTCCAAAGTGATAATTAAAAATATTTTATGTAGTAAGAATTTTAACGAACATTTTATATTGCTATATTAAATTGAATTAAGATTCTATAGGCTAATTGTTCGAAATTTTTTAATTTAAATCTCAGAAAGAAATGATAAATATTCCAAGGCACAAAGGCAAGTCAACATCAGTTTTTGTTATTCAAACGGTAACACGGGTATTATAACAATAACATGTTAACATCAGGTTGATACAGTTCTCGTATTCTTTTTCACAATAAAATTTGTGTAAATAGGAACTGTTATCACATTCAACTAAGCCACCTAATAAGTGGTGACAAACACAATACACATGAGCACTGATGATGAAAGGGTTGCGTCTTTCGAAAACAGCTGTTCTGCTCTGCTGTGTAAGTTGAATAACAAAAACTGATGTTGACTTGCCTTTGTGCCTTGGAATATTTATCATGTCTTTCTGAGATTTAAATTAAAAAATTTCGAACAATTAGCCTATAGAATCTTAATTCAATTTAATATAAAAATATTTTAATTGAACTTTCAACCTCAGGTTAGTAAGATTAATTTATGTTTTTTGTTTTTAAGTGTAATTTGAGTTATTATTTTTAATTTATTTTCACGCGTAAGCCTATAAATTAGTGAATTTCGGGATATATGTCGATAAATAGTTGTGAATAAAGCCAAATTACGAAAAAAAAAACCATTTCGTTTCTAAAAATTTAAACGCTTTTGAAAATATGTATGAAAAATTTGTCTGCACTTTTTTGCACATTTTGAAATAAAAAACCAACTTTTTATAAAAAGCAATACAAACATTGGTGTTATTATTGCTTTTGTTTTCATGAGGGCTTGGGTTTAATTATTAAATTATACTAGATAAAAACATATTAAAAGAAGAAAGGGAAAACAATATAAATTTTAAGCAATAATAGCAACAAAAACAATAAGTAAGCTGACCTAATATTATAAAATTGGATGCAAAATTGCTAAAACAACTGCATTCAATTATGGTTACCATTTCTAGTGGTTTTCAAATAAACACTAATGCCTTTCAAGATTTCGCATTCCTGGTATTATATGACCTCAACTATCCACAAGTTTTTAATCCATGGACCAGAAATAGTAAAACACGCTTTACTACCAATTGTACAGTTGACGGAAGAAGCACAGGGAGCTCGAAACAAAGATTTAAAAAGTTTTACTCAGCATTTTTCGCGAAAATGTTCTAGAGAAAAATTAAATGAAAATATGTTTAAAAGACTATTAGTTACTTCAGATCCGGTAATATCATACATTAGAAAATTTAAAGAGAAAAAAACCCATAATTTTCCTATGGAAGCAATTCAATTCTTAATATTTGATTCAAGTCTCGATAGTGAAGAAAATGCCAGTGATGACGATAATGATATTTATACCAATTATACAGATGATGATGGTTATTGATAAGCATTAGATACGTAATAGGGCTGTTAAATATGTATTTTTATTAACCTACTGCCAATAAACTTGCATTAAATAATGAACCAATAATAGTAAAAAAATAATAATAATTTGAAGTCTCTTACTATCATAGGTTTCTAGATAGCAGATTTTTTAATATTATTTTGTATGGGGAGTACTCCTTCCCGCAGTCCTATTCCGCCAATTTTTTTGCCCAACTTCGAAAATCGCTCTCTTTAATTGATATTGACTAAAAAAATTTAAATTATTAACAGGGAAAGTCACCACGAATTAATTCCCATTTTAGCCATCGAAAACCCCACTGTGCGTCTGTCCATCTGTGGAAATCACGATTCAGTCAAAAGGAAACGAGTCAGATCCTTTAAACTTGGTATAAATATATTTTGAAGGATACCACGGGTCAAGTTCGTAAATGGGCTGACTCGGGCCAAAGGGAAAAAAGTTCCCCTAAGAAGAACTAAACCAACCTCTAAAAAACAAAAATTTTTTAAGGTTTTTTTTTAATCTTGTTAAGCAAATGATATATGTTTATCTCATAGAAGGTCCAATACGTTAAACTTGGAGCCATAAAATCAAAAAAAAATCAATGAGTGTTCGAACTCACGGGCGATGTGTTAACACCTTTTTGTTTATTTATTTTATATTAAACCCACAAAAAACAAAGAGAATGCAAAGCAACAGACAAATGTACATACACACATTGTTATGTTTGTACATCAGCTACATACGTTGCTGTCTTGCTATCTCATTTTTATATATGTAAATATAACCACGTCACTATTCTCTTTGCTATGCATAAGACAAAACCGAAGATCAACATAAAACACTTTTTTGATATTACTCCAAATTAATACTCCGAATTAAAACCCTTAAATCTCCGCTCGCCGATATCGGATCGCCTTAATTTTTGGCCTAAACTCTTCGTCGAAACCCGCACTAGCGTTTTAATCTAAAAATTATTAAAATCGGCTATGAATTTCCGGAGAACATCGCGTGGGAAAATTATATGAAAATCGCCCAATAATCACTTTCAATACCGACTGCCAAGCAACGAACAAACAAAGTCTTACACTTACACTTGCGTATGTGTTGAAACTGATAGTTTACTGCCCTAGAGGCGCGCGTATAGATGTTAACACATCAAAAATTGTTTTTTTGACCCCGCCCCCTTTAGTGGGCAAAAGTTTAATAAATTGTATTACATAAGCCTACATTCCATAAAAATAAAAGTTTTAACCCCTTATTCATAAAAATTATGACAGACTAATAACAGCGTAATAAAACAAAATTTAATATGAAATTTGCTCTATTACACTCTTATAAGCCTCTCATAATTTTTATGAATAACGGGGTTAAGCTTTTATGACGAAGCTGAAACGTAACCTGATCCTCTTCTACCCTAGCCCTCTCCAACCCCTTTGTCTCCCAAATACCCTACCAAAAAAATTAGTTTTACACTTAATTACCCCAAGAATGTATTTTTAATGTTTCATGGCAAAGGTGAAATGTCTCACCCACGGTCCTTGCCAGAGAGACCCCGATAAAACACAGTTTTGACACCCTCCAAAAAGAATCGGACCCCATAAAGTATATACATATAGTATATTCTTGATCATTGATGGAGTCTAAGAGGATCTAGAAGTGCCCATAGCTCCGTCTGTGGAAAACAAGTAATAGTCTATTTTTGGACCCCGTCCCCTTTAGTGGGCACTGAAGTTACATATCGAATGAAAAACAATGTAAATATTTAACAAATTGTATTCCTTAAACCTACATTCGCTAATATGTTTTCTGATTTTCCCCTGCCCTACACCCCGACCCGCCGTTGATCCTTAAATGATCCTTAAAACAATTTTTTTCTACACTTAACCACCCCGAAAATTTTGTTCTTAAGATATTACGACTTAGGTGAGACGTCGCCCCCACGGCCTTTCTCGGAGTGACCCTGCATAGAGTTTTAAAATTTGGCATAGAAATGTCTTAAAAGAACTCTGATCCGGCAGGTCAAACATTTTTACTTATATCAGTCCCTTTTTCTACGTTAATATAAAATATTAATACGTAAATTCTTATGCTGATGGAAAGCTGTCTCAGTCATGCTCCTCCCAACACATTGGAAACGGCCGTATTAAAATAATTTTTTTTTCTTGTTTACTTAAGCCAAGTACCTTAAAAGTTTAAATTTTAATAAGAATAAAAAAATAGTTTTTATTTACTAAATATTTGGAGGGTATTTCCGATTCCACCCGGTAGAATATAACGTTTTTACTTGTTTTTTATAACAAACCTGGTATTCATATTTATAAATGTTAAATGAGAATATTTCCAGAATATATAAAAATTTATTTTAAAGAAATCATGGTGAAATCAGAGCTGAAAGACTAGAATCTTGTACAAATTATTAACATCTTTCCAATCGAAAGACCGTGGTAAAAGCAAAACTATTAGTTACACTTACCATTTTCCTGAGTGGACCTGAAAGTAGGGCTAATGCAACAGCAACTTGCGTAAACATATCGAATTTGCCACCAGTGTTTGTTTTTCAGATATACATATTATACAAGTTTAAAAAATTCCAACTGAAAAAAAAGAGAGTTAAACAAGATTTTAGTTTAGTAAGTGTTGTTTTTATACTCTCCAAAAACGAATTTGGAGGGTATATTCACTTTGTCATTCCGTTTGTAACGCATCGAAATATCCATCTCAGACTCCATAAAGTATATATATTCTTGATCAGTAATGAAATCTAAGACGATCTGAGCATGTCCGTCCGTCTGTGGAAATCACGATTCAGTCCAAACGAAACGAGCAAGACTCTTTAAATTTGGTATACATATATTTTAAAGCTTAAAGAAGGTTAAGTTCGGAGATGGGCTAAATCGGGCAAGAGAGAAAAAAGTTCCCCTAAGAAGAACTAAACCAACTCAGAAAAAACAACATAATTTTTAAGGTTTTTTGGTTATTTTGTTAAGCAAATGATATATTTTTAAGTCAAATACGGTCCAACGCCTTAAACTTGGACCAATAAAATAAAAATTTATGTTGCACCCCGCCCACTTTAGTGGGCGTTATTATATGCAAAAATAGCATAAAAATTTAACAAATTGTTTTACTCAAGCCTACATTCCTTAAAAATAAAATTTTTAAGTTTTAATGGCGAAGATGAGACGAAACCTGGTACTACTCTACCCTACCCCCTCCTCCCCTTCACCACCTAAATGACCCTACCAAAAAAAAAAAATTTAATTTTGTATACAATTATCCCAAGCTTTTATTTTTAGAGTTTTATGACTGCCGATTTCTGCCCTACCTCATCCTTCCCCTTTGCCCCCTAAATGACCTAAATTACCCTCCAAAAAAAAATTAATGTTTTATATAACTATCCCAAGCATTTATATTTAGAGCTTTATGACTGCCTGTTTCTGCTCTACCCCTCGTCCCTCTTTGCGCCCTAAATGACCCTAACAAAACAAAATTTATTTTGTATACAATTATCCCAAAAATTTATTTTTAGAGTTTTATGACTTCTGGTTTTTGCCCTACCCCGTCCTCCCCCTTCACCCCCTACATGACCCTACCAAAAAAAAAATAATTCCCAAGCATTTATATTTAGAGTTTTATGAATATAAAAAAAAAATTAAAAAAAAAAAAAATTTTAAATATTATTTTATATATATTATGAAATTTTTCTATTTGACACATTGTTGTCACAATACTATTATATATAAATGAAATTTATTTGTTGGTGGTTAAAAAATTTCATAACAGTTTGATTTAGATTTTATTTTTCATTTTGCCTTATAAATACTTTTCTTGTTATTTAATGGATTTCTAATTGTATAAAGGTGTAGAAAAATAAAATAGATTCAATATCGAATATAATTTATTTGTTGGTTTAGTTTTGTATGAGTTTCAAGGCCTACTATGCTTGTTCTATTGTTATTTTTGAAAATAATTTGTAATTTACAAGTTGTGAATTCTCAGATGGTTTCCGGAAGTATATGCATAAGATAAGCGGTTTTTAACTTTTCAAAACTGTGGTCAAAGTCTACTGACGATTTGGTAAATCACCAATGAAATGCATATAGACATTGCTTGACCACCAACAAATAAATTTCATTTATATATTTTATATATAATTATCCCAAACATTTATTTTTAGAGTTTTATGACAAAGGTGAAATGTCTCCCTCACAACCCTTGCCAGAGCGACCCCGCCAAAATACAGTTTTAATACCCTCCAAAAAGAATTGGACCCCTTAAAGTATATATATTCGTGATCAGTGATGAAGTCTAAGACAGTCTAGCAGTGCACATACGTTCGTCTGTGGAAAACATGATATTGTCTATTTTTGAACCCCGCCCACTTTAGTGGGAGTTGACGTACGATATTATATAAAGGAACTCTGTCCCACCAAGATAAACAATTTAAATTCACTTACTAAATATTTGGAGGGTATTTAAGATTCGACCCGGTCGAATATAACGTTTTTACTTGTTTTATAATATTTTTGTTTTGATTGTTCTACAAAGATGCTCGACGTATGTACATTAGGGTGGGTCGATTTTTTTAGTGAACAATCGTATAGCAAAATCGAAATCTGCACCTGATTCTAAGAAAGTTTCCCTAAGAAACCAGGTGTCTAAAATGAAATCCTAGCTAGCGCCGCGAGGCCTGAAAATATTCACTTCCTACACATTGAATAAAAAGAGACCATATGTTAAAAGATATGATGCAATTAATTTCGCTATGGTGTGTGACAGATTCGGTATTTCGGACAGAGTTGCTTCTTGTTTGGCTACAGCATTGTTTAAAGATATTGGTTTTTTGGATGAAAACGGGGAACCAGTTGTCATGGATAAGTGTAAGGTAGCTATTCAATGTGTAGGAAGTGAATATTTTCAGGCCTCGCGGCGCTAGCTAGGATTTCATTTTAGACACCTGGTTTCTTAGGGAAACTTTCTTAGAATCAGGTGCAGATTTCGATTTTGCTATACGATTGTTGCGTTTTTTGGCTCCCATACAAATCGACCCACCCTAATGTACATAGATTCTTTTGTAGTGTAAGGAAAATAAATGAGTACAGAAAAATAAAATTTTTACCACGCAGTTAGATTAAAAAAGTACATTCTAATCATGTATAGGGTCCACCAAATAACTTTTTTTTTAAAATGCTATAAAAAAACTACTGAATATTTTCTCAAATTTGTTTTTTTATTTGAAAGTACAATCCTTCCGGTTAATAATGGAAAATAATTTCATTCAAATGCCTGCATGGCCCGATAACGATCGCCATTGGCTGTAACGGCCATTCCTTGCTCATTTTCGCAGAAAAATTGCCCAATTATGCCTCTGGACTACAAGCTGCACCAAACAGTGACTCGTTTTGGGTGCGTCGGCTTTTCAATGTATGCGTGCGGGTTTTTTGTGCCCCAAATGCGACAATTTTGCTTGTTTACATACCCGCCAAGATCAAAATGAGCTTCATCTGAAAAGATGATTTTTTTTTGACAAAATCGGCATCTTCTGTAAGTCGATCGCAGGCTCTCTTACCAGCGTTGTTCAAGCGTATACACAACCATATTCGTTCAGCGGAAGGATAAAACTAATTATCTGTCAAATCAGACATTAGCTAAGTTTTACCATTCACGAAATAAGCACTAGTTGAAAAAAAACGTTAGATTGCGGGCCCTATATTAAGAGACAATTTGTTGAAAATTACAAATTTAATACTATATGATGGAATCCTTTAATGCAACTTGTAAACGTAATAACAAACCATTGATAATTTATCTAACAACCCCTTCCTTTATGCAGGACTCAATTCAGAAAGTGACTCTGATAGAAAGTGAAGCAGACGTGGCTGTTAGTAGGATAAGTTTTTCTTGTTAATAAACGCAACAAAAGCTTCGAATTTCGTACTCTATTAAATTGAAATATTCACTGGACCAAATGGTCCCTGAAAATTTTTAATTTTTTGCGTACAGCTTTTCATTAAATATCTGATATTTTGATGGTCACCGAAAAGGCTCGCAACTTGTAGAATTGCGCAAGTTTTAGGTTTTAACTTTTAATCTCCCGCTCAGAAAATTTAAAATTTTCAAACAAATCGGATGTTACTGGTTTTGCCCTGTTTTACAAAAAATTAAATTTTTTTGCAGATCTCGATGTTGTGAGTTCCGGTACTTTTTCGGATATATCAAAAAAACTGATAAACTTTTTTTTCAAAAACAGTTTTTTTAATTACTTTTAAGTAATCCAAAGGCTATTCAGCTCTTGGCAATCAAAAATCGCGTCAAGCGTTATTAACCGGGACAAAATCACGTGGTGCGTTCGAGAGATTTCGGCAACGAAAAATTCGGAAAAAAAATAATTTTTGATTTTTTTTATATTTACATATGATCAATTAGTTTTCCCGATTAGTTTTCTCTTCCATTGAAAGAATACAATTTTTAGCGCTTAAAATTAGCGGGAAGTTGCAGGGATGACCTTAAGGTCAACCGTTTCTCATATAAAGGCTGTTTTTTATAGAGTGATACAAGTTTAAATCATGATAAAACACAGTAATATATTTTTGATATCAACGAAACGGTCTTTATTGGATAGAAAATTTTATGCAATTAATGTTTAAATATGATTTCGGCCATGCGGCCGCCACGGTTGACGCTTACAAGGCGCAATCTGGAACACCAATTTTCAACAACTACAAAAAATCTTCCATAAAGTGAAAGGACACATTCCCAGTAGCTGAGAACGGCTATGAATTGATGATTAGGATAATTTTCAATGTTTTTCTGTACAGCGGCTACAGGTTCTTTATTGCGCACTGTTCGGCATCTCACGGCATGCAAATGATCAGTAATAGTAAACGTGGTCCGCAAATGATCTATTGCTCTGAAGGACGATTATGTACGCCATAAAATTGACGAAGTGCACGATAAGTTTGACGAACAGAACCATTATTTTGATTAAAAATTTCAACAATTTGCACGCGTTGCTCTGGTGTAAGTCGATCCATAATGAAATATCAAAGCAAACTAAACAAAATGCAACTATCAGCTGTTAAATGGGTGGTCAAATATAGCAGTGATGCCAACTCAAAGTTTTATCACTTTATAAAAAACACTTTTATCACTTTATAAAATATACTTTTTTATTTTTAAATTAAATAAATTGCATGGATTTCAATCGACCACAACTTAAAATTTTTAACCTTGAGTAAACACATTGATATACGAATAAAATTAGATTTTGGAAATTTTAATGTCACTAAAATTGCAGCCACTGGAATTTATCTCTATCGGGAAATACTGTCTTTTGACTAATTTTACTTTTGATATGACCAACAATTGTAGAAAAATACTAATGCTGCCAGTCAAAGCGAATACCCAGATTTCATTTTTATAACATTTCTAACGAACGCTATAAAAAAAATTTTTATTTGTGTACTAAAATGCTACAAATATGTCAGTGATGTCCTTTGAATCTAGAATGTTGCATACGAACTCTAACCTTGAGTTGCAGTAACTAAATAATTCATCAAATAATTCCATTCATATATTATTAATAATTTAATAAATAAATACCACCGAAAAAAGTGTTAAATTTTTAGTTGAATTTTAATAATTTTTTGCGGTCAAAGTTGCAGCCGTGTGTGACATAGGCAGTACCATACCTGTCAAATGCGAGCGTGAACTCTTTTCAATCTAAATTGTATGACATGCATATCAACGATGATTTCAACAGGACAATACTACTCACCACACAGCAGCTACTCTGCTATTTATAGCATGAAATATTGCATACGAAATTTTATTGGCAGGATTATATCCTGCACATGTCTTCTTTGATTGAAATTAATGGTATACTTTAATTATGAAAGAGCTTATAAAAGTAATCTCCCATTTAGATTTTGCCTTCTCTGTCCTGCAATACATAAAAGAAGATATCCATTAATAATATCACCAACGGCCGGCCTGTGGCTTACAGAATTATTCTAATAATAATCACATTGAAAACATTTCACATGGTGAATTAATCGGATATAAGGATTACTGCACAATAGCACAGAAACATGTTATTTTTAGATGTTGAAGAAAAAAGTTTTTCTTCACATCGCTATAGTGCTTCATTTATTTCTGCAACAACATTTTTATTGATCGATAACCAACATAATATTTCTATCTTCCATTAAATAGATTTTTTCATTTCCTACGGTATTTCAATCAAACAACATAAAAAAGACAACTAAGAAGAATGTCATTTCAAACGAGAACAGAGAAAAAGTTTTTACTTGCCACTGCGTTGGATGCAAATAGCACTTAATAGCCATTAGTAAACTGACACAATTTTGCGTGCTACATAAACCCAAATATGAAACATTTACATGCAGATGTTTGCTCACAAATAAATAGCAAGCGACAAATTAATAAGTTGGCATTTGAAACTTTCACACCGACCAGCCACCAGTGTGACCAGCTTCGTATAGATATTGCAAATTCTAAATAATGCTAAATAATTAATGCATCTTCATAATTGAGTTATATTTAGAATTTTTTCCAAAAATGTTGCTACAAATATTTTACAACAGTTGCGTGAAAAGAACTACAATAATTATTTTATTGAATAATAAATATTCGATTGAATAGAGCACCACCAACACAAATGTGTAGGTAAATTTACCGTGTATTGAAAAGACGTTTATTTAAAATTGAGTGGTTGTTATTTTTTGTGCTTGTCTTGTTTCAAAGGACATACAAATCGTACAATGAAAGTTTCATTAAAATCCAACAACTTTGAAATTCCTTAGGCCGGAAAGGGATAGAATATTCATACGAACAGCGTGAACTTGACGAGTGCCGTACAAGGACATTCACTTGCGGTCTATATTCCACTACAAAACAATTTCTTGAAAGCTATTTTTTTCAAAAATTTTTTAATAATAAGTCCATTACTTTTCACTCCAAAAAATAAAAATAAAATTGGAGAGTATATTCACTTTGTCATTCCGTGTGTAACGCAGCGAAATATCCCTCTGAGACCTCATAAGGTATATAATTTCTGGATCAGTTATGAAATCTAAGACGATCTAGCCATGCCCGTCCATCCGTCCGTAGAAAACACAATACATTCCAAACAAAAAGAGCCAGACCCTTGAAATTTGGTATAGATATATCGTAAGGGACAACACAGGTCAGGTTTGCAAATGGACTGAACTGGGTAAGAGGGAAGAAAGTTCACCTAAGAAGAACTAAATCAATAATTTTTAAAGCATTTTTTTCCAATTTTGTGAAGCAAATGATAAATCGTCGCGTTTCTTCCCATACCAAATAAGCACAATTTTTCCCAAATTTACTTTTTTTTGGGGATTCTGGTAGAAAATAACCTTTGCCATCTGTCTACAATCTCACCTTGACAACTTTGTTTAAAAAAAAAGTTCGGTCCATTTCGCCATACAAAATGACATTTGCATTGAAACTTAAATTTCTTTATATTAATTGTCGGAAATATTAAATTCTCACTCCCAATGTTTTCTATTCTAGAGATAGAGAAAATATAAGAAAAATTTCAATCACAGCATTTTTATTGGGGCGACAGTCTCTCAAAGTTAATAACTTTGAAAACCTCGTAAGCGCCATACAAAATGACGTTTACTTTGAAAATATATATTTCTTTGTATTTATCGAAGGAAAGAAAAGGGATAAAGAACTTTTTGTTCCAACAGATTTTGTTCATATAATAGAAAATGCCAGAGTGTATCCGTCCCCTTACAAGGTTCACTATAAAAAACACAGTTTTATCAAAAACTTTAATAAGATAAAATTTTATTAATACATAAGACCTGGAATAACAAGTAAAAGTGCTATATTCGGCTGTGCCGAATCTTAAATACCCTTCACAGATGCAATTCTTCTTTCTTTCTTGCCAAAACAGAAAGTAGGTTTAATTAAAAAATCAAAATGATGTTATCGGTTACTTTTATATTTAAGAAAACGTTTAAATTTTATAGTTAGGACGCTAAATGTTTGGCTCTTCTTACTTCTAATACCTCTGAACGTCTTTCAAAAATATTAAATATGTTTAATTTACAAACAAAAAGAAAAAACACGTTTCTTGTACCCCAAAAGGTTCTAATTATCCAACGGTAGAATAGCCTTTTAGATTTTTTGGTTTTTAATACCAATTTATTTCTTCCTGATATATAAAGTGGGTATAATTCATCATAAAAATCAAAAATAACAAATTATATGGTTACTTTTATGAATCAGAAAATGTCGATATACCAACCCTGAAATTGGATTCTTAATTATTTTGGTTTTTAATACCAATTTGGTTCACACACAACCAAAATAAGGAACCTTATATGGCTACTTTTATGTACTAAAAAATTTCAATTTTCCATCCCTGCAAGCGAATTTTTAATACCAAATTAATTTTTTCTGATATATAAAATAGGTTTAATTCACTAAAAAAAACAAAATTTGGAATTTATGTGGGTACTTTTATGTACCAGAAATATTTAGATTTTCCAACTCTGGAAGCGAATTTTTATTTTTTTACCAATGCAATTCTTAGTGAATTTTTAAACTTTTTGGTCACTTTCATGTACCATAAATTATTTTAATAATGAGGTTCTTGCAACTCTTAATAATGAGGTTTATTTAAGAAAAACTTGAAATTTGTACCCATTTTGGTCACTTTCATGTACTACAAAATATTGCAGTTATCCAACCCTGGAATCGAAATTTTGGTTTGTTTTGATATTTGATACCAATTTTGTTTTTCCTGAGTTAAAAAATAGTTTTAATTAGTAAAAAACCGACGTTAGTTGGCTTTTTGTTACTTTTATGTATAAAACAATTTCAGTTTCCCATCCCTGGGAGCGAAATTTTAATTTTTGTCTTCTTTTTACACCAATGCTAGTTTCCATTATTTATAAAGTAGTTTTATTTACAAAAATCTTTAAATTAGCAACCATTTTTGTCACTTTCATGTTCTACAATATATTGCATGTACCAAAACAACTTTCAATTTCCTAGCCCTGGAATTGAAATTTAATTTTGTTTCTGCTTTTTTATGAATGAGACTCTTCATGAGGTATAAAGTAGTTTTGTTGAAGAAACATTTTAAATTTTTAACCATTTTGGTTACTTTTATGTATAAAAAATTTCAATTTCCCACCCCTGGAAGCGAAATTTTAATTTTTAAAATTTTTTTTATCAACGAAAATCTTCATAACGTATAAAGTGATTTTATATATTTTATATTTTATTTATAACAATTTTGGGAAAATACTTTCATTTTCCCTACCCTTGAAGCGAAATTAATTTTTTCATTTTTATTTTTATTAGTGCAAGTCTTCTTGAGGTATAAAGTAGTTTTATTTAAGAAAATTTTTAATTTTTTAACCATTTTGGCCACTTTTATGTACTACAAAATATTGCACTTGTCCAACCCTGGATTCGAAATTTTGATTTTTTTTTTTTAATTTTTGATACCAATTTTGTTCTTCCTAAATTATAAGACAGTTTTAGGTAGCAAAAAAAAACATCAGTTGCCTATTTGATTATTTTCACGTATAAAAAAAAGCAATTTCCCATCCCTGGAAGCAAAATTTGAATTAAAAAATTTTTTTTTGGTCAATGCAAATCTTCATAACGTATAAAGAGGTTTTGTTAAAGGAAAACTTGAAATTTTTAACAATTTTAGTTGTTACATTTACTACAAAATACGGAATGGGCCGAAAAAAAAATTTTATTTCCCATCCCTGGAAAACAATTTCACTTTTTTTAGTTTTTAATAGACCATTGAGGCTCCCCAAAGCACGAAATAGGGTTAATTTACAAACATTGAAAAAAATTATTGGTTTTTGGTATAAATTCTGCGTCGAGAAATAGGTGTAAGCTTCCCAGCTCTAGAACCGTACATCGGATCTTTCTTAATTTCAACACCACTCTATTTAAGTTCATTTCCAAT
Source organism: Linnaemya tessellans (assembly GCA_951800035.1). Lineage (NCBI taxonomy): Eukaryota > Metazoa > Arthropoda > Insecta > Diptera > Tachinidae > Linnaemya > Linnaemya tessellans. Next base: position 96,373,889 of record OX637533.1, read on the forward strand.
CCAACGGTCCAAAAACGAAGTCTCTAGCTCTTCTGAAGGCCTGGGAAAACCGATTTCGCGTACAGACAAACGGACAGACGGACATCGCTCAATCGTCATCGCTATTCATAAGGATCCAGAATATATATATATATATATATATATATATATATATATATATATATATATATATACTTTATGGGGTCCCATGTTGATATCGAAGAAATTACACACGGAATGACAAACCTTTATATGTATACCCTTTCTTTTTTTTTGTGAAGAGTATAAAAACGGGTGATCCGCAAGTAATTGATATTAAGTGTTTAAAACATAATGAACATCTTCTGATGTTCTACAAATTGATTGTTGAAAATGAGTATATTTTGTCTCCCCATAAAAAATTATGTTGATCTCGGCGTAAATTTGCCTCCACTTTATAAAATCTCTATTGGTATCAAAAAACAAATATGTGAAGATTTAATAAGTTTGAAGAAACTAATGGCGGAAAATAATTGATCCTTTTTTCAACAAGAAATAAAATTTTTAAGTATTTTTTATGATTATTTATTGTACTTTTAGAATTTTTTATAATTTACAATGAAATGTTTCCTTTTTTGTTTTTCTTTATCGTATTATTTGTTAACTTTTTAATAAGAATAAACTTTATTTTTTAAATAAGGAAATAAATTTTATTTTACTCTATAAAAAATGTCTTTACTATTTCAAAATTTTCGGAGGGTATTTACGATTCGACCCGGTCGAATATAAAGTTTTAACTTGCTTGTGCTTTATTAAGGTGTTCTTTCACCATTTCTTCTTCTATAACGTAAATATCCAAAGTTTTTCTCATTTTATAAATATTTGTGAATATATATTTTCTGCTCTGTCGATTTAACGATCATATTTACTTTGGTTCCATATAATGTCATGTAGATCATGTTGAGTCGGCTCCTTTTGGTTCCATAACTTCGTTCAGTACTTCTTCTATAGATGTATTTTCTAATCTATCAATATTTGCATTTTACAGTTCAATGCAAGATTGCACCAGACTTATGCCCTCGACGGTCGTATAAATACCTCAAAGTTTAGCTACAATATCAGCTATTGATGGATTTTCAGCTCTGATTTCGGCGAATTTTTTGCGGATGCAGGATCTCCAATTGGCCCAAGCTTTTTTGCAACCAGATGCATTTTCTATTGTAGGATATATGAAAGTCAACTCTCGCTGGGTCCATCCATGCCTGATCATTCACAGCTCTCCCACCTCTATAAGATAACTTTTTGCCGGCTGCTGCTCCGCATTTCTGTGCATTCCGTCAGTTATTTACTTGCCTTTTATTATTTTCGCAACAAATATTTTAAAATTAGCCTGTACCTTTTTTTCTTCAAGAGAAAGTAATTGTTTTCCTCGTGTTTCCGGTTTAAAATTTCTTTTTTGTACTGAAACTGAATTGTAGAAAATATAAATTTCTCTTGAAATAATGTGGAAATAATAAAATGTTCACTCTCAATTCACTTTAAACGAGTTCAAGAGCACAAACTAAGAGGAATTTTCACTTTCAAAACACATTTCAGGTAAAAAACGTATATGAGATAAGGCTTTCGTTGGAAATTAAATCAACTCATCTGCAAATCAAAAATATATATTGCTACGTTTTTAGACCTTTTCGTAAAAACGCTTTTTAACTATCCTTCAAGGATTCGTTTAATTGCATCAAATTAAAAACACAGACAATTACTTTTAGAAATATAATGCGGCAACACTTTATTTACTATTTAATTAACACGAGTATTTGTACTACTAAACACTTAGCGATGTTCACACGTCTAGATTTAAAATCTCACTAATGTCGCTGTTCACTGGCAGCGTCTTTATATAGCAAAATGACGTCGTCTGGTAACTTCGCGAAGCATCTGGTCATGGTTGTTGTTGGTTGTGCTTTACTTAACATGTAGCTATATACGTGCGTTTGTATATATGACAATGCTGTCTTGTGTTTTGTTTATTGTAACTATGTGTGGTTGTATGTATGAGTATTCTGTGTGTTGTGTAGTTTTGTTTCTTCTTGTGCTATGTGGGCATGTTGCTGTGTATATTTGTGTGTATGTTGCTGTGTATATTGATGTACATGTTTAGTTTTTATTAGCAGCGAATACTTGCGTACAAGATCATTAAGAATAACATCATCATCTCTTAGCATTGATGTTACTAGGTTTTTCGTTATTGTTGTTTACACTTATTATTGCACAGCCTCGAATGATCTTGTATATTCTCAACGATGTATCCGGAATATTCCATTTCCGTTAATTCAAATATTATCTGCATGGTGTTGACCAGGGTTGTAACATTTTGACATCTAGAGATGAGTTTGATAGTGCTGCCAAGTACATATAGCCATATTGTCGTTATATTTAAATCTACTTTTGAACTTTGTAACAATATGAAATAATAACAGCGGTTATTCTTGAAGTTTCACAGTACAGTGAAACTTCGATATAGCTAATTCCAAGGAGACCCAAAAATACTTCTTTATATCCATTGCACATAGGGGTATTTTGCAAATCTAGCCGGACATTAATTTTTTATATTGCTTCAAGAAAGTTATTGGGTACTCCTACATTGGCAGAAAATTGTGTTATAGTCATAGGCTATTTAACCTTGAAAGTAAGAAAAATCGGATAAAAGGGAAAAAAGTTTTGCTTAGAAGAACTAAACCTCTGACAAATGAAATTTTGTTTTAAGTTTTAAAAACGGAAGTTTTTCGAACATCGGCAAAAGTTCAAAGACCTAAACGTGGATCCAGGAGATTGTAAAATTTCATGTTTCCCTGTCCCCTTTTTTGGGCGGTGACATAAAATATATTCTTAGTCAGTGATGAAGTCTAACCGCCAGTTTTTGGTTTCTTATTTAAGTTCAAAATTAGTTAATTTTTCCATAAACCTAAGTTGTGCTTAAATACACTTTCGGTTTTTCAGTCTAAAATTAATTTTGGTATTTACATAATTGTGATAAAAGTATGGAAGCACAAATAAATGGTAAGAAAAAGACTGCAATGAAGAGCTGCTTTACCAATTTTCAAGTTGTTGAATGTAAACAAACTACACATGGTAGCATGAAAAACTTAAATTGAATTTAAATGTACAATGTGGGGTATTTAAAGTCTTATTTAATTTTGCAGTGAAAAACAAAATTTTGTATTTAAATAGATTTTAAGTTTAAGGATCATTGCACCATTTCCGCAACCTTTCCGTTCTCCAAACTTCGCAACGTTTCTCGTGCAGGCACGAAGCGTAGTAAATATATTTACGAAAAGGGTCGTTGGGCCGAACTCAACGAATTCTTTCGGAATTTTAATTGGAAACTATGTTTTCTTGACAATGATGTCTATTCCATGGCGAAAATGGTTGAAAACACAATTCTACTGAGGATGAAAGCTTTTATTCCCTGTAAGCAAATTTCGGTTAAACCTAGGGCGAAGTCTTGGTTTAACCAGGCATGTAAAGATGTGTTGCGATCCAGAGAGGCAGCATTCAGTACTTGGCGTAATAACAAAAATGCCAATACTGATTTGCTACGCAAGAAGGCAAGATCTCCGTCTGCCAAAGTGTTAAGACGCGAAAAGGCTTTATACGAGCAGCGTATTCGCACTAGAATTCTCACTGCCCCCAGGGGTAGTAAGAGTTTTTGGTCATTCGTCAAAAGTGTTAAGGAAAGTGCTAGTTCTTCAATTCCGACTCTTTTGAGGAATGACCAAATATTTACTGACCCGGTTGATAAAGCTAATATATTGGCTGAAATATTTGCAAGTAACTCTCACTTGCCTGATAGCTCTCAACCACTACCCGCGCTCGAGAGAGTATCCGTAACTATGCCTAAGATATTTTTTCGAGCGCGTGCAGTTAAAAGGGTTCTTACGGAACTCACCACAAGGAAGTCTCCTGGGCCGGATGGAATCCCTGCACTGGTCCTGAAGTAGTGCTCTTCGACGTTAGCACGTCCATTAGCCAAACTTTTCAGTATACTTTACCACTCCGGTAAATTTCCAATGTGCTGGAAGGTTGCTAATGTAACGCCAATCCCCAAGAAGGGAGTGGCTAATAACCCTGAAAATTACCGCCCGATTGCAATATGTTCTGCTATATCGAAGGTGATGGAAACTATGCTTAACTTCTATCTTGTGAAATATCTGGAGTCCAACAGTTTACTAAACGACCGCCAGTATGGTTTCCGCAGAGGCCGCTCTACGGGTGACCTATTGGCCCTCCTTTCGGAAAACTTGCACCGTCTTAAGAAGCCAAGGCACTTGAATGCTTCTTTTGCGACCTGAAAGACATGTTCCGCCCATCTGACATCACACTGCACTTTCATGCCCAGAACATCAAGAGCCCCTGACTCCATAATACTTACACCACCCATAGAAACAGATGAAGCAGCATGGTCATACGTACGTCGATGCGTAAGCATACAACACTGGGTCTTACGGGCATTAAAATCGACCCTGTTCGCCTGACCCCATTCGTAAATCTTCGCGAGGTCACTATCCAGAACGTCATTGATAAACTGCCTGCTCGTCTCGATTTCAGACGTTGACGGCCTGCAGTTAAATGAATAAGAATGCGAAAGGCTGCTATCATCTGCGAAAGAGTAAATAGGACAGGAAGTTTGGGAAAAATTAGAAATAGAGTAGGAGAAAGAACGGAGCCCTGCGGTACCCCTGAGTTGACTCTGAACTCATCGGATGAGACCCCATCTATAACAACTCGTATAGAGCGATCCCTGAGAAAGCTCGATATAAACCGAGAGAAGGTATCTCAGACCAGCGCAATGCACTGCATATGTAGGGGTTATCCCCTGAGTGCTGGTCCTAGTCCTAAAAAAAAAATAGTACTTAATTTTGAAGTTAAAAACTGGGCATATGACGATCTAGCAATGCCCATACTTGGAAAACATTATGCAGTCTATTTTTAGACCCCGCCCCCCAAAGTGGGCGTTTACTTACGATATCATATAAAATACTTACTAAATATTTGGAAGGTATTTAAGATTCGACCCGTTTCAATATAACGTTTTTACTGTTTTTTTTCATATATTCAGGACCAATCTGTGAAAATTACCTAGAAAAATTATTTTTTTTAGTTTCATAGCCTTTTCAAATTGAATGTCATCCGCCAGAAATTTTTAGAACCAGTGTTCTTAATTTAATTTAATTTTCTTGAAAGTTAAAATAAGTCGAAGTGATAAATATAACTTTTACGACCGGTGCTAAAGAAAGCTACCAAGTTCCAAAATGGTCACACTGATCAGTAGCGCACTGCGAACATGTTACACTATACGTGTGAAAATTGGTAAAGGCACATGGCAAGAAAGCAATTAATAAACTACCACGTACATACAAGTATTTAAGTGTGGGTGCATGTGTGTGTTGGCTAATGGTTGGGAGTAGAAATAAAATATGGAACTAATAGTTTGAGAAACAAATAGATTTATGTGTGTTTAATAGTGTGTGAAGTAGATGCCAAAATAATAGTATTATTACATCTAGCATAACTTCATTCGTGTGGGTCTTTTATTAATGCAGAGGCCATTTATGACAAAAAGTATAGAAAGAATACAATTATATGTTTTGGACAGAAAATTGAAATCAAACTGGAAGTAATCATGCATAGGAAAGCAGGCAGGACGAAAGTAATTTGGTAAGGTATTAAAATTTAAAAAGCAGTAAATGATATGAGTAAGACAGAAGTGCAAATTTTTGGCTTAAAAAATATAAAACGACGAATTCCAAATATACATAAGATATTTTGTTATTTTTGTTGTTTAAAATGTGTTAAATCGTCACATATTAGTGGTCCTGATGACATTCCAAGTTGCGTCATAATTAACTGTGCTTCTGCTTTACTAACTCCATTGTCCATAATATTTAACCCTACGTTCAATGACCGGGTACCCAGGTACCTTTTCCAATTTAAAAATGTTCTCAATTTTGTAATAATGAAGATATGGTGTTGAAACTCTAGATCGTCGCGGTTGAAGTGTTTGTAAACATTATTAAAAAACAAAAAGTTAATAATATTAATTTCTTCAATATTTAAAATGGTTTTTAGTTCGACACTTACGCGAGTCAATGACCGGGTACCCCGGTACCCCATTCAATGTCTACTTGTTTTGCGCTACAGTTTATATATTCCCCCATCATTTTTTATTAGAAACCTTCTTTTGATTTGGTTTAACTTTTATTTAAGGTTTTTATTTTTCATTTTTACAAGTTTCGCTAACCGGCCTTCTTCAATCGAGCTACTTGCATTGCCGGTGTTTAAAGTGCCAATACAATATTTTAGCGCCGACATAAACCAACGCGTTAACTAATTCAATCACTTGTTATTTAAGGATATTAACAGTAAAAATTCGTATTCATAATTGCATAAATAAATCCAGGATTGATAATTGAGACCAACGCATTTATTTTACTCATTTATTTATTTAATTATTTCAGTTCTAAAGACCAGACTAACGATTCTTATTGCAGTATAGAATACTTTAGTGTCAAACATTATTTCAAGTTTAATAATAAAAGTTGTAGAAAAAACCAACAACAATGAAACAAGTAAAAACGTTATATTCGACCGGGTCGAATCTTAAATACCCTCCAAATATTTAGTAAGCGAATTTAAAATGTTTAACTTGGTGGCCCAGAGTTCTTTTATATAACATCGTACGTCAACGCCTACTGAAGGGGGCGGGTTTAAAAATAGACAATATCATGTTTTCCACAGACGAACGTATGGGCATTGCTAGACCGTCTTAAACTTCATCACTAATCAAGAATATATTTACTTTATAGGGTCCAATTCTCTTTGGAGGGTATAAAAACTGTATTTTGGCGGGGTCGCTCTGGCAAGGGCTGTGGGGGAGATATTTCACCTTTGTCATAAAACTCTAAAAATAAATACTTGGGATAATTATATACAAAATTAAAATTTCTTTTTTTGATAGGGTCATTTAGAGGGCAAAGGGGGAGAGGGGGTAGGGCAGAAACAGGTAGACATAAAACTCTAAAAATAAATGCTTGGGATGATTATATACAAAATTTAAAAAAATTTTTTTTTTTGGTAGGGTCATTTGGGGGGCGAAGGGGAAGGAGGGGGTAGGGCAGAGTAGTACCAGGTTTCGTCTCAGCTTCGTCATTAAAGCTTAAACATTTTATTTTTAAGGAATGTAGGCTTAAGTAAAACAATTTGTTAAATTTTTATGCTATTTTTGCCTATAATAACGCCCACTAAAGTGGGCGGTGTCAAAAAATATTTTTATTTTATTTTATGGCTCCAAGTTTAAGGCGTTGGACCGTATTTGACATAAAAATATATCATTTGCTTAACAAAATAACCAAAAAAACTTTAAAAATTATGTAGTTTTTTCTGGGTTGGTTTAGTTCTTCCTAGGGGAACTTTTTTCCCTCTTGCCCGATTTAGCCCATCTTCGAACTTAACCTGCTCTAAGCTTCAAAATATATTTATGCCAAATTTCAAGGAGCTAGCTCTTTTCGTTTGGACTGAATCGTGATGTCCACAGACGGACGGACGGACATGCTTAGATCGTCTTAGATTTCATCACTGATCAAGAATATATATACTTTATGGGGTCTGAGATGGATATTTCGATGCGTTACAAACGGAATGACAAAGTGAATATACCCTCCAAATTCTTTTTTGGAGGGTATAAAAAGACAAAATTTTTGAGCTATTTGTTTGCTGATGCATCGACCTTTATAGATTTTGAATTATCCACTTTGTTATCAAGCATTAGGTCACTTTTTATACCCTTAATGTTTTAAAATTAATGTTTGTAAATTAAACCTATTTCATGCTTTGGGAAGCCTCAATGGTCTATTAAAAACTAAAAAAATAAAACAATTTTTCCAGGGATGGAAATTTAAAAATTTTTTTTCGGCCCATTCCGTATTTTGTAGTATATGTAGCAAGTAAAATAGTTAAAAATTTTAAGTTTGGTCAAAACAACTCTTTTTTTCAAATTTTGCTTCCAGGGTTGGGAAATTGAAATTTTTTTTATACATAAAAGTAATCAACAAGGCAATTGATTTCCATTTTTTTTTTTGCTATCTAAAACTATTTTATAATTTAGGAAGAAAAAAATTGGTATCAAAAATTTAAAAATAAATTAAAATTTCGAATCCAGGGATGGACAAGTGCAATATATTATAGCTCATGAAGGTGACCAAAATGGTTGAAAATTGTAAATTTTTCTTAAATATACTACTTTATTCCTCATGAAGAGTTGCATTGGTTTAAAATAAAACAAAAAGAAAATTAAAATTTTCCTTCCGGGGTTGGGAAGTCTAAAGTTTTTTGGTACATGCAACATATTGTAGTACATGAAAGTGACCAAAATGTTTGCAAATTTTAAGTTTTTCTTAAATAAAACGACTTTATACCTAATGAAGACTAGGATTGGTAAAAAAAAAATTTAATTTCGCTTCCAGGGATGGAAAATTGAAATTTTTTATACATAAAACTTACCAAAAAGTCAACTAACGTTTATTTTTTAGTTCAGGAAAAACATAATTGGTATCAAAAATTAAAAAAAAAGAAATCAAAATTTAGATTCCAGAGTTGTATAACTGCAATATTTTGTAGTAAATGAAAGTGAGCAAAATGGTTACAAATATTAAGTTTTTCTTGAATAAAACTATTTCATGCCTCATTAAGAGTTGCATTGGTAAAAAAGTTTAAATTTCGTTTCCAGGGTTGGGAAATTGAAATATATAAAAGTAACCAAATAGGCAATTGACATTGTTGTTTTTGCTAATTAAAACTATTTTATAATTCAGGAAGAACAAAATTGGTATTAAAATCTTAAAAAATCAAAATTTCGACTCCAGGGTTGAACAAATAAAATATTTTATGGTACTTGAAATTGACCAAAAAGTTTAAAAATCTAAATTTTTTCGTCAAGTAAAACTGTGTTACATCTTTTAATTAAACCTACTACCTGTTTTAGCAAGAAAGAAAGAAGACTTACATCTGTGAAGGGCATTTAAGATTCGGCACAGCCGAACATAGCACTTTTACTTGTTTTACTGTTAGTATAGCACAGAATTATATTTATTTAATTTGTAGAAATAGGTTCAGAAAATAGCTTATGGAGTGATTCGAAATTAATATATTCCAATTTGTAAACTATTGTGCTCATTTCCTTATTATTTTTGAAATTTTCCAAATCAGACAGGAAGGAGAATATTCCCTTTTATTGTGTAACTATTTGTCAACGTCACGTCAAGACAATATAAAAACTAGAGCGCGTCTTTAGTGCTTATCTTCAGGAATTATCAATTTCTAATAGCTTCTTGCTATTTCCAAGGCCTTAGAGAGTAGGTAGAGGCTGTCAGAAGCCGTTTATTTGTTGAACATAAGGAGTAGGGAAGTGTCCTATTTTTCGTATTGTCTTGTCGTGACGTCGACAAATAGTTACAGAATAAAGGGGAATAATTTGAGTTGTTTTCATTTGATTTATTCAACTTTTATATAAAAAACGAACAAAAAACAAAAATAGTGTTCCTGTTATAAAATTTTTTAAAAAATATTTTTAAATTAATCTTAATTATAATTATTGCCCCAAAGAGTTTGTCGAAATATGTACTCCAGATATTATCAATGGAAAAACTCAAATGATTTTGTAAATCTCTGTGCGTTATAATTCCAAAGACGGACTACGTATATAAAAAATTGCCAATCAGAAAGTAGGCTTCGGTATCTGAGCATGATAAGTCTTCTGCAGCGACCAGATGTAGTGAAAATTAGCCGATTATAAGGGTGTGGTGGTAGTTTCCAGCGTATAAACAATCCTCAAAATTATGTAGATGAAAATCTATCTAAACCAAATACATATAAAATAATGCTTTTGTATACCGTGTTGAATTCTCGCATGCTAGTGACGTGACGGCTGCCAAATAATTCACAACCATACAAAAGAACCGGCATTAAACCTAGATTGGTATACATTTGTCGAATCGACGAACACCTCTTTTATATTTCGGTTCTCTTTCGTCTCTTTACACGTAACACTCTGATTTTCTCTGTAGCTCTAGGCAACAATCTGCTTTTGTTTTGTGTGGTCATAAGTTATTGTTCGACGCTTAAAAGTAAGTTTTTTTTCTAAGTTCCTGGAACTCACTTCGTCGCTTGGACGAATAATACCATTTATATAAATTTCTTCATTTGTGCTTTTTGTTGAGGTTTTAGAGCAAATATTCTATATGACAACTAAACGTCTCCAGGATGATGACATCGAAAAATTTTTGAACAGTATTTTGTATCTGAGAGTGAAGAGGGTGATCTGGATGACATTTTTACCACCGATGAAAATATTTGTGTAGATCACTTTGTTCATCTTAGTGATGTCGAAAATATACAATACAGCCATGACAAGGAAAGTTTACAGCAAGAACAACCTCCTTTGGAGGATATTGTGCACTTGTTAGAAGAGGGAACTGCTAATAATTCTAACAAAAAACCAACGATGGTAGAGTTCAATAACTCCACTAAAGGAGGTGTTGACACCTTTGACCAAATGTGTTGTATAATGTCATGCTCCCGCAAGACTAATCGATGGCCAATGTGTGTTTTATATGGAATGATTAATATGGCTAACATAAAAAGCTATATAATATATAGCCATAATGTATTAGATACTAAGAAAAAGCCTATATTTCGCAGAGAATTCGCAAAAAAAACTGCACTGTGATCTTGTCAAAGAACATGTAACGAAAAGACTGACTATTCCTACATTGCAAACTAATTTAGGAAGAAAAATAGAAAATGTTTTGGAACCTGAAATACCAGCAAATTCTAAAACTTGCAACAAAAGAAGCAATTGTAAGCTTTGTCCATACAAAAGGCTTCGAATGACAAAAAAAAAAAGCCTGCAATTTCTGCAAAAAAATTATATGTGGAGAGCATTAAATTGAAGCTTGCATTTCATGTGCAAATTTAATCCAAAATTAATTCCTTTTTTATTTTTTTAATACTCAATGTACAGTTTTAAAGAAAAACAAGTAAAAACGTTATATTCGACCGGGTCGAATCTTAAATACCCTCCAAATATTTAGTAAGTGAATTTGAAATGTTTAACTTGGTGGGACAGAGTTCCTTTATATAATATCGTACGTCAACGCCCACTAAAGGGGGCGGGGTTCAAAAATATACAATATCATGTTTTCCACAGACGAACGTATGGGCATTGCTAGACCGTCTTAGACTTCATCACATTTAGAGGGCAAAGGGGGAGAGGGGGTAGGGCAGAAACAGATACACATAAAACTGTAAAAATAAATGCTTGGGATGATTATACACAAAATAAAAAATATATGTATATTTATTTTTAATAGGGTCATTTAGCGGGCAAAGGGGGAGGAGGGGGTAGGGCAGCAACAGGCAGTCATAAAACTCTACAGATATATGCTTGGGATGATTATATACAAAATTAAAAAAAAAAAAAATTTTATGGTAGGGTCATTTAGGGGGCAAAGGAAGAGGGAGGGGGTAGGGCAGAAATCGGCTGTCATAAAACTCTAAAGATAAATGCTTGGGATGATTATATACAAAATTTAAAAAAACATTTTTTTTTGGTAGGGTCATTTTGGGGGCAAAGGAAGAGGGGGAGGGGGGGGGGGGTAGGGCAGAAATCGGCAGTCATAAAACTCTAAAGATAAATGCTTGGGATGATTATATACAAAATTTAAAAAAAAATTTTTTTTTGGTAGGGTCATTTAGAGGGCGAAGAGGAAGGAGGGGGTAGGGCAGAGTAGTACCACGTTTCGTCTCAGCTTCGTCATTAAAGCTTAAAAGTGTTATTTTTAAGGAATGTAGGCTTAAGTAAAACAATTTGTTAAATTTTTATGCTATTTTTGCCTATAATAACGCCCACTAAAGTGGGCGGGGTCAAAAAATATTTTTATTTTATTTATTGGCTCCAAGTTTAAGGCGTTGGACCGTATTTGACATAAAAATATATCATTTGCTTAACAAAATAACCAAAAAACTTTAAAAATTATGTTGTTTTTTCTGGGTTGGTTTAGTTCTTCTTAGGGGAACTTTTTTCCCTCTTCCCCGATTTAGCCCATCGAACTTAACCTGCTCTAAGTCTTAAAATATATTTATGCCAAATTTCAAGAGTCTAGCTCTTTTCGTTTGGACTGAATGGTGATTTCTACAGACGGACGGACGGACATGCTTAGATCGTCTTAGATTTCATCACTGATCAAGAATATATATACTTTATGGGGTCTGAGATGGATATTTCGATGCGTTACAAACGGAATGACAAAGTGAATATACCCTCCAAATTCTTATTTGGAGGGTATAAAAACATGTAAAAAAAATTTCCTTTAACAATAAGTTGAATTTAGGATCCTTTTTTAAAAGTATCTGTGAAGCAAAGCCAAATTTTATGTTAATTCTTATTAAAATAAAAATGAAATAAATAAAACAAAAATGTATGAAAATGTTTATAATTAGCATTTAAAACACCTTTAGGAAGAAAATAAATTAGTTTCCTTTACTAAAATATCCATGGTTACGTAATTATGTAAATGTAAATTTGATGTTGGTCGATTCAGCGAAGTTTACCAATAAAGGGGTATATTTAAGTGTACCAATCTAGGGTTAAATATGTTTTAGCCAGAATCGTTCTTATTCCGAATAGTTTGGCCATAGAGTTCTCAGCATCGAAAACGTACGACCCTTGTGGTTGGACCAATTTAGATTTTTTTTACAACACCAAAATTATTAGCTAAATCTACCATTTCCAAACGGCAGTGGAAGATTAGAAAACATCTCAGCTTTGTAATGAAAGCTCAAAAATTAAATTTTTAAGGAATGTAACCTTATTTATGCATTAAACACATTGGTGACAGCAGGCTACCGACTGCAACCTGTCAAAAGTAGAATACATGTATTTTTAAGGGAATGAATATTCTCATATCTACATGGCAGGTTATTGTTCAGGAAATTCCATTTCCGGACATGGTTTTAAGTTACCTATTATAATAATAATTCTTAAACAAGGTTAAATTTGTTTCTATAAGACCATGTTTTGAGTTATTTAAAGCTTTTCGTAAAAATTATCTCCGTGAGTTAATTATTTATGTCACATTACTTTTGCTTTCTAATTTTTATGATATAATTAGCCATGGATTTCTGTATTTATATGAGTACTAATATAAACAAAAAAATATTGTGACTATAATTTTTTTTTAAATACTTAAGCCACACAGAGAGGTTAAGCATACAAAGTTTCAAAAGTTTGTTTTTCAGCCACTTCATGTTAAGCTTTAAGTCTATTAAATTTTGCCAGTTATGAAAACAAAATTTTTCTGTTTCACTTTACTGTCAATGTAATAGTTTACAAAACTGCCATTTTAATTTGCTTTAACATTTGATTAGTAATTTTAATACAAAATGATAAAACTTCAACAAAAACTATAGAAAAAAAACTCCATTACGAATGGTTATTTCAGTCGAAAGAAGAAACGTACAGAGCAAATGGTAAATATTTTTCTTTCCTGTTTTACCAGCTATGAAGAGAAATAATTTCTATGTAGAAAAAAAAACAGTTTTAGTTTTTTATATGTCATTTTTATACCCTCGACAACATAGTAAATATGGTCACCTTTAATTAGTTTGCCTTGTAGCAAAAGAAAAAAAATTTAATGAAGGATAAACTACTGGACCAAAAGTTTATTCGTCTGGATGTATAAGTTGGTAATTAAAATTCAACACAAGCGGAGAGTTTTTCCTGTTAAAGGGCATTGCATTTTAAAAGAAATTAATAAAAGAGTTAATGCAAAAATATACACTCTGTCCCCAGATAACGAACGAAGATTTAAGGGAACGAGGGTTGTCACCAAAATCACTAAAATTTTTTTATGAAAATTATATTTTAAACAACATTTCATGTCCACTTTATTTCTTATGAATATGGAAGGAAGACTGCTATGCAATAATTAACTTTATACTGTCGGTCTCCTGTTAGTTTTATTGCCTTAATTCGTAATTAATTCATGAGTGGTATGAGATGTTTGTTGGATTCCTTTATTCAGCTTTGCAAAGATTTTAATAAACTCAAGTTTAATAAAGCTGCTTTGGATGCCAGATGCATGTTAGAATTAAATGGATAGGAACAACTAAGGTCACGCAACTTTCTTGAATACGTTGTAACAAAGGAGTTCGCAAATATGTGTAGTGCTAATCAATGTGTTGTACTTAGAGCACACTGATATCGAGGCACGTTGAAGGCAAATTATTGACATTAAATTTGCTACTGATTAAAAAAAATTAAAAAAAAAAAAAAACAAAGAAAGAGATCCTAGCTTTGAACGTGAGGATCTCATAAATATGATATGAAAGTTCGATAAAAATGCTTGCATACAAATTTAAGCTGTAGCTTGACCCACAAAAAAAACAAATCGTCGCATTTCTTCTCACCCACGTAAGCGCAATTTTTCCCAAATTGGTAGAAAATAACCTTTGCCATCTGTCTACAATCTCACCTTGACAACTTTGTTTAAAAAAAAAGTTCGGTCCATTTCGCCATACAAAATGACGTTTGCATTGAATCTTGAATTTTTTTATATTAATTGTTGGAAATATTAAAGTCTCATGCACAATTTTTTTTATTCTAGAGAGAGAGAGAGGGAGAAAATATAAGAAATATTTCAAGTCAATCAGAACATTTTCGATGAGACGATAGTCTCTCAAAGTTAGTAACTTTGAAAACCTCGTAAGCGCCATACAAAATGACGTTTACTTTGAAAATATATATTTCTTTGTAATTAAAGTTAGAAATGTCAAAGCCTCACCCACTATTTTGTTTTTGAGATAAACATCTGGAACATAATCGAAAAATTGTTGGTGCTGTGAAATCACTCTCTGATCGAAAGGAAGAAAAGGGATAAAGAACTTTTTATTCCAACAGATTTGTTCATATAATAGAAAATGCCAGAGTGTATCCGTCCCCTTACAAGGTTCACTATATAGAAAACAGTTTTCTTTTCAAAGACTTTAAAAATTAAAATTTTATGAATCCAACTCTGGAATCTAAATTTTGATTTTTTTTTTGGTACCAATTTTGTTCTTCCTGAACTAGGAAATAGTTTTAATTAGTAAAAAACCGATGTTAGTTGCCTTTTTGGTTACTTTTATGTGGAAAAAATATTTCAATTTCCCATCCCTGGAAGCGAAATTAATTTTTTTTTACCAATCCTAGTCTTCATTAGGTATAAAATCGTTTTATTTAAGAAAAACTTAAAATTTGCAACCATTCTGGTCACTTTCATGTACTACAATATATTGCATGTACCAAAAAAACTTTAATCTTCCCAACCCTGGAAGTAAAATTTTAATTTTTTTTCTTTTATTTTTAACCAATGCAACTCTTCATGAGGAATAAAGTAGTATTATTTAAGAAAAATTTACAATTTTCAACCGTTTTGGTCTCCTTCATGAACTATAAAATATTGCACTTGTCCATCCCGGGATTCGAAATTTTGATTTTTTTTTTGGAAATTTTTGATACCAATTTTGTTCTTCCTAAAAAATATAATAGTTTTAGATAGCAAAAAAAAACAACGTCAATTGCCTTTTTGGTTACTTTTATGTATAAAAAAGTTTCAATTTCCCAACTCTGGAAGCGAAATTTTAATTTTAAAAATTTTTTTATCAATGCAGATCTTTATGAGGTATAAAGAGTTTTTGTAAAAGAAAAACTTAAAATTTTAACAATTTTAACTACAAAATACGGAATGGGCCGGAAAAAATTTTTAATTCTCCATCTCTGGAAAAAATTTTAATTTTTTTAGTTTTTAATAGACCATTGAGGTTTCCCAAAGCAAGAAATAGGTTTATTTTACAAACATTAAAAAAGATAATTGATTTTTGGTATAAATTTTGCGTAGAGAAATAGGTGTAAACTTTCCAGCTCTGTAACCATACTTCGGATCTTTCTGAATTTCAATAGCACTCTATTTAAGTTCATTTCCAATCCAACGGACCAGGAACGAAGACTCTAGCTCTTCTGGGGTCTTGGGAAAACTTCACGTACAGACGGACGGACAGACGGACAGACGGACAGACGGACATCGCTCAATCGTCATCGCTATTCATAAGGATCCAGAATATATATACTTTGTGGGGTCCCATGTGCATATCGAAGAAATTACACACGGAATGACAAACCTATATATAACCTTTCACTTTTTTGCGAAGGGTATAAAAACGGGTGATCCACAAGTAATTAACATAAAGTGTTTAAAATTATTTTGGAATTACGAAGAAACGCGACGAAATGAAAACGTTCACATATGCTTAAGTATAAAAAAGAATTCAAACCAAAAGCGTTTAACTTAGTTATAATGGAACAAAAAATTCCAAAAAAAAAATATCTGACATGAAGAAAATAATCAAACGATAACACGGGTATTAAATAAAAATATTTTACTATATGTTTGTTACACTTCTCGTATGCAATTTCCTAATAAAATTTTGTAGAAATAAAAGCTGTTATCATATTTAATTAAGCCACTTAATAAGTGGTGACAAACAAAATACACATGAGTACTGATGAAACATGTGTAGTGGCTTTCGAAAACAGCAGTTCTGCTCTGCTGTGTAAGTTGAATAATTAAAAACTGATGCTGAGTCTCCTTTGTGCCTTGGAATATGTATCCTGTCTTTCTGAGTTTAAACAAAAATTTCGGGCAATTAGCCTCTAAATCTTAATTGCATTTAATATAACAATATCAATGTTCGATCAAATTAATTGAATTGACTACATTTTGTATATGTGAACAGGAAGATAATTACAACAACAAAGTGGATATTGTCTCAATCTGAACATCATATTAGAGTTATTAAAATTTTTACCATAATATACGGGATTGCAACGCCATTAGAAGATAAATAAATAAGGTGCCTTATTGTCCGCATGCCATCGTAGTATTAGCTGTTTCACGTTCAGAAAATGGGCAAAATAAATCATGTACGAAAAGAGCAACAAATAATTTTTCTGTTATTAAAGATTTTTTTAAAATATTGTTACTTTAATTTTAGTTATATTTTAAAATCGTTTATGCGACATATTGTCTCAATTAAATTAGTGCTTTTTGTTTGTTATGTGGTTAAGTATGTCTACATGCCTGCATTTCATTGGTTCTTACACCAAATCATCTCAGTAGACTTTAACCTAATTTCAAAATAACAAAACCTCTCTGTTTATACATAAACTCCCAACATCTTAATTCATCACAATGATTTCCTATGCATGATTAATTTTATATTGACTTTGATTTTCTGTCAAAAATATAATTGTATTTTTTTTCTATACTTTTAGTCGTAAATGGCATCTACATTAATAAAAGAGCCACACGAATGAAGTTATGCTAGATGTAATAATCCTATTATTTTGGCATCTACTTCACACACTATTAAACACACATAAATATTTATTTTCTTCTAGTAGTTCCATATTTTATTTCTACTCCCAACCATTAGCAAACACTCACACGCACCCACACTTAAATACTTATGGGTACATGGTAGCTTTTTAATTGCTTTCTTCTCGTCCTTCTTCATCTGTTCTCTCTATACTATCATGTCCCTTGAGTGCTGATTCTACTAAATGATTTCCATGATCAAGAATATCATAAAATATCTTACACGCCCGAAAAATGTATTGTATTTTAGGAAATTGATTAAAACTATTAACAAATCATACTCCACTACAATCCTTCCTATTAAATATTAAGGGTTAAACCCAAGATTTATTACAATTATTTCAATTTGATTTTGTATTGGCTCTCTAATCTCCCCTTAAAGTAGGCAATATAATGTATTGAATTGATGTTCTCTGAGAGAATCTAACAACCGAGTGAAGCAGTGTTGTCAGATAATTTTTTTTCTTCCCCCCCAAAAAAATTTAGAAACCCCCTAGATTCTACACTTTTTCTTAAAAACCCCCTAAAGCAGAAAAGTTTAAGTAGTAATTTGGTTTCATAATTCTTTCCTCTATTAAATTTGAATTGAGGTACTATCATTCTTACGCGAAAAGCACGAAAACATCCTAATTTTAATTTTATTTTTTTATAAAAAGCCCCCAAAAATATATATCTGCAATCTTTCTTTCTTTTGTAAGAGACGGCTTGAGGAAGTTTGTTACGGGTACATGTACTTCTTTTGTTTGGAATGCAAATCCAATATGTTTTTTCGTATTATGGTGTGCAATAAGGTCTCCTGTTAGCCGCCGTAATGATTTTACAATATTTGCATAAAGCTTTGTAGTTGTCTCCCTGGACAGGGGCTAACCAATCAGAAATTTAATTTTGCATTTATTGTGTTTAAAATTTTATTTAAAAATACAATACCTTTAAAGTGCTGATCTGCTTCCCACTCCTTGTTATATTTTTGTTTATATATGTTATCGTTTTTTGGCATATTGGTAATATATTATAAAGATGAACAACTTTTTAAAATTTAAATTTTGCAGTTCAAGGAAAACCAACAAAATTGATTTAACGAGAAAAATGTTTTAGTGTTTGTATTTGCGTGATTACTTTCTAAATCGCCATTTCGATACAATATCTTCGACATGCTCAGTTGTTAAATTATGTACTATTATGTACCAAACTATAAATTCGAAAATCCCCTAAAAATCCCCTACATAAAATTTTCTTACCCCCAAATTTCCCCCTAAAGAATATTAACCCCTAAATCTGCCCCTAAATAGAAAAAAACCCCTAAATCTATGGGGAAACCCCATAATCTGACAACACTGGTGTGAAGTAACAACTTTTCTAGGAAGGTAAATTTATCGTCTGACAATAACCTGGCAATGAAATTGTAAGATTTTCTTACAATCGTCTGAAGAGACAATTTACCTTTTGCTAACAGCTTTCCATTGTCAGTACGTTGCCAACAGATTGCCAGAGTTTACAATATTGTAAGATCTGCCAATCGTCTGTGCAAAGCTTTAGTCTCCTGTCTATTCTGTAATTATATTATTTCTATTTCTTAAACAATTCCACTTTCAGTTTTCAACAACTGCTTTGTTTGGCCCCTGTTAAACGAAAAGTATTCGGAAGTATATTCTATAATATAATTAATACGTGATTCTATAATATAATTAATACGTGACGCTATAATTACGTATCTCTTTATCTGTTTTTGAAAGCACTGCCTTTCTAAGAATTTTGCAGTTTCGATAACTTTATCTAACTCTTGTTTGTTAATCTTATTTAATTCAAATTATTATTATCATTAAATGTTATTAATATATTTCTAGCTATATCATTCTTTTCACTACTTGTATCAATCGTAGTTTGAAGTATATCTTCCCCATCTCCTATAAATTTTATCGTCCCCTGAACGTTCGTTAGTACATAAATTCAAATTACTTTTATAAACAATTTATTTTCCAATTTAACCCCAATTCTTCTGTAAATTCCTTATATAATAGAATATTTTCTTATAAATTCTTTTAATCTTTTCATTAAATGATGCTATTAATCGACCTTTATACTGGGGAACTCTACCATTTCTCTTTAGTACCAGGTCTATAAGAGAAAAAAAGTAATGGGTCCCTGTGAAACTGAAGCGAAGAAAATATATAAATATTAAATAAAAACCTAAGTAAATATATTTGTGAAATCATGTGTGAGTTTCTAAAGGGTGTCACAAAATTGATGTAAAATTTTAATTAAATGGAAATCTGTTTTTATTCCCATCATTGGTACTTTTTTCTTGAATCATAAAGTAAAGCATGTTTTTTATATATGAAGTTTAAATCATAAGGAAATATATTTTTAATATCAATGAAACGGGCTTTATTTGAAAGAAAATTTTACGAAATTAAGGTTTATATATGATAAAATTTTTATTTTTATACAACAATTTAATTGTTCCCGAAGTATGAAATATATTTAATTCACTAAAAACACAAAATTTGAAATTTATGTGGGTACTTTTATGTACCAAATATATTTCTATTTTCCAACTCTGGAAGTGAATTTTTATTTTGTTACCAATGCAATTCTTAGGGCCATTATTACAACTCAACGATGAAGTTCCCAATAGTTAACCTTAACATTCGCTAACGAGAACTATAAAGTGACCTTTAAAGTTTTTCCATCATTACAACTGTCAGATAAAATAAAAATCTAATTTATATATTGTGGCAACATTGCGGTGTATACCGACTACTATTAGTGGTTTTAAAAAAGCGTAGTGGCAACGATTTACTTTTGCTTATTTCTTAAATTGAAAACGTTATTATCTTTTCTGTGTGTTAAATTATTTTGTTACTTGTGCTAAGTGCTTTTGTTGTTTGCGTAAATTGTGTTATTGAAAATAATGTCGAAGCTAAATAATGCGACCGAATCGGAAAGAAAGAGAGCGAAAAATATAAAATCATATAAATAAAGTAAACGTTGTCTATTGCAGAGCTCCGAAATCTTCGCTCGAATTCGAGTAGAGAGTGAAACTCGCTCGAATTCGAGCGCGAGTACTCCTGCGGGTGAATAAAAAATATCGAATGTACTCTATTTTTCTACGCCACTCGCATAAGAGCGCATATGCTTTGCTCGATTTCGAGTGCGATAAAATACGATCGAAATCGAGCAGATTATACTCTTGCCGAGTACTCCTTCAGTCTTTCTCATACAGTGGAAAAATAGAAACTGGGTGAATTCCAAAACATCAAAATACCTTGCAGTGATGCCATGCTACATTGTTTACAAAAACAAAACACATATGACTTGGCATCACTGCAATGCATATTGATGTTTTGGAACTCAGCCACTGTTTGTTTTTGCCGATTTGTGTGTCTGTGTGTGTGTGTAGTAGCAATTATAGTATTATTTATGTCTTTATTGTTCATTATAATATAGAAAATATAAGTAATCTTTAAAAAATATAATAAAACTTTTTCTTAGGAAACCAACTAATTGCTCCGCACACGCGCATTGTATGGAAAGACTGAAAGAGTACAGAAAAACCACACGCACACACAAGTCAGCAAAGACAAACAGTTTCTATTTTTCCACTCGATTTTACTCTTAAGAATAAACTCTCACTCTATTTCGAAGATTTTTACTCCCACTCTTACTTTTTAAAAAGGAGTACTCGCGAGTACTCCCACCTAAAACAAACGAGTGGAGAGTAAACTTTTTGTAACACTCGTAATCTTGGTGTACTCTTCTTCGCGAGTATTTTTCACTCGCGAGTAAAATCGAGTAAATCAGAGCTATGGTCTATTGTCCATAAATAATTTGTTTAAAGTTGTCATATTTTCAGAAGAAAATATGGCAGCTTCATTTGCTTAAAGTTAACTTTGAAAGTTATCATGAGGATAAGCCTCCTGTTAGCTTATCAGTTACCATTAAGATTAATTTTAACTTATAATAATCAAATAAAATTTATCTGCCAGATAGCATCCTATTGTTAACTATTTGTAGGTTGTAATAATGGCCCTTAGTGCGGTATAATATAGTTTTGCTTGACAAAAAATTAAAATGTATAACCTTTTCGGTCACTTTCATGTACCAACCCTGGAACCTAAATTTAAATTTTTTAAGATTTTAATACCAATTTTGTTTTTTTTTTTTTTTTTTTAATTATAAAATAGTTTTAATTAGCAAAAACAACAACGTGAATTGCCTTTTTGGTTGCTTTTATGTTAAAAAAAAATTAAATTTCCTAACCCTGCAAGCTAAATTTTTTTGTTATTTTTTTAACAACGCAACTCTTAATGAGGCATGAAATAGTTTTATTTAGGAAAAACATAAAATTTTAACCATTTTGGTCACTTTCATGTACCACAAAATATTGCAGTTGTCTAACCCTGGATCGGATTTGTTTATTCTTTTTTAGTTTTTGATACCAATTCTCTTCTTCCTGAATTATAAAATAGTTTTAATTAGTAAAAAAAACAATGTCAGTTGCCTTTTTGGTTACTTTTATGTATAAAAAAAAGTAGATCTCTTAATCCAGGAAGCGATTTTTTTACCAATGCAACTCTTAATGAGGCATAAAATGGTTTTATTTAAGAAAAAAAGTTAAAATTTCATGTACCAATTGCATGTACCAAAAAAAATTTTAAATTTCCCATCCCTGGAAAAACAAACATTTTGGATTTTTTAGTTTTTAATGCCAATTTGAGACTTCCCAAAGTATGAAATAGGTTTAATTAACAAACAAACAAACAATTGGTTTTTGGTAGTTAATTTTGCGTCGAGAAAAGGCTGTAAGATTCCCAGCTCTGGAACCGTACTTCGGATTTTTTTGAATTCCAATACCACTCTATTTAAGTTCATTACCAATCCATCCAAGAACGAAGTCTCTAGATCTTCTGGGTGCTTGGGAAAACCGATATCACGTACAGACGGACGGACAGACGGACATCGCTCAATTGTCAACGCTATTCATAAGGATCCAGAATATATATATACTTTAAGGGGTCCCATATTGATATCGAACAAATTACACATTTGATATGACAAATCTATATATACCATTTCACTTTTTTGTGAAGGGTATAGAAATTCAAATATTGCGCTAATTTTGGAGCACCCTTTATTACAACTTGTCGAACTTTAGTATATTTTGTTTCTTTAATATTATTTCTTACTGTTTTATTTTTACTTCACACAAGTTATACAGAAAAAAGAACATTTTTTTTATATGGGATAATTTAAACCACAATGTTTGTGGTCTACACTTGCATGTATTCCATCAGTTGTTCTCCTATTCTATTACGTATAGCCAAACTGCAGTACATTAGATGTAACAACTGCTGATAATGCAACGACTAGTACGATTTCCATGTATTTGCATTTCAGTCAATACACTAGAACCACCGGCAGTAGTTTAACCATTTCTTGTAGCGTAGTAAAGCTTCAAAATATACCAGTAGTATTTGTTATTGTTTGGTTAAGCACAATTTTGTATTCCATGCTCGACAGAGAGTACCCTGCCCCTGCAAACACTGAACTACTCTGGCACTTGTCAATTAAAACTTTTGAAAAGAAGTTCTACACAAAAAAAAAAAAAATTCAAAAGTAACAGAAATAACTTCTAGGCAAATACAAAAAACAAACAACCTTAAAAGGATTTAAAAACTTCTAGCAACTGGTAGGGGATAAAAAAAGCCACAACTGTGTGTACGAGTATGTATGTGTGTTTATTTTCGCTATAAAATAATATATTAAAAAGAACTTAAAAAATAAACCAGCAAGAATGTAATAAAAGCAGACGAAAATAAAATATACTCAAACAATTAAACTGACAAACTCACATAGTTATTTGAAAAGACCAACAACGGAAAACGGAAGTCATTTCTACAAATAAACGGAAATTGCACTTAAAACACAAAGACATTTGTAAAAAAATTATTTTGGAAGCACAGGAAGCATACAAGTTCTGAAGAAGGAGAAAATTGAAAAGAATCGCTTACACATTTATTAAATATTAGGTTATAAAGAAAACCAATTAAATTTAACTCTTTATCATGTTTAAGAGAAATACCATAAAAAATATTGATGGACTTAGTCTAAGCAAATAAAAAGGATTTTAAATTAACAGGGACTTAAGACGACCGTTAATATCCGTGGTTTATCTAATTGTACAGCGTAGTCCTTATGATTTAGCCAAGTCAAGTTAGCAGGAGATGGCAAAATTAATAAAAGTTTTGAAACAAACATCTTTCATGTCAGTGAAGCAGAAACTTTGCAAAAGGCGATGTTTTACCAAAAATATATCAAAGGCATTTGGTTATAGAAATTAATAAGAATTTTTTGTTTCAACCCCAATAATTAATCTTAACATCAAGAATTAAAAAAGTGGTTGTGGCAAGTAAAAACGTTAATCTTAAATACCCTCCAAATATTTAGTAAGTGAATTCAAAATGTTTAACTGGGTGGGACAGAGTTTCTTTAAGACATCCAATTTTAAATCTCTCATTCAGGCAAGGGCCTTGGGGAAGACCTCCGCAAGATCAGAGAAGATCTCAGCTTCTTTAGGCTTAAAAAACAAAAAATTTTTCAATATTTACACTACTTTTGCATATAATATCGTACGTCAACGCCCACTAAAGGGGACGGGGTTCAAAAATAGACTATATCATTTTTTCCACAGACGAACGTATGGGCATTGCTAGACCGTCTTAGACTTCATCACTGATCAAGAATATATATATTTTATGGAGTCCAATTCTTTTTCGAGGGTATTAAAACTGTATTTTGGCGGGGTTGCTCTGCCATAAAACTCTAAAAATAAATGTTAGGGTTAATTAAATGTAAAGTTAATTATACGTTTCACAAAAAAGTGAAAGGGTATATATTTCCGTGTCATTCCGTGTGTAATTTCTTCGATATAAACATGGGACCCCATAAAGTATATATATTCTGGATCCTTATGAATAGCGATGACGATTGAGCGATGTCTGTCTGTCCGTCAGTTTGTACGTGAAATCGGGTTTCCCAAACCCCCAGAAGAGCTAGAGACTTCGTTCTTGGACCGTTGGATTGGAAATAAACTTAAATAGAGTGCTATTGAAATTCAGAAAGATTCCAAGTACGGTTCCAGAGCTGGGAAGCTTACACCTATTTCTCGACGCAAAATTTATAGCAAAAATCAATTATTTTTTTTAATGTAGTAAGAATTTTAACGAACATTTTTTTTATATTGCTATATTAAATTGAATTAAGATTCTATAGGCTAATTGTTCGAAATTTGTTTTAAATCTCAGAAAGACATGATAAATATTCCAAGGCACAAAGGCAAGTCAACATCAGTTTTATTCAACTTACACAGCAGAGCAGAACAGCTGTTTTCGAAAGACGCAACCCTTTCATCATCAGTGCTCATGTGTATTGTGTTTGTCACCACTTATTAGGTGGCTTAGTTGAATGTGATAACAGTTCCTATTTACACAAATTTTATTGTGAAGAAGAATACGAGAACTGTATCAAGCTGATGTTAATATGTTATTGTTATAATACCCGTGTTACCGTTTGATTATTTTTCTTCATGTCCCATTTTTCGGTGTTTGTGGTGAGAAACACAATACACATGAGCACTGATGATGAAAGGGTTGCGTCTTTCGAAAACAGCTGTTCTGCTCTGCTGTGTAAGTTGAATAACAAAAACTGATGTTGACTTGCCTTTGTGCCTTGGAATATTTATCATGTCTTTCTGAGATTTAAATTAAAAATTTCGAACAATTAGCCTATAGTATTTTTTTTAATGTTTGTAAATTAAACCTTTTTTGTGCTTGGGGGAGCCTCAATGGTATATTAAAAACTAAAAAAATAAAAATTTCCGACGTTAACAGTTCCGTTTTCTAAACAAAAGTACGGGAAAACTTAAAACAAAATTAAATTTTTCAGAGGTAGGATTAGTTCTTCTAAGGGGAACTTGTTGCCCCTTGCTCCGATTTCTCCTATTTTCCAACTTAAATAGTCTATGATCATAATACATATTTTTGCTAAGTTTCATCAATATAGGGGCACCCAATAACTTTTTAAAAACAAACAAATATATTTATGTCCGGCTAGATTGGCAAAATACCCCTATGTGCAACGTTGGGATTTATTGGAAATTTATTTCCAAAAAAAAGACAATTGGTGGAAACTGCACAGAAATGTTGTACAAAATTTGCTCGATCAGCTATGGCCCGTATACGCAAGTTTGTTGCTAAAGTTCGTGAAACTGGTTTCACGAAAATATCGTAGATATGACTGCGAGTGTGCATATGAGAATCCATCAACATCAATTCGTCATCGTTCTCAAGAATTAAATAACTCACTCGCCCGTTTACGGCGAATTTTGCGAAAATATCTCAGTATGATGCCTTACAAAGTTCAATTGGTTCGAGAGTTAAAGCCGCATGACCATCCATCTCTAACCGGAACAACAAAAATATTAATTTGATAAAATTGTAAGCCGTTTTTATTTAATTGCATTTTTAAATTTAAACTCGTAAATGGGCCATCCTATATATCTAAAGATTACGTGGTACAATTTTAAGTACAATTACATTTATTACTCCTCAACTAAAACGTACTTCTTTCGAGTAATAGTTCTTCTTTAATAGCGCACAACAACGAAAAGTAAATACTTTGGAAATATTGGAATTGATTTTTTTAATTTAAAAATATTAACCAATATTATTAATTTCTTTAACATCCTAAAAAAATAAAACAGTAATCTGATGATATAATAAAAGATTTTAAGTGTTAATAAACGGACAGGTAAAGAACTGGGAAAAAACTTACACAAATTTCAATCAATAACTCTTTTTAAAAAATTAATTTAGGTGATCTCGGTATGCTATTGTATTACAAAATGATCGCTAGTTGAAATTGATTAACTTACGTTTAAGTTTTGTCTTGTTTACTTGTTCATTGCTAACTGTTAACTATCAATTGCAGGAACATAAATAAGCTTTTTAACTCAGTACCCAATAGCTCTAAAAAAAAGCAAAAAGAAAATGGAATATTTGGAATAATAATAAAAAAAAAATATTGATTGATATTCTTAGTGACTAGTACCATCGTGTAGAGTGGAAAAAGAAAAAGAATAACGCTGATAAGATGGGGTAGCGGCCTCAAAATTAGTATTGATCCGTTCTGCTAGTTTGATCATTTAAAATAATGTAATATTCCACAATTAACTTAAATTTAATAAAAATTCCTAAAATAAATAGTTTGCAGATTGCAGTTTTGAACTTGAGTCCAAATAAGGAATTTTTATCTCAGTAACAGTTTTTATTAATCGGTTAAGCCATAACTTCAAAATTACCCGATTAATAACCGATTAAATAATCGTACGATTAACCGATTAAAATAAAGACTTGATAAATTGAGTGCTTTGGTCCTCACACAGAAGTTGTTCCAGGCGTATACGTTATATTTTTGTAATTCTCTACAGTTAAATATAAAGTATACGTACCCATCCAATACCAGAGAGCCATGCCATGTTCCGTTCCGTATCCCAGTGCAGCAAAATGGAAAATAAATTTGTCTGCTAAAAGTAACTAGAAGTCACAACCAAGTCAAATTTTGTACACCTCCAAATTTAAGCTATAATGCGAAGAGTTGGCCGTGTACACAGCCACAAATTCAAGAGTCAGAAAGCTCTTATACAGCGAAGAGTAAGAGGGGCAAGATATTTTATAATATTTTTCCTTAAATATTATGTACTTTGTATTTGTTATTGTTTCAATTAATTTATTAAACATTGTCTGTTTAAGTGATTAAACATTGCGTGTGCAGGTATCTTTATATGCCCGCATGACATTGGCTCTTACATAAAAAATTCATCAGTAGACTTCACTCTAATTTGAAAATAAGGGTTTTGCAACAAGAACTCTGTTTTCTAAAACAAAGTAAACTAAAAATTGTAGGTGAAGATGATTAAAGATGATTAAGAATAGAAAATTTCGGAAATTATGAATGAAATATGTCCACCATGTCAGTGATATCCACGTCACCAATAATAGTCTGAAATTGAGTTGTTCACATCTCGCGATTGCGTGATGTATTGACTGTTACCTCATTTCCAGCCTCATCTTTGAAAAAAAAAATAAACGGTCCATTCGCGCCTCCAGACCACACAGTGGCATGTTGAGCGCATAAAAGCTTCTCAATAATCGTTCTAGGATTTTAAGAAGCCCAAATGCGGCAATTTTGCTGGCTGACAGAAAGTCACGATTGCGATGTCCAAAAATATCACGAATTTTGCGAAATGTAATTTTAACAGAACCACCATTTCCAAAGTGGATTTTAACTATTTTAATGCCAGTTTCGAGTGAAATTGAATTCATTGTAACAATTGCCAATGCATCTACTACGAACACGTCAAAAAACTAAATGTCAAAACTATCATGTTGTTGGTGTTGCCACAATTGAAAAACAAAGTTTTGGTTGAAAAACCCTTTAGAAGAAAAATCATTGTGTTAAAAGTATAACAAAAATTTTTTTTTTTGTATTATGTTGAAGATTTTTTTCAGATAAGGATTTTTTGGAATTAAATTGAAGATTAGTGATGATTTTGTGTAAGTAAAATTGAAATGCAGGCGTATAGACATAAATATTTAGTTCGTAACTAACAAAGCCATCGATTAATTTTCATTTAATATAAAAATCATTTAATAATAATATTCATACTTTTATAACCATTACAAGACTTCTAACTCCGATTAACCATAAATAGGGAATTTCATCTGCGTGAAAGGGGAATCCCAAATATATACTTTAAAAACGAAAACACATCAATGCTTTATATATTATTTTATTTTTGTTATTTCATCTACAAATATTTCTCTTTATATTTTTGTACTTATTTTTACCTCGTACACTATTTTTTATAAAACATTTTTATATCCCCCCTTCTAATGCTAAGGAAAAGCAGAACTCATATTGTAATTGTCTTATATACGAATAATAAAAAACCACTTAGCTCTAAACAGTTTTTTGACTTTAAACGCTTTTATTAGTAAAAACCAGAACGAAACTAGTTTTAAAATTTTTTTATTAGAACACAGCGAAGAAACAAACAATCCTTTGCAATAATATTTTTAATATGATTGCAAATGTGTACCCACCAATTTTATATCTATGGCCACTTTAGAAAAAATCCATATACACGCACATATGCAGCAAGCAAAATATAGAAGGCAGTAAACTTTGCAATCTTTATACAAAAAGAAGCAAAAGCTTTTTACATTTATATGAGCATCTTTAAGCTTAAAGAGTTTTTCAAAAAGAGAAGTGTTAACGACTGATTACTAGTCGAATGTGCCAAAACTACTTTCCAATTAAACATCTGTGTGTTTGAAATTAAATATCTGTGTTTTTGTTTGATTAGAATCTTCATATCCTATTTTGTATTTTTTTTTTATTTTTGTTTATCGATGAATCATAAAAAAATGAAATATTTGGAATAGTAATTGTGATTTAAATCATTCCTTATGATTAATATCATCGTGGAATGTGGAAAAAGTTACTGATCCGTTTGATGATTATAAAAATATTCTAAAATATTTTACTCTTAATTAAATAATTTTTACTTAATAAAAGTTTTTTTAAAATAATTTTCTAATTGCAGATTTGAATTTGAGTCTGAATGAAAAACTCGTATCTTAATAATAAATGAATAAGTTCAAAAAAAAAAAAATAAATAAAACATACATTTATGTTTATATTAAAAATTTGCTTTTTATATTTTCAGTAATTTCCATGTTTTGGCCTCCTTTTATTCAATTTTTTTTTCTGATTTTATATAAAGTCCTGTGTTTTATTTTCTAAATAAACTTGCAGTTTCTTGTTGAAATAACACGAAAGTGAAATTATAATCCATTTGAAGTGTCATATTTTTGCTACGTCACCCACTGCGTTTTAATACCCTTCACAAGAAAGTGAAAGGGTAAATATAGGTTTGTCATTCCGTGTGTAATTTCTCCGATACTCACATGGGACCCCATAAAGTATATATATTCTGGATCCTTATGAATAGCGATGACGATTGTGTGATGTTCGTCTGTCCGTCTGCCTGTACGTGGTTTTCCCAAGCCCCCAGAAGAGGTAGAGACTATGCTCTTGAACCGATGGATTGGAAATGAACTTAAATAGAGTGGTATTGAAATTCAGAAAGATCCGATGTACGGTTCCAGAGCTGGGAGTCATTTCTCGACGCAAAGTTTATACCCAAAATCAATTTTTTTTAAATGTTTGTAAATTAAACCTGTTTCGTGCTTTGGGGAGCCTCAATGGAATATTAAAAAATAAAAATAAAACATTTTTTTCCAGGGATGGAAAATTAAAAATTTTTTTCGGCCCATTCCGTATTTTGTAGTACATGTAGTAACTAACATTGTTAAAAATTTTAAATTTTTCTTTAACAAACCCTCTTTATACGTCATGAAGATTTGCATTGACCAAAAAAAAATCCAAATTTTGCTTCCAGGGGTGGGAAATTGCATTTTTTTTATATGTGAAAGTAATCAAACAGGCAACTGATGT
The DNA here is from genome assembly GCA_951800035.1 of Linnaemya tessellans. NCBI lineage: Eukaryota > Metazoa > Arthropoda > Insecta > Diptera > Tachinidae > Linnaemya > Linnaemya tessellans. The sequence continues at coordinate 96,403,951 of OX637533.1, forward strand.
TGTTTTTTTTTTGTTAACTAAAACTGTCCTATAATTTAGGAAGAACAAAATTGGTATCAAAAATTCAAAAATAAAAATTAAATTTCGAATCCAGGGATGGACAAGTGCAATTTTTTATAGTACATGAAAGTTACCAAAATGGTAAAAAATTTGCAATTTTTCTTAAAAAAAATTACTTTATACCTCAAGAAGCGTTGCACTGATAAAAAAAAAACAAAAACAAAATAAAATTTCGTTTCCAGGGTTGGAAAAATTAAAGTTTTTTTGGTACATGCAATATTTTGTAGTACATGTAATAACCAAAATGGATGCAAAATTCGAATTTTTCTTAAACAAAACTACTTTATACCTCATGAAGATTTTCATTGAAAAAGAAAATTTTAAAAAATTTAAATTTCGTTTCCAGGGTTGGGAAATTTAAATATTTTTTTATACATAAAAGTAACCAAAAGGGCAATTGACTTTGTTTTTTTTACTACTTGAAACTATTTTTTAGTTCAGGAAAATCAAAATTGGTATCAAAAATTAAAAAAAAAATCAAAATCTAGATTCCACAGTTGGATAACTGCAACATTTTGTGGTACATAAAAATGACCTAAATGGTTACAAATAATAATTTTTTCTTAAATAAAACTATTTGATGCCTCATTAAGAGTTGCATTGGTCGTTTCCAGGGTTGGCAATTGACGTTGTTGTTTTTGCTAATTAAAACTATTTTATAATTCAGAAAGATCAAAATTGGTATTAAAATCATAAAAGATCAAAATTTCGACTCCAGGGCTGGACAAATGAGATATTTTATGGTACATGAAAGTGACCAAAAAGTTTAAAAATTTTAATTTTTTTGTCAAGTAAAACTATGTTACACCTCACTAACAATTGCATTGGTAAAAAAATAAAAATTCGCTTCCAGAGTTGGAAAATCGAAATATTTTTGGTACCTAAAAGTACATACATAAATTCGAAATTTTATGATTTTAGTGAATTAAGCCTATTTTATATATCGGAAAAAATTAAATTAGTATTAAAAAATTAAAAATTCGGTTCCAGGGTTGGAAAATCGACATTTTCTGATTAATAAAAGCAGCCATTTTATTTGTTATTTTTGATTTTTTTTTATGAATTATACCTACTTTATATATCAGAAAGAAGTAAACTGGTATTAAAAACCAACAAAATCTAAAAGACGATTCTACGGTTGGACAATAAGAACTTTTTGGGGTACATGAAACGGATTTTTTGTTTTGTTTGTAAATTAAATATATATAATATTTTTGAAAGACGTTCATAGGTGTTAGATACGTTTTCTTAAGTATCATAAAGATCGACTTTTATCTTAGCCAGTCGATATCAGTTTACATAAGTTTAATTAATGCATTTAATTAAATTAAAATACTAAATTGAATTAAGATTTATAGGCTAATTGTTAAATAATTGATAAATATTCCAAGGCACAAAGGCAAGTCAACATCAAAGTTTCGTCATTCAACTTACACAGCAAAGCAGAATAGCTGTTTTCGAAAGCCGCAACACTTTCATCATCAGTGCTCATGTGTATTGTGTTAAGATACGTCAACTATACCCAAAAACCTTGTTAGCTGTCCTGCATATGGGCTACTTGAGCACCACATGAACATGCCTACATGCTGTCCACCTTCAGATATGGTCAATTGTGGGTGCTGTTGGCTGAAGTAGTAGAACACGAGACTATGAAGCGGATGGTCCTGAGTTCAAGCCCACGCTGATTCATAAATATTGTGTTGAATTCCTCTAATCAGCATTAGTGCATGATTGTGTGGTTGCTAGCCTGTTTCAATGATGAAAGCATGGCACTGGTCACTCAAAATAATTGGCGGCGAAGTAAAAAGGTTGAAATCAGTGTTGTCAGATAATTTTTTTTCTTCCCCCCAAAAAAATTTAGAAACCCCCTAGATTCTACACTTTTTCTTAGAAAATCCCCTAAATCAGAAAAGTTTAAGTAGTAACTTGGTTTCATCATTCTTATCTCTATTAAATTTGAATTGAGGTACTATCGTTCTTACGCGAAAAGCACGAAAACACCCAAATTTGTATTTTATTTTTTTATAAAAAGCCCCCAAAAAAATATATCTGCAATCTTTCTTTTGTAAGAGACGGCTTGCATAAAGCTTTGTAGTTGTCTCCCTAGACAGGGGCTAATCAATCTGAAATTTAATTTTGCATTTATTGTGTTTAAAATTTTAGTTGAAAATAAGCTCTAAGCTGCTGATCTGCTTCCCACTCCTTTTTATATTTTTGTTTATATATGTTATACTTTTTTGGCATATTGGTTATAAATTGTAAAGATCAAAAACTTTTTAAAATTTATATTTTGCAGTTCAAGGAAAACCAACAAAAATTGATTTAACGAGAAAAATGCTTTAATGTTTGTATTTGCGTGATTACTTTCTAAATCGCCATTTCGATACAATATCTTCGACATGCTCAGTTGTTATATTATGTACTATTATGTACCAAACTATAAATTCGAAAATCCCCTAAAAATCCCCCCAATAAAATTTTCTTACCCCCAAATTTCCCCCTAAAGAATATTAAGCCCTAAATCTGCCCCTAAATAGAAAAAAACCCTAAATCTAGGGGGAAACCCCCTAATCTGACGACACTGGTTGAAATAGCTACAAAAAAATCTCTATCTTCTCATCTTTCTTCATGGTGTCCCATCAATACTATCCCCTCCTTCGCAGTTTCGGCGCAATGCACTGCATATTTAGGGGTCATCCCCTGAGTGCTGTCCCAAGATAAAAAAATCATCAATAATTACGTTCTTTTGGTCGCATTCAGAATTGTTGCTTTCAGGACTTGTGGTACCCAATTCTCAATTTCTTTACCACCATTAATTGTCAAGGACTCTAAGGTTTTTTCTTTACTTTGCGAGATATTAAAACGAACCAAAGAACGAAGTATAGTTCTGCTAGTTCGCCACCTCAACGGCCAATTTACACATCTAAAACTCGTCCAAACTGGGGACTACTATCTCTGAAAGTCGAAATATTTAAAATTTGCATCAATTTAAGGTGTGTGTGTTTTAGAGTGTCACAACACCAAGGCTACGCGTGTAAATTACTGAAATTTGTAATCAAAATTACACTGTGGAACAAAGTCAGGTTAGCAAAAGTTAGGACGATTCTGAGAGTGAGGGGTGAAAATAGAGGCTAAATTAGAAGACCCGTATCGCGAAGTTTGTTTATGTTAGTTCGAATTTTTTTTTAATCAACCTTCACTCTCAAAATCGACCTAACTTTTGCTAACCTGAACTTGTTTCACAGTGTAATTGTTCTAATCATCAAATTCATCGTGCACTTCTTCCACTTTATGGCGTACATAATCGTCCTTCGGAGCGGCTAATTCGAAGCACAATAGCCACATGGCGGAAATTATATTTAAACATTAATCTCATGAAATTCTCCGTCCAATAAATCCCGTTTCATTGATATTAAAAATATATTTCCTTGTTTTATTATGATTTTAACTTGTTTCACTCTATAAAAAACACCCTATATGTGAGTAATTGCCTCAGGCTTTTAAATTCATCAATGATCCAGAAAAAAACGAAAATAAGGATCTACATATAACTGTTATAATTTAGGGTTAATCATTATCGTACTGTAAATGCTACAACAATCGGTCTCCGTGATGCAATGGGTCATGGACCAATTCATTTTGATTCTTTGTTCCTCAAGACGGAAACTTTGCTTTTAATAAAACCATTTTCGCTTTCTGCACCAAGTCTAACAGCCCAAAGTAAAAGCTAAGCCTGTCCCAAGGTTCAATTGGAATATGTACTCTAACAGTTTCTGTTTAACCCATTTTCGGCCACAGTTCTCAAGTGCGAACAGTAAAATTGCTCGTTTTTATCGCCAAATTCGACAGATTTATGCATTTATTTTTGAAAACTTAGAGATTCTATTATGAAATAAGTAGTCTAGGCTTTAATTAACCGTAAAAATAATTTGTAAAATTTTTCCCATATTTTAAGTAAAGGGATATTTCGTGGAACGCGATTTTAGAGGATTTTTTTAGAATTAAAAAATATATATTATTTGTTGAAAAATGTTATATATTATTATAGGGTACTTATGTAGTCAATTGAAATGACCACATAATATAAAATAACTTAAATAAATAAAAACATTTCTGTTAAAGTAACTGTTTGCAAGTGCGAACATTGGCTGCCATTTGGAGAACAAACTTCTTTGACATAAGTTTATTGTTCTTTATTCTTATATAAAAATGACAAGTATTTTTAATAAAAGAGCTGATGGCCATTGCAGCTAGTGCTCTTTAATTATATTTTAATCTTGGAATTTATTCCTTACAGGTTAAATAAATCAATAATAATAATAATATTTTTACTAAAAATTACATATAAGAAAATGAGATAACAGTAAAAGAAAGAAATTTTACTTTTCATTTGTAGTGTTTAGTGATTTTGATAGAGATTTTTGAATTTGTATATACTTTGACAACATTTTTGCATCATATTATTTGATGCGCCTTTTAAGTGAAAAAAGGTTTTGGGCTACGGAACCGTTCTTTCAAATCGCACTGCAAAAGCCCCACTACTCCCAGGAAAGCGCCCTAAACGGGGAGAAAATAACTGCCAATTTGATAGGACAAATTCGGTATTGGTTTCTCGTTGGGCAGACAACAAAGATGTGACGTATCTTACCAACTTCGACCAAATTAAACCGATGCGCAGCGTAAAGCGATGGAAGAAAGAATTGAAAATATATGAGAATGTGCCACAACCACTGCTTCTCAGCTCATATAATAAAGCTATGGGTGGAGTTGACCTTCACGACAATGCTATATCAAAATACAGAATAAATATTAAGTCAAAGAAGTGGTATTTGCCTTTATTTCGGTTCTCAGCTCATCAGTGGCTAATCCATGGAATCAGAAGGAAAAATAACATTATCTCAAAAATATTTCAGGGTGAGCGTCAGCAAAGCTTTGCTAGTAGGCGAACATATTCGAACCACAGGGAAAAACTCTTAGATGCCAACTCAAAGGATGTGGCAAAAATTCAATGTGGGTGCTGTTGGCTGAAGTAGTAGAACACGAGACAATAAAACGGAGGGTCGTGAGTTCTAACCCGCGCTGAGTCATGAAATATTGTGTTGAATTCTTCTGATCAGCAATAGTGCGTGGTTGTGTTCGCTGTTGCCAGCCTGTTTCAATGATGAAGGCATAGTCTTTGCTCATTGAACATAATTGGCAGGGACTGACACTATCATGTACTAAAAGCAGAGTAACAGTACCCACCTTTGTCGGCCCTGTAGCAAAAATTAGCCGGCGAAGTAAAAGGTTGAAATAGCTACAAAAACAACTGTCTATCTTCACATCTTTCCTAATCTGTCCCCTCAATACTATCCCCTCGTTTTCAGTTCCGGCGCATTGCATTGCATATATAGGGGTCATCCCCTGCGTGCTGGTCCAAGATAAAAAAAAAATGTGCATTTGCATCCACAATGCTTTGAAAAACGGAGCGACAACGGATTTGGATTCAGCAGACCCAAATCAGTATAAAAATCATTAATATTTTGAAAAAGCTCCCGTTTGAATTTCCTTGGCTGAATATGGGTTAAACAAGAGCAGATGAGACGAAAAGTCAGGTTGAGCTCCTAAGCAAATAAAAAATGGTGATGAACAGGGATTCACTACAAATGACCAGAGACCGAATGCTACCACTTAAGCTATAACCCTGTTAAATTATTATAGCTTCTTTTACATTCATTTTTTATTTACTTTAATCTGAGTTGTGCTTACTTCAAGGTTATATAAAACACACACACAAAACCAACAAAAAATCCCGCACACAGCGTTAATGTAAAAGACTAATACAACTCGAATTTGCCATTATTTAGTGTTTCCTTCCTTTAAAACCTCACTATACAAGGAAAAGAAAGGGTTTGTTTTCCACCACTATGGCATGTGCTCGTATCGAATTTTATATTTTTCAACTCACTTGCCATTCTTAACATATTCTACTTACCAATAAACCATTTTAAATGTTTCGTATGCAGTAATAAAAATATTTTGTGGTATTTAATGCACGTTCAACGATGGCAGTGTGGAGTTCAAAACGAAAAGAAACGAGATCATGTGTTTGTTTTCGAATTTCTATAAGTTTAACTGCATTCTTTATAAATACCCTACAGCTTGTGAGGGCTTTTCAAGGAGGAAGGATTACATATAAACTAATAAGAACTAAAAGCCTGTAGGAGTTTATTTTACATTCCAGAACTCGATAAAACACTGCAGGCATTACTTTGCATATGATGTGTTGCTTTTAAGGAGATAATTGAGTGTTTTGAATTTATTAAAGAAATATTTTGCATCAAATGTGATTTATTTGCCAAATTCATATATTGATAAATTACACAGGCCGACAATGTCGATTATAGTGTTGTTTGATATGGTGAATTCATAAAAAATATTTATTTTTCCATAGCAGCTTTAGATTTTGAACTATTTTTATTTTTCATAGCCGCGATAAAAAAAAATCGTTGGTCTCAATAAATTTGGGCACACAGAGAGGCACTAGGTGCTGGTAAGCAAAATGTGACAAGTGCACCCATAGTGAGTCGGGATCGAATTATATTGCGACCACTTCATATTAAACTCGGTCTTATGAAACAGTTTTGCTTACCTATCAAACAAACTTCCAGACGTCAGAACAAAAAAATAATAAAAGCAGGTATTTTCCATGGTCCACAGATCACACGGTTGATCAAAGATTCAAAATTCCTCGAATCTACGAACTAGCTCGAAAATGGAACATGGTAATCGCCCGTTTTGATAATTCAAAATTTTGTTGGTAACCAGGACATGTTTAGAAAATAAAATAAATTTGAAATCAATGTGTAAATATTCGATGTCTCACGGGATGCACAGTATCAGTAACAGTAAATGTGGTCCGAAAAAGATCTATTCTTCTTCGAATTAGCCGCTCTGAAAAACAATTATGTACGCCATAAAATGGAAGAAATGCATAATGAATTTGACTAATAGAACAATTATTTTGATTAAAAATTGCAAAAATTTGCATGTGTTGTGACACTCCAGAAAATCGCGCTCTATTTGGGAATCTGCCGTCTTACAAAAAATTTTGTAATTTTAATCATGCTGATTGTCTTTTTATTGAAAAATAATAGAATAGGAAATTTCAACTAAATTGTTTTTTCTAAAATATAAAATATATTTAATTTCAAAGGCAAAAATTTTATTTATTTAATTACTTCAAAAAAAAGTTTGAATATCCCAACTCTGGATCTGTGTTTTTGGCTATTCTGATTTTTAGAAAAAAAATATCTGTTGTAGTTGTTTACGCTCATGGACAAAAAATATTTCAAATGTCCAATTTGGTTTAAATCAGTGGTGGGCACCGTCAATGTATTGGTAAATTGTGTATGTGTTGATCTTGCGAGCTACCCACCAAACAAAAAGCCAAGCGTTTGAAAGGTAATGGTGCATTATATATTTATACAGAAGCACCAATATTTTCTAAGTTGGAAAAAAACGTTGATTACGTAAAATTATTAATTAAAAATAAAACTTTTTCTACGTAAACAGTCATACGAAAAAAATTAAAAAAGATAAGACAATAATTTATTAAAACATAATAAGAAAAAACAAATAAATAAAAGAAAGGTTGCTTGCTGGAGCATAACACTGAATATTCGCCAAAAAATATACGCGGTTGGATGTATCAAAATTAATAAGCTTTGATATTTGTCGGCATGGAAGATCATTTTCATATGGGAAACATATTCAAAATATTTTTGATAAGATTTTACACAGACTAATTAATAAGACTAAGTGTATTACTAAATTAGGAGAATTAGTATAGTCCGTTATCGGAGAAAAATTGAATAAAAGGCATTGTATGTTACCGAAAGCATTGTTTATGACAAAATATTTTTCGTATATCATCATGACTGAAATTGCTTGCTGGCCAAATATTCTGGAAAAAAATATAAAAGAATTCGTAAGCATCCGCCTGATATTCATTCGTCGTTGTCTCATCGACGACTAAATTAAAGAGGGTAAGAATACGTGTGAATGATCTCAGCACAATTGTGCTATGAAACGCTCGTATCTGGTTTAAATTTAAAAGAAGGACGTTCTCTATAAGTTGGCAGTTTAAACTAGCCCCCATTTTGTCAGCTGGCAAGTGATTAATGTTTAACTTTGGTTTGGCATTTCAACAAGAGTAGATTGAGTGTGAAAAGCCCTTCCAAATTGTGCAAATTCATTTTGGAAATCATGGTCCTGTATGAAATACGTAGCGCGCACTACGCCCATTATACGGTCATTGTAAGCGTCCATCCCACCACGTTTACTCTCAATGATAATAAACAAGTAAAAACGTTATATTCGACCGGGTCGAATCTGAAATACCCTCCAAATATTTAGTAAGTGAATTTAAAATGTTTAACTTGGTGAAACAAAGTTCATTTATATAATATCGTACGTCAACGCCCACTAAAGGGGCGGGGTTCAAAAATAGATTATATCATGTTTTCCACAGACGAACGTATGGGCATTGCTAGACCGTCTTAAACTTCATCAGCAATCAAGAATATACTTATTTACTTCATAGGGTCCAGTTCTATTTGGAGGGTATAAAAACTGTATTTTGGCGGGGTCGCTCTGGCAAGGGCTGTGGGGGAAACATTTCACCTTTGTCATAAAACTCTAAAAATAAACGGTTGGGATAATTATATACAAAATAAAATTTGTTATATTATTTTATAGGGTCATTTACGGGGAAAATGGGGTAGAGCAGAAACAGGCAATCATAAAACCTAAAATAAATGCTTGGGATGATTATATACAAAATCAAAAAAAAAATTTTTATAGAGTGATTTAGGGGGCAAAGGGGGAGGAGAGGGTAGGGCAGAAACAGGCAGTCATAAAACTCTAAAAATAAATGCTTGGGATGATTACATACAAAATTAAAAAAAAAATTTTTTGGTTGGGTCATTTCCGTGGTGAAGGGGGAGGAGGGGGTAGGGCAGAGGAGTACCAGGTATCGTCTCAGCTTCGTCAAAAGGCTTAAAAATTTTATTTTTAAGGAATGTAGGCTTAAGTAAAATAATTTGTTAAATTTTTATGCTATTTTTGCATATAATAACGCCCACTAAAGTGGGCGGGGTCCACTAATAATTTTTTTTATTTTATGGCTCCAGTTTAAGGCGTTGGACCGTATTTCACATAAAAATATATCATTTGCTTAACAAAATAACCAAAAAGCTTTAAAAATTATGTTGTTTTTTCTGGGTTGGTTTAGTTTTTCTTAGGGGAACTTTTTTCCCCCTTGCCCGATTTAGCCCATCTCCAAACTTAAGCTGCTCTAAGCTTCAAAATATATTTATACTAAATTTCAAGAGTCTAGCTCTTTTCATTTGGACTGAATCGTGATTTCCACAGACGGACGGACGGACGGACATGCTCAGATCGTCTTAGATTTCATCACTGAACAAAAATATATATACTTTATGGGGTCTGAGATGGATATTTCGATGCGTTACAAACGGAATGACAAAGTGAATATACCCTTCAAATTCTTTTGTGGAGGGTATAAAAGAGATATCGTACAGTGCCTACAGAAGAAGTCAATGCTGTAGAGCAATACCCTAATCAGTCTATCCGTCATCCTTCTCTGGAATTGAATATGTGTACTTGCACTTTATGGAAGATTTTTCGAAGAGGTCTTGGTTTCCGTGTTTACAAAATCAAACTAGTGCAACAATTGAAGCTGCACGAGCATCTTGCCAGGCGTATATTCTCTGAATGGACCCGAAAAAATATATAAAGATTTTTATAACAAGATGTCCACAAACAAATTTTGTTTAGAGATGGAGTTTTCTCTGCATAAATGGATAAAAGAAACCTGCCATATTTGGAGTGAATATTATTCTCGCTTGTGTGTTGTGACAATAGAAAAACTTACTATTTGGTGTGCTTTATGGACTAGAGAAATTATTAATCCGTACTTCTTTAAAAACAATCCTGGTCAGAACGTTACAGTCAATAGAGACCGCCATAGAGCCGTGATTACCGGGCTATTCGTTCATCATTTGAAAACCCATGATGGGCTGGAGCTGTGGCTTCAACAAGACGGCACAACATGTTACACAGCTCGTGCCACAATTGATTTAAGTATTCAACAGTATAAGTCGCAATCATCAAGAGAACAACGGCATATCGTTGATATAAGTATATAAAGTAATATTTTTAAGCTTTATTAAACACATTCAAGACAGCATGCTACCGACTACAACTTGTCAAAAACAGAATACATGTGTTTATATGGGAATAATTATTTTCACGGCTACTCTGCAGGTTGTTGTTCGTGCTACTTTTGTAGTTGTAGTCGAAATAAACTAATTTATATTTTCATAGGCGACAATAAATAAATTAGTGCTGCCAACACACTGAAACATCTTAAGAGTTTAAATATATTTTCAAACTGGTCTAGAATATGAAAATTGTTAAAACAATAAATAATGTAATAGCCCTTTCAAGAATAAGATTTATTGTGTAATTTTTATTTATTTTATTTTTTGCGATCTCTCGGCTTCTATTTTATATTTTTATACCCTCCAAAAAAGAATTTGGAGGGTATATTCACTTTGTCATTCCGTTTGTAACGCATCGAAATATCCATCTCAGACCCCATAAAGTATATATATTCTTGATCAGTGATGAAATCTAAGACGAACTGAGCATGTCCGTCCGTCCGTCCGTCCGTCTGTGGAAATCACGATTCAGTCCAAACGAAAAGAGCTAGACACTTGAAATTTGGCATAAATATATTTTAAAGCTTAGAGCAGGTTAAGTTCGAAGATGGGCTAAATCGGGCAAGAGGGAAAAAAGTTCCCCTAAGAAGAACTAAACCAACCCAGAAAAAACAACATAATTTTTAAAGTTTTTTGGTTATTTTGTTAAGCAAATGATATATTTTTATGTCAAATACGGTCCAACGCCTTAAACTTGGAGCCATTAAATAAAATAAAAATATTTTTTGACCCCGCCCACTTCAGTGGGCGTTATTATAGGCAAAAATAGCATAAAAATTTAACAAATTGTTTTACTTAAGCCTACATTCCTTAAAAATAACACTTTTAAGCTTTAATGACGAAGCTGAGACGAAACCTGGTACTACTCTGCCCTACCCCCTCCTTCCCCTTCGCCCCCTAAATGACCCTACCAAAAAAAAAATTCTTTTTTAAATTTTGTATATAATCATCCCAAGCTTTTATCTTTAGAGTTTTATGACTGCCGATTTCTGCCCTACCTCCCCCCCCCCCCACCTGTGCCTTTGCCCCCTAAATGACCCTACCAAAAAATTTTTTTTTTTTTTAAATTTTGTATATTATCATCCCAAGCATTTATCTTTAGAGTTTTATTCTGCCCTACCCCCCCCCCCCGCTTCTTCCTTTGCCCCCTAAATGACCATACCAAAAAAAAATTTTTTTTTTAAATTTTGTATATAATCATCCCAAGCATTTATCTTTAGAGTTTTATGACTGCCTGTTGCTGCCCTACCCCCTCCTCCCCCTTTGCCCGCTAAATGACCCTATCAAAAAAAAGAAATTTTAATTTTGTATATAATTATCCCAAGCATTTATTTTTAGAGTTTAATGACAAAGGTGAATTGTTTCCCCCACAGCCCTTGCCAGAGCGACCCCGCCAAAATACAGTTTTTATAGCCTCCAAAGAGAATTGTGATGAAGTCTAAGACGGTCTAGCAATGCCCATACGTTCGTCTGTGCATGATATTGCATATTTTTGAACCCCGCCCCCTTTAGTGGGCGTTGACGTACGATATTATATAAAGGAACTCTGTCCCACCAAGTTAAACATTTCAAATTCACTTACTAAATATTTGGAGGGTATTTAAGATTCGACCCGGTCGAATATAACGTTTTTCTTGTTTTAATTTATTTATTTATTTTTTGGTAATAACTCCTAGAATATAGAACGAAATGGATATCAATTCAAAATACTCCAAAATGTCTTTCTCTTGTTGGACATATTTTTCAAACTTATTTACCTATTGCGAGTATTATTAAATTTTTAAATTTTGTAGCGAACTTTTCAATTAAAAACTCATTTTTTTTAAAACAGCTCGATGCAACAAGGTTTGAACTTTAATTTTGTATATACTCGGTAGCCGTTATCGATAAAAGACGTGAGTTAGGTCACAAATGAATTGATTCATAAACTAATTTTCATAGTGCCAGAATAAAAAAGGACATCAAAATGTATTTATTGTAAATACAAAAACAATAAAGAGCTATAAACAAATAAAGTGTTTTTGTTATTAATTTGGTTTCGATTTATAAATGGCTTTAGAATAAGCGCTTTTATTTTTATATATGAAATTGGCACCACTAAAATGAGTTGTTGACGTTGTAGCTGCCGCGTTCAAAATAATTAAGTAGCTGACTATACGGCGACAAGCGTTGCTAGCGGCACATGTAGCCATGTAGTCGTTATCCGACTGACGTGAATGTGTTTAAAGCATTATGATGATTTATCAAAAATATGTATGGCAACACTTAATTGCACTTATTATATGCAAGTAAATGTGTAGCATAGTTTTGGCTACTTGCAATATGCACATATTTGCATATACGAGTATTCAGCGTATGAGTAATATTTATTGAGATGTTGATAATACGTTTATGGAACTACTAACAAGAACAACCTATATAATCAGAATCTGAGCATATATTTTTATACCCTCCAAAAAATAATTTGGAGGGTATATTCACTTTGTCATTCTGTTTGTAACGCATCGAAATATCCATCTCAGACCCCATAAAGTATATATATTCTTGATCAGTGATGAAATCTAAGACGAACTGAGCATGTCCGTCCGTCTGTGGAAATCACGAGTCAGTCCAAACGAAAAGAGACAGACTCTTGAAATTTGGTATGAATATACTCTTGAAGGAAAGCACAGGTTAAATTTGGAAATGGGCTAAATCGGGCAAGAGGGAAAAAAGTTCCCCTAAGAAGAACTAAACCAACCTCCAAAAAATAACAGCATTTTTAAGGTTTTTTTTTTGTAATTTTGTTAAGCAAATGATATATTTTTATGTCAAAGAAGGTCCCCCGCGTTATACTAGGAGCCATAAAATAAAATATGTTTGGACCCCGCCCCCTTTGGTGGGCGTTATTACATGCAAAAATAGTGCAAAAATTTAACAAATTGTATTATTTAAGCCTACATTCCTTAAAAATAACATTTTTAAGCTTTAATGACGAAGCTGAGACGTAACCTGGTACTCCCCTGCCCTACCCCCCCCCCCCTCCCCCTTCACCCCCTAAATGATTTTTTATTTTGTATAATTTTTTATTTTGTATAATCATCCCAAACATTTATTTTTAGAGTTTAATGACTGCCGATTTCTGCCCTACCCCCTCCTCCCCCTTTGCCCCCTAAATGACCCTACCAAAAAATAACAATAATTTTTTTTAATTTTGTAATTAATCATCCCAAGCATTTATTTTTAGAGTTTTATGATTGCCTTTCCCCGTAAAAGACCCTACAAAATAAAATAAAAAATTTTATTTTGTATATAATTATTCCAAGCTTTTATTTTTAGAGTTTTATGACTGCCGATTTCTGCCCTACCCCCTCCTCCCCCTTTGCCCCTTATATGACCCTACCAAAAAAAAAAAAATAATAATAATAATAATTAAATTTTGTATACAGTTATCCCATGCATTTATTTTTAGAGTTTTATGACAAAGGTGAAATGTTTCCCCCACAGCCCTTGCCACAGCGACCCCGCCAAAATACAGTTTTTATACCCTCCAAAAAGAGAATTGGACCCCATAAAGTATATATATTCGTGAACAGCAATGAAGTCTAAGATGATCTGGCAATACCCATACGTTCGTCTGTGGAAAACATGATATAGTCTATTTTTGAACCCCGCCCCTTTAGTGGGCGTTGACGTACGATATTATATAAAGGAACTCTGTTTCACCAAGTTAAACATTTAAAATTCACTTACTAAATATTTGGAGGGTATTTAAGATTCGACCCGGTCGAATATAACGTTTTTACTTGTTTTTTATTGTTAGTGTGCGTATGTTCCTTTTAAAACGCCACCAGGCAAGGCCAGTTGTTTAAAAATTTTGTGATTGTACTACTCATGATCGCACAATTTAAATAATCCAAAGAATTTTTTCAATTACTTTTTTTAACAGATTTTGAGAGATTATCTATATTAGGATAATATTTATAAAAAATTATATGTAAGCATTTTTAACAAGCCTTCATATTGCTATATTAAATTCAATTAAGATTTATAGGCTATATGTGCGAAAACTTCAACAAAAAGTTACTTGTTTAAATTCAGAAAGACAAGATAAGTATTCCAAAGCGCTAAGAAAAGCTTTTAATTATTTAACTCACACAGCAGGATAGAAAATCAAAATGAAAACGTTCGCATGCACTTAAGTAGAAAAGAATTCAAACCAAAAAGTATTGGCTAAAGTGGAACAAAAAATTCAGAAAAATGAAACATGAAGAAAATAATGAAACGGCATCACGTGTATTAAATAAAAATGTAGCGGTTTTCCAAAACAGCTGTTCTACTCAGCTGCCTAAGTTGAATAATTAAAAACAGCTTTGGACTTTCTTTTGGGTCTTGCAATATTTATAATTAATTGAATTTAATATATAAAAAATTATATTTTTAAAAGAACATCTTACAGAAGAGTACATGACAGTCACTAAATTCCTTTCCAAATAAAAAAAAATTATTTTCTATAGTACGTTTTACTGATTTAAGCACTGTGTGACTTCATTATAATTTTTAAACAAAGGATTATATATCAAGAAAAGTAAACTAATTTAAATTTATTTGTCAATACTTTACAACAGTAGCATGAATTTTATTCGTTATATTTCTCTTTTTTCTCTTATTACTTATATGTACTTTTTCGGTGCCACCATAACCTTTTTGTGTAGATTTTCTTTGACCACTTTATCAATGGGTTTCTTGTGTAACAATAAAATCACACACATGCTCAGCATTAACATTGCGGTTATTGGTATGAAGTTAACACAAACGAAGCCAAAACAAAACAGTCAAATATATTAGAATTATATAACTTGTATTTGGTTCAATAAAAGATCCTTTTGAGCACATACAATAACCAGTAGTGGTGGTATTGCGAGTATACGATGTTGCACCGTGTGTTTGAACAACAATGTGTAAGAAAAAGGAATTACTTACAAACAAATCCTGTTGGTCTAAGAGAGTGTTTTTTTTTTTTAATTTTGTTTATTTACAATCTGTCCGTTAAAGGACAATAAGTAAATTTGATTAAATAACATTAACATAATATGTTAAACTCCACTGAGGATAACATAATTAAACAAAAATATTAAGATTAAACAAAAATATTAAGAGATAACTAATATCTACATTTAATGTAATAAATTAAAACATGAAAATTTATTTCTAAAAAGAAGGTCCAAAATAGGGTATCTTTTAAGGCTGGTAATTTCATTGGTATCATCAAGAAGAGCAATAGCAAGTGATTTGATACGTTGACTTAACCTTTCTAAGAGATCATTATGTATTGTATTATTTGATATAAGCCGTGGAGCGTTTACTATCGAGCGTAGAGTTTCGGACTGGTATCTTGCAAAATCTCAATATTTGAGTTGCTAGCTGTTCCCCAATGTTGAATTCCATAAGTCCAAACAGGTTTTAAAATACTTTTACACAGAATTACTTTATTTTCTAAACTTAATTTTGAATTTGGTCCAAAAAAAATATCATAATATTTTAACACGTTGAGTGCCACCATATAGGAAAAAAATATGTAATAACAGGTTCAAATTGATATTTTTGTGATAAAAATTAGTTTGTGAAAAGCCTTTTTGGTATAAGTGTGTTATTTTTACCGTTATTATGTGTGACAGCCGGCGGTACACGTGGCACACAGTTAATATAATTTTATTCAGGTGCCATGTGTACCGCCGGGAGTCACACATTATTATTTTTATTATTTCGTCAATATTTTACATTTCTTTGAATTTTTGATTTATTTTGTAGTTCGTACTAGTATAAAATGGATGTTAATTCTTTTTATGGGAAGCGTCTACGGACTGATGACAGTGAAAGTGATGAAGCTGATTTTGAGCCGTCAGATTCAGACGAATATATTCCTGGTAGTGATTTCACATCGAGCGATGCTGCCGAAGATGAAGATGCAGACGATCCTAATGCTCTTTCAGAAAATACTGCTTCTTCTAGTGAAGAGGAGGGAGATATTGTCCCAAGAAATGTCTGGAGAACGGTTAGTGGAAGTTCGCTAAAAACAGTTCTATTTACTGACGCCGCTGCTTCACCAGGAATAAGCGATATGGACTTCAGTTCAATAAAGCCAGCAGATATTTTCAAACTTATGGTTACGGAAGAAGTTTACGAGCTAATAGTGGAGCAAACAAACTTGAATGCCACTAAAAAAATTGAAGCTTCTCGTGTGACTCGCACGCCTCGCATGAAGAAATGGGAAGCCACGAATGTTTCCGAAATAAAACAATTTCTGGGACTTGTATTGTATATGGGAATTGTAAAGCTTCCTTCAATCCACTGGTATTGGCACAAGGATAATTTTTACAAAAATTGCTTTGTCCCAAAAATTATGTCAAGAAACAGATTTCAGTTATTGCTAAAATTCATTCATTTTTCTGCGGAAACCGGGGGAAATAATCGCTTGCATAAAGTTAATCAATTACTAGAAATACTGGAACGAAACTTTACTGCAGCCAGAAAACCTGCTGAAATGTTGGTGGTGGATGAAAGTATGATTCCGTGGCGCGGTAGACTTCAATTCCGGCAATATAATCCGCGAAAATCACATAAGTATGGAGTCAAATTATACAAACTTTGTGACCCACTTGGTTATACTTATACCAGTTCCGTATATTGTGGTAAAACAGATGATTTTGCCAGAAGAGGAAAACCAACGCCTGGTGTTTCTCATAGTACGCAAATCGTCTTGGATCTTGCTGAGCCTTATCTTGATAAGGGACGATCAATGGTCACGGATAACTTTTATACTTCTATTTCTTTAGCGAATGCATTGTTGGCTCGCAAAACGCATTTACTTGGAACCCTAAGAAAGAACAGAGTTGGAAACCTTAAAGATGTTACTGGAGAAAAACTAAAGAAGGGTGATGTTATCGGACGTGAGTGTTCAGGGATTGTGGTAATGAAATGGAGAGATAATTGAGAAGTACTCATGCTAAGTACCAGACATGATTTGACTGTAGATTCCACTGGGAAAAAGAATAGTTACAATGAGGAGATCAAGAAGCTTCAAATGATTATTGATTACAATTCAGCAAAACAAGGAATCGATTTATCAGACCAAATGGCTAGTTATTTCTCTCCTTTACGTAAAACTATTCGATGGTACCACAAGATAGCTTTCAAGTTCCTTTTGAGCACTGCCGTTGTAAACAGTTTGGTAATATATAAACAATACAAGCCCAATACAAAAATAGCTGATTTTAGAAAAAGTATTTGCGAGTTTCTATGTGAAGCAACAGATCAAGCATCAGGATCCTCCCGCTCTAAAACTCATACTTTACAAATTTATGATGTCAGAGATAGCAGAAATAGGATTATCAGAAAACGGTGCAGCAAATGTTATGGTAAAATATAACAGACAGACGGCCGAAAAGAAGCAATAAAAAAAACCAAAAGGGTTACAACATTTTGCAATGGCTGTAAGGATAATCCAGCTCTTTGCCTGGATTGTTTCAATGAAAATCATTAGTTCCTTTTTATTTATGAAACTTGAAGTTCCTTTTTTTTATTATTTATAAGCTAAAAGTGAAGTTATATTTTATTTTCTTATTTTATTTAATGAATTAAAGTATTGAAGTTGTAATAAAATTATAATTTTTTGTTCCTTTCCAATTCATTTAAAATAAAAGATACGGTGAAAATTCCCAAAGTTAAAAAAAATGTCTTTTTCTCGGTGCCATAACATAATATTTATTTACTTTACTGTGGTGCCGCAGAAAATATATTGAATTGAATTCTAAAGTACCTGTGCACCGCCGGCGGTACACGAATGCCAAATACTAAAATAGATACGATTTATTATTTTTTATGTTCTATAAAAATATTTGTAAACAACTTTTTCAGGGGTTGTATATATATATTGATCCAAAACGAGATTATATTGAAAAATATAATGCTTATTTATGCAAAAAAGTAATTTTGGTCCAAATACTAGCAGACTTATTAAACAGCCCTCGTATAATACGAATAGATACATTCAAAAAAAGTTTTGATTGATTTAATATGATTATACTGAAAGAATTTTATATACCCTTCACAAAAAAGTGAAAGGCGTAAGAAAGCGTTTGTCATTCCGTGTGTAATTTCTTCGATATGCACATGGGACCCCATAAAGTATATAAATTCTGGATCCTTATGAATACCGATGACGATTGAGCGATGTCCGTCTGTCCTTCCGTCTGTACGTGAAATCGGTTTTCCCAAGCCCCCAGAAGAGCTACAGACTTCGTTTTTGGACCGTTGGATTGGAAATGAACTTAAATAGAGTGCTATTCAGAGAGATCCGACGTATTATTCCAGAGCTGGGAAGCTTTCACCTGTTTCTCCAAAAATCAATTATTATTTTTTAATGTTTCAATGGTCTTTTAAAAACTAAAAAAATAAAAAAACTTTTCCAGGGATGGGAAATTAAAAATTTTTTCGGCCTATTCCGTATTTTGTAGTACATGTAGTAACTAAAATTGTTAAAAATTTCAAGTTTTTCTTTAACAAAACCACTTGATACGTCATGAAGATTTGCATTGGCCAAAAAAAAAAAACAAATTTTTTAAATTCAAATTTTGCTTCCAGGGGTGGGAAATTTAATTTTGTTTATACATGAATGTGATCAAACAGGCAACTGATGTTGTTTTTTTTTTTTTTGCTTACTAAAACTGTCTTATAATTTGGGAAGAACAAAATTGGTATCATATATTCAAAAATAAAAAATAAAATTTCGAATCCAGGGATGGACAGGTGCAATATTTTATGGTTCTCATCGCGCCACAGATGCCGATACAGCACAGGTGAAAAGAATTAATTCAAAATTTAATTAATTCGTAATGAATTGAAATCAAAAATAAATGATTCATTTACAACTCTGCCCTGTAGCCAGAGATTAGCCGGCTACTCGATATACTCGTATCTTGTTTATGTTTTTTTTTTATATTTTTCTACATTTTAGGTACTAAGTCCCGACTGGCTTTGTTCAGTAAGTTGCCTTTTGTCTACCCAACAAAGCGCTGCATTTCTAATTTTACTGGATTTTATAGCAATTAAGTGTTAATTGAGCAATCACTTAATTAAAATTTTACATGGTTATAGAATTGGTTAAGAGCCGAAATATACGTTCACTAGCGCACATAACCAACGATAGAACTTACAAATTGTGATATTTTGTTTTTAACAAAAATCTTCTGCTTTATGGAATTCCTCATATATATTTATAAGAGGAAACACATGCGTATGTGAAGAACAATAAATATTCTATTAGTGAAAAGTTGTCTTCCTCTGGTCTTTTATTGCTGCAATATTTTTTTATTATTGTTGTTGTTTTGTTTATATGGCCCCCTTTTGTGTTGTTTTTTCTAATCGCTCAAAGATAAAACGGTTATTTAATGAAGCGTAAAATATCTATAATCATGTTAACACAATATTTTTTAAATGCCAGTTTTATATTTAGAGTTTTATTTCGCTGGAACTCAGGAACGAAAAAAGTAAAGATTTATATATAATTTTTTTTTTTGGTATTCGTTACGAATAAAGTTACGCATGAAAATTAAGTCTAGTAATAATAATGACCATAAAATAGTTATTAAAGAAATGGCTGCAGCGCGCACAAATAAATCTCTATGTCGCTAAAACTATATAAAAGATAAATAATAATATCATATAAATGCCAATAAATACTGACGTAAAACAGGAAATTGTTAGTATGAAATACGTGAGAAAAATGAACATATCCACCGTATATTTATGTTAGGATATGTCTAGAGGCAATCCACTTAGATCCGTTGATTCGGCCTATTTATAACTGCCAGGGGGAAGAGAACCTCCTATGGACTGAATTCCGCAACGTCAAACCATCCTGGTGCGCTGAGGAATAATGATATCCTAAAAAGCTTTCTGTTCGCCAGACTATCTAAGTCTGCCGCTACCTTAGCGTGAGTTAAGGCAAGACACTGACACAGAAGCTGAAGCTGAAGCACTGTTTCCACCTCCTCTTCATCATTGAAACTTCTACAATAATCATTATATATATTTGCTTTTTACTAATTTCTCACACTTAATTTATTGTTAATAATTTGTATCACATTTTTTCTAAAACCCCTGGAATATTTCAAGTAGGATAATAATTTATAGTCCGCAACAGTCTGCCTTTAATGAATTATTGTTTTACATATCAAAAACCAAATATCAATTGTTAAAAAATGATATGTCAGCCAAAATTTATTAATTTACAGTATTAAAAATCAAACAAAATTATATAGGCGATATTTGATGTTTCTGAAAAAAAACAAGTAAAAGTGCTATATTCAGCTGTGGCGAATCTTAAATACCCTTCACAGATGTAATTCTTCTTTCTTTCTTTTTTCCAAAACAGAAAGTAGGTTTAATTAAAAAATCAAAGGGATGTTATCGGTTACTTTAATATTTAAGAAAACGTTTGAATTTTTCGGCTAGGAAGCTAAATGTTTGGCTCTTCTTATTTCTAATACCTATGAACGTCTTTCAAATATATTAAATATATTTAATTTACAAACAAAACAAAAAATCCGTTTCATGTACCCCAAAAAGTTCTAATTGTCCAACCGTAGAATCGTCTTTTAGATTTTTTTGGTTTTTAATGCCAGTTTACTTATTTCTGATACATATAAAGTAGGTATAATTCATCATAAAAATCAAAAATAACAAAAAAAATTGCTGCTTTTATGAATCAGAAAATGTCGATTTTCCAACCCTGGAATATAATTTTTTAATACTAATTAAATTTTTTCTGATATATAAAATAGGTTTAATTCACTAAAAACACAAAATTTGGAATTTATGTGGGCACTTTTATGTACCAAAAATATTTCGATTTTCCAACCCTGGAACCGAATTTTTAGTTTTTTACCAATGCAACGCTTAACGAGCAATGAAATAGTTTTATCTAAGAAAAACTTAATATTTGTAACCATTTTGGTCACTTTCATTTACTACAAAATATTGCAGTTATCCAACTCTGGAACCTAAATTTTGATTTTTTTTTTTTAATTTTTGGTGCCAATTTTGTTTTTCCTGATATATAAAATTGTTTTAATTAGTATAAAAAAACAACGTCAATTGCCTTTTTGGTTGCTTTTATGTATAAAAAAAATTTCAAATTCCCAACCCTGGAAGCGAAATTTAATTTTTTAAAATTTTCCTTATCAATGCTAATCTTCATGAGGTAGAAAGTAGTTTTGTTTAAGAAAAACTCGAATTTTGCAACCATTTTGGTTAATACATGTACTACAAAATATTGCAAGTACCAAAAAAAATTAAAATTTTCCAACCCTGGAAACGAAATTTTAATTTTTTTTATCTTTTTTTAATCAGGACAACGCTTCATGAGTTATAAAGTAGTTTTATTTTGGTAACTTTCATGTACCATAAAATATTGCACTTGTCCAACCCTGGATTCGAAATTTTATTTTTTATTTTTGAATTTTTGATACCAATTTTGTTCTTCCTAAATTATAAGACAGTTTTAGCTAACAAAAAACAAAAAGAAACCACAACAGGTGCCTGTTTGATTACTTTCATGTATAAAAAAATCATTTTCCCACCCCTGGAAGCAAAATTTGAATTTAATTTTTTTTTGGCACGGCAAATCTTCATGACGTATAAAAAAAAACTTAAAATGTTTAACAATTTTAGTTACTACATGTACTACAAAATACGGCATGGGCCGAAAAAAAATTTTTAATTTCCCATCCCTGGAAAAGTTTTTTTATTTTTTTAGTTTTTAAAAGACCATTGAAACATTAAAAAATAATAATTGATTTTTGGAGAAATAGGTGAAAGCTTCCCAGCTCTGGAATAATACGTCGGATCTTTCTGAATTTCAATAGCACTCTATTTAAGTTCATTTCCAATCCAAAGGTCCAAAAACGAAGTCTGTAGCTCTTCTGGGGGCTTGGGAAAACCGATTTCACGTACACGCGGAAGGACAGACGGACATCGCTCAATCGTCATCGTTATTCATAAGGATCCAGAATTTATATACTTTATGGGGTCCCATCTTGATATCGAAGAAATTACACACGGAATGACAAAACTATATACACATATCCTTTCACTTTTTTGTGAAGGGTATAATTACTGCGTTGGAAGGTATAAAACCCTAAAAGGCAATTCCAGACTTGGGAATTAAAATTTTTTTTGAAATACTATAAAACGTGTTTTTTATAGAGTGTCACAAGACTAAATCATAATCAAACATGGAAAGAAAATTTTATGAAATTAATGTTGGAAAATGATTTCTGCCATGTGACAGTAAATGTGGCCCGAAAATGATCTATTGTTCTTCGAATTCGCAGCTCTGAAGGACGATTATGTACGCCATAAAATGGAGGATTTTGATGAAAAAAGCAATTATTTTGATCGAAAATTCCAACAATTTGCACCCGTTGCTCTAGTGTTTTAACACTCTAAAGAAACACGCTTTATTAAATTCATTAATTGTTCGAAAGACATGATAAGTATTGTATAAGCAGGGCACAACGGAAAGTTTACATAAGTTTTTAATTATTCAACTGGACCAACTGTAGAAGGGCAAAAGGGTCCAAATAGGGAATGAGCCCAAAGATGGCACACTGGCTCTATGCGAGTGTGGTAAGACTAATTGTGACCTACGCCTCGTTAGTATGTCCACCATCCTTAGAAAGGAAAGTTAATATCAAACACTTTCAAAAAATACAAAGACAGTGCTGTATCGGAATCCGTGGCACAATAAGAACCAGATCAATTAAGACGATGGAGAATATTCTATCAATACTACCTATTGATATACAGGTTAAATACGAGGCACCTCTGGCTGCTACAAGTTTGATGGTGATAGCTGAGTGGTTGGCAGGAGAACACATAACCAAACACCAAAGTACAGTACATGTCTTACCCGGGAACAACGCTCTAACCGTGAGAGCGATAGAATCCCTATTAGAGATGTACAGTCACACTGCACCACCATAACATCAGAAGGTATGGAATTAGAGGATGCAATAACAACGAACCACATGACTATCCTATACACGGACGGGTCGAAGATTGGTAACCGATCGGGTGGAGGATTCTGTGACATGGGTCGTAACTTTTGTAAATACTTCCGCCTGCAGGATCATAGCGCGGTATTTCAGAGTGAGATCGTGGCTATAGCGGAAGGGATAAATGGTTAAAGGAAATCGATAACAGACTACCAGTTCATAAATTCACGGATAGTAGGAAGGTCATCGAGGCCTAAGAATTTCTTAGGCGGTTCAATCTCGGTGTGTATTACTACGCAAGTATGAGATTAACTCATACACGCATTGAGGAAGTAGCGAAATAATGTTCCAGGACATCAAGGAATACCTGGAAATATTGAAGCAAATAGGCTAGCAAAGATGATGGCAAACATCACACTAGATAATCCGAAGCCATTTCCGGTTTTTAGGAACGAACTGAAACAATGGGCTATAGAATTACATACAAGAGATTGGCAGCACTCTACCGTAGGTAGGGTGACTAGTATTCTATGGGAAGAGCCAGATGGTAATAGGACAAAAGAGATCCTAACATTGAGTAGGGAGGCACTACGGAGATTGGTTTATTTAATAACGGGACATACGGAGTTAAGGAATCAACTGGCACACATGTGTATAGTTCACGATATAACATGCAAGGCCTGTCAGGAAGATGACGAAACACTGGAGCACTACTTGTGCTACTATCCAGCTTTTAGTCAAGTCAGGAGACAAACATTTAATCAGGAAATTATACCAGATATTTAATGTCTTGGGGGTTCTAATTGGAGAAACTTCAGAAGATACATTGAAGAAACTAGGTTCTTAACGTAATCAAATCCAAAGATTTCCATGGTTTTCATGGAGGCTTCCTATAATAAAATCGGAACTCCTTATAACAGAGCGCACAGCAGGTCTATGAAGCCTAAGTGTAGTCCTGAACGGATTGTGATAGCTACCGCTTACGCCTCTCTCTTCAACCTAACCTAACCTATTCAAGAACAGCTGTTTTCCAAACCCCTACACCTTCATCATTAGTACTCATGTGTATTTTATTTGTCACCACTTATTAGGCCGCTTAGTTGTATTAACTATATAAAAACATAAAATTAATTATTTAGATTTTTTGGCACCAATTTTAACGCTTTGGGCCTTCTTTGATATAAAAATATATCACTTGATTAAAAAAAGTACTACCCCAAAATTTAGTTTTTACGATAGAGGTTAGATGTCTTCCCCACGGCTTTTCCCGGAGTGACCTGCTGTTAGGTTGAAAAAAACTTACGAATCTTAGGTAGGAGAGAATTTTGGTCCATCTCGTATTTTTCATAAGTAATATGATATTAAACTTTTTTGACTAAACATTTTAAATATGGAATATATTTAACTGAGAACATTTAATTTAAACCCAATAGCAATAAAAAATTCAGTATATTTTTAAATATTTAAATTAACGGTCAATTTTCACTGGGTGTTCTAGAGTAAAAATAATTTTATAGCTTTATAATTCTGGGATTGCCCGCTCTAT
The DNA here is from genome assembly GCA_951800035.1 of Linnaemya tessellans. NCBI lineage: Eukaryota > Metazoa > Arthropoda > Insecta > Diptera > Tachinidae > Linnaemya > Linnaemya tessellans. The sequence continues at coordinate 96,428,880 of OX637533.1, forward strand.
ACAGATATGTGTACAACCAATCTATGTTTTACTTCTGTCAGTGTTAAGCTTCTGAAGTCTTTACTTCCGAAAAGAGAAACAAAATGGAAAATATAAGGAATTTGAATACCAGTGCTGTTGCTGAAATTCTAAATGAAAGTGACTCAAATATTTCAACTTCTTCCATAATAGAGAAATATATTGAACCTGAATGCGATAGTGAGACTTGTGAACATGAACTGGAAAATGGTGAAGAAAGTGAAGCACCTTGTGGCATAGATGCATCATTCCTTGCTAAAAACAAGATGAATTGGAGTGCATTTTCTTTACCAAGCTGTATAACTCTATAAAAAGTTTGTTATTTTGTGTTATTATCAGGCAGTGTAAGACAATAGTTCCCTTTACCTATTTTAGGAGGCGTTGATACTGCTGATCAAATGATAGGTTCCTAAAGCACTAAAAGAAAAATAGATCGAATGTTGTATTTTCAAATACAATTGATATCCGCACTGAGTGCATTTATTTTATATTCAGAAATTGATTCTTCGTGGGCTGCAAATGATTCAAACAGTAGAAGATCTATTATTTTACGTCAGCTGGCTATGAGTCTAGCGGAAGAATACATGTTGAATAGAACAACTAAACCGAAAAATTCCTTTACAGCAGAGCTATTGACTCAACTGCAAGCTTCGTCGTCAAATAGTGTACCATCTGCAACCTGTGGTATAAAAATGTCAGCTCCAAGAAAACGGGGAATTCGCAAATTGCTGCAAGTCAAAAAGTGTGTTGTCAAATGCATCATATGCAGCAGATTTATATGCAAAATAAATCGGAAAACAATACGCACATCTTGCTGCGAAAAACTAATGGACTATAACTGTTCTTTCTTATATTCATATCCTTTTACTGAAATAAAAATGACATTAATTTTCTTCCGTTCTATTTTATCTTATCTAGCTAAAAACTCACTAAAAGCATTAAAATAGAAACAAGTAAAAACATTATATTCGACCGGGTCGAATCTTAAATACCCTCCAAATATTTAATAAGTGAATTTGAAATGTTTAACTTGGTGGGACAGAGTGCCTTTATATAATATCGTACGTCAACGCCCACTAAAGAGGGCGGAGTTCAAAAATATGCAATATCATGTTTTCCACAGACGAACGTATGGGCATTGCTAGACCGTCTTAGACTTCATCACAGTTCTCTTTGCAGGCTATAAAAACTGTATTTTGGCGGGGTCGCTCTGGCAAGGGCTGTGGGGGAAACATTTCACCTTTGTCATAAAACTCTAAAAATAAATGCTTGGGATAATTATATACAAAATTAAAATTTCTTTTTTTTGATAGGGTCATTTAGAGGGCAAAGGCGGAGAGGGGGTAGGGCAGAAACAGATACACATAAAACTGTAAAAATAAATGCTTGGGATGATTATACACAAAATAAAAAAAAAGAATATTTATTTTTAATAGGGTCATTTAGCGGGCAAAGGGGGAGGAGGGGGTAGGGCAGAGTAGTACCAGGTATCGTCTCAGCTTCGTCATTAAAGCTTAAAAGTGTTATTTTTAAGGAATGTAGGCTTGTTAAATTTTTATGATATTTTTGCCTATAATAACGCCTACTGAAGTGGGCGGGGTCAAAAAATATTTTTATTTTATTTAATGGCTCCAAGTTTAAGGCGTTGGACCGTATTTGACATAAAAATATATCATTTGCTTAACAAAATAACCAAAAAACTTTAAAAATCATGTTGTTTTTTCCGGGTTGGTTTAGTTCTTCTTAGGGGAACTTTTTTCCCTCTTGCCCGATTTAGCCCATCTTCGAACTTAACCTGCTCTAAGCTTTAAAATATATTTATGCCAAACGGACGGACATGCTCAGTTCGTCTTAGATTTCATCACTGATCAAGAATATATATACTTTATGGGGTCTGAGATGGATATTTCGATGCGTTACAAACGGAATGACAAAGTGAATATACCCTCCAAATTCTTTTTTGGAGGGTATAAAAATCAAAATAAAAATGACCAAAATGGTCATTTAAAGAAATTAGACATAATGGGTTTTAATAATAATTTATTATGCTGGGTTAAATCTTATTTGTTAAACAGGACACAATCGGTAAAATTTAACGCTGCAGTTTCAAGGGACATTTCAGTAATCTCTGGTGTTCCGCAGGGGAGTCATTTTGGTCAAATTCCTTTCCTTCTGTTCATCAATGACCTACCAGAAGCAATAAAATACTGTAATATATTGATGTATGCGGACGACGGAAAAATATGGTGCGACATAAAACATCCATCTGATCAACAGTTCTTGCAGAATGATTTAAACAATTTTTATATTTGGTGTAAACTAAACTTAATGCAATTAAACTTGAACCAATGTAATCACATGCAATTTTCAAGAGCACACAGCCCTGTTCACAATTATAACCTAGATGGTTATAATTTAAAAACGCTTCACGAAGTTATGGATTTGGGAATTTTACTCGATAGTAAACCTAATTTTGTTCAACACATTACTTTGACTGTTAATAAATCTCGAAGTATAATTGCATTCATTAAAAGGTGGGCAAAACAGTTTAATGATCCTTATGTCACTAAAACATTGTATTATGTTGCAATTTTGAATCCACTGTATAACGTTCATATAGAACGTCTTGAATCCGTTCAAAAACAATTTCTAATTTTCTGCCTAAGAAACGTTTATACGAATCGGATGGCACTTCCATCATACTCTACGAGATTAGCTGAAATTAATCTTCCTACTTTAAAGAGCCGGAGAACAATGCTCAACACCTCTTTTATGGTAAATATTTTCAGTGGTAACATCAACTCCGAATTTTTACTGAACAACGTATGTTTCAATATTCCTCAACGTTCACTTCGTTCTTTTAACCCACTCTATGTTGCAGCTACTAACTATGAAATGTCAGATCCTCTTAGAAAACTATGTAATTGCTTTAATGAAATGTATCATTTTATAGATTTTTCGCAGAACCCTTGTATCATCAAACGTAACGTCATATGTTTTTTTAATCATTAACTTTTACTATGTTCTTTAAATAGCGCAATATTTAATTTGTATTAATTTAATTGATTTATATACTATTCTGCTTAAATAGTCTGTAAGGAAATTGTCCATAGACTAATTTAAATAAATAAAAAATAAATTAACCACTTGCCTTGCCTTTGTGCCTTGGAATATTTATCATGTCTTTCTGAGATTTAAATTAAAAATTTCGAACAATTAGCCTATAGAATCTTAATTCAATTTAATATATAAATTAACCAAACCTAACAGCAGGGTTAAAGGAACTCTAACCCAGCAGGTCAAACATTTTTAGCTTATCTCAGTCCCTTTATTGCACGTTGATATAAAATATTAATACGTAAGATTTAATGCTGACGGAAAGGTGTCTCAGTCATGCTCCTCCCAACACATTGAAAACAACTGCGCCAAAATACTTTTTTTTTCTCGTTTACTTGAGCCAAATGCCATGAAAATTTAAATTTTAATAGGAATAAAAATAGAGTTTCGGTCGAATATAACGTTCTTATTTGTTAGAGGCTGGTCTAGTTATTTTTAGGAGTTTTTTTTTCTTTCTAGCCCGCTTCATCCCACTTACGAACTTGGGCTGGTTGGTGCTTTTCGTTTGGATTGTATCGTGATTTCCCTTACGAGCAAGAATTTATCAACTTTATGGGGTCTTAGAGGGATATTTCGCTGCGTTACATAAGGAATGACAAAGGGAATATACCCTCCAATTCTTTTTCGGAGTTATAAAAAGAAAGTAACAGGTGGTGAAGGGTGTATAAGATTCAGCGCAGCCCACAGTGGTTCAAGTTTCTAAGGAAGGCGGTCATACGTAGTTTACCCAGCTATAGTCATCAAAATTAATACGAATACTTATGTTTACGGTATTTATGGGCCAATTAGGGTAAAATAAGATAAAAAATCTTTAAATATAATATTATAATAATTTATTTATCAAAAATTTTTGTTATTAATTAAAAAAAAAAATTTATTTTATAACGGCAATTTAATACAATATTTGTACATTATTTTCAAAAACTTAACATACGTAAAGCCTTAGGTGACAGCATAGACTTCTTCTTTTGTGATAATTTACGTAAAGAAGAAATCAACGGGTCGGAATTTAGAAAAAGTCTATGCAAAAGTTCAGTGTTAGTGACAACACGAGACATTTTTCGCGTGTTGTCTCGTCTGAATTGCTTAAATAATTTGTAACAAGATTCAGCGGCTTCTTCAGAGAGCTCGCCTATGGAAACTAGACAGTGATCAACTACTTTCGATCCATGAATTAACACTTTATGAACTGACATAATTTTATACCATGGATATCTACGTACTAATAAGCATTCGCGCGGTTCCTAACTAGTAATCTCTAAAATCTACACTATTAATTTTGTTTCCCGATGAAAGACATTGCAAAAGATGATGACACCGATCAATAACTGCTTGATCTAAGCCAGTTATTTCAGATGATATAGCTGAATTAAAAAAAAGTTCTTGCAGTGTTTCCGTCATTGGATGTGCCACTTCCGCCACTTTGAGCTTTGTCGACAATTAAACTTAATCGTGTCCTAAAAATTATGAAGAAATAAAACAATAAATCAAATCGTAAACATGAACTGTGCAGTGAGCAACAGAAGGTAAAAACTATGTGGAAAACATGTATGTGCTACGAATCTAGTCGTAGAGAGGAAGACCCTCGGTACCATGCACATTCGCAAACAAACGCAGATAAATTCTTTTTAAATTAAAAGTACAGATATAGAGCAACATTTTGATATGTAACTTGAAGGCGTCATAAGACGGCAACATAGTTAATACCTTAAGTAAAAAAAAAGTCGTAAAAAATATACGTGAAAATTGACTTGTAGTGAAACCGCTTTCCGCAAAATACGTTTTGCTTAAAAAATTATTAAATCCATAATAATAACGGTAAACAGCTTCAACTTAAATATCCATTGTAAAACAATAAGTCAAAAATGTGTTTTTCTTTAAAAAAGCACGCACGAGAAATTAACTTTATTAGCACTGCTGAAGTCAATCTATTTTAATTCCATTTCTGGATGAAATTTCTGTTCTTAATGGATAGAAAAAACTGAAATTCTCGTACAAGAGTGGACCTGATAATGTTCCTAGCTGTGTTCTAGTTAATTGTGCTGAAGCCTTCGTGTTTCCTCTTACATTATTGTACAACCTTTCAATTAAAGTTGGAAAATTCCCTGAAATATGGAAGAATTCTTATATTATTCCGTTGTTTAAATCTGGTACCAAAACTGACATTAAAAATTACAGAGGAATCGCTAAACTGACCCCTATTATTTTCACTATTTATCAATGACTTACCTACAGTTATTAAAAACTCATTCATTCTTATGTATGCTGATGACGTAAAAATATTCTTTACCTACAATATCTTTGATGATCATAAGTTTCTTCAAGCTGACTTAAACTCTTTGTACTCTTGGTGTGAAATGAATTTAATGACATTGAATCTAAAAAAATGCAGCTTCTTTCGAAATAGCCATTTCAATGTTAAATATTTTTTGAGCGGTTATGAGTTGGAAAATGTCTGCACTTTCACTGATCTTGGAATTTTACTGGATCCAAAACTGAATTTTATTCAACATATATCTCTAACTGTTAGAAAAGCAAGAAGTCAACTGGTTTTTATCAAACGCTGGGCTAAGGAATTTGAAGATCCTTACGTTACTAAGCAGCTTTTCACATCGCTTGTTCGTCCCATTTTGGAATATGGGTCAATAATTTATTTTTAATAAATTTTTAATATTTTGTCTTCGAAGATTGCAATGGAATCCACTTTGTGTTCCTTCTTATAAAGCTAGGCTAGCTCTTATTAAGTTACCATCCCTAAGTAGTCGAAGATCTATGTTAAACACTTTATTTATTTTAAATATAATTAACGGTAAAACCTGCTCTGAATTTTTAATTGAAAATTTATCATTTTGTGTTCCTCAACGTCCTATTCGTTTCTTTTGTTTACTTGATGTTAAATTTCTGATCCCTTTATTAGATGCTGTAAGGACTTTAACAAGCTATATTATTATGTTGATTTTTCTTTCAGTGAAAATTTGATTAAACGAAATATTTTGTTTGCATTAAATAACAGCCAATAATTTATATTTTCTTTGAAATATAATCTGTATATATGTATATGCATGTATTTAAATAGTCTGTAAGAATTTTAAATTCATAGACTTTAAAATAAATAAATAAATAAAAAAATAAAAAATACATAAAACAAGTAAAAACGTTATATTCGACCGCGTCGAATCTTAAATACCCTCCAAATATTTAGTAAGTGAATTTGAAATGTTTAACTTGGTGGGACAGAGTTCCTTTATTTAATATCGTACGTCAACGCCCACTAAAGGGGGCGGAGTTCAAAAATATGCAATATCATGTTTTCCACAGACGAACGTATGGGCATTGCTAGACCGTCTTAGACTTCATCACTGATCAAGAATATATTTACTTCATGGGGTCCAATTCTCTTTGGAGGGTATAAAAACTGTATTTTGGTGGGGTCGCTCTGGCAAGGGCTGTGGGGGAAACATTTCACCTTTGTCATAAAACTCTAAAAATAAATGCTTGGGATAATTATATACAAAATTAAAATTTCTTTATTTTGATAGGGTCATTTAGAGGGCAAAGGGGGAGAGGGGGTAGGGCAGAAACAGATACACATAAAACTGTAAAAATAAATGCTTGGGATGATTATACACAAAATAAAAATAAATGTATATTAATTTTTAATAGGGTCATTTAGCGGGCAAAGGGGGAGGAGGGGTAGGGCAGCAACAGGCAGTCATAAAACTCTAAAGATAAATGCTTGGGATGATTATATACAAAATTTAAAAAACATTTTTTTTGTAGGGTCATTTTGGGAGCAAAGGAAGAGGGGGGGGGGGGGTAGGGCAGAAATCGGCAGTCATAAAACTCTAAAGAAAAATGCTTGGGATGATTATATACAAAATTTAAAAAAAACATTTTTTTTTTGGTAGGGTCATTTTGGGGGCAAAGGAAGAGGGGGGCAGAAATCGGCAGTCATAAAACTCTAAAGATAAATGCTTGGGATCATTATATACAAAATTTAAAAAAAAAATTTTTTTTTTTGGGTAATTTAGGATGAAAAGAAAGTGGTGGGGGGGGAGAGGTAGGGCAGAAATCGGCAGTCATAAAACTCTAAAGATAAATGCTTGGGATGACTATATACAAAATTTAAAAATTTTTTTTTTTTTTTGGTAGGGTCATTTAGGGGGCGAAGTGGAAGGAGGGGTAGGGCAGAGTAGTACCAGGTTTCGTCTCAGCTTCGTCATTAAAGCTTAAAAGTGTTATTTTTAAGGAATGTAGGCTTAAGTAAAACAATTTGTTAAATTTTTATGCTATTTTTGCCTATAATAACGCCCACTGAAGTGGGCGGGGTCAAAAAATATTTTTATTTTATTTAATGGCTCCAAGTTTAAGGCGTTGGACCGTATTTGACGTAAAAATATATCATTTGCTTAACAAAATAACCAAAAAACTTTAAAAATTATGTTGTTTTTTCTGGGTTGGTTTAGTTCTTCTTAGGGGAACTTTTTTCCCTCTTGCCCGATTTAGCCCATCTTCGAACTTAACCTGCTCTAAGTTTTAAAATATATTTATGCCAAATTTCAAGAGTCTAGCTCTTTTCGTTTGGACTGAATCGTGATTTCCACAGACGGACGGACGGACGGACGGACATGCTCAGTTCGTCTTAGATTTCATCACTGATCAAGAATATATATACTTTATGGGGTCTGAGATGGATATTTCGATGCGTTACAAACGGAATGACAAAGTGAATATACCCTCCAAATTCTTTTTTGGAGGGTATAAAAAAAAATAAAAAAAAATAAATAAAAAAAAGATAAGGAAAGTTGTTTTGATTTGTTCACTTCCGATGCAAAAAAAGTAAATGTAAAAATCAACTGATTGCAAATCTTTTTGCATGTTTTACCACTAATAGTGAATATTAGAGCGAACTAACGGTGAAAAAATCGAACATCGTCATTTGACCACATGTCCTACTATTGAACCACTGTGCAGCCGTGAAAAAATAACTAGAAATCTTAAAAAAAACTAACTATTTTTCTGTTCTACTTCTCAATTTTATTGTGAAAATATTAATAAAAATATCCGTGTACACTGAAGCCTTCTGCAACACAAACTTATTCGCTTATTTGCGCACAAAAGATTAAATGAAAGATGTGAAACATCAAAAAGAAAAAACTCAGATCAGCTACTTTCATTTTATTTTATTTTATTTTAAATTAGGCTGTAATATTTTGTTGAGTTCCTAAGATGCTCAGCAGACAAAAATCACAAGACAAAGTTTGTGTATCACACTAAGTGTTCCCCGGAGAATTTTTTTGCTCTAAATCATTTAAGTGAAACATTAATTTAAATGATAACGATTAAAGAGAACAAGAAAACATGTAAAAGCTTAACAATATCGATTTGAATAATAAGAAGTTGTTTGTAAAGAAAAAAGTTCATAAAAATAAAAAGTTGTTGTTTGAATTGTTTAATATGTTCTAAATAAATCCCAAAAGGAAACTGTATTCCCAGAAAACGTGTTTAAAGACATGACAAGTGTGTTTTGTTCTATATCTCTCTATTGGAATGAATATTTTGGTACACTGTGAAAAATTAGCCAACAGCAAAAAAATAATTATATATATTCACCACCTTGATTTGAGGTTTACAATTCAATTGGCACAGAGGAATTTTTTGCTTTATTGTGTATCTTAATTAGCCAGCTCTCCTTTTTTAATTATTTCTTTAAGTGTACGATTTGTCTCTTTTTTCAGCTTTCTAATACTTCGCTTTAAAATCACTTGATTTGCTATTCACCTGGGATTTGGCATTGTTTGAACGCACCACATTTGAATACCCATTCTCGACTTCAAAAAGTAAATAAAAAATAAAAATATAAAAAAACCTAAACAATAAAAGAAGCAAAATAAAATTTATACAAGAACATTGATTTACGTTTAGTTTTCTTTTAGTATCGTTTAGCAGAAGTTTTATGCTGATTTTTTTCACATTTCTTTTCTCTCCACTTTCGTGTTCGTTTGACATTTTAACAATGAGACCAAGGATATTGTTTAGTGAATTTTGAAAATACTATTTGACTTTGCGAGCAGTAAGCGAATGCAAATATGCAGATCTGAATTGGAAAATGCTTGAATATGTGTTGCATGATGTTTCTTAACGAAGTATGCGTGTGTTTTTTTTTCTATGGTTTGTGTCTTTTCTTTCGCATGTGCATGTGTATTAAGGGACTAAGCGAATGTCACCCAGCATACCATTGTCGGAGCGCTCTTATGTATGAGCTCATATATGAGAGTTTTTATGAGTTTCAATGAGTGCTTTCTGCGTAAATATTTCTGAGCTCATATATGAGGTTTCTTATGAGTTCTGTATGAGTGTTTTCTGCGTACACGCGCTGAAACATAATGGTAAATGCATGCTAAGCAGAACAAAAAAAAATTACCAATATATATATTCATTTGTGCATATTTTTGAAGGCGTACAGTCGCAATTGTGAGTAAATTTAAATTTAAAAATTATTTTACTTAAATTTATTTTACTTATTTTTTTTTTTGAAAACATTAATTTTTTAAATTACTTTTAATAACATTGAAATCTTTTAAATAAAAACTTGTATATTGAATTATCTGTATTTTTGGTGATTTTTAGGATAATAATAAGAGTTCTAAATGCGTGCAAAAAAGATTCTTTTAATTATTCATAAAAGACTCTTTTATGCATAAAAGTTAGAGCTCTTTTATGAGTGACCACTTTAGTAGGAAAACACGCTCTTTTATGAGGCTTTTGAGATACTTTCTGATTATTTTATGAACTCATTATGAGCGACAGCGCTCAGATGAAAGAGTCTTTATGTGCTCATTTAGAGCGCATATGGTATGCTGGGCAGTTTGGTTAATGCAACTTCGAAGGCGAATACTTAATAGCTCGCTAAAGCGAAAGCTACAGCGTTTAACCTAAATTAATTTAAAAGTTCTTAAAGCGTAATAGATACTCGTCTAATTTAGTAGAAGAGGCGATGGCCATAAGCAATTTTTATTCTCTATAAAAAAACGCATCCTTTTAATTTTTTATATAAATAAATACTGAATCTTTTTTGACGGTTGAATATGTAAAACAACCAGCACATCTTTTTTATACCCTTCACAAAAAAGTGAAAGGGTATATATAGGTTTGTCATTCCGTGTGTAAATTCTTCGACATGCACATGGGATCCCATAAAGTATATATATTCTGGATCCTTATGAATATCGATGACGATTGTGCGATGTCCGTCTGTCCGTCCGTCTGTACGTGAAATCGGTTTTCCCAACCCCCAGAAGAGCTAGAGACTTCGTGTTTGGACCGTTGGATTAGAAATGAACTTAAATAGAGTGCTATTGAAATTCAGAAAGATCAGAAGTATGGTTCCAGCGCTGGGAAGCTTACACCTATTTCTCGACGAAAAATGTATACCAAAAATCAATTATTTTTTTTAATGTTTGTAAATTAAATCTATTTCGTGCTTTGGGGAGCCTCAATGGTCTATTAAAAACTAAAAAAATAAAAATTTTTTTCCAGGGATGGGAAATTAAATTTTTTTTTCGGCCCATTTCGTATTGTGTAGTACATGTAGTAACTAAAATTGTTAAAAATGTTAAGTTTTTCTTTAACTAAACCTCTTTATACATCATGAAGATTTGTATTGGCCAAAAAAAAATTTTTTTAATTCAAATTTTGCTTCCAGGAGTGGGAAATTGATTTTTTTTATACATAAAAGTAATCAAACAGGCAACTGATGTTGTTTTTTTTTTGTTTTTTGCTAACTAAAACTGTTTTATAATTTAGGAAGAACAAAATTTATATCAAAAATTCAAAAATAAAAAATTAAATTTCGAATCCAGGGATGGACAGGTGCAATGTTTTATGGTACATGAAAGTTACCAAAATGGTAAAAAATTTGATATTTTTCTTAAAACAATTACCTCAAGAAGCGTTGCACTGATTAAAAAAACCAAAAAAAAATTAAATTTCGTTTCCAGGGTTGGAAAAATTAAATTTTGTTTGTACATAAAAGTAACCAAAAAGGTTGTTTTTTTACTAATTAAAACTATTTTTATGTTCAGGAAAAACAAAATTGGTATCAAAAATTAAGAAAAAAATCTAAATTTAGATGCCAGAGTTGGATAACTGCAATATTTTGTGGTACACAAAAATGACCTAAATTGTTACACATATTAAGTTTTTCTTAAATAAAACTATTTCATGCCGCATTAAGAGTTGCATTGGTAAAAAAATTTAAATTTCGTTTTCAGGGTTGGGAAATTGAAATATTTTTTATGCATTAAAGTAACCCAATTAACGTTGTTGTTTTTTAATTCAGGAAGAACAAAATTGGTATTAAAATATTAAAAAATCAATATTTCGACTCCAGGTTTGGACAAATGAAATATTTTGTGGTATCTATAGTGACCAAAAAAACTTAAAAATTTGAACAAAGTCATTTATTAATAAAATAATAAAAAATTATTTGCAGTCTTGCAGATTCGAACTTAAGCCCGTTGAAAAAATTAACAATTGACATAAGAAAAGTTCGACTAATAAAAATGCATACATAATTTAAAGATTTTAATTTTTTTGTCAAGTAAAACTATGTTACACCTCACTAAAAATTCCATTGGCAAAAAATAAAAATTCGCTTCCAGTACCCACATAAATTCCAAATTTTGTTTTTTTATACTTCAGGAAGAATTAAATTGGTATTAAAAATTTTAAAATTCAAAATTCGGTTCCAGGGTTGGAAAATCTAAATTTTTTAGTACATAAAATTAGCCATATAAGTTCCTAATTTCGGTTTTTTGTGAGTGAAATCTCTTTTATTCTTCGGGAACAGTTAAATTGGTATTAAAAACCAAAAAAATTCAAAATCCAATTTCAGTGTTGGAATATCGAAATTTTTTTAGTCATAAAAGTAACCATAGAATTTTCTATTTTTGATTTTTATACCTACTTGATATATCAGGAAGAAATAAATTGGTATTAAAAACCAAAAAAATCGATTCGAAAAAAAGACGATTCTACGGTTGGATAATTAGAACTTTTTGGGGTACATGAAACGGATTTTTTGTTTTGTTTGTAAATTAAATATATTTAATATTTTTGAAAGACCTTCATAGGTATTAGAAATAAGAAAAGCCAAACATTTAGCTTCCTAGCCGCAAAATTTAAACGTTTTCTTATATATAAAATTAACCGTTAACATCATTTTGATTTTTTAATTAAACCTACTTTCTGTTTTGGCAATAAAGAAAGAAAGAACAATAACATCTGTGAAGGGTATTTAAGATTCGGCACAGCCGAATATAGCACTTTTACTTGTTTTTATCTGTGCTTTGGTATATGTCGTAAATAAATTATCACCAAAATCGTTTATTGAGTCCCTGAAATGTACAAACACTGTGCTAGAATAGAAGCTCTATAGAAATAAACATCGTAATAAGATGTTCGAATTTCAATGACATGACATTACACCTGGCTCTTGGTAACTTCTTATGTTTATGGAAATCTCACGCTTTAAAATTACTTAGTCGGGGGTGCAGAAATATGTGAGCTCATGTATGCAAAAGTCCATCTCCTGGTAATTTCGTCTAAATTTATCTGCACTGATTCCATTGGAATTCGTATGCATGACATGTCGCTGGCATAACAATTGTATTTGTTCTGGTTGCAACAGTTTTATTTTTATCATTTTGTATTGTTATTTACGATTTTTAGTTTTTTGCTTGTTGCAACATGAAACGAAGACCATTTGCTTGTTGAACGTGTCAATTTGCATGTGGCTTTAGGAGATTTTTGCAAATAATTTTTTGTTTAGCTAAGCTTTTCGTTTTCCATATTATAACGTTCATATTTATCGTCCTTTGTTTGCTACTTTTTTATTTCCCAATTTCAAATGTATCCTCCGATGGCCATAAACATTGGCTAAGATAAAAATGGCAAGAGAATATGTACAGCTGCATGTAAAGGAATCCAAGTTGAAATTGAATCTTATAAATCAGTAGCAAAAAGAAAAGTTTAGAATGACAAAGATGCAATAAAATTGTTTAAGATTTACTCGTGGTATGTGGCCGATAAATTCGAACACATTTTTGTTCGAGAATGTTTTGCAATATTTTATTTAATAATTGGAAAATAACAACTTTAAGTACGACAATAGTTTGTTGGAGCAGTTATTTGTAGATCTAACAGCATAAATAAATAAATTTCAGTAGAATAAACTTCAAGTAAACTTAAACTAATTCTTCCAGCTAAAAGGAGAATAATGAGAATACAATTTTGGATTTTGTTTTTTAGTTTGGGTGGCCTCAAATTTCTTTGGTAATATTATTTTTCCAAGGAGTTGGGCCTTGAGTTGGATTCATGAGCACTTAGAGATGAAACCTCGTCAGCCAATCTGCCAACATTTGAAGACTCTTTAAAATAAGTAGAGTCACAATATTGAGGAGACTGAAGTAGTTAACATGAGACCCTGAATGGGAAGGTCCTGAGTTCGAGTTCGCCTTAATTAAGAATTACACAAGCAAAACCATAGGATTTGAAATTCAAGAAAACACAACAAACAAATTTTATTTGATATAAATGTATTTTGGTTTTTCCACATTCATACAATTAGTCTGCCGTTTTTATATCGAATAAAATTTGTTTGTTGTGTTTTCTTGAATTTCAAATCCTATGGTTTTTGCTTGTGTAATTCTCAATTCATTTTTGGGAGTTTATATATAAGTTGAAAGGTTTTGTTATTTTGAAATTAGGTTAAAGTCTACTGATGATTTGGTGTAAGAACCAATGAAATGCAGGCGTATAGACATACTTGACCACATAACAAACAAAAAGCGCTAATTTAATTAAGACAATATGTCGAATAAACGATTTTGAAAATATTTAGTAAATAAATTAAAAATGTTTGACCTGCTGGATAAGGGTTCCTTTAAGACATTTCTGTGTCCAACTTAAGTAAGTCTGGGAGGGGTAGTGCGGCAGTCATCCCACCTTTGCCACAAGATACTAAAAACAAAATTTTTCGGGTAATTAATTGTTGAAAAAAATCAATGAGTGTTCGAACTCACGGGCGATGTGTTAACACCTTTTTGTTTATTTATTTTATATTAAACCCACAAAAACAAAGAGAATGCAAAGCAACAGACAAATGTACATACATACATTGTTATGTTTGTACATAAGCTACATACGTTGCTGTCTTGCTATCTCATTTTTATATATGTACGTATAACCACGTCACTATTCTCTTTGCTATGCATAAGACAAAACCGAAGATCAACATAAAACACTTTTTTAATATTACTCCAAATTAATACTCCGAATTAAAACACTTAAATCTCCGCTCCCCGATATCGGATCGCCTTAATTTTTGGCCTAAACTCTTCGTCGATACCCGCACTAGCGTTTTAATCCAAAAATTAATAAAATCGGCTATGAATTTCCGGAGAAAATCGCGTAGGAAAATTATATGAAAATCGCCCAATAATCACTTTCAATACCGACTGCCAAGCAACAACAACAAACAAACAAACTCTTACACTTACACTTGCGTATGTATTGAAACTGATAGTTTACTGCCCTAGAGGCGCGCGTATAGATGTTAACACATAAAAAAAAAATTTTTTAAGGCTTTTTAAGGGGCAAAGTGGGGATGGGTAGGGTAGACAAAGATCAGAGAATGTCTCAGTTTCGTCAAAAGAGCTTAATGCAAGCTTAAGAAATATAATTTCTTAAATATTTACACTCTTTTTATACCCTCCAAAAATGAATATGAAGGGTATACTCACTTTGTCATTCCGTTTGTAACGCAGCGAAATATCCATCTGAGACCCCATAAATTATATATATTCTTGATCAGTGATGACATCTAAGACGATCTGAGCATGTCCGTCCGTCCGTATGTGGCAATCACGATTCAGTCCAAACGAAAAGAGCTAGACCCTTAAAATTTGGTGTAAATATATTTTGAATCTCAGAGCAGGTTAAGTTCGAAGATGGGCCAAATCGGGCAAGAGGGAAAAAAGTTCCCCTAAGAAGAACTAAACCAACCCAAAAAAAACAACATAATTTTGAAAGTTTTTTGGTTATTTTGTTAAGCAAATGATATATTTTTATGTCCAACGCATTAAACTTGGAGCCATAAAATAAAAATAATAGTTTTTGAACCCCGCCCTCTTTAGTGGGCGTTATTATATGCAAAAATTGCATAAAATTTAACAAATTGTTTTACTTAAGTATACATTCCTTAAAAATAACATTTTTAAGCTTTAATGACGAAGCTGAGACGTAACCTGGTACTACTCTGCTCTACCCCCTCCTCCCTCTTCAACACCCAAATGACCATATAAAAAAAATATATTATAAATTTTGTATATAATCATCCCAAGCATTTATTTGTAGAGTTTTATGACTGCCTGCTTCTGCTCTACCCCCTCTTCCCCCTTTGCCCCTAAATGACCATATAAAAAAGAAACAAATTTTGTATATAATTATCCCAAGCATTCATTTTTAGAGTTTTATGACAAAGGTGAAATATCTCCCCCACAGCCCTTGCCAGAGCGACCCCGCTAAAATAAATTGTTTATACCCTCCAAAGAGAATTGGACCCTATGAAGTAAATATGTATATTCTTGATCAGTGATGAAGTCTAAGACGGTAAAGCAATGCCCATACGTTCGTCTGTGGAAAACATGATATTGTCTATTTTTGAACCCCGCTCCCTTTAGTGGGCGTTGACGTACGATATTATATGCAAAAATAGTGTTAATATTGGAAAATTTTTATTCCTTAAACTTATAAGAAGCTGAGATGTTCTCTGATCTTGCAGAGGTAAAAAGTCTCCCGCACGGCCCTTCCCGGAATGACCTTCTCAAAATAGAGATTTAAAATTAGGTACGGAGATGTCTTAGAGGAACTCTGTCCCACAAAATAAACATTTTAAATTTGCTTACTAAATATTTGGAGGGTATTTAAGATTCGACCCGGTCGAATATAAGGTTTTTACTTGTTTTCATATAACATCTTAAGTCAACGCCCACTAAAGAAGGCGGGACCCAAAACATAAATGTTTCTGATATTTTAGAACTAATTTCAACGTTTCGGAACTTCTTTGACATAAAAATACTTAAGAACTTTACCTGTGCTGTTCGTTAGAATTTAAATGTATTAAATTTCAACGGTCCACCGCCGAACGGATATGGCTAGATCGTCTTAGATTACGTCACCGATAAAAAATATTTATACTTTATGGGATCTTGGAGGAATATTTCGAAGCGTTACAAACGGAATGACGGTAGTGGATATACCCTCCAATTATTTTTTGGAGGGTATAAAAATACTATACATCAGGTAATTTGTGGGTGCTGTTGGCTGAAGTCGTAGAACACGAGACTATGAAGCGGAGTGTCCTTAGTTCGAGCCCGCGCTGAGTCATGAAATATTGTGTTGAATTCTTCTGATCAGCATTAGTGCGTGGTTGTGTTAGTTGTTGCCAGCCTGTTTCAATGATGAAGGCATAGTCACTGATCACTGAACATAATTGGCAGCGACTGACACTATCATGTACTAAAAAGCAGAGTAACAGCACCCACCTTCGTCGGGCCTGTAGCATAAATTAGCCGGCGAAGTAAAAAAGGTTTAAATAGCTACAAAAACAATTGTCTATCTCCTCATCTTTCCTAATCTGACCCCTCAATACTATCCCCTCGTTTTCAGTTCCGGTGCAATGCATTGCATATATAGGGGTCATCCCCTGAGTGCTGGTCCAAGATAAAAATAATAAAATAATTAATAATCTAATCTGTGTTTCAATTTTCGATGTGCTCAAAAACAAGGTCGTCGACTTTTGCACGTCACACTGCGGCAAAGGGTCAAATTTAAGGATCACATACTGGACAAATAAAATTCTACCAATGACTATTTAATATAGACGAATTTAAAGCTAAGACAAAACACACGATTACCATATGCATCTGTGAACTTAAAAAACACCGGTTTTTTAAATACATACTCGTACATGCTTCCAGTTACATCCCAGCCAGCATTTTTGAAAATTTTTAGTCGAATTCGAGTCTTTTTTGATTCTTCTGTCCGATTAAAAAGCTGGAATATGCGCTCATTTTCTGATAATAAAAAATACTTTTATCGGGAGAATAAAGTGATTACCCGCGACTCTTCTTAAAAAGTCAGTTATGAGTCATTTTCTACATTATTTTAGAGTCATTTTCGACCCTTTTACTAGTACTTTTATGATCATTTTCGAATCGCTTTCTGATCATTTATTAGTCTTAATTAACTTCCTTTATGATTCTTTTTCGAGTCGTTTTTCAGTCATCGCTTAATCGCATACGAGTCTTTTATAAGTAATTTATAAGTATGTTTAGGAGTCCTTTTATAGTCATTTACCAATCATGTTTATATTATTTGGGACTCCTTTTTACGTCATTTAAGCAGTATTTAATCATCTATCTGCGCAAGATATGACCATAACATACGTAATTACAATCACTTTTCAAACACCTTCACGATCTATTTTTGCTTAAGCGTTTTTTAATCATCAATATAAGTAGAATGTAATAATAAATAACGGATATAATAGTCACATTTCAAACGTCTGGATGATTTATTTCCGATTGCATACACATATTGTTATTGTATTTTAAATCGAACTCATTTTACTCATTGGCGCGAACAATTTTTGAGTCCTTTTTTAATCGTGTAACTGACTAATAAGTTTTTGATCATCAAAAGTAATCTAAAAAGACTCAGCAAGGTGATTTTTGTAAAAACAATCTTCCAAATGCTGGCAGGGATAATATGACCCACATAAACAACTTATTTACTCTACCTGTAATCATGTTTTCTACACGAAATGCTCCTGCACTATTTTAATCTCTTTACTTGTTTTCCCTTCATTCTTACCGATTACATGCTTTTGGTGATGCTAGAGAAATGCAAACAGTAGCGACATTCAACGTTTTTTAAATTTATTACACTCGTGTCATAGGTGTTTTAGAAAAATCCACATTTTCATTTAAATTAAATTGCTTTTCATATCTTTCAAATAAAAGATGAAACTCTCAATTTGAAACTCACTAATGACTTCAGAACCATTCATTCATTGCTGTGTTTCTTAAAGCATATAATAACGCCAAATGCACGCTCTTAACGGCTAATATATTTTTTCCAAGTTCTGCTCCAGCTATTACAATAATATATGTACGCCGTGATTAAGAGCAATTGTTGTGAAAGTTTTTGAAATTAAGTATTAGAGTAGAGTACAATTAATTTTAATTGTTCCAATTAACGTACATTTCTTATCCAAATTCTTTGCCGAATTACTCTCGAAATAAATACTAATTTTCACCTCCCTTCAAAAAGATTTGTTATTTTTATTTATTTTATGTTTTTTCTTTTCTTTTTTGTTTTGTTTTCCTGAACTTCTTTGAAAACATATTCGTGAAGTACAAAGTTTGTAGAGAATAAGGTACCCTACATCGTCAAAAGTATTTTTAGATGGATTTAAAATATGTGTGAAAAATGTATTACAGGTGAAAAATTTCACAAGGTAATATCAATGAGAAGCAGGGTAATTAGGAGCTTAATACAGTCGACTCTTGATAATTTGAAACTCGTTAATTTGAATCTCGCGGTAATTTGAACTGTTTTCCAAGTCCCTTGAAAAACACTCAATAAACTGAAAAATATCTATGTAATTTGGTCCCCTCAATAATTTGAAATTATTTGAATGGCATTTTGATCGCCGACTCGCTATAATTTGAATTTTTTGGCTCTACGCTCTATAATTTGAATTATTTTGATTGCGGTTTGGAAACTTCTTAGCTTATCAATGAAAGAGAATAGTTAGTTTTTCAAAAATATTTTTATTTTTCAATATAATCTCCTGAAACTTCAATACACTTAGTCCAACGCATTTCTAGCAATTCTATCCCTTGATTAAAATAGTTTTCCTCAAGGTCTTCAAAATAGTGGTTTACAACTGTAATTGCATCGTCATTTGAGTTAAAACGCTTGCCAGCAAGGAATTTTTTTAGATTTGGGAACAGGTAAAAGTCACTGGGAGCCAAATCAGGAGAATAAGGTGGGTGGTCAAGCAACTCGTACTTTAATTCGTTGATTTTAGCCATTGTTAAAACACTCTTGTGCGCTGGTGCGTTTTCTTGATGAAAAATTATTTTTTTGTGTTGTAAGCCAGGACGTTTTTCTCGAATTTGTACATTTAATTGATGCAAAAGGTTGCAATAGTACTCTGAATTTATTGTTTTACCCTTTTGCAGATAGTCAATCAATAAATTACCTTTGAAGTACCAAGAAATCGTTGCCATAACCTTATCAGCGAATTGAATTGTTTTTGCCTTCTTTGGGGCACTTCCTCCAGCTTCAGTCCATTGTTTAGATTGTTCTTTTGTCTCTGGAGTATAGTGGTGGATCCATGTCTCATCAACAATTATGAAACGACGCTTAAAATCCATTTTATTTCGCTTAAAACGATCCAAACAAGCTTGAGAAATGTTTATTCTTATGCGTTTTTGGTCGACTGTTAACAAATGCGGCGCCCATCTTGCAGAAAGCTTTTTCATCTGTAGTTCTTCATGCAAAATTAAATGGACTCGATCATTTGAGATGCCCATGATATTAGCTATTTCACGAACTTCTATTTGTCGATCATTTAATACCATATCATGCACTTTGGCTACAATTTCTGTTGTTGGTTCATCTTCAATGCTTGTACGACCACGTTTAAATTCAGCAACCCAATTTTTTACTGTTGCATATGAAGGAGCACTTTCATCTAACACATTCACCATATCATTATGAATTTCTTGTCCCGATAAACCTTTTTTATGTAAATATTTAAAGACACCACTCATTTCTAAATTTTTCCATTGTTAAAAAATCGCGGATGCGTCTTTTGTGAACACCTGTTTCTATATGAAGGAGTTGCCAGATCGAAACAAAATTTAGCATGTGTTCATAGCAGAGATGGAAGTTTTTTTGTGCTAGGCTAAGAAGTTTCCGAACCGCCTCGTAAAGCAACCATTTACTTTAGTTTTTTGCGATGTCCTACAAAAATGACATCTTGCTCGCCAACGTTCTATAATTTGAAGTTCGGTTATTCTACACTCTTTAATTTGAACTCCAAATGTGATTTTGTTTCTGTTTTTGAAAGAAATTTAAATCGTTTGCCTTACCCTGCAAGAAAGATCGAACTAGTATCAAACTAGTATTGCACTAGTACAAAAATTACCAGTAGTAGTTCCTAACTGTGAACTTTCCTATACCATGTTAATGCTCAAATTAACATTGAGTGTGTTTGGAAAATTACTACTACCATTAGTACTAGATGGCAACTAGGGGGATACTAGTACTATTTGTACTAGTATAATTTCTTCTAGTCGGATACTAGTACAATCAGTTCTGCATTAAGAACTGCTTTATATATAAAAACATCCCTAAATTTAATGGTTTTTTAAGCCCAATGAAATTTGTTAAATCTTTGTCTTCACAAGTAATTTTTGGTTCATCAATTCTTAGTTTATAAGAGAAAATGGCATACTAGTCTTTGTTTCAAATAAAATAAATGAAAATTAGCAATTCGCGTTAAAACATTATCAAAAAGTTATATGAAATTCTACAAGTCAAATCAATTTATAAATGAACTACTTGAAGTACTAGTACTTTTCTGTATAGGTTCAATCACCTTTTGAAGTAGTGCTTGCTATACTAGTAATTGTACCAGTAGCTAAAAGACAATTAACGCTTATCTTCCTGCAGGGTAGTTTCTGTGCCACGATTTTAGTATACACCACTACATCGACAGTTGCTAACATAAGAAATTTAATTTCTTTGCTTTGCTTTTGCGGAAATTAGTGCGTGCAAATGGTTTTTCTTTTTTTATGAAAACTCTTGTTAATTTGAATTTTTTCTGTCTCTCTTTCGATATTTTGAAGTCTCGTTATTATGAAAACTCGATTATTTGAACTTTTTCTCTGGTCCCTTCAGTTTCAAATTATCAAGAGTCGACTGAGCCAGATATTCACCCTGTATGTGTAAGGCGTTGGCGTTTACGCCTCAGTCGTATTTCGTAGTAGTATTTAAAACTGCGTGTATGTTTCTTTAATCTTGTACAAAAAACGCTTTTAGCGTAAACGCCAACGCCTTACACAATCAGGCCGATTATACGGTGTCTTTTATGGAGTAACACTAGGTTAAATCATATTTATTAAAACAAGGAAATATGTTTTTAATATTAATGAAACCGCCTTTATTGGAAAGAAAATTTCATGAAATTATTGTTTAAATATAATTTCTGCCATGTGGCCGCCACGGCGGGCGCGTTAAAGGTACACCCATTTTCAACAACTAAAGAAATCTTGTATAAAGTAGCAAACGACCAATTGATTGATTAGGATCTATTTCCTACAGCTTTTTTAGTGCGCACTGCCGGGCGTCCCACGGGAAGCACATTATAAGTAACAGTAAATGTGGCCCGAAAACGATCTATTGTCCTTCGAACTGGCCGCTCTAAAAGATGATTATGTGCGCCATAAAATGCAAGAAGTGCACGATGAGTTTGACGAATAGAATAATAATTTTGATTAAAAATTTCAGCAATTTGCGCGCGTTGCTCTGCTGTTGTGACACTCCAGAAAACCTCGCTTTACATCCGATATCAATCAGGCATGACTGAGTGAATATTCACTGATGATTCTACAGCTTTTCAAAGCACCAGCATTTATTTGGAGTTCAATAAAATAATTTTTCATTTTAATTTACAAATATATATATATATATATATATATATATATATATATATATATATATATATATATAATAATTTATTTTTAAAACATACACATATATAGGGTAAATAACTTTTTTTTTAAAATGCTATCAAAAAAAACTACTGAATATTTTCTCAAATTTTCTTTTTTTATTTGAAAGTATAATCCTTCCGGTTAATAATGGAAATTAACTTCATTTAAATGCCTGCATGGCCCGATAACGATCGCCATTGGCTATAGCGGCCACTTCTTGCTCATTTTCGAAGAAAAATTATGCCTCTGGACCAAAATCCGCACCAAACAGTGACTCGTTTTGGGTGCGTCGGCTTTTCAATGTATGTGTGCGGGTTTTCTGTGCCCCAAATGCGACAATTTTGCTTGTTTACATACCCGCCAAGATCAAAACGAGCTTTATCTGAAAGGATGATTTGTTTGGCAAAATCGGCATCTTCTGTAAGTCGCAGGCCCACTTAGCGAAGCAAAAACGCATATACCATATTCGTTCAGCAGAAGGATAAAACTAATTATATGTCGAATCAGATATGAGCTAAGTGTTAACATTCACGTAAAAAGCTCTATTTGAAGAAAAAAAAAACGTTAGATTGCGGACCCTTATAAACAATTCGCCGCTGATGTAATAAAAGGTAGGCAAATTTGAGGTTAGGAAGTCAAATAATGAAATGTCAAGAACTACAGACCGAGGCACATAGAATCCGTCATACGTTATGCGTTGCCTTTTTTAACTGACATGAACGTACCGACAGAGAAAGTTGGCACACTGAGTACTTTGTTGACGGATATTAAATCAGTTGTTTGTTCTCCATTTTATTTATTTAACTAAAATTTATTTATTTTATAAAATTTCGTATATATGATTTAATTTTTCCTGAACACAAAACACAATAAAATTAATCAAAATAATTTGAGAAACTTACTGATATCTGTCAAAGCATTCAATGCACGTCAAAAGTTAAAAGTTGACCATCTTTCGTACTTTGCGTTGACGCCGACGTTCTGGAGTTAACAACTCACATAAGACAGCATGTATTTCAACTCAGCTGTCAGTTCAAAAAAGGCGACGTATAACACATGACGGATTCTATGTGCCTCGGCTTTAAGCTGTCATCCTTTGCCATTATCTAGTGAACGGTTACACTCTTTAACAAAGAATTTTAATTGTGAAAATTTAACAATGGCCCCTATTATGAATGACGACATGGACGCCGTATCAAGACGACAGCAAAATATTGTCACTTGTCCACCATTTTTCGACAGCAACTGTCTACTATTGACAACTTGTAGACAAGCGACTGTTTTTTACTGTCGAGTTGATGTGACGTCGACGTCGCCATTCATAATAGGAGCGAATGGCTTAACATATGTTCATAAAACAAATCCAACGACATTAAATCGCAAGTGAAAAAAATCATCAATAAATTTAATTCAAATTTAATAATAATTGCATCCAATTTAATTTGCAATAAATGGATTTTTAAGTGCACTTATGGTCAGCTGATTAATTTTTGGAAACATTATGAGCCGTACAATCCTTTTCGCCAAATTGATAACTGTGACAAGTCGTTATTTCAGCATTCTCTTCAATAATTTGTGCTAAGTACAGGGTGTCCGCCGGGATGGTATACTACAGGGTGGCTCAGAAAGACCGAAGTAGTGTGAATTCCTTATAACTTTCTTATTATAATTCTTTTCTTCTTTTCATTTCAGTATTTTGTAAAGAAGACTTGGACAATTTATAATGGAGCAATACACAACTGAACAGCGTGCCCAAATCGTTGAAATTTACTTTTCACATCAACGGTCCATTGTGTTTCCCCGGATTTAACTGCTCCAGACTTTTTCCTTTGGGGTTATTTAAAAGGGAAAGTTTATGTTAATAAGCCTAGGACTATTGAGGAATTAAAAACCAATATTCGAGACGAAATTAACAACATAACACAGGAAGTTTTGCGAAAGGTCATGGAAAATGTGTTGGAAAGAGCACATTTGTGCGAAGCAGAAAATGGCCACCACTTGCGGGATATAATTTTTAATAACTAATCTAAACATATTCCCTATAAATTTACTGTATTTAAAAAACAAAAAATTAAAAAAATACGTCTTAAATAAAAAGTTATAAGGAATTCACACCACTTCGGTCTTTCTGAGCCACGCTGTACTTTGTTTTGGCGCCATTTTGGTAAACATTAGTCTTGAGAGTTCATATTTGGCAGTCGTGCAAAATATTCGATACCACATCGAATACAGCCAGGATTACAATGGAATTATTGCGAGACCACTTTCCACAACAAGTTATTTCAAGAACTGGTGACGTTGATTGGCCTCCACGGTCGCCTGATTTGACTGCTCCGGACTTCTTTTTGTGGGGATATGTGAAAAGCAAGGGTTTTTGCAAACAAACCAGAAACGCTTGAGGAACACAAACAAAATATTTGTGATGAAATTAATGAAATACCGCGTGAAATGTGTGAGAATGTAATGGAATATGTGCTCAAAAGGGCTCGCATTTGTATGACTAACAGAGGGGGACATTTATCTGATTTTGTATTACATTCATAATTTCCCACATTAATTAAAACATTTATTATTACAAGATCCATTCTCTTTCATTTAATCATTGGAAACAACAAAGTAGTGTGCCTTCCCGGCGAACACCCTGTAGAATCATATAAAATGTGCCCGAATCATGACTACTAAAGGAAGGACATCCTACAAAACAAGAATAAAAGTGCTAACAAAATTTCTTCATTGAAGGTTGTATTTAAGGATTTGTAAGCTTTTTTGGTTTCAAGAATATTTAAAATATTTTTAAATTACACAAATGATCATACATGCAAATACAGGGTGTTTTTTTTAAAGGTATAGAACTTCGAATTGAAATAAAACACAAGAAAATCGTTTTAATGTCCATCAATTTGGCTTTATTGGAAGGATAATTTTATGCCATTAATGTTTAAATATGATTTCGGGCATGTGGCCGCCGCGGCTGGCTCGAATAAAGCCAATTCTACAGGTCCAATTTTCAACCACTTTTTCGAGCATATGGGGCCGTATGTTGGCAATAGCGCCACGAATGTTGGCTTCCAAGTCCCCTAACGTTTCTGGTTTGTTGGCGTAGACGAGCGACTTCACATATCCCCAAAGAAAATAATCCAATGGTGTCAAATCACACGATCTTGGTGGCCAATTGACAGGTCCATTCCGCGAAATTATGCGCTCATCGAATGTTTCCTTCAATAAATCGATTGTGACGTGCGCTGTGTGGCATGTAGCGCCGTCTTGTTGGAACCACAACTCATCCACATTCATGCCATCCAATTCGGGAACAAAATAGTCGGTTATCATGGCTCTATACCGGTCTCCATTAACGGTAACTGACTCTCCAGCATTATTTCGGAAGAAGTATGGCCCAATGACTCCACCAGCCCACTGTGCACTGTTCGACGTCTCTGCGGATGCGTATTATCACATAGAGTAAACGTAGTGCGAAAACGATCCATGGTTAACCGAATTAATTGCTCTGATGGACGATTACGTCGACCATAAAATGGACGGAGCTTGCGGTAAACTTCGCGAACTGAACCATTACTTTCGAAATAAATTTGCACGATTTGCGTTGTTCTTTTGTCAACCTGTTCATGATGAAATGGCAAACCAAACTAAATATTAATCACTTGACAGCTGACAAAATGGCCGCCAGTTAAAAAAGTGATGCCAACTTAAAGTTCTATACCTCAATAAAAAACACCCAATACATGTAGAGGTTGTTTCAGTTCTGTTAGTCTGTGTTGATACGAGTCATGTTTTACTGACATGATTGCGACTTTGTAGGCGAGAGGGAAGAAGGGAAAAGTAACGAGTACGCAAGCACATGTACTGTCAGTACGTTTTGCTTTCTCAATCGTAAAGCACACAACTATATGTACATGAATACAACTATATGTACATGTCGTCAACAAGACATGAATTGTGTGAACACGAATGCAAGTCCAAAGAAGAAAAAGTAAGAATCTTGTCAATAAGACATGACTCGCATGAACACAGACTTACTCATATAATTTTACACAAAACACTTAAAAACTACTGAGAATTAAGGAGCTAGAAGTGCAGCCAAGTACCAGCAGCCTAGAAGAATGATAATAAATAAAATAGTTTAAGAAAGTGTAGGGTATCATATTATCAACCATCATGTAAATATTTTATTGTTGGTTTCAGTTCTCAGGTAGCAGAGACAGACGTGCATGTTTTTGTATATTTCTATGGTCTTCTCGTTTGTATTTGGCAGTTTTTGCCAATAATTTCCCAGGAGTCTTGGCTGTTATTGATGTTTTGTTCGGTTTAATTTTTTCCCCCTATTCTCGCACAAATACAAGCGAAGTTTTCACAAAATTTGTATTGTTTTTGTTATGGAGCTTAAACGATAAATACATAAAAATAAGAAAGCAAAAAAAAAACAGAAAATAATAATGCCATGCTTTAGAAGACACGTAGCATTTTAGCTGTAAAAACAAAGAGTAAACAGAATTGCAGAGATGTGCAACAAGAGGCACCTGGAAGTGTTTAGCAAAATCAATGGCATTCGTTTAAAATAAAGATGGCAACACTTCAGGTTTATTTTACAAAAACTTTTAAGCATAAATTTGTGTGAAACAATCTTGGCGAATTTATAGGCCACAATATAAATCTGGTATATTGATATATCGGGCAGGCATAATTTTCTTCCCTGGCAAGCCCAAAGTCAATCAAGGGATATGCGACAGCAGAGAATAAAGCCAACTTCTGGGTTGGCATTATTCAATTCAATTCAATTCAACATTGTGCAGAATGGCGCTTTCTGAATCTAGAGCAGCTGTCTTCAGATTTGATCGAACGTTCTACAATGTGTTTCCTTTTCCAACGCATGTCACTATAACATTAACCCATGAAATAGTATGGGTTTAACTATGGCCTTAAGGATGGAAAGGACGAGACAGTGTTAAGTAGACAAGTAGGGAAAAATGGGAAAAGATAACTTTTTTAGCAGCGATTTTTATGTTTCTTTTTGAAGTGAAACTTCTTTAGAATCGTTGTGATTTCAAACTTGATGAAATGAAAATATAAGTCCATAGAGCAGTGACGTCAGCGTCATACACAATTGTGGAAACAAAGCCCACATGCACGCTTACGCTCTTTTATTTTGCGAGCGTAAAATATAATTGTTTACTGAAACACACTCCCATTCAGCGGAAAATTTCGCAAGTTCTGTTTTGAGAAATGATGTATTTATGTATATAAATAAATATAAAGAGGCTGGTTAATATACACTGGAGGCACTGTATCTAGGTACATATTTTCGAAAATTTCTTAAAGTAGATTTTATGTTAATTAATAAATAGGCTTTTTGCAAAAATTTTTTCTTTTGTAAAGGGTGTTTTTTACAGAGTGATACAACGTTTGACAGTTATGGTACTGCCAATGTCACACACGGCTGCAACTTTGACCGCAAAAAATTATTAAAATTCAACTAAAAATTTAACACTTTTTTCGGTGATATTTATTTATTAAATTATAAATAATATATGAATGGAATTATTTGATGAATTATTTAGTTACTGCAACTGAAAGTTAGACTTCGTATGCAACATTGTAGATTCAAAGGACATCACTGACATTTTTGTAGCATTTTAGTACACAAATAAACATTTTTTTATAGCGTTCGTTAGAAATGTTATAAAAATGAAATCTGGGTATTTGCTTTGACTGCCGGATTTATTATTTTTCTACAATTGTTGGTCATATCAAAAGTAAAATTAGTCAAAAGTCAGTATTTCCCGATAGAGATAAATTCCAGTGGCTGCAATTTTAGTGACATTACAATTTCCGAAATCTAATTTTTTTCGTATTTCAATGTGATTAGTCAAGGTTAAAAATTTTAAGTTGTGGGCGATTGAAATCCATGCAATTTATTTAATTTAAAAATAAAAAAGTATATAAAGGGTGTTTTTTATAAAGTGACAAAATTTTGAGTTGGCATCACTGCTATATTTTACCACCCATTTAACAGCTGATAGTTGCTTTTTGTTTAGTTTGCTTTGATATTTCATTATGGATCGACTTACACCAGAGCAACGCGTGCAAATTGTTGAAATTTTTAATCAAAATAATGGTTCTGTTCGTCAAATTTATCGTGCACTTCGTCCATTTTATGGCGTACATAATCGTCCTTCAGAGCAGCTAATTCCAAGGACAATAGATCATTTTCGGACCACATTTAATGTTGCTGATACCGCGCATCCCGTGAGACGCCGAACAGTGCGCACTGAAGAAGCAGCAGCCGCTATACAGGAAAGCATTGGAGATGATCCTAATCAATCAATTCGCAGCCGTTCTCAGCAACTGGGATTGTGTCCTTCCACTTTATGGAAGATTTTACGCAAAGATCTTGGCTTAAAAGCTTTCAAGATTCAACTTGTGCAGTTATTAAAGCCAAACGACCATCGTATGCGCCACCAATTCGCCGAATGGGCTGAAGCACAAATTGATATTGATTTTGGGTTTCCATTCAAAATTTTATTTTCCGATGAAGCCCATTTTGGGTTGAATGGTTCCAACAGGACGGAGCCACATGTCACACAGCGGGCGCTACAATTGATTTACTCAAGGAAACTTTTGACAAAAAAATAATTTCACGAAATGGCCCAATTAATTGGCCCCCAAGATCGTGAGATTTAACTCCATTGGATTATTTTCTTTGGGGCCGCAGCATTTTGCGGAAAATTGGTGTTTCAGATGCGTCTTGTACACACCAGCCGTGGCGGCACCATGGCCGAAATCATATTTAAACATTAATATCATAAATTTTTCTATCCATTAAAGACCGTTTCATTGATATCAAAAATATATTGCTGTGTTTTATCATGATTTGAACTTGTATCACTCTATAAAAAACTCCCGACATTTAAACTAACCAAATGTTTCTACATGAAAAAATAAAGAAATATTTTAAAATTAAATATCTGTTTTTGGTGCATAAAATTAGCTGTGAGCTTCTGTATGTTGATTTTATTTGGCTATTCATCATTTAGACAATAACGGTTAAGTAAAATTTATTTAATAATCGTGTAGACTGCGATGTTTCTACATGAAAATGAAATGAAGAGGTCATTAGGCCTCGCAACCGTACATTTCTCCCGCTGGGAATGTTAGAGATAAGAGTAATCTCACCAACGCAATCGTAATTGACTTCACTGGCATAGAGACACTAACACATAAATGTATAGGATTCACGCGGCGAGAGAATGAGATAGAACACATTAGACGTTCTCGGTCTCCTCTTTGTGCGACTCTTCGTAGCATCCCCACTATCGTCTACTAAACATTGTCCATATGTATGCTCCTGTGTGTGGGATAGTCAGTACTTTATTTTAAATTTTGATGATGACGTACACTTTTCATAATGACTTGCACTTTTTATAATGACTTGCACTTTTTTCCTTAACAAAATAATATAAAAGGTAATTTTTTAAGAGCTATCGGAAATTTTTTTCAAAAAAAAAAACAAATAAAATTTAAAAAAATGCATGAAATATTTATTTGGATCGATAGTAGGGTCGATATAATTTAATGTTTGAAGATTATTATATGCAAATGTTGGCCGCGGCTGCGCTTCAAATGGTCCATCCGCTTAGTCCAATTTTGGCATACTCTTTCCAACATTTCGGCCGGTATCTCACGAATAAATGCTTCATTGTTGGCTTCCAGTGCGTCAATCGAAGCGGGCTTGTCGCTATAGACATTAGCCTGAACATAGCCCCACAAAAAATAGTCTAGAGGCGTTAAATCGCACGATCTGGGCGGCCAATTGACCGGTCCCAAACGTGAAATAAACTGTTCACCGAACTCGCCTCTCAATTGGTCCATTGTTTCGCATGCTGTGTGGCATGTGACACCGTCTTGTTGAAACCACATGTCATGCAAGTCAAGCTCTTCCATTTTAGGCAAAAAAAAGTTTGTTATCATCGCACGGTAGCGCTCACCATTCACTGTAACGTTGTGATTCGCATCATCTTTGAAGAAATACGGCCCAATGATGCCGCTAGCCCATAATCCGCACCAAACGGTTGTTTTTTGTGGATGCATTGGTAGCTCTTGCAATGCTTCTGGCTGCTCTTCACTCCAAATACGGCAGTTTTGCTTGTTCACGTATCCATTCAACCAGAAATGAGCCTCGTCGCTGAACACAATTCTTCGATAAAAGAGTGGATCTTCATCCAACTTTTCAAGAGCCCATTCACCAAAAATTCGGCGTTGTGGTAGGTCGTTTGGCTTCAATTCTTGCACCAGCTGTATTTTATAAGGCTTCACACCCAAATCCTTCCGTAAAATTTTCCACGTAGTGGAGTAACAGAGGCCCAATTGCTGCGAACGGCGCCGAATCGATAATTCACGGTCATCACCAACACTGGCCGATACGGCTGCGATATTTTCTTCAGTTCGCACTCTACGTAAACGTGTTGGTGGTTTAATGTCCAACAATGTAAATTTGGTACGAAATTTTGTCACAATAGCCCGAATAGAAGCCTCAGTAGGTCGATTAAACTGACCATAAAATGGAAGAAGGGCGCGATGAACTTTCTTAACAGAGCACGCATTTTGGTAATAAAATTCAATAATTTGCAAGCGTTGTTCGTTTGTAAGACGATTCATGATTAAATTATAGACCAAACTGAAGATGTTTGACAGTGACACAAGATACGAAACGTGCGTGAGCTGTCAAAACCAGTGTTGCCAAAAAGATAATAGCAAAAAAATCACTCGTTATATGAAAGTAATTCCGTCTCTCTGTTACCTCTTCGTGCTTAAACCGCTAAACCGATTTAGATGAAATTTGGCATAGAGATATTTTAAGATCCAAGGAATAACATATGTATTGTTGTTTTGGAAATGATCCTATTGAGTGGTCAAGGGTGATCGAAAATTGTTATAGACGTATGATATTATTAAACTGATAACTAAAAACGTTTTAAACTTTGACACAGTAAAAACACAACTTATGATTGACACATTAGATGCAGTTTCACATATTCTTCGCGGACAAAGTGGCGAGTAGAAGCTGGTCAAAAATAAATGACATAAACTTTACAAAAAGTTTTTTTTTATATTTTAATGTTATGAGCTAGTGAGGCTACGTTTTTATATAAATAAAACAATTCATTTTATTTCATTTTCCCGACGTTTCGTCAATTATTTGTTGAGTTTATCTAGGGTTTTTGGGAAATCTATTTAATTATTAAAAACATAAGATTATTATATTTTACACTTTCGCTTATTATAATGGGAACTTACAATAATTTGTTTATTATAATTTACATATTAATTTTTTAAATAAGTTTTTATTAACAATGCTATGGTTTTCCATTTCATATAAACACAAATTACAGCTTAAAGCTTTTTCACAGCTTTACTCAATAGCTAACTTATAATTAGTGCTTATGTTGTCCGTATCTTCTTTTAAATTCATCGTCCTTTTCCTTTTTTGTTGAATTCTTAAACTTTCTATAGTTTATCTTTTCTTTTCAATGTTTTCCTTGTCTAGTATCTTTACATTTTTAAAATCAGCAGTGTGATTGTTGTCCAGTATGTGTTGTGATAATGCTGTTGAGTGTTTCTTCTTTTCTATGTTTGTCCTATGCTCTCTTAGTCTCATTTCTAAGTTTCGTTTCGTCGTACCTATGTATAACATACAGAGCTCCGAAATCTTCGCTCGAATTCGAGTAGAGAGTGAAACTCGCTCGAATTCGAGCGCGAGTACTCCTGCGAGTGAAAAAAAAATATCGAGGGTACTCTATTTTTCTATGCCACTCGAATAAAAGCGCATATGCTTTGCTCGATTTCGAGTGCGAGTAAAATACGCTCGAAATCGAGCAGATTATACTCTTGTTGAGTACTCTTTCAGTCTTTCTCATACAGTGGAAGAATAGAAACTGTTTGTTTTTGCCGATTTGTGTGTGTGCGTGTGTGTGTGTGTGTGTAGTAGCAAGTATAGTATTATTTATGTCTTTATTGTTCATTATAATATTGAAAATATAAGTAAACTTTTAAAAATATAATAAAACTTTTTTTATAAAACCAACTAATTGCTCCACACACGCGCACTGTATGAAAAGACTGAAAGAGTACACAAAAACCACACGCACACACAAGTCAGCAAAGACAAACAGTTTCTATTTTTCCACTCGATTTTACTCTTAAGAGTAAACTCTCACTCTATTTCGAAGATTTTTACTCCCACTCTTACTTTTTAAAAAGGAGTACTCGTGAGTACTCCCACCTAAAACAAACGAGTGGAGAGTAAACTTTTTGTAACACTCGTAATCTTCGAGTACTCTTCTTCGCGAGTATTTTTCACTCGCGAGTAAAATCGAGTAAATCTGAGCTCTGATAACATAACACAGCTGTTATTGTTATTGCCATTGCATTTTATTTCGTAGACTACATTATTTTGTTGTTCCTTATTTATTGGCGCTTTAATTTTTGAAAACATTGTGTTTATTGTTTTGTTTGGTTTATATGCGAACTTCATGTTTATTTGCCTTATTGTGTTTCTGATGTTTGTGTTATCAGTTAGGCCAGGTATTTATCAAAAAGTTATTTTAGTTTCTTAATTTTAGTTTCATAGATTCAAAAAGTATCGCCTATTTAACCAACGATCGCGGGCCTTATCTCAAGTAATGAAAGTAAGCATAAAAGCAATACCTTTAGATAAACTTCCAAAATATACAGAGAAAAAGATCTAAGTTCTTGTCGAAGCAGAGGTTGCTCTGCTCTGGCGTTAAATTTTTTATTGGCTACGGGTTGTGTTCGTGTGTTGTTTTAACATATTTCTGATGACATGCTGCAAATTAACAATAACACACTAGTGTGTGCATGGATGTGTGTGTGTGTGTGTGCGCGCCGCTTAACAAAAACATATTTATGTATTGTAAATATACATATTTATATGCTACGTGCACTTAAAGTTTTCTCTTTTTCAGACATTGTAACTATTAGAGATTAAAGTACAATGTACCAAATACATTATACGGCTGTTAAATGCAATCTACCGAGCGACATGAGAAAATGTCAGAAACAAAGCTGTCAACACATTGACATCGACATGGGAGCTGAACCTTCTTACAATTGCTGTTTCTGTGAAGAAGAAAAGCAATGAAGGTACTTTTTTATTCCTTTTAGTCCTTAGCAAATGGCCGGTGAAATGTATACTAACTAGGTTGTTATTTATATTGTTAAATAAACTTCATCGATATTTTGTAGTTGTATTATATTCTTAATGTCGTTTAGTTTAGTGTAGTTGTTGTTGTTGCTGTTGGATGTGGCTTGTTTTCGACGCCTACTTCATTTATCAAAATTTATGTTCTCCACAAAGTTGCTGTACACTTAATTTTTATTTTGATTTTATTTGCAGACATGCATGCAATTTGTTGAAAAGAGCACGTATTGTGGTTTTCCACTAATAAAACGTACAGAGTTTTTGGTTTACAAAGATGCAGGTAATATGTTTAGGTATTTGTTTCGGCAGTTGTTTGTTTTTTTCCGGAATACTTTTTTCCAGTTTTATGCCATAGCATGTAAGAAACTTTAGCATATAAATCAAATAAAGGAAATTAAGTTAATAGAATGAATTAAATTCTAAGGGATATCACTGGTTGGCAGCGTGTAAGTAACTTTAGCCCATTAAATCGTCAATTCGTACTACAATTAATTTATGAGACACTAAAAATTACTTTATTCGAAGTTTATATGCCAGCGAGGATGAATACATACGTAAAGTTTTTCAACTAGAACTTTGTTTTGCAATTGTGGCAACACCAACAACATGACTGCCTTGACAGTTAGTTTTTTGACGTGTTCGTAGTAGATGCCTTGGCCATGGAAACCGAATGTGCTACATAGGGTTAAGAAGGCAACAGTTGCCTATTACTCCTGCAGGAGGATGTTTGGTTCCAGATGGGCTTTAACACCCACCATGCTTGAATGGATGTACACAGCGATTGTACGCCCTATATTGACTTAGGGATCTTTGGTATGGTGGCCCGCGACTACCAAGAAATATGTGGTAGCTCAACTATACAGGATACAAAAATCTGCCTGCATCGGGATTACTGGTTGTATACGTACCAGCCCTTCAGAGCCTCTGAATGCTATACTGAACCTAATTCCGATTGACCTTTATGTACTGGGTGCATCCTCGAGAAGTGCGGTGAGACTGGCGGCATCTGGGAAGTGGAGGTCAAGGGACTATGACCACGCAAGGATCCTAGGTCAGTTACCACCGACACTGAGGAAGCCCACTGACTATTTGGTACCCCACTTGGACTTCAATATTACTTACAAGGTCCTCATTCCATCCAGGCGGGAGTGGAGAGGGGGAAACATAGAGAAGGACTTCGACTGCAGGATGTATACTGATGGATCAAGAATGATTTGTGGTGTAGGTACAGGAGTCTTCTCAAGGGACCTTGAAACGGGACTTTCGCTCCGACTCCCTGATGAAGCTAGTGTATTTCAGGCGGAAATATTGGCTATAAGGGAGGCGGCTAGGTTAGTAATTGACAGCGGTGTTCAGGGTAGGGTCGGTATCTTCGTCGACAGCCAGGCAGCACTCCTGTCTCTGAGGTCGTTCACTACTTGTTCTACCTTGGTAACTCAATGCAGGGAGCTTCTATCCAGATTTGGGATATCAGACTGACACAACCCTCATCTGGGTTCCCGCACATTGTAACTTCGCTGGAAACGAACGGGCGGACGAGCTAGTTAGGGCTGTATCGGTAGCCATGCCGTATGGCGCTATAAGATGCGGCATTCAGAGCCATTATCGGCAGAAGGCTGCAGACAGATGGCGCAAGCTGGACACGTGTAGGTTGGCCAGAAGTATGTGGCCCTGCTACAACGACAGGAACAGTAGGGACATCTCAAGACTCGTCGCAGTAGTGATGGAGCACGGGGCAATAGGCAGACATGCTGGTAGGATAGGTCTCTCCTGTAATGCATTCTGTCGCAGCTGCCGGTATCAGGGCAACGAAGAGACAGTTTATCACTTCTTTTGTGAATGCCCGGCATTGCACCATACGAGACACAGAATCTTGGGCAACAGTGTAATATCCGACCTTTCAAAGCTATCAGGTATAGGTCTAGGTGACATTATTAGATTCCTCGATGCGGCAGGTTGGACCTAGCATCCATCACCGTATGCGAGATCTGGATTCGGTTCTTCATAGGTTGACACTGACGAGTGGAGTGGTCTTTCAAAACGGGATCTCAAAGATCCTACTTGAATGCTTGTGGGTTACAGGTAGCCACGTATACCAACCAACCAACCAGATGTCCTGGCATTTGTTACAATGAATTCAATTTCGCTCGAAAATCGCATTAAAATAATTGAAATCCACTATGAAAATGGTGTTTCCTTCGGAGATTTTTTGTTAAAAAAAGCAGTGTGAGTCCGATCACAGCGGAATGTGTAAACATCTGGTAATGAAAAAGCGATTAATCAGCTATTTGCTGATATGCAATGCAAGTAGTTATTTTACAGCAATGGCTTTCGAAATGTACAGTGCTAGCACAATTATATGTTAATGAAAATTAGTTGCTACTACTGCACACTAGATGGTGTTTATATGCAGCTGTTAAGTTTCTCTGTATTTCTTGTTGTCCGTATGAATGACAATCTCAAAGACGAAGAAGACTTCTAGTTTGGCAAGTTTAGTTCTTTTCTTTCCCTTATTTGGCTTTGTTTTTGGAAATTTCTTAATAAAAGTGCAAAAAATCTTTTTAAAAGTTGTTAAAATTAAATGTTTTTGTACACATTTTATTTATTTGTTTTTATTTGCCTACAATAACATAATGTACGACTACTACTATTGCACACCAGACTTGTGTCCAACTAGCTCATTCGCTTAGTTTTGACAAGAACCTTTAATCAAACCTATGTTATAAATGGGGTTGATCAGAGGTTCTTGTCAAAATTGAGCGAATGAGCTAGTTGGAAACACGTCTATTGCACACTAGAAGGTGTTGAGAGTATTTCTATGCAGCCGTTAAGTTTCTCTGTACTTCTTGTTGTCCGTACCCTGCAGGAAATCGAACTAGTATCAAACTAGTATTGTACTAGTACAAAACTCACCAGTACTAGTTCCCAACTGTGAACTTTCCTATAACATGTTAATGCTCAAATTAACATTGAGTGTGTTTGGGAAATTACTAGTACCATTGGTACTAGGTGGAAACTAGCCGGATACTAGTACTATTAGTACTAGATGAATACTATTATAATTTCTTCTAGTCGGATACTAGTACAATAACTTCTGCATTAAGAACTATTTATATATAAAAAAATCCCTAAAAACAATGAAATTTGTTAAGTCTTTGTCTTCACAAGCAATTTTTGGTTCATCAATTTTTATCTTATAAGAGGGAATGGAAAGTTCATTCAGGGCATACTCAATCCACTATCACCTTTGTACAACTTAAGTTAAGTTTGGTAATCCACCATATACCAAACACTAATCAACATACATTACATATGTATATCAGTTTTTATTATTTTAGGAAAGATCGCTGATTTTACATATTTACAAAAAAAACGTTGGGTAAAAAATGTAATAAATTGGTTTTAGTAACATTGAATACGTTAGGCCTGATTAGCTCAAGATAAATACATACCTACATGGAAAGGGAAAAAAGAAAAAATTTATTTACCTGGCCAAAAAAATTAAAAACAGAAAACAACACGTTTAAAAAAATTTAAAATTACCTTTTAATTTTATTTATTTTTTAAATGTCACTTTTTTAACACACAACGCGGTTTTCGGATATGCAAGTGGCAAAGTCTTCTAATAATTTTCAGCGGCGGTGCAGCGAAAAAGTACACAGCATACAGTTCTTTGTTTCAAATTTGAATTTGTTTAAAAATTTTAACAATTAAAAATAAAATAAACCAAAATACGAATAAGCAAGTTGCGTAAAAACATTATCAAAAAGTAATATGAAATTCTAAAAGCCAAATCAATCTACAAATGAACTACTTGAAGTACTAGTACTTTTCTGCATATGTTCAATCACGTTTTAAAATAGTGCTTTCTACACTACTAATCGCACCAGTATCTTAAAAACAATTCACGCTTATCCTCCTGCAGGGTATGATTACACTAATAAAAAATATTTTTACCCCCCAGCGTAGAAGACATTAATCAAACCTATGTAATAAAACATCTTTTAAAAATAAAGGTAACTTATCTAGACATGAAATATTATGAGTTTCTTTAGTTTGTATTTTACATAATTTTTTAATAGTTGCTGTAAATTTTGTTAATATTTTTAAATTTTGCTTAATTTTTTAATGTCATACAGGAAAATAAAATATTTCATTATGATAGAAGGTGCGTTCTTAATTTACAAGCCTTAGCATACTCAGCTTGCCACTGTATGATGCGCTATGTGCTGTGGAGGCGTGGTTGGGCCATTTTTTTTTAGAAGAGGCAGGAAAAGCGGTAACTATCGCGAGATGTTAACAGCACATTTTTGGTCTATTGTTAATGACGTGGATATCGCTGACCTGGTGGACATTTGCCAGCCAACATTTTTCATTCATAATTGCCGAACTTTTCTCTTCGTAATACAATAAAAATTTGAATCATCTTCATCTAATTTTTGATGTGTTAACATCTATACGCGCGCCTCTAGGGCAGTAAACTATCAGTTTCAATACATACGCAAGTGTAAGTGTAAGAGTTTGTTTGTTTGTTGTTGTTGCTTGGCAGTCGGTATTGAAAGTGATTATTGGGCGATTTTCATATAATTTTCCCACGCGATTTTCTCCGGAAATTCATAGCCGATTTTAAATAACTTTTGGATTTAAACGCTAGTGCGGGTTTCGACGAAGAGTTTAGGCCAAAAATTAAGGCGATCTGATATCGGCGAGCGGAGATTTAAGTGTTTTAACTCGGAGTATTAATTTGGAGTAATATTAAAAAAGTGTTTTATGTTGATCTTCGGTTTTGTCTTATGCATAGCAAGGAGAATAGTGACATGGTTATACGTACATATATAAGAATGAGATAGCAAGACAGCAACGTATGTAGCTTATGTACAAACATAACAATGTATGTATGTACATTTGTCTGTTGCTTTGCATTCTCTTTGTTGTTTGTGGGTTTAATATAAAATAAATAAACAAAAAGGTGTTAACACATCGCCCGTGAGTTCGAACACTCATTGATTTTTTTTATTTTATTTTGTTTTAGGAAACAAAGTTCTTGTTGAAAAAACCTCATACGCGTTATCACACTCGATACATACGAGCCATTTCTACTTCTAAACCTTTAATTTGCTAGGAACGAAATCTAGTAGAAAGTGAACAAAATGGATGGCGACAGCAATCCGCAGTTACAACTGATATATCAGAAATTTGCATAAACCGCAGAATATAAGATCTGGATACCATTTCTGACAAATGAGGTCTCTGCAGGATAGGCCACTATGTTTATTAGCCTCATATCTATTACCTCCATTTCGTAGCAGTTTCCTTTCCTCGAAAAAGAAGCGCTTGGACTCTTAGACAGTATTTAGGAAGTAGGTCAGAATATTACTATGCAATTCTTGCAATAGTCATGGAAAAAATAGGTCGTCAAGTTTTTTTCTGCATTTCATTTGAAATTTCTCAATTTCAGACTAACTCAATTTTAACCATGGAAAGATTCAAAATCGAGTAACTCGTTAAAGTTATTCAGGCTTACTATGAAAATGGGCGTTCAAATCAAACTGCATATCGTGCTCTTCTTGCTTTTTTCCGTCAATTTAATCGTCCAAATGCGCGTACAATCGAAAAAATTTTGCGCGACCGGGTCTGCAGGAGATGTGAAAACACCAGTGCATGTTCGAACAGTTTGTACTGCAGAAAATATTGCTGCTCTTTGCGATAGTGTGGCTGAAGAGTCGTCCACCTCCACTCGTCGTAGTGCCCAAAAATTACAGCTCTCACGCTCGTCGTTGATGAAGATTATTCAAGGTGCAATTGACTCAAGAACTAAAGCCCCTTGACCATTCCAAGCGTCGTCAGTGGCCAGAATGGTGGCAAGAAATGGCAACAGTGGAAGATCAATTTTCGAGGAAAATCATCTTCAGTGATTTTCACCTCAGTGGATTCGTCAATAAGTAGAATTGCGGCATTTGGCAAATGAGTGATTGTCGAAAAGCTAATGCACCCACAAAGAGTGACTGTTTGGTGCGGTTTATGGGATGGCGGCACCAACGGGACGTATTTTTTCCACAATGAGGCCGGTCAGACAGTTACTGTGAATGGTGTTCGCTATCGTGAGATGATAACGAACTTTTTATGGCCTGAATTGGAAGATATGGATGTGGACGATATGTGGTTTCAACAGGACGGTGCCACTTGCCACACAGCTAACGAAACAATGGCTATTTTGCGCGACAAATTCAATGGCGGTGTTATCTCTCGTGGTGGCGATGTCAATTGGCCGCCAAGATCATGTGATTTGACACCGTTGGACTTCTTTCTTTGGGGTCATTTGAAAGAAAAGTTCGATAAGCCAGCAACAATTCAAGAGCTAAAGGATGAGATAATTCGGCACATTAACGGCATAGAACGTCAATTATGCCTCAGCATCATCGAAAATTTGGGGCATCGGATGGAGGTGTGCCGCCGAGGTCGACATACATAATTGAACCATACCAATATTATCTAATAATAACAAGTAAAAGCGTATTATTCGACCGGGTCGAATCTTAAATACCCTCCAAATATTTAGTAAGTGAATTTAAAATATTTAACTTGGTGGCACAAAGTTCCTTTATATAATATCGTACCTCGACGCCCACTAAAGGGGGTGGGGTTCAAAAACAGACAATATCATGTTTTCCACAGACGAACATATGGGCATTGCTAGACCGTCTTAGACTTCATCACTGATCAGGAATATACATATTTACTTATAAAAACTGTATTTTGGCGGGGTCGCTCCGGCGAGGGCTGTGGATGAAACATTTTACCTTTGTCATAAAACTCTAAAAAAAATGCTTGGGATAATTATATAAAAAATAAAATTTTATATATTTTTTGATAGGGTCATTTAGGGTGCAAAATGGGAGGAGGGGGTAGGGCAGAAATTGGTAGTCATAAATCTGTAAATATAAATGCTTGGGATAATTGTATACAAAATTAATTTTTTTTTTGTAGGGTCATTTAGGGGGTGAAGGGGGAGGAGGGGGTAGGGCAGAGTAGTACCAGGTTACGTCTCAGCTTCGTCATTAAGGCTTAAAAATTTTATTTTTAAAGAATGTAGGCTTAAGTAAAACAATTTGTTAAATTTTTATGCTATTTTTGCCTATAATAACGCCCACTGAAGTGGGCGGGGTCAAAAAATAATTTTATTTTATTTAATGGCTCCAAGTTTAAGGCGTTGGACCGTATTTGACATAAAAATATATCCTAATAAGTGGTGACAAACACAATACACATGAGCACTGATGATGAAAGGGTTGCGTCTTTCGAAAACAGCTGTTCTGCTCTGCTGTGTAAGTTGAATAACAAAAACTGATGTTGACTTGCCTTTGTGCCTTGGAATATTTATCATGTCTTTCTGAGATTTAAATTAAAAATTTCGAACAATTAGCCTATAGAATCTTAATTCAATAAAAATATATCATTTGCTTAACAAAATAACCAAAAAACTTTAAAAATTATGTTGTTTTTTCTGGGTTGGTTTAGTTCTTCTTAGGGGAACTTATTTCCCTCTTGCCCGATTTAGCCCATCTTCGAACTTAACTTGCTCTGAGATTCATGATATATTTACACCAAATTTTGAGGATCTAGCTCTTTTCGTTTGGACTGAATCGTGATTTCCACAGCCGTACGGACGGACGGACATGCTCAGATCGTCTTAGATTTCATCACTGATCAAGAATATATATACTTTATGGGGTCTGAGATGGATATTTCGATGCGTTACAAACGGAATGACTAAATGAGTATACCCTCCATATTCATTTTTGGAGGGTATAAAAAAATTAAAAATAAATTTCCTTGCTTTATTATGACTTAAGCCTGTGTCACTCTACAAAAAACACCCTTTAGATTAGTTTAACTCACAACAGCTAAATATTTCATAGGTTAGGTTAGGTTAGGTTAAGAGGGCCGCCCGCAGTAAGCGAGAAAAACACTCGGGGGCCATAAAAATGCCCATCACAATGGGCCCAGAGGACTATACCCTACACACTCCTTTCAAGACGAAGTGGTGGTTCCTGAGAACCATCCAGAACTTCTCACAAAGCCCGCCAGGGCAGCCAGCGGTGCATCCCTGAAGCAGTCCAGATCTCGCAGGAAACGAAAGCCTAGTTGTCTAAGCCTACGCTCCTGCAGGGCCGGACAGTCACAAAGGCAACGTCAACCCCAGGAGTGCCAACGGCTTTTTTTAATTTTTTATTTCATAAATAAAATTAAAACGTCGTTGGCTGCATGCTTTACCTTTTGCTTAATGTTTTACTATGCAATAATTTTCTATTGCCTACAATAATTGTTCCCAAGTGCGTTTCAAACGCAACAATTGAAATACAAAGCGGCAATAATTTATTTGCGTATCTGATTGTTAAAAATTGAATTAAAACGCCTTTGAATTATGTTTTTCGAAAGCAACAGGCGAAAAATGTTAATAGATTCAAAGTGGAATTTTTCATTTTAGCATGTAAATTTGCATAAAAAGCATTTAAATATTTTCTTAAAGCTTAAAGGTCTGTGTATGCTTTTCCACTAGCGTTTATGTCCCGGTAATATTCCATAATTTAAAGAACTATCAAACAGCCATTTAAGCATATAAAAACAATTTACCTTTCTTGAAAATGCTAAAAGTCGTGCAGTGCAAAAATCCCTAAAGATCTATTAAAAGTAAAAAAAAAAAAGAGAAGCATGTATCTTTAATAAAAAGCTCTTTGGAAATAAAATAGCAAAAATGTTTACGTTTTATTAACGTTGTTGTTTTTGCTCTACTACTTAAGTTATTAGCACATTAACATATTTGTTATTGACTTGGTTATTTCTCTCTATTTCAAGTTTATTTTCATATTCAAAATTTTTCATATTTTTACATACTAAAGCCCTTTGTGGCGTGTAAAGGCAAAAACAGCTTAAATGGAAAAACACAGTTTTACACAATTCCGCTTGCGACCCCCAACGTGTTTTGAAGGTACTTCAAGTTGTTTTTCTTTTCACTTTTTCAAAAGCACTTTTTTCTTTTGCGTGTGCACACCATGAAGAAACACAAATAAAATACTCTTTCTAATAGATGGAACAAACTTTATTGCATTTTACAGAGTTTTGTGCTTCAACAGCTTTTAAGTTTAAAACAGATGAGGGCGAATATATAGCACACAAATGTGATTAAATGCTTTCAGTAAAGGAATAGAAATACAATACAAAATTTATGGTTTGAAGCGCATTCTGTCACAGAGTTCAATTCCGTTCGCAAACGCGACTGTTTTCATATTGTGCTTCCTTAGAAAACGGCGAACGAAAAAATTTTTTTCGGCCTGAAGTCATTTTTAATATCATAAATGGAATCAGAAATTGAAATTAAAAAAAAATAATGGAATTGCTGATTGCAAAAAGGGCGTAACCCACACGGAAGCAGAAATTGAGTTTTTGGGTGATTATTGTTCTATGAAGGTAAATGCATCATTTATTAA
Organism: Linnaemya tessellans; assembly: GCA_951800035.1. Classification (NCBI taxonomy): domain Eukaryota; kingdom Metazoa; phylum Arthropoda; class Insecta; order Diptera; family Tachinidae; genus Linnaemya; species Linnaemya tessellans. Next base: position 96,471,590 of record OX637533.1, read on the forward strand.
AAAAAATAAATGTCCCCCAGGAGATGGATGGTGAACCAAAGCCGACAGTTTCTTGCTTAGTGTAAAGCGCAAGCAACAAATAAAATTGAGTTTTCGCGCTGTGTTTTGAGTTAGTGACTGTGTTTGACTTTTATTTGCTTAAAACTCAAACGGCAATAATTGAGAAAGAATATAAGAATTTTAAAAATTTTTATAAAATTTTGAAAACAGAATTAAATTATCCTTAATTTGATATATATATATATATATATATATATATATATATATATATATATATATATATATATATATATATTGGGTGTTTTTTATTGAGGTATAGAACTTTAAGTTGGCATCACTTTTTTAACTGGCGGCCATTTTGTCAGCTGTCAAGTGATTAATATTTAGTTTGGTTTGCCATTTCATCATGACCAGGCTGACAAAAGAACAACGCTTGCAAATCGTGCAAATTTATTTCGAAAGTAATGGTTCAGTTCGCGAAGTTTACCGCAAGCTCCGTCCATTTTATGGTCGACATAATCGTCCATCAGAGCAATTAATTCGGTTAACCATGGATCGTTTTCGCACTACGTTTACTCTATGTGATAATACGCATCCGCAGAGACGTCGAACAGTGCGCACCGAAGAAACAATTGCCGCTGTAGAGCAAAGTGTTGAAGAGGACCCGAATGAATCGATTCGCCACCGTGCACAGCAATTGGAGCTTTGTCCATCAACTTTATGGAAGATTTTGCGCAAATGAATGTGGATGAGTTGTGGTTCCAACAAGACGGCGCTACATGCCACACAGCGCACGTCACAATCGATTTATTGAAGGAAACATTCGATGAGCGCATAATTTCGCGGAATGGACCTGTCAATTGGCCACCAAGATCGTGTGATTTGACACCATTGGATTATTTTCTTTGGGGATATGTGAAGTCGCTCGTCTACGCCAACAAACCAGAAACGTTAGGGGACTTGGAAGTCAACATTCGTGGCGCTATTGCCAACATACGGCCCCATATGCTCGAAAAAGTGGTTGAAAATTGGACCTGTAGAATTGGCTTTATTCGAGCCAGCCGCGGCGGCCACATGCCCGAAATCATATTTAAACATTAATGGCATAAAATTATCCTTTCAATAAAGCCAAATTGATGGACATTAAAACGATTTTCTTGTGTTGTATTTCAATTCGAAGTTCTATACCTTTAAAAAAAAACACCCTGTATAATTAGTTCGATATCTGAGTAAAATTATATTTTTACGATGTTCAGTGTAAAAAGGGCGTATCTGCAAACTCAATATTGTTACTTAAATATATGTTAGCATAGATAAAAAAATATTTTATGTTTATCAAAAAATTGCAAATAGTGATAACTTTTACAGGAAAAAATATGAGATTTTTAAAAATAATTTTGGGGTCGCTAGGAAGTTTTCTTTGAATTACTCAAAACCATAAGATTGTTGGTTGCGCCCTTTTATTTATTTATTTTAGAGCCTATGAATTTAAAATTCTTACAGACTATTACAATAAACAATTCAATTATTGCAGTAAAATGGATTCAGCAAGCGCTAAACACTCGAAATTACCGATTAGTAACTCTGAATCGGTTTTGATTTTATGTTGAGCCAGTAAGAACATTATATTCTACCGTGTCGAATCTTAAATACCCTCCAAATATTTAGTAATCAAAAACTCTGTTTTAACTCCTATTAAGTAAAATTTAAATTTTGATGGCTTAAGTAAGCAAAGCAGACAACTTTCCATCAGCATAAAAGCAATTAATTTTTGCAGTTAATATTTGATATCAACGCGCAAAAAAAAAGGAACGGAGGTGAATTAAAATTGTTTAACCTGCTCGGTTAGACCCCTTTCACACACATCAGGTTTGACTCGTCAAGTCTTGATCTTTTAGGAGAGAGCGGTGAAGAGCGTGAAAAGGGGTACAGACTTGACGGTACTAGTCAGTTTTTATATTTTCTTTTGTTTTATCATCCGTAATATATTAAATGAATGTTCAGCAATGAAGAAAAACTGGCCATGATGTTTCGTGTGTGAACGTAAATGCAAGTTCGAAAGAAAATTGAAGAAAAACTGATCAAGTATACCTGATGTGTGTGAAAGAGGACTTAGAGTTCCTTCTGTGACTAATTTAAAAAAAAACTATTTTGACAGGGTCACTCCGGGAATGGCCGTGGGGGAAACATCTCACCCTTGTCGTAAAAACTTAAAAAGTGCATTTTCGGGGTATTTTTAATAAGGTCATTTAGGGCGCAGAGGTGGGCGGAGGAGCAGGAGGAGGAGTAAGAACAGAGAACTTCTCTGCTGCATCATACAAATTTAAAAATTAAATTTTTAAGGAATATAGTCTTAAGAAATATAACTTACACTATTTGTCCATGTAATATGTTATTTAAACGACCACTAAAGTAGGCGGGATCCAAAAAAATTCTGATTTTCTGGCTCCACATACAACCTTCTTTGATGTAAAAATATATAATTTGCTTAACCAAATTACAAAAAAACCTTAAAAATGATGTTGTTTTTTGGAGGTTGGTTTAGTTCTTCTTAGGGGAACTTTTTTCCCTCTTGCCCGATTTAGCCCATTTCCAAATTTAACTTGTGCTTTCCTTCAAGAGTATATTCATAAAAGATTTCAAGAGTCTGTCTCTTTTCGTTTGAACTGACTCGTGATTTCCACAGACGGACGGACAGACAGACATGCTCAGATCATCTTAGATTTCATCACTGATCAAGAATATATACACTTTATGGGGTCTCAGATGGATATTTCGCTGCGTTACAAACGCAGGACAAATATACCCTCCATATTATTTTTTGGAGGGTATAAAGCCAGAAAAAGAAACATCAAAAGAACTGTTTAAACTTAGTAACCCCGAACTAGGAACTTGGCACTTGAATTCGGGAGAACAATTGCACCGGATTGAGGCGATGGACGACAATGAATAAAGGGCATGCAGAGAAGAGACAAACATAGTTTTTTAGTTTTTTGTGGATGACATTCTACCAGACATTACCTGGTTTAGAGATGCTGACTGAAGGAAACTGACGAGCATTCTATAAGTTAGGGCTTTGCCTTTTAATTCATTGTGGCCTCATAATTCCTTATATCATATCAATGTCCTTGATTAACATCAATGCCGCATTATAAATGTTCTATGCAATTCAATTGAAAACTAAAAGATAAGGATACAAAGTATCTGCAATTACGATGTCATATATTGTATTCTATTATGAATATGCTGACTCTGAAGCAATGGTTAATATACAGGGTGTCCGACGGGAATGTATACTCTTAGTTGCTTATAATGATTAAATAAAATGAAAAAGAATGGATCTAATATTGATAAATATTTTATTTAATATCGGCAATTATGTATGGAATACAATATCAGATAAATGTCCGCCTCACAAATGCGAGCCCTATTGAGCACATTTTTCATTACATTCTCACACATTTCACGCGGTATTTCATTAATTTCATCACGAATATTTTGTTTGTGTTCCTCAAGCGTTTCTGGTTTGTTTGCAAAAACCCTTGCTTTCCAGATACCCGCACAAAAAGAAGTCCGGAGCAGTCAAATCAGGCGACCGTGGAGGCCAATCAACATCACCAGTTCTTGAAATAACTTCTTGTGGAAAGTGGTCTCGCAATAATTCCATTGTAATCCGATTGAAACACGTTGGTTTAGCGAATATTTGTCCATACTTCACGACTGCCAAATATGAACTGTCAAGACTAATGTTTATCAAAATGGCGGCAAAACAAAGTAGTATACCTTCCCGGCGGACAACCTGTATTTTTCATTAGTCCATGTTCCAGACAATTGGCACATGTCTCGTCGCCACTCTGAAGTGTGAGTGTGATGTTGGCTATAGTAGTGAATTGGTAGACGACTATAAAGTATTTTGAAAGGACAATTGACTTTGCGTTATTATACCCACCAAAAAGAATTGGAATTTGTCACTCCGTTTGTAACGCAGCGAAATATCCATCTCAGACCCCATAAAGTATATATATTATTGATCAGTGATGAAGTCTGAGACGATCTAGCAATGCCCATACGTTCATCGGTGGAAAACATGATATGGTCTATTTTTGTACGCCGCCCCATTTAGTGGGCGTTGACGTACGATATGTGCAAAAATAGTGTAAATATTGAACAATTTGTATTCCTTAACCCTATAAGAAGCTGAGATGCTCTCTGATCTTGCAAAGGTGAAACGTCTCTCCCACGGCCCTTCCCGGAATTACTCTCCCAAAATAGATATTTAAAATTGGGTACAGAGATGTCTTAAAGGAACTCTGTCACACCAAGTTAAACATTTTAAATTTCCTTACTAAATATTTGGAAGGTATTAAAGATTCGACCCGGTCGAATATAACTTTTTTATTTGTTTTATATTAATTTTAACAATTAGTTAATACAATCCACTCGAGGACAATTTTTTTAACATCTCATTAATATGGACATCAAGTTAGACTTTCAATTTAAACAGGAAATGTTTAAGTAATGGCGAAACATGTTTGCGACTTTTATCAGAAATTTGCCACGCCTACGCTATTTTGACACTGCGAGAGAGAGAGAGAGAGACTTTAGTGCCTGTAGCTAGAATATTTAAAAAAAACTCTGTCTAAAGCAATTCAAATATTCACTCTTTCGCAGATGATACTCGTATCAGCCTTTCACATTCGTATTCATTTAACTCCTGGACGTCAAGGTGTGAAATCGAGACGAAGAGGCAGAGTATGAATGACGTACTAAATAATGACCTCATGAAAATATCTGAATGTGGTCAAGCTAACGGGGTAGATTTGAATGCTCGTAAGAAGTGCCATGTGGTGTCAGACGGACGGATCATATCTTTCAAGCTGCAATAGAATCATGCAAGTGCTTCGGATTCCAAAGGTGGTATAAGACAAGTCTCCCTTCAGCTGATGTCCTCACTATTTACACCACTTAAGTCCGACCGAAAATGGAATACAACTCTCATGTTTAGGCCGGTGCTTCAAAGTCTATTTTGAAGTTACTCGACCACGTACAGGAGAGGGCGATGAAATTCATCGGAGACAGTAGAGTAGCCAACTCTATTGACTCTTTTGAGCATCGCCGCAATGTTTGGAGCGTTTCGTTGTTTTATTGTTGCTCTGATCAAATCAGCGAACTTGTTCCCGAAACCCATTCCTTTTTACCCTCAAGGCGTTTTTCATCGAGAGCACATGCTTTTGTGGTCGATATTCACTAAAATCTCAATACGCATTACAGAGAGAATTCGTGTTTTGTCCAAACAGTCTGTAAGTGGAACAAACTACCTCCAGATGTCTTCCCCCCGCCACTTACAACTGCAGAATATTCAAATCATATATCCACAGACACTACAGTCTTTTTGCTCCTCTCGAGTTCCGGCGCAATGCATTGCATGTTAAGGTGTCATACCCTAAATGCTGGTCCTACTCCAAAAAAAAAAGAAACATTTGGAAGGAAATTTTATTAAGGTTCCATGATAAAACTATTTTGGCAGGCATACAGTAAAAAGGCTGTCATGTATGATACCCTTAAGTACAAATTGTAAGCGTATCATGTTTGACTCAATGCAGAAATTTGTAAGACACTGAAATCTCTCCGCGTGCTATTGCATTTTCTCAGCTGTCGTTTCAAGCGGCATAAGCAGGAGATATGAGCTCTTATCCATTCGAAGTCAAATATAAGAAAACACACTGCCGTCATTATAAACTGCTAAGAAAAGTAAAAAAAAAAGTTTAAAGAAAAACACTTTTTTCTCTCTCACTCTATTCCAACGCATGGAATTTGTTTTACCGCACACTTGCTTGTGTTGATCAAAATTTTATATATGACAAACGATTTGGAAACCGCAGTTCATAAACTTTTTTATTTTGTTGTTGGTAGCAGCGGTTGGTGGCATACGAGGTATATGGATATGCAGTAGCATGCCACTTGCTCGTTTTTTCGCATATGCATATACACACATACACACTCAAATACTTCATGCTATTATTTTGAAGATGGAAAACTGCAAAAATATTGCTTTAAATTTTTTTTTTTCTTTTTACATATTTATACGAGTATTTTATTATCATTTAAGGTTAATTGCTGGGTTATTGGTATTGTACAGGATATTAAACAAAATTAGTTTCAGCTCAATAAAACCAGTTTACTGTCACTATATAATAAAAAGGAAGTTTTTATTATAGCCTTCTATTAGTTTATTAAAAGAGTTGGCGTGGATTCAAATAGAGCAATTTTTTAACACACTAGAGCAGGGTTTTGTCTTTGATATTTTTTTCAGAAGCATATTAACTTTTGAGGCCAATAAATTTTTTCAACTTATGTGTTGTGTCAGTTTATTTTTTTATTTTTTATGCCCTTCACAAAAAACTGAAAGGGTATATATAGGTTTGTCATTCCGTGTGTAATTTCTTCGATATCAATATGGGACCCGATCAAGTATATATATTCTGGATCCTTATGAATAGCGATGACGATTGAGCGATGTCCGTCTGTACAGTTTTCACAAGCCCCCAGAAGAGCTAGAGACTTCGTTCTTGAACCGTTCGATTGGAAATGAACTTAAATAGAGTGCTATTGAAATTCAGAAAGATCCGAAGTATGGTTCCAGAGCTGGGAAGCATACACTTATTTCTCGACGCATAATTTATACCAAACATCAATTATTTTTTTTTAATGTTTGTAAATTAAACCTATTTCGTACTTTGGGGAGCCTCAATGGTCTATTAAAAACAAAAATAATAAAAAAAATTTCCAGGGATGGGAAACTAAAAATTTTTTTCGGCCCATTCCGTATTTTGTAGTACATGTAGTAACTAAAATTGTTAAAAATTTCAAGTTTTTCTTTAACAAAACCACTTTATACGTCATGAAGATTTGCATTAGCCAAAAAAAAAATTTTTTTTTAATTAAAATTTTGCTTCCAGGGGTGGGAAATTGAATTTTTTTTATACATGAAAGCAATCAAACAGGCAACTGATGTTGTTTTTTTTTGTTTTTTGCGAACTAAAACTGTCTTATAATTTAGGAAGAACAAAATTGGTATAAATAAAAAATAAAATTTCGAATCCAGGGATGGACAAGTGCAATATTTTATAGTACATGAAAGTTACCAGAATTTTAAAAAATTTTAAATTTTTCTAAAAAAAAACTACTTTATACCTCAAGAAGCGTTGCACTGATAAAAAAAATATAATTTCGTTTTCAGGGTTGGAAAAATTAAAGTTTTTTTGGTACTTGCAAATATTTTGTAGTACATGTAATAAAAAAAATGGTTGCAAAATTCGAGTTTTTCTTAAAAAAAAACTACTTTATACCTTATGAATTTTGCATTGATAAAGAAAATTTAAAAAAATTTAAATTTCGTTCCAGGGTTGGGAAATTTAAATTTTTTTCATACATAAAAGTAACCAAAAAGGCAATTGACGTTGTTTTTCTTACTAATTAAAAGTATTTTTTTAATTCAGGAAAAACAAAATTGGTATCAAAAATTAAAAAAAGTAAAAATTTTGATTCCAGAGTTGGATAACTGCAATATTTTGACCTAAATGGTTGCAAATATTAAGTTTTTCTTAGATAAAACTATTTCATGCATCATTAAAGGTTGCATTGGTAAAAAAAATTAAATTTCGTTGCCAGGGTTGGGAATCTGAAATATTTATTCTGCATAAAAGTAACCAAAAAGGCAAATGACGTTGTTTCTTTTTGCTACTTAAAGCTATTTTATAATTCAGGAAGAACAAAATTTGTATTAAAATCTTAAAAAATCAAAATTTCGACTCCAGGGTTGGACAAATTAAATATTTTATGGTACATGAAAGTGACCAAAAAGTTTAAAAATTTTAATTTTTTTGTCAAGTAAAACTATGTTGCACCACACTAAGAATTGCATTTGTAAAAATATAAAAATTCGCTTCCAGAGTTGGAAAATCGAAATATTTTTCGTACATAAAAGTACATACATAAATTCCAAATTTTTTGCTTTTAGTCAATTAAACCTATTGGATATTTCAGAAAAAATTAATTAATATCAAAAAATTAAAAATTCGGTTCCAGGGTTGGAAAATCGAAATTTTTTGGTACATACATTTGCTAAATTCCCAGTTTTATTTTTCTTTTCAATTAATTAAACATATTTTATACTTCGCTAAGAATTAAATTGGCATTAACATTTTTAAAAACTTGAAATTCGGTTCCAGGGTTGGAAAATCTACATTTGCTGATGTATAAAATTAACCATATAATTTGTTATTTTTGATTTTTATGATGAATTATTCCTACTTTATATATCAGGAAGAAATAAATTGGTATTAAAATTCAAAAATATCTAAAAGACGATTCTACGGTTGGACAATTAGAACTTTTTGGGTACATGCAACGGATTTTTACTTTTTGTTTTTAAATTAAACATTTTTAATATATTTTTGGGAGTTTATGTATAAGCTGAGAGGTTTTGTTATTTTGAAATTAGGTTAAAGTCTATTGCTGATTTGGTGTAAGAACCAATGAAATGCAGGCATATAGACATACTTGACCACATAACAAACAAAAAGCACTAATTCAATTGGGACAATATGTCGAATAAACGATTTTAAAAACATATTTAATATATTTGAAAGACGTTCAGAGGTATTAGATATAAGAAAAGCCAAACATTTAGCTTCCTAGCCGAAAAATTTAAACGAAAAGAATGACATCTGTGAAGGGTATTTAAGATTCGGCACAGCCAAATATAGCACTTTTACTTGTTTTTAATTAAATTTTTAAACTGAAAAATATTACGAACTTTCACGAAAAAAACTGTTCTTCTTCGTTAATTTCTGAATAATTCCAAAACGATAAGAGATAGAGAAAAAATTGTATTCGACTAAAATAAATACAATTTTGTTACACATATTCTGGTGTGTTACTCCTTCAAATAAGTCGTTCTCGAGTTAGGGTGAAATAAGTCTTCTTATCTGACTAATTTAAGGAGAAAATATGCCACGCCTATAAAAAAATCTCGACCTGATCGAAAAAAAAAACCGAAAACGGATTTGAGTTTAGCGCATCAAAATCCATATAGTCCACATATGTAGTTTTATTTAAAGGAGGATTTTGCTGTTGAGCAGTTTTCTTTCATCTATTACGCAAAACGACTAATCTGTAAACGCCAACGCCTTACACAATTAGGGCGAATATATAAATCATATCGAATAAAATTTGTTTGTTGTGTTTGCTAAAATTTCAAGACCCATGATTTTGCTTGTGTAATTCTCAATTCATTTTAGCGAGTTCATGCATAAACCAAAGGTTTTATTTTATTTATTTTGGAATTATTTTGAAGTTTCTAGATGATTTTGTGTAATAGATTGATTGAGACAATATGTGAAAAAGACAATAATAAAATTTATAAATACCTTTGGATGTTGATTTTAGCAAAATGGGGCAAACCAAGTAACTTTCCGCAAAGTTAAAAACTGGAAAGAAAAAAAGCAAGATATTATAAAAGGTTTTTATTTTTATTAATAATAAGTATTTCAAGTCAAATCTAAATTAGATAGCTTTATGTTTTGTTAGCAGCAGAGATGTTTTGTTAAGTCTTTTACGTGTTTGAATGTAACCCTACTGCTATTGCAATTCTCGAAGCTATAATTGAGTTTTAGTTATTAGGTTTTCTAAAACTTAATTCCTTCCACTAAAAAATAATTGTAGCAGCAGCTTATAGCCAAAGGCATTTACAGTAATATTTCAAATCTTTAAGTATTATAAGCAATTCCTCTGCGCATTTTATAGCTGCTAATGCAGATCTTTAGGAAACCAATACCCAAAGTTTCTTAGAGAAAACAGAAAAATATCATTTTAAATTTCTACTCTATAGAATAAAAACCTTAAAACTATAGCGTGTTTTTTACAGTTTCACAACAACAGAGAGAGAGAGAGGAGCGCAACGAGTGCAAATTGTTGAAATTTTTAATCAAAATAATTGTTCTATTCTATACAAATTTACTGTTACTGATCATGTGCATCCTGTGAGACGCCGAACAGTGCGCACTGACGAAACTGTAGCCGCTGTACAAGAAAACATTGAAGATGATCCTCAATTCATCACCGTTCTCAGGGTTGTGTCCTTCCACTTTATAGAAGATATTTTTAGTTGTGGAAAATTGGCGTTTTCAGATTAATTTCATACAATTTTCTTTGCAATAATGCCCGTATTATTGATGTTAAATATATAACCTTCCATGTTTTGTTATGATTTAAACTCGATTTACGCTACAAAAAAATACCCTATATATCGAAGATTACAAAACAACTCAATAATCACTTGCCTTTTTATTTTCTTAATTTAACATTCTCCCTAGGCTGGATTTTTCCAACTCTAGCCGCAATTTCTAAAGATAAATACTCTTAAGCTTTGCAACAATCACATCGTATTTTGTGCAAAAATTATGCATGAATTCCTGAATAATTCTGCTATATTTTTTTCTAAAGGAAATAATTTTTCCTGACTGAACTTATTTGTTTGAAAGTACAGTAGCTGCAAAATACAACAAAATGATTGAGAAGTTTTCCACCGTTGCCCTATATTGTCTGAATACGGAATGGAGTCATGTTTTTCTCTCTAAAAATGGAGCACAAAATTCTACCAATCGGTTTTGTACATTTTGTTCATAGAACAACGGCATCGCTTCGTGGGTCTCTTTAATCTTTGGAACAAGAAAACGGTCTTAGTGTGTAAAATGTATATAATATGGTGACTGGGGCATGATGATGTGCTTATATTTGCTGAATTATGTTTGCCAAATTTTACAATTTTGCAACGAACTTCGCTGTCACTTGCTTTACAAGTGAAATTTAAAAAAAAAACTTCATTCAATATGCCGTCATCGTCAGAAACCTCTACAATAGTGAACGAACGACTCTATAAAATATGTCTTAAATTTCTTAACATTTTCATAAGTTGTGGATGTGACGCAGTGTACAGGCCGAACGTCGTATTATCATTTACATCTTTTTGGTCTGCTTTGAAAATCTTATAGCACTTGCAAATACTTTCCTGGTTCAGATTAGATTAATTGTCAACAATTCAAGTGCTTGTGAGTACTTAACTCCATTTTTACAAAAAAATTTATGCAAGTGATTTGCGGAAGACACAAAACATACATGATGGGACATGAAGAAAAATAATCAAACGGTAACACGGGTATTATAACAATCACATGTTAACATCAGGTTGATACAGTTCTCGTATTCTTTTTCACAATAAAATTTGTGTAAATAGGAACTGTTATCACATTCAACTAAGCCACCTAATAAGTGGAGACAAACACAATACACATGAGCACTGATGATGAAAGGGCTGCGTCTTTCGAAAACAGCTGTTCTGCTCTGCTGTGTAAGTTGAATAACAAAAACTGATGTTGACTTGCCTTTGTGCCTTGGAATATTTATCATGTCTTTCTGAGATTTAAATTAAAATTTCGAACAATTAGCCTATAGAATCTTAATTCAATTTATATAGCAATATAAAATGTTCGTTAAAATTCTTACTACATACATATTTAGCTTTTATGATGCTCACAATCAAACAAAATATGCTGAAACTGTGAATATAAAATATTTTAATCAAATGCGTGTGCCCCTCGAGATTTAAAAATTAATTTTTTATTAAATCTCTAATTTATTTAGTATTACTAAATAAGAATTAATTAATTAATATGTTAAAAAAATGCAGTTGCTTAAAATATTAAGTATACGCCCTCATTTTGATGTCTAACAATACTAAATGTAAAATATAAAGCATACAATAGGGAGGTCTGATAAAAGCGTAATAGCGGTGGCGTATGATAGATATGGTTGCTCGGGTACATATTAAGTATACGTAAAAACATTTATTATCTCTACGTTTTACACAAATTGGCAGGGACCGAAAATAACTCTTATGTTTTTATTTCGGAGCAAAAAGGTTACGCAAAAATGCCCTTTATATGCATTTGGAAATTTTTACCATTATGGTCGCATTTATAAATATTATATTGATTACCGTAACCAATTACATTGAGAAAAATAGAACTTTGGTTATAAACAACCATTGTGTCAACCAGAAAAATATTTTGGTTATGAATAACCATTATATGAAGCAACCAAAAAAAAATGTTGATTAAAAATAACCATTATGATAAATAATTTATTTTTTTTGGTTATCACATATAAAACAACCCCACAAAATCAACGCAGTTTCAAATTGATGGTCCATCTCCAATAGAAGTAAAATGATCACATATTTTAACGTATGCTTGTCATTACAGGAAGTCAATAGTTACTTCTTATTGTCAACTACCAGCTCTCTTTTGTGCCTTCCAATGACAAGTGCATGCTAAAATTTAGCAATTTTACCAGTATTGGATCATTGAAACAAAATATGTACGTAGGCACGATAGTTTTTAATCTCTTCTGTTGTCTGATATAATCTTTTCAATAGAAATTTCCACGTTTATGGTTATTGATTTTTTTCCCTGTAAACTTACAATATCATTTTAAAAATCTATTGATGTCTATAGTTTGTGGTATGAAAGTGTAATTGGTGAAGGGTATATAAGATTTGGCATAGCCGAATATAGCCCTTTGACTTATTTCTATTCTGAACACAAATTTATTTTCAATTTTTTTCTCCCGCAAAATATCAAGCAGTGCAAGATTATACTGCTATATGGACTCCGCCATTCATAACCTATTATTTGACTACAAACATGTCTATATTTTTTAAGGACACACTACACTGGTGGTATATCAAATAATTATATTGACATAATTTTTTGGTTGTATTTTTAAAAGGTCAATATCTGTGAAATTTGTACATAGATTTTAATAATTTTTGTGACACTTACATATATCTATTTCATTAAAAAAGGCGCACAAAAAGCGAAATTTTACGGAATAGTAACCAAAAAAAAATTTTTTTTCAATAATGGTTATTTTTAACCGAAATTTTTTTTTTTTTGGTTAATATAATAGTTATTTACGACCAAAAAAGTTTTTGGTTGGGATAATGGCTGTTTATAACAAAAAAAAATATTTCTCATTTTAATTGGTTACGATAACCAAAATAAAATATATTTCCTGATAATGGTTGATTATAACCATTACCCAAATTCATGTTAATGGTTAAATACGATTTTTATACCCTTCCCAAAAAAGTGAAAGGGTATATATAGGTTTGCCATTCCGGTTTTCCCAAGCACTCAGAACATCTAGAGACTTTGTTCTTGGACCGTTGGGTTGGACATGAACTTAAATAGAGTGGTATTGAAATTCAGAAAGATTCGAAATACGGTTCCAGAGCTGGGAAGCTTAAACCTATTTCTCGTCGATAAATTTTACCAAAAATCAATTTTTTTTGTAATGTTTGTAAATTAAACCTATTTCGTGCTCTGGGAAGCCTTAATGGTCTATTAAGAACAAAAAAAAATAGAAAATTTTTTTTCCAGGGATGGAAAATTAAAAATTGTTTTTTCGGCCCATTACGCATTTTGTAGTACATACATGTATGTAGTAACTAAAATTGTTAAAAATTTTAAGTTTTTCTTAAATAAAACCTCTTAAACATCATGAAGATTTGCATTGGCCAAAAAAAATTTTAATTCAAATTTTGCTTCCAGGGGTGGGAAATTGCATTTTTTTTATACGTGAAAGTAATCAAACAGGCAACTGATGTTGTTTTTTTTTTGCTAACTTAGCCTGTCTTATAATTTAGGAAGAAAAAAATTAGTATCAAAAATTCAAAAATAAAATTTCAAATCCAGGGATGGACAAGTGCAATATTTAATAGTACATGGAAGTGACCAAAATGGTTAAAAAATTTTAAATTTTTCTTAAAAAAAATTACTTTATATCTCTTGAAACGTTGCACTGTGAAACAAAAAATTAAAATTTCGCTTCCAGGGTTGGGAAATTTAAATTTTTTTTATACATAGAAGTAACCAAAGAGGCAATTGACGTTGTTTTTTTTTTGCCAACTAAGACTATTTTGTATTTTAGGAAGAACAAAATTGGTATCAAATATTTCCAAAAAAAAAATTAAAATTTCGAATCCAGGGTTGGACAAGTACAATATTTTATAGTTCACAAAGGTGACCAATATGGTTGAAAATTGTAAATTTGGCTTAAATAATACTATTTTATACCTCAAGAAGAGTTGCATTGGTTAAAAATAAATAAAAAAAAATAAAATTTCACTTCCAGGGTTGGGAAGTTTAAAGTTTTTGTGGTACATGCAATATATTCTAGTACATGAAAATGACCAAAATGGTTGCCAATTTTAAGGTTTCTAGGATTGGTAAAAAAAAGATTAAAATTTCGCTTCCAGGGATGGAAAATTGAAATTTTTTTTATACATAAAAGTAACCAAAAAAGCAACTAATGTCGGTTTTTACTAATTAAAACTATTTTTTAGTATCAAAAATTAAAAAAAAAGAATCAATGTTCAGATTCCAGAGTTGAATAACTGCAATATTTTGTAGTACATGAAAGTGACCAAAATGATTACAAATATTAAGTTTTACTTAAATAAAATTATTTCATCCCTCATTAAGAGTTGCATTGGTAAAAAAAATTAAATTTCGTTTCCAGGGTTGGGAAATTGAAATATATATAAAAGCAACCAAATAGGCATTTGACGTTGTTGTTTTTGCTAATTCAAACTGTTTTATAATTCAGGAAGAACAAAATTGGCACTAAAATCTTAAAAAATCTAAATTTCGACTCCAGGGTTGAACAAATAAAATATTTTATGGTACATGAAAGTGGCCAAAAAGTTTAAAAATTTAAAATTTTTTGTCAAGTAAAACTATGTTACATCTTTTAATTAAACCTACTTCCTGTTTTAGCAAGAAAGAAAAAAGAATTACATTTGCGAAGGGTATTTAAGACTCGGTACAGCCGAATATAGCACTTTTACTTGTTTTTGTCATTTATCTTATAACTGTTACGTCCCTGTAAACTAGTCTTAGACCGAATGTTCCGGATTGCCTTCGGAGTTCGGCAAAAATTAGAGTTCGGTATTCGGAGTTTTTACCGAACTCTACCGAATGCCGAACACTCTTTAAAAATTTTATATTTATTATATTAAAATACCGTCAAACCAATATAAATCGTACTTTTTTTTTATTCGGACCAGCACTCAGGGGATGACTCAGGAGTGCATTGCGCCGGATCTAGATAGGGGGGCATACAGAACAGATAAAGAAAGATCAGAAAATAGAGAAATTTTTTTTCAACTTTTAACTTCAACAGTTAATTTTTTGCTACATGGCCAACGAACAAGGGCCTTTGTTCATGATAGAGTCAATCGCTGCCACTTATATGCAGTGAGCAGTGAAATGTCCTCATGACTGAAACAGGCTGACAACAACTAATACAACCAGGCACTAATGCTGATCGAAAAAATTCTGCACAATATGACTGAGCGCCGAGTCGAAATGTGGTCCCTCCATTTGACAGTCACTTGTTAACTACTTCAGTCAACAGCACCCTCGTTAAATTGAGAACCTCACTATTTATTAGACAGAAATCCCATACATTTTGCTACCTTCGCTAATTCGTAATTTTGTGTAACTCAAGGTCTGGGTCCACTCTAAATCATACTCCATTATCCTCCGATAAGTTATTTCACAAGTTTGTTTACAATTGCTGTCAGATTTATTTTTGGAATGTTTTCTATATCTTAACCTTACGTTGTTCCAGGTTTTTGAAAAGAATGTGACAATCAACATCAACCTTAATTATCGCACCTAGACAGAAGACTAGAACAGTTGTTTTCGAAAGCCCCTCTTATTTTCTGTACCTATTAGTTTTTTTGTCACGGCTTATTAGGTGGCCGAGTTGAATGTGATAACAATTCCTTTATTTATACAAATTCCATTAGGAAATGACATACGAGAACTGTTTGAAACGGATAGGAAGAAAATTATAATCACATGTTTTAGCTTTATGATCTTCTGTTTATCACATTTTCTGAATTTATAGTGTTTTTGCCAAAGCTTTATGGTTTAGATTTTGTTATGCTTAATGCTAGGAACACAACTGGGACGAACGACGAATTTCGCTTAGTACGACGAATTCGTTGGTAAAAAAATCGCTCTATAAATTCGTCGTATGAAACACAATAACGACGAATAAATTAAAAATAATAAGCAAACAAAATTTTAATATTTGTTTTTTAAATCGTTGTAATCCTCTGATGCCAGTCAGATTGTTTAGACACTCAATAATTATCCCGGTGTTGTCCATTTTTTTTCAGAACAAATTCCTTTTTGTAATTATTTTCTGAAAATTTTTTTGTCTCTAAATAAATTATTATTTTCATTTAACAGCTGATGGGGTGACCATATGAAATAGTGAGATATAGAAAGAAAAACTATATTATAAAAAGTGTTCAAAATTAATAAAAAGTCGTCCGAATGATACATTTTTGTGAATTAGTGAATGCATTTTTAGTATGTATTGAAAATTTTAGTGCTACATGCAACAATACAGTAGTGAACTATGTTTTTCCATAAAAAACCAGTTTGAGTATATGAAACCTGGTCACTTTATATTGATTTGTTCGTCGTTCGTTGACGAAACAATTAGAAATAAATGTATTTCAACTTTCGCTGAGTATGGCGAACTTCGACTAACGCCACGAATGTGTGCATTTTCATATACGCCGATGTGTTTTATTTTTGGCGACGAATATTCGCGACCAAAAATTCGTCGTTCGTCGCAGTTGTGTTCCTAGCATAAATAATTTTCATGTATGTATTTTATATCGAACTATAGCTATTTGTATTCAATTAATATTTATAAATTTTTTTTATTGTTCATAACACACCAACTGTTTCACATGAATAAAGTGTTATATATTTGAATTACTTTAATTTTAATTTAAATTTCTTTAAATCCAAAGTCGTTTTACTACTTTAATTTTATACTTGTTAAATATAAATCTCGTAGTTTTAAAACTCTTTTAATTTATAACAAGCAGTCGCTCCCTTGCGAGTTAAGGCGACTCCTTAGTAATAGGAACACAATGTCTTGGAAAAAATTCAACGATTACAAAATTAACTTATTAAATGTGAATGAATTTCTTTGCAACTTAATAAATCGTTACAAAATACATCCAGAAAAAGTTAAATCTTATTTCGACAGAAATTCTATTATAAATTAATAAAAAAAAACAGTCAACCACGAATTCGTGAAATATGATTTTATTTCAAATATATAGATTTAAAGAACTCATTAGAAATAAAATAATATTATAACCAAAGAATAATAACATGCATTTATTTAATGAAGCAAATCAATTATAATAAATAACATTAAATTAATTTAATTTGTAAACTTGGTTAACAATATACACATACAGCCATACATAAATAGATGTACATATAAAGATACCCTGCAGGTAAAATAACTATTAAGTGGTTAGAAATAAACTGGTTGCCCTTATCGTGAGACTAGTTACATATGTGTCCTTTTTAAACCATCCAAAACACAATTGGGGGGGTATATTCACTTTGTCATTCCGTTTGTAACGCAGCGAAATATCCATCTGAGACCCCATAAAGTAGATATATATGTATATATTGTTGATCAGTGATGAAATCTAAGATGATTTGAGCATATCCGTCCGTCCGTCCGTCCGTCTGTGGAAATCACGATTCAGTCCAAACGAAAAGAGCTGGACCCTTAAAATTTGGTATAAATATATTTTCAAGCTTAGAGCAGCTTAAGTTCGAAGATGGGCTAAATCGGGCAAGAGGGAAAACAGTTCCCCTAAGAAGAACTAAACCAACCCAGAAAAAACAACATAATTTTTAAAGTTTTTTGGTTATTTTGTTAAGCAAATGATATATTTTTATGTCAAATACGGTCCAACGCCTTAAACTTGGAGCCATAAAATAAAATAAAAATTTATGTTGGACCCCGCCCACTAGTGGGCGTTATTGTATGCAAAAATAGCATACAAATTTAACAAATTGTTTTTAGCCTACATTCCGTAAAAATAAAATTTTTAAGTTTTAATGGCGAAGATGAGACGAAACTTGGTACTATTCTGCCCTAGCCCCTCCTCCCCCTTCACCCCTTAAATGACCCTACCAAAAAAAATTTTAATTTTGTATACAATTATCCCAAGCTTTTACTTTTAGTTTTATGACTGCCGATTTCTGCCCTACCCCCTCCTCCCCCTTTACAACTTAAATGACCCTACCAAAACAAACAAAAAATTATTTTGTATACAATTATCCCATACATTTATTTTTATAGGTTTATGACTGCCAATTTTTGCCCTACCCCCTCCTCCCCTTTTCCCCCTAAATGACCCTATCAAAAAAAAAAATTTTTGTTTTACATTTTGTATATAATCATCCCAAGCATTTATTTTTAGTGTTTTATGACAAAGGTGAAATGTTTAACCCGCAGCCCTTGCCTGAGCGGCCCCGCTAAAATAAATTGTTTATACCCTCCAAAGAGAATTGGACCCTATGAAGTAAATATGTATATTCTTGATTAGTGATGAAGTCTAAGACGGTCTAGCAATGCCCATACGTTCGTCTGTGGAAAACATGATATTGTCTATTTTTGAACACCGCCCTCTTCAGTGGGCGTTGACGTACGATATTATATAAAGGAACTCTGTCCCACCAAGTTAAACATTTTAAGTTCACTTACTAAATATTTGGAGGGTATTTAAGATCCGATCCGGTCGAATATAACGTTTTTACTTGTTTTTGTTTTATTTTTTTTTTGCTAGCCTTTCCACTTTGCGTTTACTCATTCTGTTACTTTTGATATATACACATTTGATCTAGTACGTGCTCTGTTAAATTAAGGTATCTATTTTTTTTTTTAGGAGTAGGACCAGCACTCAGGGGATGACCCCTACATATGCAATGCATTGCGCCGGAACTGAAAACGAGGGGATAGTATTAAGGGGAAAGATGAGAAGATAGACAGTTTTTTTGTAGCTATTTCAACCTTTTACTTCGCCGGCTAATTTTTGCTACAGGGCCGACGAAGGTGAGTGCTGTTACTCTGCTTTTCAGTACATGATATTGTCAGTCGCTGCCAATTATGTTCAGTGATCAGTGACTATGCCTTCATCATTGAAATAGGCTGGCAGCAACTAACACAATCATGCACTAATGCTGATCAGAAGCATTCTACACAATATTTCATGACTTAGCGCGGGCTCGAACTCACGACCCTCCGCTTCATAGTCTCGTGTTCTACTACTTCAGCGAACAGCACCCACATTATGTATCATTAATATCTTTTATTAATAAAAAAATAATAATAATTATTGACATAAACACCAAAAACACGGAATGATCTATAAAGTCTCATAACAGTCTTCTTAAAACTAGTTTTATGACTGTCCTAAAACGTAATTAGTTACAAAACACACACAAGGACAGCACATGTATACACCACTGTTTATTAGTTGAAAATTTTTAATCAACATTTTTTTTGGTTCATAAAGTAATGAAATGTTGCTGCACATGGAGTTTGTGTTAAAAAGTTTTAGTGTTTTAGAAGATGAAGTAAACTACATATTTTTCAAGAGTGTTCTTGTTTAAAGGAGAGATTTGTAGTGTTTTCCATTGCGAATTCCCTTATAGAAAAAGATCGCTTAACATCAGTGTTACCCCTTGTTGAATGATAAACGAAAAAAAATATCAGAAATTAGTTTAAATTTAATTTAGTTAATTTAATTTAGTTTAACATGTTGACTAGAAATTTTTTTGCCATTACAAATATGGCATGCAATTTTTTGAATTAAGGCTGACCTTACAATTGTTTAGGATGAGTCCGTAAGGGCCTCTTTGAGAATAATTTTTGTTCTCATTTTATTTTTATATAAGTAGCATCATTTTGCCTAGAGATGTGTGCGTAAGTGTTTCCCATGCGCGGCTATATTTAAGGCGCTCACGATCACACACGCTCTCGAAAGGATTATTTTTAATCACTTACTTTCGCGCACGTATATATAAATATATATATATATATATATATATGTATAATATATATATATATATATATATATATATATATATATATATATATACATTGTATATATATATATATATATATATATATATATATATATATGCCCATTCAGCATGTGGAAGATTGTTTCACCAAAGTGAGTCTTTTTCAAAAACTGATTAATCAGTTCTGCGCTTAAAATAAGACTCGAAAATGATTCCCACAAATATTTAGAAAGTGATTTTAAACAAAAAACAAACACAAACAGCAAGCTAGTGCAGTAAAATATATAAAAATATATAAAGAACTACCACAAACTGTCTCGAAAATGAGTCGAAATTGATCAGAAGCTCGAATCTTAAAAGACTCCTAGAAGAGTCGCGGCTACGGTACCATTTTCTCCCGAATTAACAGTCATATATATATATATATATATATATATATATATATATATATATATATATATATATATATATGTGTATTTTACTTAGTATTAAAAATTCAAAAGAAACAAGTAAAAACGTTATATTCGACCGGGTCGAATCTTAAATACCCTCCAAATATTTAGTAAGTGAATTTGAAATGTTTAACTTGGTGGGACAGAGTTCCTTTATATAATATCGTACGTCAACGCCCACTAAAGGGGGCGGGGTTCAAAAATATACAATATCATGTTTTCCACAGACGAACGTATGGGCATTGCTAGACCGTCTTAGACTTCATCGCAATTCTCTTTGGAGACTATAAAAACTGTATTTTGGCGGGGTCGCTCTGGCAAGGGCTGTGGGGGAAACATTTCACCTTTGTCATAAAACTCTAAAAATAAATGCTTTGGATAATTATATACAAAATTAAACTTTCTTTATTTTGATAGGGTCATTTAGAGGGCAAAGGGGGAGAGGGGGTAGGGCAGAAACAGATACAAATAAAACTGTAAAGATAAATGCTTGGGATGATTATATACAAAATTTAAAATTTTTTTTTTTTTTTGGTACGGTCATTTAGGGGGCAAAGGAAGAGGGGGGGGGGGGTAGGGCAGAAATCGGCAGTCATAAAACTCTAAAGATAAATGCTTGGGATGATTATATACAAAATTAAAAAAAAAAAATTTTTTTGGTAGGGTCATTTAGGGGGCGAAGGGGAAGGAGGGGGTAGGGCAGAGTAGTACCAGGTTTCGTCTCAGCTTCGTCATTAAAGCTTAAAAGTGATATTTTTAAGGAATGTAGGCTTAAGTAAAACAATTTGTTAAATTTTTATGCTATTTTTGACTATAACAACGCCCACTGAAGTGGGCGGGGTCAAAAAGTATTTTTATTTTATTTAATGGCTCCAAGTTTAAGGCGTTGGACCGTATTTGACATAAAAATATATCATTTGCTTAACAAAATAACCAAAAAACTTTAAAAATTATGTTGTTTTTTCTGGGTTGGTTTAGTTCTTCTTAGGGGAACTTTTTTCCCTCTTGCCCGATTTAGCCCATCTTGGAACTTAACCTGCTCTAAGTCTTAAAATATATTTAGGCCAAATTTCAAGAGTATAGCTCTTTTCGTTTGGACTGAATCGTGATTTCCACAGACGGACGGACGGACGGACATGCTCAGTTCGTCTTAGATTTCATCACTGATCAAGAACATATATACTTTATGGGGTCTGAGATGGATATTTCGATGCGTTACAAACGGAATGACAAAGTGAATATACCCTCCAAATTCTTTTTTGGAGGGTATAAAAACTAATCTTCTGTTTTGAGTGAGTGAATATTAAAAATCACGCACGTTTTAAAATTTTTGAATCACACTTACGTACGCATGCGTAATTTCAATAGTTTATAGTCACGAATCACGTAAATCACGCGTGGCACGAACAAAACACGACATTTGCACATCTCTAATTTTGCCTACCTCTTACAAATTTGTCCCTTTTATGTTAAGGGGTTATAAAACAAATTTTTAATGGACACCTGTTTTTATAAACCTTTTTTATAAATGAAAAATATTTTTATAAATAAAAGATTTAGTGTGTGAAGTTAAATAAAAAATTTTATAATTAATTTCCTGAAGAAGTCACACAAAAGAGTGACGAAATATTGAAATTAAGAATAAAATTAAAATAAAGAGACCTTAAGCTTAAAAATATCAGAATATAATCCCCTTATTCTATTTGTCAACGGCAACGCCACGTCAAGACAATATCAAAAATAGGACACTTACATAACCTTTCTGTGCAACAATATATAGCAAAAAGTTGTGAGAAATTGACAATTGTTGAAGAGAATGAGTACAAAAATGCTTTAACTTTCATATTGTCTTGACGTGACGTTGACGTTGATGAACAGAATAAGGGGAAATAATAAAAATTTTTATGCCGAAATGATTGTTGCGGTATAATACCGGAACCGCATGAAACGGTGTGAGGCAACCAGCAGTTGTGAACTGAAAACAATTATGGTACCGGCATTGATACCGGAATACAATATGAAATGGCACTGGACCACTGGCGATATTAATTACGTTATCGGCTGCCGAAATTTGTTTTAAGACACACAAGTTATTTGTAGCGTATGTTAAATTAGTGATTAACAATTGGTCGTTAATTATACGCCAAGTTGTAATAGTGTTAATTACGAGTAATTTCAGCTTAAAAAGTGAGTTTTTCTCAGGGTTGTATGCATTCAAGTGTTGCAACATTCAAATAATTCATATCCAATAACGGCAGATCAAAGTTCTATCTGATATATTAAGTTCCATATGGATACACATTTTTCTATGAGTAAAGTGTATTTCATTCAATATTATTTATTGAAAATATTCTTCAAATAGATTTCAATTAAATTTCAATTTGTATGTCCAATATTTCTCATATATTATCAATAACAAAAAGACATCTCTGCGGCTAATGACAAAGAGAAAATGGAATATTTAGAATAATAATAAAATTTGGGGAATTTCGTGCTAAACAAAAGTGAGTTAACTTTCATTTTTTTCACTCGGACCAGCACTCAGAGGATAACCCTACATATTCAGTGCTTTGGGGCCGGATCTAAAAAGGACGGGATAGTATTGAGGGGACAGATGAAGAAGGATGGAGAACATAGATCATTTTTGTAGCTGTTTAGTACATGATAGTGCCAATCGCTGCGAATGATCTTCAATGACCGCTGACAACTAACACAACCATACACTAAGGCTGATGCGAAGAATTCAACACAATATTCTTTTCTGAGTGCGGCATCGAACTCAGGACCCTCCGCGTCATAGTCTCGTATTAACTACTTCAGCCAACACCACCCTCGAATAATGGTCACAAAGGTTGGTCGAATAATTGTCGGCCTATTTCAGTGGCGAAGGCATAGCACAGAATAACAACACCGTCCTTCGTTGGGCCTGTGGTAAAAATTAGCCGGGGAAGTACAAAAATTCAATTAACACTGACAGACAGGCAAATTCTTCGAAATTTTTTTTTAATTCAAAAAGACACTAAAAATATTCCAAGGGGCAAAGAAAAGCCAACATCGGTTTTTAGTTATACAGCATACAAAGCAGAGCAGAACAGATATTTTCGAAAGCTGCTACATTTTCATCATCAGTACTCATGTGTATTTTATTTGTCACCACTTATTAGATGTCGTAGGTTAATATGAAAACAGGAAATTGCATACGAGAACTGTATCTAACCGATAATGACGCATTTTTTATATAACACCCGTGTTGCTGTTTGATAACTTTCTTCATGTCCCATTTTTCTGAATTTTTTCGTTCCATTATATTTAAGTAAAATTTTTTCTCCTTCAAGTCATATTTAAACCACAGAAATGCATTAAATAAGCCAGTAAAAAAGTCAGTTAACTGGCATAAAGCGCAAATTGTATTCTAATATGGCCCAATTGAATCATTCATTTGTATTTTTTTACGTACAGCCAAACGTACAATTCAGAAAAAATTTTGGTGGAAAAACAAAAGTACACGAGAAAAAAATCTCTCGCATCAAAAGATTCATGCAGAGAAAAAAAATTAAACAAAATGAAAAAATGTATACATTTATAAATATAAAATCTGCAAACTAAATTGAATTCTATGTTTATTGTTTAACAAATATACCGTTATTATAACAAATCAACCACTACGTGAACAGTGAACCCATCTATTTTACAGCAAACTACAGTCTGAGTCTAAGAGTGTGTGCATGTGCTAGTATCAAACACAACAACAATAACAATGGTAATAAAAACCATGTGAAAATAACATTAACAAGTAACCGGGAGGGAAAACCTTCAATTTTAGTTGTGTTCACTTGAAAAATACATGTTCATTGTACTCAACTAAAAACAAAACAAGTAAAAGTGCTATATTCGGCTGTGCCGAATATTAAATACCCTTCACAGATGTAATTCTTCTTTATTTCTTTCTTGCCAAAACAGAAAGTAGGTTTAATTAAAAATCAAAATGATATTAAACGGTTTCTTTTATATATAAGAAAACGATTAAATTTTTCGGCTAGGTAGCTAAATGTTTGGCTGTTCTTATATCTAATACCTATGAACGTCTTTCAAAAATATTATATATATTTAATTTACAAACAAAAAGAAAACATCTGTTTCATGTACCCCAAAAAGTTCTAATTGTCCAACCGCAGAATCGTCTTTTAGATTTTGTTGGTTTTTAATACCAGTTTACTTCTTTCTGATATATAAAGTAGGTATAATTCATCATAAAAATCAATAATAACAAATAAAAAGGCTGCTTTTATGATTTAGAAAATGGAGATTTTCCAACCCTGGAACCGAATTTTTAATTTTTTAATACTAATTTAATTTTTTCTGATATATAAAATAGGTTTAATTCACTAAAAACAAAAAATTTGGAATTTATGTATGTACTTTTAGGTACCATAAATATTTCGATTTTCCAACCCTGGAACCGAATTTTTAGTTTTTAAAATTTTTAATACTAATTTAATTCTTAACGAAGTATAAAATAGGTTTAAGTCACAGAAAAAAACCAATATTGGGAACTTATATGGTTACTTTTATGTACCAAAAAATTTCGATTTTCCAACCCTGGAACCGAATTTATGATTTTTTGATACTAGTTTAATTTTTTCTAAAATATCTAATAGGTTTAATTCACTAAAAGCACAAAATTTGGAATTTATGTATGTACTATTATGTACGAAATATATTTCGATTTTCCAAATCTGGAAGCGAATTTTTATTTTTTTACCAATGCAATGCTTAGTGAGGTGTAGCATAGTTTTACTTGACAAAAAAATTAAAATTTTTAAACTCTTTGGTCACTTTCATGTACCATAAAATATTTCATTTGTCCAACCCTGGAATCGAAATTCTGATTTTTTAAGACTTTAATACCAATTTTGTTCTTCCTGAATTATGAAACAGCTTTAATTAGCAAAAAGAAACAACGTCAATTGCTTTTTTGGCTACTTTGATGCAGAATAAATATTTCAATTTCCCAACCCTGGAAACGAAATTTAAATATTTTTTATCAATGCAATGATGTATAATGAGGCATGAAATAGTTTTATTTAAGAAAAACTTAATATTTGTAACCATTTCGGTCATTTTTATGTACCACAAAATATTGCAGTTATCCAACTATGGAATCTAAATTTAGATTTTTTTTTTAATTTTTGATACAAATTTTGTTTTTCCTGATCTAAAAAATAGTTTCAAGTAGTAAAAAACAACGTCAACTGCCTTTTTGGTTTCTTTTATGTATAAAAAATCATAATTTCACAACCCTGGAAGGGAAATTTAAATTTTTTAAAATTTTCTTTATCAATGCAAATCTTCATGAGGTATAAAGTAGTTTTGTTTAAGAAAAACTCGAATTTTGCAACCATTTTGGCCACTTTCATGCACTACAAAATATTGCACATGTCCAACCCTGGATTCAAAATTTTGATTTTTTTTTAATTTTTGATACCAATTTTGTTCTTCCTAAACTATAAGACAGTTTTAGTTAGCAAAAAACAAAAAAAAAACATAAATTGCCTGTTTGATTACTTTCACGTATAAAAAAACAGCAATTTCCCGCCCCTGGAAGCAAAATTTGAATTTAAAATTTTTTTTTTGCCTATGCAAAACTTCATGACGTATAAAGAGATTTTGTTAAAGAAAAACTTAGCATTTTTAACAATTTTAGTTACTACATGTACTACAAAATACCGAATGGGCCGAAAAAAAATTTTAATATCCCATCCTTGGAAATTTTTTTTTATTTTTTTAGTTTTTAATAGACCACTGAGGCTTCCCAAAGCAAGAAATAGGTTTAATTTATAAACATTAAAAACTAATTGATTTTTGGTATAAATTTTGCGTCGAGAGGGTTTTCCAAGCCCTCTTCTGAGGGCTTGGGAAAACCGTACAGACGGACGGACAGACGGACATCGCTCAATCGTCATCGCTATTCATAAGGATCCAGAATTTATATACTTTATGGGGTCCCATGTTGATATCGAAGAAATTACACACGGAATGACAAACCTATATATACCCTTTCACTTTTTTGTGAAGGGTATAAAAATAACAAGTAAAAACGTTATATTCGACCGGGTCGAATCTTAAATACCCTCCAAATATTTAGTAAGTGAATTTGATATGTTTAACTTGGTGGGACAGAGTTCCTTTATATAATATCGTACGTCAACGCCCACTAAAGGGGGCGGGATTCAAATATATACAATATCATGTTTTCCACAGACGAACGCATGGGCATTGCTAGACCGTCTTAGACTTCATCACAATTCTCTTTGGAGGCTATAAAAACTGTATTTTGTAGGGCAGAAATCGGCAGTCATAAAACTCTAAAGATAAACGCTTGGGATGATTATATAAAAAATTTAAAAAAACATTTTTTTTGTAGGGTAATTTTGGGGGCAAAAGAAGGAGGGGGGGAGTGGTAAGGCAGAAATCGGCAGTCATAAAACTCTAAAGATAAATGCTTAGGATGATTATATACAAAATTAAAAAAAAAAATTTTTTTTTGGTAGGGTCATTTAGGGGGCAAAGGAAGAGGTGGGGGGGGGGAGGGAGGTAGGGCAGAAATCGGCAGTCATAAAACTCTAAAGATAAATGCTTGGGATGATTATATATAAAATTTAATAAAAAATTTTTTTTTGGTAGGGTCTCTTAGGGGGCGAAGGGGAAGGAGGGGGTAGGGCAGAGTAGTACCAGGTTTCGTCTCAGCTTCGTCATTAAAGCTTAAAAGTGTTATTTTTAAGGAATGTAGGCTTAAGTAAAACAATTTGTTAAATTTTTATGCTATTTTTGCCTATAATAACGCCCACTAAAGTGGGCGGGGTCAAAAAATATTTTTATTTTATTTAATGGCTCCAAGTTTAAGGCGTTGGACCGTATTTGACATAAAAATATATCATTTGCTTAACAAAATAACCAAAAAACTTTAAAAATTATGTTGCTTTTTCTGGGTTGGTTTAGTTCTTCTTAGGGGAACTTTTTTCCCTCTTGCCCGATTTAGCCCATCTTCGAACTTAACCTGCTCTAAGCTTTAAAATATATTTATGCCAAATTTCAAGAGTCTAGCTCTTTTCGTTTGGACTGAATCGTGATTTCCACAGACGGACGGACGGACGGACGGACATGCTCAGTTCGTCTTAGATTTCATCACTGATCAAGAATATATATACTTTATGGGGTCTGAGATGGATATTTCGATGCGTTACAAACGGAATGACAAAGTGAATATACCCTCCAAATTCTTTTTTGGAGGGTATAAAAAAATGGAAAACAAGAAAAAAGCAAATGAATAAATGTATATTTAAATAAATAGAAGTGTCACTGTGTTAGTAGTGGAGCAAGGTTGCTGTTGTGTTTTTATTTGAACACACTTCTGTGTTTTGGATGGCAT
This sequence comes from Linnaemya tessellans, assembly GCA_951800035.1. Taxonomy (NCBI): domain Eukaryota; kingdom Metazoa; phylum Arthropoda; class Insecta; order Diptera; family Tachinidae; genus Linnaemya; species Linnaemya tessellans. The sequence goes on from OX637533.1 coordinate 96,499,519, forward strand.
GAGTGACTAAGAGAAAGCGATAAAGTGAGAAAGAATGCGAATGTGTGTAGTGCATGTGGACTTTCCACATCATTTGTTGGCATTTTACTAGTTAACACATCATCACACAATGACGTCCGTATGTTCGAGCATGTGTGCTCGTGTTATATCTACAAGTTAACGTTTGTTTAAAGATTTTTTTCACTAACGTAAATAATTGTGTGTATGTTGGCAGAATTGGCAGGAAAATTGGTTTGGTAGCAAATGCTGGCTGATAAAATACTTGAAATAAAAACTGATAATGTTTGAATGTAAATAGGAGATTCTTCCTGCAAATGCGAGTGCTTTTCATGTTCTTTCCCCCTGAGCTATTGAAATAAAGTTACTATTTTTATGCATTGCAAAAGGAAAAGTAAACACCGAAAAGTTTGTAGAATTGACAATACATGTGCTTTCTAAAACAAAGTCTACACTGAAGTGCAGTCGAGCTCACCAAAGTCTTGTCGGCACACTCAAACTTCTTGTTAAGGACTATCATCAAGCAAAGTGTACACGAATATGAAGTTAGAAAAACTTGCTAAATAAATAAAATTACACTATGCCAGCTTGGTGACCGTTTTCTTATGGGCCTCCAAGGTTTCCCAATATTAGCATGATGCACAAAAAAAGGTGTCATCAGTTTTTGCCAAAAAGCTAATCAGCACTTAAAGATATCGCTTAACTATGTTCGGCAAAAATGTAGCCAAGAGTAGGTTGAAAATTTCTTGCTAAAATTTTATGACAAAAATTTTATTTTATCTTTATTTTCTAAAGACTCTGTTGTGCCTTCAAATTTTCAAATTTTTAACTCAAATTTTGTAATATTTACAAAATTTGTATTTCTTATGTTTTATAATTTCTTAAGCAAAATGTGGCTTGAGCCAGCAATAAAAATTAAAACATTCACATGTACTTAACTATAAAAGAGAATTCAAACCAAAATAATTTGGCTTAGGTATAATGGAACAAAAAAATTAGAAAATTGGGACATGAAGAAAAGAATCAAATGGCAGCAAGAGAAAAAAATAAAAGTGTGTTACCATCCGTTTGAAACAGTTCTCGAATGCAATTTTCTATTAAAATTTGTGTAAATAAAAACTGTTTTCATATTTAAATCAGCCACCTAGTAAGTGGTGACAAATAAAACACATGAGTACTGATGATGAAAGTGGAGCTACTTTTGAAAACAGCTATTCTGCTGTGCTGTGCAAGTTGAATAATTAACTAGTAAAAGTACTATATTCGGCTGTGCCGAATCTTAAATACCCTTCACAGATGTAATTCTTCTTTCTTTCTTGCTAAAACAGGAAGTAGGTTTAATTAAAAGATGTAACATAGTTTTACTTGAAAAAAAAATTTTAATTTTTAAAATTTTTGGTCACTTTCACGTACCAAAAATATTTTATTTGTCCAACCCTGGAATCCAAATTTTGATTTTTTAAGATTTTAATACCAATTTTGTTCTTCGTGAAATATAAAATAGTTTGAATTAGCAAAAACAACAACGTCAATTGCCTATTTGGTTACTTTTATATATTTCAATATCCCAACCCTGGAAACGAAATTTAAATTTTTTACCAATGCAACTCTTAATGAGGCATGAAATTGTTTTATTTAAGAAAAACTTAATATTTCTAACCATTTTGGTCACTTTCATGTACTACAAAATATTGCAGTTATCCAACTCTGGAATCTAAATTTTTATTTTTTTTTTTATTTTTGATAAAGTTAGTTGCCTTTTTGGTTACTTTTATGTATAAAAAATTTAAATTTCCCATCCCTGGAAGAAAAAATTAAATTTTTTTAAATTTTTTTATCAATGCAAATCTTCATGAGGTATAAAGTAGTTTTGCTTAAGAAAAACTCAAATTTTGCAACCATGTTGGTTATTACATGTACTACAAAATATTGCATGTACGAAAAAAAACTTTCATTTCACAACCCTGGAAATGAAATTTTAATTTCTTGTTTATCAGTACCAACACTTCATTAGATATAAAGTAAATTTTTTTAAGAAATATTTAGAATTTTTAACCATTTTGGTAACTTTCATGTACCATATAATATTGCACTTGTCCATCCCTGGATTCGAAATTTTAATTTTGAATTTTTGAGACCAATTTTGTTCTTCCTAAATATAAGACAGTAAAATAAGACAGTTTTAATTAGCAAAAAGTAAAAAAAAAACAACATCGGTTGCCTGTTTGATTATATTCACGTATAAAAAAACACAATTTCCCACCCCTGGAAGCAAAATTTGAATTAAAAAAATTTTTTTTTGGCCAATACAAAGCTTTATGACGTATAAAGAGGTTTTTTTAAAGAAAAACTTTAAATTTTTAACAATGTTAGTTACTACATGTACTACAAAATACGGAATGGGCCACAAATTTTCTTTTTGATTTTTTTGATTGAAATTCAGAAAGATCCGAAGTATAGTACCTGAGCTGGGAAGCTTACACCTATTTCTCTACGCAAAATTTATGCCAAAAATCTATTTTTTCCTAATGTTTGTAAATTAAACCTATTTCGTGCTTTGGGGAGCCTCAATGGTCTATTAAAAACTAAAATAATAAAAAAAATTTCCAGGGATGGGAAATTAAAAATTTTTTTTTGGCCGGCATAGGCCGTATGCCGTATTTTGTAGTACATGCATTAACTAAAATTGTTAAAAATTTCAAGTTTTTCTTTAACAAAACCACTTTGTACGTCATAAAGTTTTGCATTGGGTCAAAAAAAAATTTTTTTATATTCAAATTTTGCTTCCAAGGGTGGGAAATTGAATTTTTTTTATACATGAAAGTAATCAAACAGGCAACTGATGTTGTTTTTTTTTGTTTTTTGCTAACTAAAACTGTCTTATAATTTAGGAAGAACAAAATTGGTATCAAAAATTCAAAAATTAAAAATAAAATTTCGAATCCAGGGATGGACAAGTGCAATATTTTATGATACATGAAAGTTACCAAAATGGTAAAACATTTGCAATTTTTCTTAAATAAAACTACTTTATGCCTCAAGAAGCGTGTCACTGATAAAAAAAAAACCAAAAAAATTAAATTTTCATTTCCAGGGTTGGAAAAATTAATTTTTTTTTTGTACATGCAATATTTTGTAGTACATGTAATAACCAAAATGGTTGCAAAATTCGAGTTTCTCTTAAACAAAACTACTTTATACCTCATGAAGATTTGCATTGATAAAGAAAGTTTTAAAAAATTTAAATTTCGCTTCCAGGGTTGGGAATTTGAAAATTTTTTTTTAACATAAAAGTAAGCAAAAAGGCAATTGACGTTGTTTTTTTACAAATTAAAACTATTGTTTAGTTTGGGAAAAACAAAATTGGTATCAAAAATTAAAAAAAATCAAAATTTAGATTCCAGAGTTGGATAACTGCAATATTTTGTGGTACATAAAAATGACCTAAATGGTTATAAATGTTAAGTCTTTATTAAATAAAACTATTTCATGCCTCATTAAGAGTTGCATAGGTAAAAAACATTAAATTTCGTTTCCAGGGTTGGGAAATTAAAAAATTTATTCTGCATAAAAGTAACCTAAACTTAAAGCTGTTTTATAATTCAGGAAGAACAAAATTGGTATTCAAATCTTATATTAATTCCCTTTATAAATCAGTCAGATCTTATTGCATTCTCTGTCCAAATATATTGATGTAAATCAGTAAATTATTATCACTAAATATGCTATTCTCTCTTTTAATGTATGAATATCATATTAAATTTTCCCCTTTTTTCAATAAATATTTTGCTCCTCTGTAAAATTCTAATATGAATCACAAAACTTTTTTCTCAAAAAGGGAAAGCAGGCATAATGAGTATCTTGAAGTAAGTAAAATAATAGTCATTTCTTGGGACAGATGCATATATATACAGGGTATTTTACATCTGCCATTGGAGTTTAATTGTTCAATTGGGAGGGAAAAGTATACCCTAGATGATAGTCCATCTCATCATCACTATTACTTTTTTGTCATACTTCTTTTAAATTCACATATATATTTCTTTTGCACAATCCATGGGTATGATGAGTGTGTTATATGTTTACGTGTCAAAACAGGGTTAAGAACCACGAATGCTTTAGATATAGTTAGCCGGAAGACCTTTTTAAATCACACCCTTAACAGATGTTTTGATTGAAAGTGGTATTGTTTGGAAATGTTTATTTTTCTGTTCCACGATTAAGCCGGTACGTCACAAGGGAGAACAATTTTAAAAGTGCAAAATTCCTGGAAATTTTTATTTCCATTTAATAGCTTTACATTTGGTTTGGCGTTTTGATAAATTTAAAAAGAAAAGTATTATTAAAGAAATTATATTGAAATTTCTGTACTATCTATTTTGTTTGGTTTCAGTCCACACAAACACTTTGTGATAGCTGCCATTTTCTGCCATTTTCTTTTGAAATCGAATTCCAGCCAACAAAAGACGTTTTACATATTTCCGCAATTTTGTTTTTGTTTAAACAGAATTTGTGGGTGTTTAAATTTACGAAAGAGAAAACAAAATGCATAAATGAAATGTTTGCTATTCACATTTCATCTACATTCAACGAACTCAGAAGTTGCTCAACCAGAATCTCAGCATTTGAATTGGCAGTTAAATTTCTATTTTTTAAAACTGTAGATTTTTATTATTTTTTTTTTTTTGACATTTCCGACTTAGAAGCTCACATTTTCATCTTTATGTATATTTCCTCGTATTTTGGAAAGATTTTTCTATAAACCGTAGGGACCTTGAAATCAACACTGATCCTGCAAATATTCTAATATTCCACTCTTAATTAAAATAAATTGGTGCTGTTGTCTGACGAGACTATGATGCGGGGGGTCCTGAGTTCAACACCGCGCTGAGTCATAAATATTGTATTGAATTCTTCAGATCAGAATTAGTGCATGGTTGGGTTAGTTGTTGCCAGCCTGTTTCCCATGATGAAGGCATACCACTGGTCACTGAGCACACAAAGCAGAGTAACAGCAACGCCCTCTTTCGCCGGTTCTGTAGCAAAAAAGTTAGACGGCGAAGTAAAAAGATTGAAATAGCTACAAAAAATTCTCTAACTTCTCATCTTTCTTCCTCTGTCCCCTCAATGCTATCCCTGCTTTCTAGTTCCGGAAATTATATTTAAACATTAATTTTATAAAATTTTCTTTGCCCGTTTCAATGATATTAAATATACATTTCCTTGTTTTATTATGATTAAAGCTTGTGACACTCTATTAAAAACACCATTTAATATACTGATGAGCCAAAAGTATTTGCTATTCATAGAGCTATAGCGCTCGATGAGGTCCTAGCCAAAGTCCATGGTTAATGGACCGACAAAGCCACCATCCACATATACAAAATTTCTCAGTCACATTAATTTTTTATTTTTAACTTCCCGCGAAGAAAATTTATTATTTTCGAAAAAGTGACAAGTTACTGGGTTTTTTTCTTCAAACTTAGAAACAGTTTCCAACTGCTGCGCGATTGCCAGCCTAAATAGTAGGGATGTAACGATACGCAGTTTCGCCGATCCGATACCGATACCGATACTCAAAATGAAATATCGCCGATACCGATTCCGATACCGATACGCATATTGAAATTGAACTCAAGTTAAAATTAACAAAACTCAAGTAGAGTAATTCTTTTATTATACAAAATTATAGTGTAAGAGATTATTAATATTTAAAATTGATATTTGAATTCATTCTGAAATTAACAAAAACAAATTATTTTTTGTTAACAAAATAATAGTGTAAGCGATTATTAATGAGTCCATTCAAACTGAATGTCATACTGTTTATTTTCCAAAATCATCCAAATTTTCAATACAACGGTTAGTAAAAAAACTGAATTGTTTGCTATAAACAGCTCTAAAAAAATTTAAGAAGTATCGTCGTATCGACTTTAAAATATCGCCGATATCGATATATCGGCAAATCAAAAGTATCGCCGATATATCGGAATCGGTATCGGTATCGGTTACATCCCTACTAAATAGTAAATAAAAGTCAGAAAAGTTTAAAGATGTTTTGTTGCTCCTTAATGATAAAACTCTACATAAAAATTGTTTTCAACTCTAACGAAACGTTAGTAGTAATATAGGGTGTTTTTTTATAGAGTGATGCAAGTTTTAACCATAATAAAACCAGAAAATATATTTTTAATATCAATGAAACGGGTTTTATGGGAAAGAAAATTTTATGAAATTAATATTTAAATATGACTTTTGCCATGTGGCCTGAACGGCAGGCGTGTAGAAGGCGCAATCTGGAACACCAGTTTTCAACAACTAAAAAAATCTGTCATAAAGTGGAAGGACACAACCCGAGTTACTGAGAATGGCAACGAATTGATTGATTCGAATCATCTTCCATTCTTTTTTGTACAGCGGCTACAGCTTCTTCAGTGCGCACTGTTCGGCGTCTCACGCGATGCACATTATCAGTAAGAGTAACAGCAAATGTGGTCCGAAAACGATCTATTGATCTTCGAATTAGCCGCTCTGAAGGACGATTGCGTACGCCATAAAATGGAAGAAGTACACTAGGATTTTGACGAATAAAACAATTATTTTGATTAATAATTTCAACAATTTGCACGCGTTGCTCCGGTCCTGTGACACTCTAAGACGAAAAACAAACACGCTTTAGATATATAACGCAGAAAAAATATGTACAAAATGTATTTTGTTCTAGTAAATTTGAAGTAGAACCGTAGGAAACAACAGCAAAGTTCTGAACTTATTTTATTGTTCCAACTTTTTTGTAGATTAAATGAATAAGTTAAAAATTATTTAACAGCATCTAAGTTCAAATCTGGGACCTGCGAATTATTTCTTATTAATTTGATCAAATTCTAATTTTTCTTAATAGTGGAATATTTTGAATACATATTAAGCGATACATAATTTTCTTCATGATTTAAAAAAAAATATATTTCAGCATTATTAAGATAAGAATTTTTTTATTCAGACTCAAGTTCAAATCCGTAACCTGACAATTATTTTTAAGACTCAAGTTCAAATCTGTAAGCTGCCAATTATTTTTAAGAAATCTTTTTAAAGTCGAAATATTTTATTATGAAAACTGGAAGAAGGGGGAATAAAAAACGCTGATGAAATGGCCTAGCGGCTTCGAAATTAGTACTGGACCGTTCTGCTAGTTTGATGATTATAAAAATATATATTCTAAATATTACACCCTTAATAAAATAATTTCCATTTAATAAAAATTCTTAAAAAACAATTCGCAGATAGCAGATTTGAAATGGAGTCTGAATAAAAAATTCGTATATTAGCAATAAAATTAAATGGCGATTTCACAATATCGAAAGAACTCTTTCTTTGCTTTCGTTTCAAATATATTTGTACGAAGAAAATAATTCCTTCGACTTGGTGATATGGGCAGTAATAAGTTTGAAAAATAAAAATTTACATTCTTAATTTTCAAAACTTTTGCATGATTGAAAATATTTTATATATCTTCTGCAGTTGTATATTTAAAATTCATATATTTCAACACACTGTCGCATGGTATAATAAAACAAGGTACTGCCACTGTGAGCTTTTAAATTTAAAATAATTTTCTGACAATTTTAAGGATTCTGACATTCCCATAAAAATTAAGTTACCATATTATTTTAAGTTACCCGTTTTTATACCCTCCAAAAAAGAATTTGGAGGGTATATTCACTTTGTCATTCCGTTTGTAACGCATCGAAATATCCATCTCAGACCCCATAAAGTATATATATTCTTGATCAGTGATGAAATCTAAGACGAACTGAGCATGTCCGTCCGTCCGTCCGTCTGTGGAAATCACGATTCAGTCCAAACGAAAAGAGCTAGACTCTTGAAATTTGGCATAAATATATTTTAAAACTTAGAGCAGGTTAAGTTCGAAGATGGGCTAAATCGGGCAAGAGGGAAAAAAGTTCCCCTAAGAAGAACTAAACCAACCCAGAAAAAACAACATGATTTTTAAAGTTTTTTGGTTATTTTGTTAAGCAAATGATATATTTTTATATCAAATACGGTCCAGCGCCTTAAACTTGGAGCCATTAAATAAAATAAAAATATTTTTTGACCCCGCCCACATTAGTGGGCGTTATTATAGGCAAAAATAGCATAAACATTTAACAAATTGTTTTACTTAAGCCTACATTCCTTAAAAATAACACTTTTAAGCTTTAATGACGAAGCTGAGATGAAACCTGGTACTACTCTGCCCTACCCCCTCCTTCCCCTTCGCCCCCTTAATGACCCTACCAAAAAAAAAAAAATTTTTTAAATTTTGTATATAATTATCCCAAGCATTTATCTTTAGAGTTATATGACTGCCGATTTCAGCCCTACCTCCCCCCCCCCCCACATCTTCCTTTGCCCCCTAAATGACCCTACCAAAAAAAATTTTTTTTTTTTAAATTTTGTATATAATCATCCCAAGCAATTATCTTTAGAGTTTTATGTCTGCCGATTTCTGCCCTAACCCCCCCCCCCCCTTTTCCTTTGCCCCCTAAATGACCCTACCAAAAAAATTTTTTTTTTAATTTTGTATATAATCATCCCAAGCATTTATCTTTAGAGTTTTATGACTGCCGATTTCTGCCCTACCCCCCCCCCCCTCTTCCTTTGCCCCCTAAATGACCCTACCAAAAAAAAAATTTTTTTTAAATTTTGTATATAATCATCCCAAGCATTTATCTTTAGAGTTTTATGACTGCCGATTTCTGCCCTACCCCCCCCCTCCCCTCTTCCTTTGCCCCCTAAATGACCCTACCAAAAAAAAATTTTTTTTTTAAATTTTGTATATAATCATCCCAAGCATTTATCTTTAGAGTTGTATGACTGCCGATTTTATTTTGTGTATAATCATCCCAAGCAATTATTTTTACAGTTTTATGTGTATCTGTTTCTGCCCTACCCCCTCTCCCCCTTCGCCCTTTAAATAACCCTATAAAAAAAAAGAAATTTTAATTTTTTATATAATTATCCCAAGCATTTATTTTTAGAGTTTTATGACAATGGTGAATGTTTCCCCCACAGACCTTGCCAGAGCGACCCCGCCAAAATACAGTTTTTATAGCCTCCAAAGAGAATTGTGATGAAGTCTAAGACGGTCTAGCAATGCCCATACGTTCGTCTGTGGAAAACATGATATTGTATATTTTTGAACCCCGCCCCCTTTAGTGGGCGTTGACGTACGATATTATATAAAGGAACTCTGTCCCACCAAGTTAAACATATCAAATTCACTTACTAAATATTTGGAGGGTATTTAAGATTCGACCCGGTCGAATATAACGTTTTTACTTGTTTTTCTTTTGATTTGAGTTGTTCAAATTTTTAATAGCATCGATGTCATAATTATCAATAATTAAAATCCGTTTGCCAATTAATTTATTATAAAAATTTTGTCGTGAATCTTGAATAAACATATTTTTTGTTAAATTGTCTTATTGATCAATGTTATGGTTTCAATGTTTTTGGTTCAATGCAATGCAACACAATGACTTTTTATTTCTTGTGGAAATGCATAGAAACGGGGTTTTTTCGTAGTTTTCTATATTCTCTACATTTTATATATGTAGCTTTTATTAAATTATTTTAACAAAATATTGCAAAATGTTTATGTTCAAAACCTCATAATGAAATTTTTCTCTCTGTCAATATGCAAAAACGATTCACAATGAGATTTTGAGCGGGAGATTCTATCTATGTTGCAAGAATGATAAAATAAAGATTACGCCAACAAGCTGAAATAAAAATACTTTTCTGCGCATGATGGAACTCTGACGTCACTCAACATGTGCTCTGATTGGCTAATAAAATTCAGCTGGAGATCTATTATGTTATTGTAAAAACAGGACAGTGGGGCAAATTGCGATTTTGCAAATTAAATTTATTTGATAATATACAATTTTAAAAAATTTTTTTATTTTCCAGGTTTTTTTATTTGAAATTGTTATTTTATATAAATATTGAACCCAAGTGCTAATTATTTTTCTTTTTTCCCCATTCAAAACAATTTTTTTTTGCTTCCAATATATCAGCCATAACTTCCTTTGAGCTTGATCTCTTGAAAAACTATAAAATGACACAGGTTTTTGAAAACAAACAAAATTTTTGATAACATTATAACATTTTAACACAATTATTTCTCACTTGTTTTTTTGCTGTTATTTTGTTTGCAATTGCCCACTGCACATTTCATGCTTGCTCTTTTTGTTCTCTTTTCTCTTTAATTTAGGTTTTTTGTTTACAGCTTATGAGCTTTAAAAATCAAGTTTTAATAAGTTTTTCACACTTTAAGTTATTTAATAATTATTTTAATATATTTATATTTAAATATAACACAATTTATTTTAAAATATAACACAAAACTTGCACTTTCATAAATCCGATTTAATTTGCTTGTTGCAAATCTCTCTGAGTAAATTGTGTGTAGAGTTGCCAAATATAGCATAAAATATTAATTTTGTACGAGAAAGTATTAGTTTTGCATATAATAAACATTTGGCAATCTCTTCGAGGGAACAAATACGTCATCAAACGGTAAATCATGCGCAAGGCGTAATCTTTATTTTATCATTCTTGCTATGTTGTACGTTCAGTATGTTTAAATTGAAAATGAGGTAATACAATGAAATATGTTGAAAGAGAGGGGATAAAATAATAGTTAAATACCATGGTATAATATATTATAATCAGGGACCGTAACTGTTATGACTTTTATCAAAAAAATCAAGATATAAGAGTTATTTTTGATTTTTATATTTTTAGATATAAAATAAGAGTTATTTTTGATATTTATTATTTTAAATGAAAAATAAAAGTTATATTTGATTTTTATATTTTTAAATGAAAAATAAAAGTTATTTTTGATTTTTATATTTTTATATTAATAATAAAAGTTATTTTTTATTTTTATAGTTTTATATCAATAATAAAAATCAATTCAAAATTCGTGACATAGGTAATATGTTTGTGTTTCCATGGCTTCGAAAATTAGCTTTAATTGTTCATTCTGTACCTGCCACTCAAGTCAGTGTAGAAAGGTCATTTTCAGCACTCAGATTAATATTGGGAGATTTAGGATATAATTTATCTGAGGAACATTCAAAATCAATTGTGATGGTAAAATTGAACACATGAAAACGACCTCTTAACACTGACTTGAATGGCAGCCAAAACTTTAAGCTATTTCTATGCATTCATGTTTTTATAGCTGATAATGGATAAGTCACATAATATATTATATTCATATAGAAATTTGAATGAAGCAGCATATTATAATACATACGGAATCAACAAATAAATAAGAATTTTGAATTGATTTCTATTATTGATATAAAAATATAAAAATCAAAAATAACTTTTATTTTTCATTTAAAAATATAAAAATAAAAAATAACTCTTATTTTTCATTTAAAAAAATAAAAATCAAATATAACTCTTATTTTTCATTTAAAAAAATAAAAATCAAAAATAACTTTTATTTTTCATTTAAAAAAAATAAAAATCAAAAATAACTCTTATTTTTCATTTAAAAAAATAAAAATCAAATATAACTTTTATTTTTCATTTAAAAAAATAAAAATCAAAAATAACTCTTATTTTTCATTTAAAAAAATAAAAATCAAAAATAACTTATTTTTTATTTAAAAAAATATATATCAAAAATAACTCTTACTTTTGATTGTTAAAATAAAAATCAAACATTTAAAAATCATGCAATATGTTGAATGCATTTCGCCTAAAAATCATGATGGTGTAATTAAAAGTTTTCTACGATGTTCATTTATGTATGATTTATTTCTTCAAAAATTTAAAAATAACTCTTATTTCCGGTCCCTGATTATAATGGTGGTTTGTCCGTGATCTCATGAAAATGTGGCTTGGTACTAAAAATGCCATTATTTTGGAAATTGCTAAACTGGACACCTTGAAATTTAAATAAGTTAGAGATCAATGAATGAAGTTTAGTATTGACAATTTAATTAACGAAATTGCTAGACAAATGGAAAAACTTATCTACATATATATGAAATTTTTATTTGACATATTGTTGTCACAATACTATTTTAAATGAAATTTATTTGTTGGTGGTCAAGCAATGTCTATATGCATTTCATTGGTGCTTTACCAAATCATGGTTAAAGTCTACTGATGATTTGGTAAAGCACCAATGAAATGCATATAGACCAGGGCTCCTCAATGGGAGAAAATATTTAAGTATAATGTATTTGTGAATTTTTCATGTGTTAGTGACTGTTTTTTTAAGCAAGAGCGTACAAATAATGTTGCCAGACGACGTCATTTTTACGACTTTTTATGCCAAAAATAAAATGACATGAAATATTTAAATAAAGTTTTCATTAATATGTATTTCTTACATTTAATTAATACAGGCGAACTTCCTTATACTGAATAAATTATACACTCCACGCAATATTTGTAAGGCTAAAATTATTTAAATTTTTTTTCCGAATTTATTAATGTACATAATGTTGGAATGTTTTGACTTATATATTGCCATTTTATCTGACATAAAAACATTGTGTTCCGTTATTTCTGTTTAAAAATAACGTGATTTAAATATTAAATTTGAACGAAATATTTAAAAGACCAAGTCCAGGAAATTATAATAGAGGAGTAAAAAAATCTAAATATGAATGTGGAATCAAAACATTTTGCTTCTTACTTTTAATTAAGAGAAAAAACATATTTAATAAAAAAGACTTACAAAGCAAAAAATTAGCTTTCAAGTCAATTCATCTATTAAAATGTTTGTAATTTTGAAAAAATTCTATATAAGGACGCTACTAGACGTTGAAAGTCGTACTTCTAGCAATATAATTCGTAAAATATTAGTAATAGGTGATAGCTACATTAAAGCTAATTAAAAAATCTAAATAATAATAATCGGCAATGTAACTTCTGAGATATAGAGCCTCGGAAAAAAGAGCTTTATGTACCCTCTTCTCCCCATAAAACTTTTTGCAATACAAAAATTTATAGGAACAAAAATATTAAACAGAAGCAATTTCTTATTTTACGTATACTTCAAATTGAACTTACTCATTGTTTTTAAATATTTTTGTCAAAATAACACCGTTTTATATGAAAAATTGAAAGCATTTTTTAATTCTGTAGAAATGTTGAGGTATTTTTCATAAAACTACCGTAATAATTTCACATTAACGATTTGAAAAAGTAATATGAAGATTTTGATGTTTTTTCTCCAAAATTTGGCGATATTGCATCTATTTTGTGTGGCAACTATGTAAACAAGAAAGAACATTTAAATGTGTTGCCGTTGATCACTAAATCAAATTGATAATAATATAAGAAGGCAAACTTAGTTTTCACTTTTATAAATGTGTGAAATTGATTTTTGTTTCTGTAGCCTATATTCTATTCACAATTTCGACCGAAATGCTGTCAAAGCCTATATAAAAAATATTTAGTCGAAATATACGTGGAAAAATTTGGTAAACTCGTTTACTATGAAAAACACGTGAAATTTTTCTGAACACAATTTTGCTAAATATTTTTCGAAAATTTAAACAGAGTACTAGCCTTAAGGAAAACAAGAAATTTATAATTTTTATTTGTCAATTTTTTCAAATGAAATAATTAATGTTGCTAAACATTTTTCGAAAATTCAAACAGAGTACCGGCCTTATCGCTGTGAGCCCTTGTATGTAGTATAATTTTTTGGCCTCCTAAGCGCACACAAAAATTTAATTTAATTGACTGTTAAAGTTCGACGAGGCAAGTCGCATGTTTTTTATGAAAAAAAAATTTACTGCAAAATTAAACAAAATCTGTATTTTAATAGGCTTATATTAAAATATTCTATTATAGACAATACTATCTTCCAATGGAGATATAAAATATTATAAAACCATTTTTGTATCATACAAAATTACTAAAAATCATAATATATATAAATTCATCCATCCTAGAATACAAAAAATCGAACGATGGCAACGCGGGTTGAAAATTTAGTCATGCATTTGTTGTTGTCTATGAATAAAATTTTTATTTTCTCTTCTCTCATTGATGTGAATTTCGTTACTGTTCGTGTTGCGTATGTGAATACGTGTAGAAAATCCGATTGGCACTCGTATCTGGAGTGTAATGGCTGAGGAGCCCTGATATAGACATTGCTTGACCACCAACAAATAAATTTCATTTAAAATATATATATATATATATATATATATATATATATATATATATATATGTATTACACATTTTATTTAAAAATTTCCAAAAAAAAGAAAATTATTTTTTATAATGTGGCAACGTCATATTCAATATGATGTAGAAAAATAAACTTCAAAAATCCTTATTAAAATTTAATAAAAGCAAGTACCACTACCTTGTATTTATATACCATGCACTATCGTGTTTCTGGTCTTTTATTTAACTTCATTTTATTTAAAAACTTCATTTTCTAACAGTTGCTTCATCAACGCGTTTTATTATTTATATTTAAATACGATTTATAAAGAACAACATACAGACAATCACATAATGCACTTATATAAGATTTAAAGCAATTGATACAGAATCCACATTTACAGTTTGTTATTGTATTTTCAATACATATTCGATATAGTATATAAACATTCATATATTTTTAAATAACTAAAGAACATGCAAATCATTGAAGAATATTTCCATAGACTTAAATATTATTATACAAGGAATGCAACAGTTGCAGCAAGTGTATAAGACAGAGGGAGTAGCTGTCGTTGGGGGTTGCTACTGCAGCAGTAGATAAATTAAGCTTGTTCAACTTCCGTTTCCTGCTGCACCTTGAGGCTAGGCTGTGTAAGGAAATGGAAATGATAAAATTAAGTTAAAAAAATACACAAACTTGTTACAAAATATAAGAAAAATTTTATACCAGTGAATTAAATTACATATTGACTAACAGAAGAATGCAATGATTTATATTTTGAAAGTGCAAGTTAAGTCTTTCGCACTTTGGGCATTTTAAAATGAATTAGATTAACGATAACAGTTCTTATAACCTATTCACGTAGATTATTGTTCACTTAAATTCTCCAGACACCAAAAGATTTTTAAAATATATTGAAATTATTATGAAATCTTTTTATTTGACACATTGTTGTCACAATACTACTATATATATATGAAATTTATTTGTTGGTGGTTAAGCAATGTCTATATGCATTTCATTGGTGCTTTACCAAATCGTCAGTAGACTTTAACATTATTATTATTTAACATTATTATTATTGTTATTGTTAGTTTTTTAAAACTGTGGTTAAAGTCTACTGACGATTTGGTAAAGCACCAATGAAATGCATATAGACATTGCTTAACCACCAACAAATAAATTTCATATATATATATTGAAATTATTTATAATGTTTTACCTTCATATGAGAAATTGCAGCACAAACTTTTAACAAATTATTTTTCTCATTTTGCGAAAATGTTATTGTTTTAGTAAAACAGTCAAATACTTCAAGTGAAAACTCTTCACTGTTAATTAGTTTTTCAATAAAAAAATCTATTTGCTCATAAAAAATTAACGAAATGCAAATAAATTGAATTGGCAGTCAATTAGGTTGGTTTTCATTAGAGATAAATAGCATTTTAAAATAATATTTCATATAACATGATCTCATTTTAAAGGTCCTTAACACCCTAATTGTGTAAATTATATCATAAAAATGCATTTTCCAGGAATTCATCCTTTACAGAAATTCCATATAAGAAATTTAAATAAAATCCAAATTTCTGTATTAAAAATGCAACTGTTAAATATGGCTTTTGCAAGTAAGACGGGAGCATAAGAGCTACAAAATACATCAAAAACCAATTTATACAGAAAATTTTAATTTTCGATTGTTATTCCTGATGATGTCAACAAATTGTTGACGAAATATCGAATAAAATAGAAAAATTATAACGATTTTTACAAAAACGACCTCGAGCTCAATCATTCTAAAATACATATATAAGAAAAGGTCAATAAAAGCAAACAACAATACATTAAAACATTAGTCGCCCACATTTTCCTATTCTCCCAGGATCCTGGCTTCTCCTCTACAGAATTTTAAGATTTTGGTATACAAAAAATCAAAGCTTATCGGCTAATACCAAATTATTAGTATATCATGAAAGCTATGGATCTGGTTGTCTGTTACGTTAATTTTTTTCCTAGTTGGTCCAGAAATGTGGCCATTATTTCATTTGCAATACAAACACTTTGATTTTTCAAGCTTAACAGTGCCATGTTAACAAGCTAACAGAGCTCTGTTAACTTACTTGGTCTGTGTCTAGGGTTATATATTTCGAAATTTATCTTTACACGGGTCAATTTTGATATACTCTCTCCAATAAATCGGCTACTCTCTCACGAATAAATTCTTCAATATTGGCTTCCAGTGAGTCAACCCTTAAAGGAGTGTGGCTATAGACATGAATCTTTATATGTATAGCCCCACAAACAATACTGTAAAGGTTTTAAATCGCATAACCTGGGCGGGCAATTGACCGGCTCCAAACCTGATATAAGCTATTCACCGAACTCTCAATTGGGCCATTGTTGCGCGTACTGTATGACATGTGAGGCATCGTCTTGGCTTCACTTGTCACTTGATCCAAATCTTTACATTATGGAAGATTCGATAGCACTCGTGAATCTGCCTTTGTCTTCTTTGAAAAACCACGCCAACGGCCCATAATCCATAACAAATTATGCATATTTCCCACAAACGCATGGGAAATAATAATGAGAAGGTCAGCTTTTACAAAGTGTAGCCATTTCATGAGAGAGTCAGTTTTGAATCTTGATAACAGAGAACATTTCCTTCAAAGGTTCGTAATTCAACTGCGAACCACCGCCTGCTATAGTCAAGTGCATTGGAATTGCAAAAAATTATTCGCCAAAACATGTCCTGAAAAATAGCACACATATGCCCATTGTGCATTATTCAGGACAGTTTGTTTTTCCAGTCCATAGAAATCTCTTTGTTATATTAAAGCATTAAATGTTTTTGCACTTTTGAAATAAAGTTATTTCCAAAATCTCCATCTAGTCAGTATTTGGTTCCAAATGGGTTAATACGCTTAAACAAGGCACCATATCATGACTGCTGCTGTTCAAAATATTCGTACACGACTATATCAACAGAGAACTCAATTGGGGAGGGAAAGAAAATGCGGAGCCGGAAACACATTATCTTCTTAAAATAATATCTAGATTTTAAAATCTTCTATTTCACATATTGTCGCAATTAAATTAGTGCTTTTTGTTTGTTATGTGGTCAAGTAAGTCTATGTTCCTGCATTTCATTGGTTCTTACACCAAATCATCAGTAGACTTTAGCCTAATTCCAAAATAACAAAACCTCTTAGCTTATACATAAACTCCCAAAAACGAATTGAGAATTATACAAGCAAAAGCACAGGATTTGAAATTCAAGAAAACACAACAAACAAATTTTATTCTATATAAATCCACTAGTCTAGATTTTACTATTAAAATGCTTAGCATACCTTTGGGTGCATTAAAATAAATGGCAATTCAGCGCATAGTTCTCCACCCAGTGCTCCCAAAAATAGTTTGACCTTAACAGCATACGACACAATAATTCCAAAAGCATCGCGTGTATCGTGGCTAGCAATCCTTTGAAAAAAATTATAGCATATTTTATGTGTCCAATAAAATAATAACAAAAATTATTTAAAATATTGAGCTAAATTATGCTAAATTTCTACTCACAACGTGGTCGAGGCCAATGAAGTTATCTTATGTTTGACATCACCCTCCACGGCTATGCCAGGACGATCACAATTGGCTGCCAAATTGGGAGCCAAATACATAACCTTCTGCAAACTAGAGCCCGGATTCAAAGGACAACCTTCGCTGCTCTCAATAAATGTAATCGTATTACGAAATTGTCCATTTTGGAATAAAACAACATCAATGCCCTGCTGCACCATGGCCTTAATTTTTTTCACCACCTTATTCGAGTTGTTGCGTACACAGATGTTGATGGTAATCTTCTCTCCATGATGATACAACTGTTTGTCTAAGGTCACTTCCAGCTCCAGCTCGCCGGGTGACAGGAGGAAATCCTTGCGCACTACTGTACAGGGTTGTATGCCCGTTTTAGTGGGGGCGTATTGTACTTTGCGAATTCCCAAGTTCACAGTACTGCGGCGATGGGAACGATCACAATCATTGTCGCCAGCAAATACCTTTACAAAGTATTGGACACCACAGGGTTGGCTGCTGTCATTCGCTTTCTGCTGCAGCACCACCGAAGCGGGAGAGCTTGGCGGCATTTGCAGTATGAAAGCGAAGGCGTTAGAGCCCAATTTTTTCAAAAGCCGCTCTTGCATTTTGGTCAGTTGAATATCGACTTTTTGCTCGGGATAGAGTTGTTGTGAGACCAAAACCAGCTCCTTTTGGAAACGTAAGCCGATCATTTCGTCATCTTCGCGGCCATAACGGAAATTGCAAATGAGTTGCACAAAGATTTTGCGATTTTGACGTACGTACTCGTCATCGAGAACCACGATGCCATCTAAGAGACACAATTTTTAGGGTTTAAGCAATAGTTTTCTTTTTTTATCCCCTTCACCAGATATAGTGAAAGGCTATATGTGATATTGGAAAGTCATTCCGTGTGTAATTTCCAAAATATATTGTCGGTCCTTATGAATGGGGAAGTCGACGTTCATTTGTCTGTGCGCGAAATCGGTTTCTAGAAATACTTCCATATTGTTTTGATGTATTGGAAATAGTTATAAATAGATTGCTATTTAAAGTAAGAAGGATCATATATACGATTCCAGAGCTGGAAAACTTAAACATATTTTTGGTACATATAACTAAATAGCTGAAACTAAAAGTAAATAGTTTATTAAGCTAGAACTTGATTGGTATTAGAAACCAAACGAAATCAAATCGGCGGTTCCAGGAATGGATAAGAGGCACTTGTTTTTGCTACATAAAAGTAAGCCCCCAAAAACAACTTTTCTCTTTTTATACGAAAGGCATAAGAAAGCGTTTGTCATTCCGTGTGTAATTTCTTCGATACGCACATGGGACCCCATAAAGAATATATATTCTGGATCCTTATGAATAGCGATGACGATTGAGCGATGTCCGTCTGTCCGTCCGTCTGTAAGTGAAATCGGTTTTCCCAAGCCCCCAGAAAAGCTAGAGATTTCGTTCTTGGACCGTTGGATTCGAAATGAACTTAAATAGAGTGCTATTGAGAAAGATCCGAAGTATGGTTCCAGAGCTGGGAAGCTAACATCTATTCCTCAACGCAAAATTTATACCAAAAATCAATTATATTTTTTAATGTTGTAAATTAAATTTATTTCGTGCTTTGGGGAGCCTCAGTGGTCTATTAAAAACTAAAAAAATAATTTTTTTTTCCAGGGATGGGAAATTAAAATTTTAATTTCCCATCCCTGGAAAAAAATTATTTTTTTCGGCTTATTCCGTATTTTGTAGTACATGTAGTAACTAAAATTGTTAAAAATTTCAAGTTTTTCTTTAACAAAACCACTTTATACGTCATGAAGATTTGCATTGGCCAAAAAAAAAAATATTTTTTTATTCAAATTTTTCGTCCAGGGGTGTGAAATTGAATTTTTTTTATACATGAAAGTAATCAAACATGCAACTGATGTTGTTTTGTTTTTTGCTAACTAAGACTGTCTTAGGAAGAACAAAATTGGTTTCAAAATTCAAAAATATAAAATTGAATTTCGTATCCAGGGATGGACAAGTGCAATGTTTTATAGTACACGAAAGTTACCAAAATGGTAAAAAAGTTGCAATTTTTCTTAAATAAAACTACTTTATACCTCAAGAAGCGTTGCACTGATAAAAAAAATATTAAAATTTCGTTTCCAGGGTTGGAAAAATTAATTTTTTTTTTTTTTGGTACATGCAATATTTTGTAGTACATGTAATAACCAAAATGGTTGCAAAATTCGAGTTTTTCCTAAAAAAAACTACTTTATACATCATGAAAATTTGCATTGATAAAGAAAACTTACAAAAAATTAAATTTCGCTTCCAGGGTTGGGAAATTTAAATTTTTTTATACATAAAAGTAACCCAAAAGGCAATTGACGTTCTTTTTTAATAATTAAAACTATTTTTTAGTTCAGGAAAAACAAAATTGTTATCAAAAATTAAAAAGAAATCAAAATTTAGATTCCACAGTTGGATAACTGCAATATTTTGTAGTACATGAAAGTGACCAAAATAGTTACAAATATTAAGTTTTTCTTAAATAAAACTACTTCATGCCTCATTAAAGGTTGTATTGGTAAAAAAATTTAAATTTCGTTGCCAGAGTTGGGAAATTGAAATAATTATTCTGCATAAAAGTAACCAAAAAGGCAAATGACGTTGTTTATTTTTGCTAATTAAAGTTGTTTTATAATTCAGGAAAAACAAAATTGGTATTAAAATCCTAAAAAATCAAAATTTCGACACCAGGGTTGGACAAATGAAATATTTTATGGTACATGAAAGTGACCAAAATGTTTAAAAATTTGAATTTTTTTGTCAAGTAAAACTATGTTACACCACACTAAGAATTGCATTGGTAAAAAAATAAAAATTCACTTCCAGAGTTGGAAAATCGAAATTTTATGGTACATAAACGTACATAAATAAATTCCAAATTTTGTGTTTTTAGTGAATTAAACCTATTAGATATTTCAGAAAAAATTAAATTAGTATTAAAAAATTAAAAATTCGGTTCCAGGGTTGGAAAATCGACATTTTCTGATTCATAAGAGCAGCCATTTTATTTGTTATTTTTGATTTTTTTATGAATTATACCTACTTTATATATCAGAAAGAAATAAATTGGTATTAAAAACCAGAAAAATCTAAAAGACGATTCCACGGTTGGACAATTAGAACTTTTTGGGGTACATGAAACGGATTTTTTTTTTGTAAATTAAATATATATAATATATTTGAAAGACGTTCAGAGGTATTAGATATAATAAAAGACAAACATTTAGCTTCCTAGCCGCAAAATTTAAACGTTTTCTTATATGTAAAAGTAACCGATAACATCATTTTGATTTTTTAATTAAACCTACTTTCTGTTTTGGCAAAAAAGAAAGATAGAAGAATTACATCTGTCAAGGGTATTTAAGATTCGGCACAGCTGAATATAGCACTTTTACTTGTTTTTTAATATTATTTATTTCTTATATATATATATTTTTTTTTTGGTAGTAACTCCTGGAATATAGGCCCTATATACTCGATATGGGTATCATTTCAAATTACTCCAACATGTCTTTCTCTTGTTGGACATATTTTTCAAATTTATTAACCTATTGCGATCATTATTATATTTTGAAATTTTGTATCCGACTTTTCAAGTAAACATTCCACTATTTAAAAAACCACGATGCAGCGATATTTAAGCTCCAATTTGGTATCCATTATCGATAAAAGACGTGAGTTAGGTGACAAATGAATCAACTCATAAACTCATTTTCATAGTGCCATAACAAAAAAAGGACACCAAAATGTATTTATTACAAATGCAAAAACAATAAGAGCTGTAGGCAAATAAAGTTTTTTTATTATTAATTTTGTTTCGATCTATAAATAGATTTAAAATGAGCGCTTTTTTATATATGAAAGTGGCACCACTAAAATGAGATGTTGACAATGTAGCTGCCATCTCAAAAAAAAATAAGTAGCTGATTGCGAGGCGACGATTGTTTCCAACGCTTTTTGTAGTCGGTGTTCGAGTAGCCTGCTGTCGTTATTAAGTTTGAAGCTTAAAACAGTAACACTTGAGCTCCCCATAAAGCGACTAGAATTTATAATATTTAGCAACGAATTTCTTTAAAAAAATTACTCCGCAACCAATAATTAAATTTTTTCTTCAGCGTTTAATTTCTAAATTTAATTTTTTGTGTTTGTTTTGTATGTCAACAAACAAAGTTTTTGCAGAATATATTTTATTATTCACTTCTAGAGATATAATTAATTAAATTATCTGAAATGATAGACAAATGTTATTTGCTAAAGCGTTGAGTAAACTTAAAGCCCATACTTTTTTCTGTGAAAACAAAAACAAACAAAAATCGTCTTCAGACAAACTTCAAGGAGCATCATTGTTAATTACGTATTAAATTTTTTTTAAACATGGAGGCTTAAGTACGACCATTTCTATATTAAAAATATTTTCTACACAAGTCCTTGTCACGAATGTTTTTTTTTTAAAGCACATCTTATTACACATACCAACAGGTTCAACTTGCGTTACCGAATCAACAAATTCACGCCTGTTCATGTACAGGGTGACCATGTTATTGGGGGAGCATTTTTTAAATATTTTATAATTAACAACCATTTTGAATAAAGTTTTTCTTAACAATTACTAAAAAATCAAAATTCGTTCGTTTGAAATGATTGAAAATGGCTTCTATTTCAAAGATTGTGTATTAATTTTTAACCCAAAATTATTTTGCTATTTCACTACCCAACTGTACGACTTTGAAAATGACTGAACAGAAATTCACATTTAAACCAACCTTTATAGCCTTAAAGGCCTGATGACCAAACACTGTTCTTATTTAATTAGTTCCAAGAAAAGCAGAGGCAGTGGAAAATAGAAAAACATGCATTAAAAAATTTTTAAGTAGGTTTTCTCCATTCCCTCTTGCTGGCCTGAGCAATATTTTGTTGAAAAATTTACTTTCCTTATTGACGTAATAAATGTAGCGTTCGACTTTTAGGGCTTCTCTAAGTTAAATGTTTATATTTCTAATTTTTAAGTCTAATGTAATTTGTTTTCTTCTTCCAGCCAAGTATTGATTTGTCTGTTGAACTTGCAAATTTTATTTTCAAGTTAAACATAAAAATATGAACCTGAAGGCAGAGAATCGAACACACAATGTATTTATAGCTTTCGTGCTGTGTTCTACAAGTCGATGACTTAGTTTGGATGAATAAATATGGGCTACCTTGCTTGAGTTCATTTGACAATGACTTGTGGACATTTAAAGTAGTTTTGATGTGCGTTTTCATGTATTTCTTTGGCATAATATTACAAAAGAAGCAACACGAAAGCGCATTTACGTAGCATGTTTGGGCACGTCTGCGTTTCATTAGTCATGACTCAGCAAAACTTTATAGCAGCAATTTCATATTCATCAGTCATTGGACTGACATTTTCAAAACAACTGCTACAAACATGTCCGGCAGGCAAACATATTACGAAGCATTTTCACGGCTGTTGGACCAATTGAAGCAGTTTTGCTTGCATATGATGGCAGATCCACTCCGTTATTACAATCCAGATCATGCAAACAAAACCACAGAAACTGTTATTGAACAATAATCTAGGTTGGGCCTACTGAAAACTCTCTATCCAGCATTTTATAAAAGAAAGATCATATTTCGTTATATTTACATTTATTGTTATTTTATGTGACGCGGATCAAGGAAACCGACTGCCTAATCTCGGCCTCGATCAAATCGATGTTCAATGAAAATGCAAAAGAAAAAGTATATATATTCGTGATCAGTGATGAAGTCTAGGACGGTCTAGCCATGTTCATACGGTCGTCTGTGGAAAAAATGATATTGTCTAATTTTGGACCCCGCCCTTTTTGGTGGTCGTTGACGTACGATATTATAAAGGGTGTTTTTATAAGAGCTTGCTGATTTGAAATTTAAACAAAACACATGACAAATTATGAAATGGCCAAAAAAATTTTTTTATTTGGTGGATAATTTCTTGTCATTTAACATTTAAATACAATTTCGGGCACATGGCCACCACGACCATTTTGCACAAAGGTCATTCTGGAGGTCCAATTTTCGACCACCTTTTCAAGCATTTGAGGGCGTATTTCAGCAATGACACGTTGAATACTGGTTTCCAAAGCGTCAATCGTTGCTGGTTTATCCACGTAAACCAATGATTTCAGGTATCCCCACAAAAAATAATCGAATTGGCGGAGGCCAATTCACCGGTCCATTTCTCGAAATAATGTTGTCGTTGAAATGTTCTTTCAATAAGTCCATTGTTTCGCCCGCAGTATGACAAGTGGCACCATCCTGTTGAAACCACATTTCGTTTACATCCATATCTTGAAGTTTTGGCACCAAAATATTTTGATCATGATTCTGTATCGATTTCTATTCACGGTAACGCGTCGTCCTTCCTCATTTTTAAAGAAATAAGGACCGATGATTCCACCAGCCCATAGACCGCACCAAACAGTACATTTATCGGGATGCATTGGTAATTCTTGAACGGCGTGTGGAGTATCTTTCCTCCAAATACGGCAATTTTGCTTGTTGACATATCCATTCAACCAAAAATGCGCCTCATCACTGAAGAGAATTTTGCGGTAAAAAAGCGGATAAACATTTTTAATTGAACACAGTTTTTGAAAATAAATTTCCACGATTTGGAAGCGTTGTTCTGGAGTTAACCTGTTCATGATGATTTGCCAAACAATACTGAGTAGAGACGTCACTTTAGACTGTCAAAACAGCTGTCAGACAACAGAGTGATTCGTATAGAAAAAAAAACTTCATAAAAAAAACCCCTTTATAAAGGAACTCTGTCCCACCACGTTAAACATTTTAAATTCACTTACTAAATGTTTGGAGGGTATTTAAAATTCGACCCGGTCGAATATAAATAACGTTTTAACTTGTTTAGAGGTTAGTTTAGTTTAAAATAACAGTTAAAGCTTTTATTAGCCCAACTTTAAAAGCGTTTCAAATTGTGCTGCAATAATTTCTCAAATTCTTAGTTGCTGATGCTGGAATTTATTTACCTTCAAACTCTGTATGTGGTAAAAGTACAAAAAGTTACCGAGTTAAGCAATTTGACTCTGCAGTACTTTAGAATATTTCCTTCTTTTCTTGTTGCAAAATTGTTAATATTTCAATTTAGACTTCAGTCAGTATTTATTTAATAAAACTTGCAGTATTCTGATTCCGGGCTTTCATTTTCCTCATGCAATTTAATTGCATGAGAGTTCAGCAGAGATGGGCAAGAGAAAAATTTATCGATATATTTTTATATTCATTTTTATTCTTCGCCTATTCGACTTATTGATCCAGTTAATTTATTTAGTATTAATTTTTTTATATTCAACCCAAAGGAGAATATCACCACATGCTGCGAATTTGAAAGATCACCTTAAGAGTCCATTTTTGGACGATTGATCTGGTTTTTTTAGACACTAGTTTTCTTCTTATCAGATGGTATGAGACTTTATCGTCTCCCATAACTCAAAGTTATTGCAGTTCTCGACTCGATGGGCAGCGTAAGTGCTTTCACACATAGATTTTTGGATATAAGATCCCAGCAGTGAAAGCGTTCCTCCTCCATACAACCTCGTAGCGAATAACGGTATCGAACACTCTGTTCTATCTCCTACTCGCTTTCTCATCTTGTTAAATGACCTCTATGTCAAACCTCAAGTTCCATCTATTTCTTCGCGGATAATAGGAGCATCACCACGTGGCCAAGATTGAAAGAGATTGACACCAAAAAGCAAAGAAGGAATGAGTCGCTTACAAGCGATCGCGTGTCAGCCTCCGAATGGGTCCTCGTGAACAGGGTTAAGTTTAAATCTAATAAGACACAGTCTCTCACATAAGCGGCTAGCGTCATCCATATTTATGATATAGATTCTGGAGAATCAGAAGCCCTTCATGGTCTTGGCATGAATATACAGTGCGATGTTTGCTGGACTGACCACTTTTTATGGCTCAAAAGAAGCATACACGAGCATCGCCTTTTTAAGACGGTGTAAGACATGCTTCATTCCAGCTGATCTCCTCACTACGTATACCACCCACATTCCACCGGAAATGGAATACAACTCTCATGTATGGGCCCGTGTTTCAAAGTCCATTTTGAAGTTGCTCGACCGCGTACAGGAGAGGGCGATGAAACTCATCGGAGACCGTAGAGCACTAGAGCATCGGAGCAACATGAGGTGTGTGTTTCACTGTTTTACAACGCAATGTGCTTTGAAGACATAAGGGAGCTTGGGCCGGAAACTTTTGATTTTACTCTTTATCCAAGGCGTATTCTCATGTGGTTTAGATGCCAGTGAACCGCACCACGCATTACAGAGAGAATTCATTCTTAGGCCGAATAGTTCGTATGTGGAACAAACTTCCTATGGAAGTCTTTCCTGTCAATTTTAACCTGGGAAAGTTTAAATCGAACGTCCACAAGTACAACTCCCTCTATCCTCCTTCCCACAATAATGTGTTAACATCAGGTTGATACAATTCTCGTATGCAATTTCCTAATAAAATTTATTTAAATAAGAACTGTTATCATAATCAACTAAGTCACCTGATAAGTGTTGACAAACAAATACACATGATTACTGATGATGCAAGTGATGCGGATTTCGGAAACAGGTGTTCTGTTCTGCTGTGTAAGTGGAATAACAAAAACTGATGTTGACTTTTCTTTGTGGCTTGGAATATTTATCATGTCTTTGTGAATTTAAAACAAACAACTTCCTACAAATCTTAAATGTTATTATTCGAACGAAATATAGTTTTCGACATCGGTGAACAGGCAGTAAATTTTAAAAAGAATTATTTTTAGTAACAATAAAAATAGAGTTTCTATTAACTAAATATTTGGAGGGTATTTAAGATTCGACCCGATCGAATATAAAGTTCTTACTTGTTTTACTAGACGGATATGAACTCTATCCACGTAGCGCATTATGCTAGAACTATGAAGAGAAGGAGATGGTATTGAGAGGACAGAGGGAGAGGGAATCCGTTGTAGCTATTTTACTTTTCATTTCACCGACGAATTTTCGCTACAGTACCGAAAGTAAGGTAAGAGAACTAATTTAAAGACTTCGCCATTGAAACAGACTGTCAACAAACACCACAACTATGATGTCATGCGTCGCAGAAGAGCTCAATACCGTCTTTATAGCTGAGTGCGGAATCGAACCAGGGATTGCCGACAACGTAGTCTCACACTAAATATTTTAGCCAACAGCTGAAAACAAAATTTTATCCTACTGCGATACGTATTTCACTTATCTTTTAATAATCTTTAATTTAAGTAATTACTGGCGGTGTTACCAATATGTTAACGAAATATTGAATTTTAATAAATGAAATTTTTAATAATTTCATAAAAGAAGCTCTAGTGTTACACATATGTATAATAAAATATTCACCTATATTTAATAAAATTGTCGGAATAAAACAATTCCCTTCTCTTACATATTCTGTGTAATAATAATTTAAACAAGTAAAAGTGCTATATTCGGCTGTGCCGAATCTTAAATACCCTACACAGATATAATTCTCCTTTCTTTCTTTCTTGCCAAAACAGAAAGTAGGTTTAATTAAAAAATAATTAAAAAACAAGTAAAAGTGCTATATTCGGCCATGCCGAATCTTAAATACCCTTCACAGATGTAATTCTTCTTTCTTGCCAAAACAGAAAGTAGGTTTAATTAAAAAATCGAAATGATGTTATCGGTTACTTTTATATTTAAGAAAACGTTTAAAATTTTCGGCTAGGAAGCTAAATGTTTGGCTTTTCTTATATCTAATACCTATGAACGTCTTTCAAAAATGTTATATGTATATATTTAATTTACAAACAAAAAGAAAATCCATTTCATGTACCCCAAAAAGTTCTAATTGTCCAACCGTAGGATCGTCTTTTAGATTTTTTTGCTTTTTAATACAAGTTTACTTCTTTCCGATATATAAAGTAGGTATAATTCAACATAAAAATCAAAAAAACAAATAAAATGGCTGCTTTTATGAATCAGAAAATGTCGATTTTCCAACCCTGGAACCGAATTTTTAGTTTTTAAAATTTTTAATACCAATTTAATTCTTAGCCAAGTATAAAATAGGTTTAAGTCACTGAAAAAAACCAAAATTGGGAACTTATATGGTTACTTTTATGTACCAAAAAATTTCGATTTTCCAACCCTGGAACCGAATTTATAATTTTTTGATACTAGTTTAATTTTTTCTGAAATATCTAATAGGTTTAATTCAGTAAAAGCGCAAAATTTGGAATTTATGTATGTTTTATTATGTACGAAAAATATTTCGATTTTCCAACTCTGGAAGCGAATTTTTTATATTTTTACCAATGCAATTCTTAGTGAGGTGTAACATAGTTTTACTTGACAAAAAAATGAGAATTTTTAAACTTTTTGGTCACTTTCATGTACCATAAAATATTTCATTTGTCCAACCCTGGAGTCGAAATTTTGATTTTTTAAGATTTTAATACCAATTTTGTTCCTCCTGAATTATAAAACAACTTTAATTAGGAAAAAGAAACAACGTCAATTGCCTTTTTGGTTACTTTTATGCAGAATAATTATTTCAATTTCCCAACCATGGAAACGAAATTTAAATTTCTTTTTACCAATGCAACTCTTAATGAGGCATGAAATAGTTTTAAATAATAAAAACTTAATATTTGTGACCGTTTCGGTCATTTTTATGTACCACAAAATATTGCAGTTATCCAACTCTGGAATCAACATTTTTATATTTTTTTTTAATTTTTGATACCAATTTTGTTCTTCCTGAACTAAAATATAGTTTTACTTATTAAAAAACAACGTCAATTGCCTTTTGGGTTACTTTTATGTATAAAAAAAATTCAATTTCCCAACCCTGGAAGCGAACTTTAAATTTTTTAAAATTTTCTTTATAAATGCAAATATTCATGAGTTATAAAGTAGTTTTGTTTAAGAAAAACTCGAATTTTGCAACCATTTAGATTATTACATGTACTACAAAATATTGCATGTACCAAAACAAATTTAATTTTTCCAACCCTGGAAACGAAATTTTAATTTTTTTTGTTTGTTTTTTTTATCTGTGCAATGCTTCTTGAGGTATAAAGTAGTTTTATTTACGAAAAATTGCAAATTTTTTACCATTTTGGTAACTTTCATGTACCATAAAATATTGCACTTGTCCATCCCTGGATTCGAAATTTTATTTTTTATTTTTGAATTTTTGATACCAATTTTGTTCTTCCTAAATTATAAAACAGTTTTAGTTAGCAAAAAAACAAAAAAAAAACAACATCAGTTGCCTGTTTGATTACTTTCATGTATAAAAAAATTAAATTTCCCACCCCTGGAAGCAATTTTTGAATTTAAAAAAAAAAAATTTTTTTTTTGCCCAATGCAAATCTTCATGACGTATAAAGAGGTTTCGTTAAAGAAAAACTTGAAATTTTTAACAATTTTAGTTACTACATGTACTACAAAATACGGAATAGGTAGAAAAAAAAAATTTAATTTCCCGTTCCTTAAAAAAAAAATTATTTTTTTAGTTTTTAATAGACCATTGAGGCTCTCCAAAGCACGAAATAGATTTAATTTACAAACATTAAAAAATATAATTGATTTTTGGTATAAATTTTGCGTTGAGAAATAGGTGTAAGTTTCCCAGCTCTGGAACCATACTTCGGATCTTTCTGAATTTCAATAGCACTCTATTTAAGTTCATTTCCAATCCAACGCTCCAAGAACGAAATCTCTAGCTCTTCTGGGGGCTTGGGAAAAACGATTCTACTTACAGACGGACGGACAGACGGACATCGCTCAATCGTCATCGCTATTCATAAGGATCCAGAATTTATATACTTTATGGGGTCCCATGTTGATATCGAAGAAATTACACACGGAATGACAAACCTATATATACCCTTTCACTTTTTTGTGAAGGGTATAAAAAAAACTGCCAAAATGTTAAACTCCTGTAGTTCTCAATCGCATTCAACGCAGTCGATATTTTTGAAATTTTCGATATACATGAGAACATTTCATGTGTTATCGTTTAAATTGCTCAACCCTATGGTCCAGTGTACAATAGTGTGGCGTCATATGAATACGTTCTATCTAACAGTTTCTCTTCTGTACAATTTTTTTTTTGTGGTGGCCTTTGTTTAGGAATTAAAGTTAAATAAAATGTTTGTGGTTGTGCTTCTGCTGTATACAGTTTCTTTTTTATTAAATTAAAAAAATTGCGAGGGCAAAAAAAGGAAATTTTTGTAGCGCAGTTGTTGTTCCACTTGCTTAAATTGTTCTTTAGTGGGTTCGTCAGTAGTTTTTTTTTTCTTTTCTTCTCGGTCCAGTGTGGAAATGTGGTTTTTCCTTTTTCATTTTTGCATTTTGTGTGTTTAGTAGATTGTATTGTTGTCGGTGTTGTTTATTTTTATTTTTTAAATAGTTGTTGCTGTGTGACCTACACAACGCTAAAACTCGTAAATTTTGCATATTACTTTAGTTTTTTTTTTGAACATTTTTTACCAGATGCTGAAAGTTGAAAAAAAATTTCGGTTGAAAAAGTCAGTTTTAAAACACACTTTACAATTATTTTATTACACTTTTTCGTGGTGCTGGCTACTTTTTGAAAATTGCCTCTAATTTAATAAAAATTTTAATTTAGATTGGATATATCGAATTGTCTTCAAATTAGCTGTATCAGAATTATAACTTTCTTAAGGATATCAGGGAAAATTTTATCACATTAATTTTTTTGTTAGGATATATTAATAAATAGCTGAACGCTTCAACAGCCGTCGCATCAAAAAGCATATCAAATTACCTTGTGTATTATAACGATACGCTATTAACATATTTTAACTGGATTAAAATTTTTTATTTACATAGAAGTATTTATACTAAGATTTATACATAAGTCGAGACTTTATATCATGACGATTTCCGTAGAATATTTTATGTGTATTTTTATATTTGAATACCACACAAGGAAAGGTATTAACAAAAACCAGTGAGAACGTTCTATTGACCAGATCGAATCTTAAATACCCACCAAATATTTAACTATATTCTAAAACTCTATTTTGATTGTTATGAAAAATTAAATTTGTATGATATTTAGCTTCAGTAAAATTTACTTAAATGCAATCGTTCCCAATGAGTTGGCAGCAGCATGACTGTCACGCCTTTCCTTCAGCCTAAAAGCAATTTCAGTTATTTTTGTAGTTCATATTCTATATCAATGCGCCCAAAACGGGAAGGAGATATATTAAATATATTTAATCTGGGCCCACAGTTCCTTTAAGACTTTTCCGTGTCCAATTTTAAAGCTCTATTTTGACAAGCTCACTGTGGGCAGGACCGTTGGGGGAGACATCTCACCCTTGTAGTGAAAATTAGAAAGTAAATTTTTGGGGTAACGAAGTGCAGAGGCATTTAGGGGATCAAGGTGGGTGAAGGGTAGAGCAGGGGAAGATCAGAGAACGTTTCAGTGTCGCACATAGAGGTATTTGACCGGACATTAGGCTAAAACTTAAAATTAAGAAATGTAAAAATTTATATACGCAGCTCGACAGACAACAAAATTCTACATCGTGTAGTGAATTTTCAAGGCTTTTGCTTGAGATTTGTCGTTTTGCGACACTGTTAAGGCCGAGACACATAGAATCCGTCATACGTTATACGTCGCCTTTTTCAACTGACAGCTGAGTTGAAATACATGCTTTCTTATGTGAGTTGCCACATTCAGTACTTCTGCGTCAAAGCACAGTACGAAAGTTGGCCAACTTTTAACTTTTGACGTACGCTGAATACTTTGACAGAAATCGATGAGCTTTTCAAATTGTTTTAATTATTATTTTTTATTGTGTGTTCAGGAAAAACTAAATAATACACAAAAAAATTTTATAAAACATATAAATTTAACATAAATAAATAAAATGGGAAACATACAATTGATTTAATATCCGCCAACAAAGTACTCATTGTGCCAGCCTTTTCCGTCAGTACGTTAAAGTCAGGAAATTTTTTCTAAATTAAATACAGTCGACTCTTGATAATTTGAAACTGAAGGGACCAGAGAAAAAGTTCAAATAATCGAGTTTTCATTTTAACGAGATTTCAAAATATCGAAAGAGAGACAGAAAAAATTTAAATTAACAAGAGTTTTCATAAAAAAAGCAAAACCATTTGCACGCACTAAATTCCGCAAAAGCAAAGCAAAGAAATTTAATTTTTTATGTTAGCAACTGTCGATGTGTGGTGTATACTAAAATCGTGGCACAGAAACTAATGCAAACGATTGAAATTTCTTTCAAAACCAGAAACAAAATCACATTAGGAGTTCAAATTAAAGAGTGTAGAATAACCGAACTTCAAATTATAGAACGTTGGCGAGCAAGATGTCATTTTTGCAGCACATCGCAAAAAACTGAAATAAATGGTTGTTTTATTTATTTTATATTTTGCATAAAACACAGCAATTAAAATAATTCAAATTATAGAGCGTAGAGCCAAAAAATTCAATTTATAGCGAGTCGGCGATCAAAATGCCATTCAAATAATTTCAAATTATTG
Organism: Linnaemya tessellans; assembly: GCA_951800035.1. Lineage (NCBI taxonomy): Eukaryota > Metazoa > Arthropoda > Insecta > Diptera > Tachinidae > Linnaemya > Linnaemya tessellans. The sequence continues at coordinate 96,531,967 of OX637533.1, forward strand.
AGGGGACCAAATTACATAGATATTTTTCAATTTATTGAGTGTTTTTCAAGGGACTTGGAAAACAGTTCAAATTACAGCGAGATTCAAATTAACGAGTTTGAAAATTATCAAGAGTCTACTAAGTAGACTCTACTGTATAAGAATTTTTTCGTTAAATTTTTTGTAAAAAAAATTATCAAAAAGTTTTTGATAGTGAATTCCATCAAGTTGGTGAAAATGTTTTAATAGACTATAAAATATGAAATCTTTACTTTTAGAAAGGAAAAAAAAACTTGGGGGTTTTTGCGCCATTTTTTGAAAATATCACCTTTTTTCTGTTTTTGATCATCTTGCATAGGGGACATATGAGTAAGAAACCGTTTTGTCAATCATAAAATGTGTTAGTTTTGAGGGTGTTAGAGGAAAGGGGAGATTTCCTACAAAAGCTCAAAAATTTAATTTCTATGGTAATAACGCGTAAAGAATTCAGTCCTTTCAATATTTACATTATTTTTGCAAATAGTTGCATTTTACAATCTCCTGGGTACATGTTTAGGTTTCCGAACTTTCGCCGACGTTAAAAGTTCCGTTTTCTAAACAAAAGTACGGAAAAACTTAAAACAAAATTACATTTTTCCAAGGTAGGATTAGTTCTTCCAAGGGGAATTTTTTCCCCTTGTTGCGATTTTACCTATTTTCCAACTTAAACAGTCTATGACCATAATACATATTTCTGCCAAGTTTGATAACTTTTTAGAACCAACCCTGCAGAAGATTGAACTAGTATCAAATTAGTATTGCACTAGTAGAAAAATTACCAGTACTAGTTCCCAACTGTGAACTTTCCTATACCATGTTAATGCTCAAATTAACATTGAGTGTGTTTGGAAAATCACTAGTACCATTAGTACTAGATGGAAACTAGGGGGATACTAGTACTATTAGTAGTATAATTTCTTCTAGTCGGATACTAGTACAATCAGTTCTGCATTAAGAACTGGTTTTTATATAAAAAAAATCCTTAAATTTATTGGTTTTTTAAACCCAATGAATTTTTTAAGTCTTTGTCTTTACAAGCAATTTCTGGTTCATCAATTCTTAGTTTATAAGAGGAAATGGAAAGTTTCTTCAGGGCACACTCAATCCACTAGCACCGTGTACAACTTGAGTTACGTTTGGTACTCCACCATATGCCAAACACTAATGAACATACAATACATCAGTTCTCAGTCATCATCATCAGTTTTTATTATTTTAAAAAGATCGCTGATTTTACATATGAACATATATATTAAAAAAAAAATGTTTAAAAGATTTTAAAATTAGCTTTTAATTTTATTTATTTTTTAAATTATCGAATAAATAAACTGATATGCAGGTGGCAAAGTCTTCTAATACTATTCTTTGATTCAAATTTGAATTTGTTTAAAAATTGTAACAATTAAAAATAAAATATATGAAAATGCGAATCAGCAATTCGCTTTAAAACATGATCAAAAAGTAATATGAAATTCTACAAGTCAAATCAATCTACAAATGAACTACTTGAAGTACTAGTACTTTTCTGTATATGTTCAATCACCTTTTGAACTAGTCCTTGCTATACTAGTAATCTCACCAGTAGCTTAAAGACAATTAACGCTTATCCTCCTGCAGGGAATATAATCAAACAAAAATATTAATATCCGGCAAAATACCCCTATGTGTGGCGTCAGAAAAGCTTAAACATTTAATTCAATTACGATTTATATGTTAATTGTTCGAAACATTAGTTTCGAACATGACAAACATCAGTTTTTAGTTATTCAACTTACACAGGAGAGCAGAACAGCTGTCTTCGAAAGCCGCAACGCTTTTATCATCAGTACTCATGTGTATTTTGTTTGTGTCCATTTATTAGATGGGTGAGTTGAATATGACAACAGTTCTTATTTCTACAAATTTTACTAGGAAATTGCATGCGAAATTTTTATCAACCACATTTTATTTTAGTACCCGTGTTGCCGTTTGATTATTTTCTTCATCTCGTATTTCTGAATTTCTTGTTCCATTATAACAAAAAAAAAAAAATACTTGCATACTTAAAAATTTAATTTTGTAGGAAAATTGGCTTATGTTATTTCAACGCAAATTAAAGGAGGCGGGATCAAAATTTAATTTTTTTGGATTTTCTGGCTCCAAACTCAACGCTTTGAAACTTCTTTGGCATAAAAGTATATTATTTGCTTACCGCTAGATAGACAATCATATTCTGACATACGTTAAAGATAATCATGCGTAAAATTGACGAATACTTTTCAAAGAGCATATTTCCATTATTTTTCAATTAATTTGGAATCGACTTATGTAAATTCTATATCTGCATATAAATGAATCAAAAATATCAACAGCTTAAATGTATTTATACTCGTAAATGTTTATTATGGGAAAAATCAAGAACATTAAAACTTCATAAGTAGTCAACTAAATAAGCAAATCATATTTGTTTGAAAACTTATATGTAATCACGCGCCATTTTGACTCATATAGCGCGTATATATCAAAATGGGTTATACTTACCGCAGCGTTGTATGTCCCTCACGAAAGATCTGCACAACGTCTGGGATGTCCTAAAGGCGCTATTAAAAGAAATTGCAACATTTTGGAAAGGAATGCGTAAATTTTACCTTAAAAATTATCTTGTTTTTGGAGGTTGGTTTAGTTCTTAGGGGATTTTTTTCCTCTAGCCAGATTCAGCCCATTTAAGTATTTGACCTGTGCTACCGTTTAGACTTTATTTATATTTTAAGGATCTGGTTCTTTTCGTTTGGACTCTATGGTGATTTCCCCAGACCGGCGGAGAGACTGACGGAGAAACGGACATGGCTGGATCTTCTTTAGATTTCATCACTGACCAAGAATATATGTAAATACTTAAGGGGTTTTAGAGAAATATTTTGCTGCGTTACACACGGAATGACAAACTGAATATACCCTGCAATTCTTTTTTTTTTGGAGGGTGTGTAAATTAGGTTCTCTGTGATATTTAATTTTCTCAGTATGAAAAATTAATTTTTGTTAGATATCGTATAATTGAGAAACAACAATAGATATTAGTTTTTAGAGTGATTTATTTCCAAATAAATATTAACCGTCTTATACAAACTGCCTATGATTTTTGAATATCACACTTGGTAAACTCCCATTTTTTTTATCGGTGTAAGTAAATAAACAGCAAAAGTAACCAAATGTCCTAATAATCTGGTTACATAAATTAACTCTCAAATAACTTAAAGGCGTGGCGGTTTACGTTCAGTGCCAATTCAACCTTCCAGCAAAAACTTAATTTAACTCTTAACAACATTATTATTATGTTCATTTATAATTATTGTTATTACAATGTTAACTAGACGAACATTCAGATATGAAAAAGGAAATATTAAATAATACAAGAATCGAAAGCGTAAAAACATACATAATTTCCAAAAGTATGTATGCAGGTCTAAGCAGGCATTTGTGCACACACACTCGTACATGCTGGCATATCAACATAAATGAACAACTATTCCATACACACAAACACACACACACTCACTATATTAGTGGTGAACGAAAATGAAAACAAAAAAACCTGGAAATGAATTCCTAAAGTCGAGGAGAAAGTTTTTTTTATTAAATAAAACCATACTGTTGTAGAATATGTGTTCCAAATAATATAAGAAAGAAAGGAAAAAAGTGGGAAAAACTAATAGTATAATGATGTGTGTTGTTGTTCATGTTTCACAGATTGTAATCATAGCACACATACACATGCAACACTCAAATTATATGGGGCTGTTTTCTTCACAGGGTTTTACCAGAAAACTGCAAATCATTTGGTAGACATTAAATATCATAAGAGGATATAAAAAATATGGAAAACCGTTGACCAAAAAGGTCACCGCTGCAACTTTCCGCTAAATTTAACCACACCGAAATGTGGAATTACGATACGCAGTTTTTTTATACCCTTCACAAAAAAGTGAAAGGGTATATATAGGATTGCCATTCCGTGTGTAATTTCTTCGATATCAATATAGGACCCCATAAGGTATATATATTCTGGATCCTTATGAATAGCGATGACGATTGGCGATGTCCATCCGTCTGTACGGTTTTCCCAAGCCCCCAGAAGAGCTAGAGACTTCGTTTTTGGACCGTTGCATTGGAAATGGACTTAAATAGTGTGCTATTGAAATTCAGAAAGATCCGAAGTATGGTTCCAGAGCTGGGAAGCTTACACCTATTTCTCGACGCAAAATTTATACCAAAAATCATTTTTTTTTAATGTTTGTAAATTAAACCTATTTCGTCCTTTAGAAAGGCTCAATCGTTTATTAAAAACTAGAAAAATAAAATTTTTTTTCCAGAGGTGGGAAACAAACATTTTTTTTGTCGGCCCATTCCGTATTTTGTAGTACGTGTAGTGACTAAAATTCCTAAAAATTTTAAGTTTTTCTTTAACAAAACCTCCTTATACGTCATGAAAAATTTTTTAATTCAAATTTTGCTTCCAGGGGTGGGAAATTGCATTTTCTTTTTGTACGTGAAAGTAATCAAAAAGGCAACTGATGTTGTTTTTTTTTTGCTAACTAAAACTGTCTTATAATTTAGGAAGAACAAGATTGGTATCAAAAATTAAAATATTAAAAATAAAATTTAAAACCCAGGGATGGGCAAGTGCAATATTTAATAGTACATGAAAGTGACTAAAATGGTTAAAAATTTTAAATTTTTCTTAGAAAAATTACTTTATACCTCATGAAACGTCGCACTGATAAAAAAAAAACAAAAAATTAAAATGTCGCTTCCAGGGATGGGAAAATGAAAGTTTTTTTTTTGGTACATGCAATATTTTGTAGTACATCTTAAAAAAACTACCTTATACCTCATGAAGATGTGCATTGATAAAATAATTTCAAAAATTAAAATTTCGCTTCCAGGGGTGGGAAATTGAAATTTTTTTATACATAAATGTAACCAAAAAGGCAACCAAGGACGATTTTTTATTAATTAAAATTATTTTTTAGTTTAGCAAAAACAAAATTGGTATCAAAAATTAAAAAAAAATCGAAATTTCGAATCTAGGGATGGACAAGTGCAATATTTTATAGTTCATGAGGGAGACCAAAATGGATGCAAAATTTGATTTTTTCGTAAACAACACTACTTTATACCTCATGAAGAGTTGCATTGGTTAAAAATAAAACAAACAAAATTAAAATTTCACATCCAGGATTGGGAAGCTTAAAGTTTTTTTGGTACATGCAATATATTGTAGTGCATGAAAATGACCAAAAGGGTTGCAAATTTTACGTTTTTCTTAAATAAAACGACTTAATGCCTAATGAAGACTAGGATTGGTAAAAAAAAAAATTAATTTCGCTTCCAGGGATGGGAAATTGAAATTTTTTTATACATATATGTAACCAAAAAGGCAACTAACGTCGGTTTTTTATTAATTAAATCTATTTTTTAGTTTAGTAAAAACGAAATTGGTATCAAACATTTAAAAAAAAATCAAAATTTAGATATCAGAGTTGGATAACTGCGATATTTTGTAGAACATGAAAGTGACCAAAATTGTTACATATATTAAGTTTTTCTTAAATAAAATTATTTCATGTCTCATTAAGAGTTGCATTGGTAAAAACAAAATTAAAATTCGTTTCCAGGGTTGGGAAATTGAAATATTTTTTCTCATAAAAGTAACCACAAAGGCAATTGACGTTGTTGTGTTTGGTAATTAAAAATGTTTTGCAATTCAGGAAGAACAAAATTGGTATTAAAATCTTAAAAAATCAAAACTTCGACTCCGTGGTTGGACAAATGAAATATTTTATGTACAATGAAAATGACCAAAAATTTTAAAAATTTTAATTTTTTGTCAAGTAAAACTATGTTGCACCACACTAAGAATTAAATTGGTAAAAAAATAAAAATTCGTTTCCAGAGTTGGAAAATCGAAATATTTTTCGTACAAATAGTACATACATAAATTCAAAATTTTGTGCTTTTAGTGAATTAAACCTATTAGGTATTTCAGAAAAAATTAAGCTACAATCAAAAAATTATAAATTCGGTTCCAGGATTGGAAAATCGAAATTTTTTGGTACATAAAAGTAACCATAAAGTTTTTAAAAATTTTAAAAACTAAAAATTCGGTTCCAGGGTTGGAAAATCGACATTTTCTGATTCATAAAAGCAGCCATTTTATTTGTTATTTTTGATTTTTATGATGAATTATACCTACTTTATACATCAGAAAGAAGTAAACTGGTGTTTAAAACCAACAAAATCTAAAAGACGATTCTACGGTTGGACAATTAAAACTTTTTAGGGTACATGATTTACTTTTTGTTTTTAAATTAAACATATTTTTGAAAGACGTTCAGAGGTATTAGAAATAAGAAGAGCCAAACATTTAACTTCCTAGCCGAAAAATTTAAACTAAAAGAATTACATCTGTGAAGGGTATTTAAGATTCGGCATAGCCGAATATAGCACTTTTACTTGTTTTTTTATATTTCATAAAATGTACTGTACCGAGCGCAAAGCTTTTTCAACAAGAACTTAATTTTTAATTGTAGCAACACCAACAACATGATAGTTTTGACATTTAGTTTTTCGGCTTATTCGTAGTAGATGCTTTGGCAGTTGTTACAATGAAAATAGTGGTTTTGTTAAAGTTACATTTCGTAAAATTGTCAACTCCTCGACGTTCTCAACAATTGGGGTTATTCAAAATCACCACATGGCCAATTTTGCGTAAGGATTTGGCATTGAAGTCTTACAGAGTTCAACTGGTGCAGGAATTGAAGCCGACCGACCATTCAAATCGCGATAGATTCTTTAAATTCATTCAGGAACAACCCGCTGATTTTTCTTACAATATCTATCACTTTTTCAGACGAAGCTTATTTTCATTTGTTATTGTAGACAGTTATTGAGGTGACCATGCAAGGCTGTTAACATTAGGGACATTATTTATGAATGTTCCAAGAAGATGGTTGCCACATTCAGATCAGATAACTTTCTTAGCCTTCAAATCACCCTTGTGTGAAAAACCACACAAACTGAACCATATTTGTACGATAAAAAAAATATATTTGGGGTATACTAAAGAAATTTCCTGACTTTGTTAATAATAACAATTAAACACAGAAAATACATTTTTTTATTAAAAAATATTTTTGAGTAACGAAATATTTCAAAACTTATGAAAGTTTCCCTCGTGTGTGGTTTTCCACACATACGCAGTTTCAATGTAATTTGCACTAAAGACAACATTTTCTGTCGTCAAGTGTGGATACAGTGGACAAAATGCTATCGTGCTGTAGTTCGAAAAGAAAACCAAATCGATGGCCAGTTTTTGTTCTTTTTTTTTTAATTAGGACGGTTACTGAGGGCATGACCCCTACTCATGCGTACATTGGGCTCGAACTAGGAAAATGGGTTGTGGGAAAGAGGATAAAGGAAATAGTGTCTATGAACATTCGGTTTGCATTTTTTCATGCTATATACGGCAGGAAAGGCTTCCACAGGGAGTTTATTCCACATACGGGCTGAGAATGAATTTTCCCTATAATGCGTAGTGCGGTTCACTGATAAATCCACTACATATGGATGTGATCGCACTCTAGAGCGTGTTGAGCGTAGAAAAGTGCGCGTTTCGGTAAAGAGATCCTGACTTCGTTGGAACTAAACCCATTATAGTAACGATTTAATCAGTGAAACACACCCCACATTGCGTCGATGCCCAAGTGAGTCAATAGAGTTGGCTACCCCACCGTCGCCTATGAGTTTCTTCGCTCTCTCCTGTACACTGTCGAGTGACTTCAAAATAGACTTTGAAGCACCGGCCCAAACATGAGAGTTGTATTCCATTTTCGGTCGGATGTAAGTGGTATAAAGAGTAAGGAGATCAGATTTGTATGTCTAACACGGCCTCAGAAAGCCGAGGCACTTGAACGCTTCCTTTGAAACATAAAAAATATGATCTGTCCATCGAACGTCACACTGCACTTTCATGCCAAGAACACCAAGAGCTTTTGATTCCTCAATATCTATACCACCCATATTTACAGATGAAGCAGCGTGATCGGGCTTGAGTCGGTGTGTAAGCAAACAACATTGAGTCTTACGGGTATTGAAATTTATCCAGTTTTTGTGACCCCATTCAACAATTTTATTGAGGTCACCGTTGACCGCAACATTCATATTGTGCCTCATCGCCTCGATCTCTGACGATGTCAGTCTATTATTGAAAGCATATGAATGTCTGGCATAGAAGGTCCTTTAGAAATATAAGAAATAGTGTAGGAGAAAGAACAGTTGCTGTTTTCTCAAACATGATCGAAATTATATTTAAAGATATAAATCGAAATTGGAATACAAACAAGCCAATTTTACGCCAAGTTTTTTGCGCGAACTTGGAATATCTCTCGCAAAGTCTTACATTGCAAAACGAAAGGGAGTGCCAAGAACTCAGTCAGGAGTGTATATTCTTTCTACTATCAATCAAAGAAATTTAGTAGATGAACCAAGCGGCTCAATAACTCAGTCCCTAGATTTACTGGTATAGAAACTATATTCACTAAACGATGCGCTGTTTTTGCAGAAAGGCCACTTGTAAATATATCCACAATCTCAATGTTTGTGAAAAATTTGTTGAACATAAATTCTTCTGGTTTCTTGACCTCTTTTTAATTATTATTGTATTCTGAACCAAGCGGCTCAATAACCCGTGTTATATATATATATATATATATATATATATATATATATGTGTGTGTGTGTGTGTGTGTGTGTGTATGTATACATATATATATATATATATATATATATATATATATATATATGTGTATATATATGTATATGTGTATGTGTGTATATGTATGTATATATACCCTGCAGGAGGATAAGCGTTAATTGTCTTTAAGGTACTGGTGCGATTACTAGTATAGCAAGCACTAGTTCAAAAGGTGATTGAACATATACAGAAAAGTACTAGTACATCAAGTAGTTCATTTGTAGATTGATTTGACTTGTAGAATTTCATATTACTTTTTGATCATGTTTTAAAGCAAATTGCTAATTCGCATTTTCATTTATTTTATTTTTAATTGTTACAATTTTTAAACCAATTCAAATTTGAAACAAAGAATAGTATTAGAAGACTTTGCCACCTGCATATCAGTTTATTTATTCTTGTTTTAAAAAAAAAGAAAAAGTGAAATTTTAAAACATAAATAAAATTAAAAGGTAATTTTAAAAATTTTTAAATGAGTTTTTTTGTTAATATTTATGTTCATATATAAAATTAGCGATCTTTTTTAAAATAATAAAAACTGATGATGATGACTGAGAACTGATGTATTGTATGTTCATTAGTGTTTGGCATATGGTGGAGAACCAAGCGAAACTCAAGTTGTACAAGGTGCTAGTGGATTGAGTGTGTCCTGAAGGAACTTTCCATTTCCTCTTATAAACCAAGAATTGATGAACCAAAAATTGCTTGTGAAGACAAAGACTTAACAAATTTCATTGGGTTTAAAAAACCAATAAATTTAGGAATTTTTTTTATATATAAACCAGTTCTTAATGCAGAACTGATTGTACTAGTATCCGACTAGAAAAAATTATACTAGTACTCATCTAGTACTAATAGTACTAGTATCCCCCTAGTTTCGATCTAGTACTAATGGTACTAGTGATTTGCCAAACACACTCAATGTTAATTTGAGCATTAACATGGTATAGGAAAGTTCACAGTTGGGAACTAGTACTGGTAATTTTTGTACTAGTGCAATACTAATTTGATACTAGTTCGATCTCCTGCAGGGTACGTATATCGGATTAAGAATTGTTTTTATAAATTTTTTTTAAATATATATGCATGTATAGGTTTAAATATTTTATTATTGTTCATATATTTTAAATTTATTTAAAATTTGTTTGAATCTTTTTGAATCTTTTTGTATTTTATTGATAAATAATTTTGTTTCATAAACAAAATATTTTTTCATGTTAAATAAAATAATTAATTTCCTGAAGAAGTCACACAAAGGAGTGAGGAAATATTGAAATTAAAAATTAAATTAAAATAAAGAGACCTTAAGCTTAAAAATATCAGAACACAATAGTATTGAACATAAATTATTATAAAATAAAACGATATTTAATTAAAATAAATATGCCATTCATACTCATAAATCATGACCTTGATTGAAAAATAATTATGTTCCTTCAGCAAAATACACAGAAATTCCATATGTGTGAAAAACCACACACGAGGGTAACTAACGTAAGTTTTTTTGAGGGTGATTTGAGGGTTAACATTTGAATGTTGTACAGTGATACCGATTTGGAAGAAGTAGCGTTTATATATTATCCGTATATGTAAGAACGAGGCGGCCAATTAACATCCCCAAATCGAGAAAAGATGAGACCGGGAAACTTCTCAGGCAATAACTGATTTGTTTGCCTGACATTATCACTAATGTCAACATTAGCCAATTCTGGCTACAAAAAATCGGTTATTATGGTTTGGTAGCGCAGAGAGTTTGCGTCGACGGCATTTCCTTGCTCATTTTCGAAAATATATGGGCCGATGGTACCGCCTGACCACAAACCGCACAATACGGTAATTTTCTTTGCATGTTATGGGTTTTCGAGGACTGGTTTTTGGATTTTGTGAGCTCCATATGCGGCAATTTGATTTGTTTGTTGAAAAATGCATTGTTTTCGTTCAGTTTTTTAAACAGCCAATTAACAAACGTTCGATGCAAGCAATGCTCGGCCGGTGCTCTATAGTTAAAATTTCCCAACTTTTGTGATAAATATGTATCAAGGGAAGACAGCTAAATTCTTGACATTTCATCATTTGACAGCCAATTTACTTCCTAAAATCAAATTTGCCCACTTTATATATTAAATTGAATTAAGATTCTATAGGCTAATTGTTCGAAATTTTAATTTAAATCTCAGAAAGACATGATAAATATTCCAAGGCACAAAGGCAAGTCAAAATCAGTTTTTGTTATTCAACTTACACGGCAGAGCAAAACAGCTGTTTTCGAAGGACGCAACCCTTTCATTATCAGTGCTCATGTGTATTGTGTTTGTCACCACTTATTAGGTGGCTTAGTTGAATGTGATAACAGTTCCTATTTACACAAATTTTATTGTGAAAAAGGATACGAGAACTGTATCAACCTGATGTTAACATGTTATTGTTAAAATACCCGTGTTACCGTTTCATTATTTTTCTTCATGTACAATTTTTCTGAATTTTATGTTATATATTTTTATATATATTTTATATATATATATTTAAATTATATATTTTTTACGTGATCGCATATGCAGAAAATTAAATACGGAATGAAAAAATTAAATTTACCCTTTTACCATTTTAGTTGAAGGCCATAGATGGTAATGCCTAAATATTTGGTTTTTTCACTTTTCAAATAATTTAACACATATTTTTTACATACCCTATGCCAGTTGTGCTCATAGTGCACTATATTTGTATTTGTGGTTTTTATTTTCTGTTTTATAATTTTATTGTATTGTACGAGTAACTGTGCCGAGGGGCTCAACATACGTAGACTAACGTTCTACTTGTTCGCTCATAATAATAAAAATTTCTGACATAATGCACGGCAATAATACTACCAAACATATTTTAAGTGTGCACATCAAAAAAGAAAACTTATAAGCGCCGAAAACTAAAAGATATTGCTTCAATATTTGGAAGGGCCTTTAAACATTCTTAGGAAATAAAATATGATTCTTTCTTAGGAAGGTTAAGAAGCCAAAATACCTTTTTTCTATAGTTAGACTAAAGAAATATTTATTATTATTTTTTAAGTGTTTTGCTGTCATACACATTTTAATGCAGTTTAAGTTAAACACAACGTTTCTATTAATTTTTAGGATGGTCTTTCGGGTAGGCGCCATATTTTATTATTCAGCATTTCATTATTAATAAAAAATCATATCAAATAAAATGGTAAAGGGACCAAAATAGCTTCCAGCTACGGCTACTTGATAGTTCCACCATTTCTAAATTAAATCATCCTGTCACCATAATCTATAAATAGATTACTGTAAAATTTTGAGCCAGCTGGTCATTTAGTGAAAAGCAGACAACGTCGTGGATTTTGACAAAAGTGAAAAAAAGAATTTGGTGTATTGGTTATTGTCTGCATAAAGAAATCCATCACTGAAACCAAACAAGATTAGGTTAGGTTCCAGTAGGTCCCATTTTGTTACCTGAAAATGTCACAAACACCGGCAGGAATCGCACCCATGATCTCTGTACTAACATGCCAGCATCACTAACAATCAGCCACAGCGGCACATCAAGGACCGGCCTTCAGGGCATGAAACTAAGGAAAGAATTGAGGAATACTGCGGACACTGTAAACCTTCAATTTCAATGTGATTGTACCAGCGAAAGTGTTGCCGCACATTCAGGTTTCCCGAAATAAGTCATCAGGACAGATATGACGATCGGAGAATGAAAACAAAGTAAAAATGCTATATTCGGCTGCGCCGAATCATAAATACCCTTCACAGATGTAATTCTTCTTTCTTTCTTTCTTGCCAAAACAGAAAATAGGTTTAATTAAAAAATCAAAATGATGTTATCGGTTACTTTTATATTTAAAAAAACGTTTAAATTTCTCGGCTAGGAAGCTAAATGTTTGGCTTTTCTTATATCTAATACCTATGAACGTCTTTCAAAAATATTAAATATATTTAATTTACAAACAAAAGAAAAAGTCCGTTTCATGTACACCAAAAAGTTCTAATTATCCAACCGTAGAATCGTCTTTTAGATTTTGTTGGTTTTTAATACCAGTTTACTTCTTTCTAATATATAAAGTAGGTATAATTCATCATAAAAATCAAATATAACAAATAAAATGGCTGCTTTTATGAATCAGAAAATTTCAGTTTTCCAACCCTGGAACCGAATTTATAATTTTTTTTATCCTAGTTTAAATTTTTCTGAAATATTTAATAGGTTTAGTTCACTAAAAACACAAAATTTGGAATTTATGTATGTACTTTTATGTACCAAAAATATTTCTATTTTCCAACTCTGGAAGCGAATTTTTATTTTTTTACCAAAGCAATTATTTGTGAGGTGTAACATAAAACTATGTTTTTTTGTTGACAAAAAAATAAAAATTTTTTAACTTTTTGGTCGAAATTTTGATTTTTTTAATATTTTAATACCAATTTTGTTTTTTCTGAATTATAAAACAGCTTTAATTAGCAAAAAGAAACAACGTCAATTGCCTTTTTGGTTACTTTTATGCAGAATAAATATTTCAATTTCCCAACCCTGGTAAAGAAATTAAAATTTTTTTATCAATGCAACTCTTAATGAGGCATGAAATAGTTTTATTTACGAAAAACTTAAAATTTGTAACCATTTAGGTCATTTTTATGTACCACAAAATATTGCAGTTATCCAACTCTGTAATCTAAACTTTGATTTTTTTTATTTTTGATAACAATTTTGTTTTTTTCTGAACTAAAAAATAGTTTTAATTAGTAAAAAACCAACGTTAGTTGCATTTTTGGTTACTTTTACGTATAAAAAAATTTTAATTTCCCATCCCTGGAAGCGAAATTAAAATTTTCTTTTTATCTATCCTAGTCTTGATTAGGTATAAAGTCGTTTTATTTAAGAAAAACATAAAATTTGCAACCATTTTGGTCACTTTCATGTACTACAAAATATTTATGTACCAAAAAAACTTTTAATTTCCCATCCCTGGAAATAAAATTTTTATTTTGTTAAATAGGTGTAAGCTTCCCAGCTCTGGAACCGTATTTCGAATTTTTCTTAATTTCAATACCACTCTATTTATATTCATTTCCAGTCCATCGGTCCAAGAACGAAGTCTCTAGCTCTTGGGAAAACCGATTTCACCTACAGACAGACGGACATCGGTTAATCGTCATCGCTATTCACAAGGGTCCGGAATATATATACTTCATGGAGTCCTATATTAATATTGAGGAAATTAGGCTCGGAATGACAGACCCCTTCACTTTTTTTGTGAAGGGTATAAAAATAATCTTGCTCCACATATAGTATACGCCACCTTCGAAAACTTCAGGAAATCTCTTGTTAAAATTGGCGCTCTGCTATGCATGTATGAGTATATGTATTAGTGATGTGCCGAATGTATATTTTCGATATTCGAGATCTGAAACAATATTCGCAAATACGAAGACGTATTTGCGTATTATCGAACTTAAAAACATTTAAGGCTAAATTAGTCGTGACTTATCCATAACACCATACCCATAACAGATAATGCAGGTTCGAACCTGATTTATGGATAACACTGTATTGGATTATACTTCACATCACCATAACCATAGAAACCAAATGAATTTTGGTTGTAGGTTATGGCGTTATGGGTATGGTGTTATGGATAAGTCAGGACTAATTTAACCTTTATAAGGGGTTCTATCTCACATCGTGCTGGATGCATCAAAAACGCGTACGCATACTTTAAAGTTGTACTAGAATGTCTTTCAAAACATAATAATCTGTTAATAAGGGAACGCCCATACAGTTTAATAGGCATAAGGCAATCGAACCAGCGGATGAATACAGTGATATGCTGTGACGTTTTTATGGAAACATGGAGGGAGATAACAACTTGTGGATAGGCTCGGTTGAGGCTTAAGGATCTTATTTGCAGAATAGGTTGACTGCATAATTTAAAGTATTTGAAAACTTTAGATATCAGCTGGCGAAGATGACAGTCGTACTATGCGATACTTGGAGTCTATGCCTGGAAAATGCTGAGATAGCTCAACATTATTGCACAGAACTGCTCACTGAACATAAGTGGCAGCGAATGACTACAAAGCAGAGTAACAGCACGTCGATGTAAAAGGTTGAAACAGCTACAAAAACTTCTACATCTTCTAATTTTTGTTCCGGCACATTGCACTGGATATGTAGGAGTATTCCCTGAGCGCTGGTTCGCATTTAAAAAAATTAAATTAAATAAAAGATTCCAATTTAGATTGTTCGAAATTGTTCGAAATTTTGTTTAAATTCAGAAAGACATGATAAATTTTCCAATTCAGAAAGGACACTCAACATCAGTTTTTAATTATTCAACTTACACAGCAGAGCAGAACAGATGTTTTCGAAAGCCGCTACACTTTCATTATCAACAGAATTAGACATGAAGAAAATATTTAAACGCAAACATGTGTATTAAATAAAAATGTGTTACCATCAGTATAAATAAGAAATGTTATCCTGTTTCTGTCCACCTGGGGACAAACAAAATACACATGAGTACTGATGATGCAAGTGTAGCGGCTTTCGAAAACAGCTCTTCTACTCTGCTGTGTAAGTTGAATAATTAAAAACTGATGGTGATTTTCCTTTGTGCCTTGGAATATTTATCATGTCTTTCTGAGATTTAAAAACAAATTTTGAAGAATTAGCCTATACATTTCAATTCAATTTAATATTCCAATATGAATGTTCGATAAAATATACAAAACAAATCATACGTTGAGTGTCGTACTTTAGATAGTATTTAACTGGGAATCTGCTGCATCCTACTTATGGTACCGTGATGAAAATGGAGTTTGATACAAATAAATAACACGTGAATTGCTGAATAACATGAGTATGAGAACTTTTGTTATAATAATTCCTCGAGCATTTTTATAACTGAAAATACACATACAGCAGTTGTAAAAAGGCATATTGAAAGGCCAATTAAGACCTTCTTTATTTTAATGGTTATGGTTCATATAAAAATTTCACTTTGTATGTTGGAAGAGTGTGCAGAAAACTTTTGCATTTAGATTTTATTATGATGGCCATTTTTCGGCATCAGACCTTTACCAATTTTAAAAGGGAATGAATAAAATAGTAAAAAGTCGTTTAGTAATGCTTTTTAAGGGCAGCTAGATGGAAATTGTTTCTATATTAGAATAGTGGTCAATAGTACATTTCGACAAATGCCAATAAATGTTATATTAGATACTTCTGTTATCATAAGGCCTTCGTTCACCCAAATATGGCCAGAATGTAATTTGTTACAAATAATAAAGGGTTTTTTATAAGAGCTTGCTGATTTGAAATTTAAATAAAATACATGCCAAATTAAGAAATGGCAAAAAAAAATTTTTATTTGGTAGATAATTTCTTGTCATTTAACATTTAAATATAATTTCGGGCATATGGCCACCACGACTATTTTGCACAAAGGTCATTCTGGAGGTCCAATTTTCGACCACCTTTTCAAGCATTTGCGGGCGTATTTCAGCAATGACACGTTGAATACTGGTTTCCAAAGCGTCAATCGTTGCTGGTTTATCCACGTAAACCAATGATTTCAGGTATCCCCACAAAAAATAATCGAATTGGCGGAGGCCAATTCACCGGTCCATTTCTCGAAATAATGTTGTCGTTGAAATGTTCTTTCAATAAGCCCATTGTTTCGCCCGCAGTATGACAAGTGACACCATCCTGTTGAAACCACATTTCGTTTACATCCATATCTTGAAGTTTTGGCACGAAAAATTCATTGATCATGATTCTGTATCGATTTCCATTCACGGTAACGCGTCGTCCTTCCTCATTTTTAAAGATATAAGGACCGATGATTCCACCAGCCCATAGACCGCACCAAACAGTACATTTATGGGGATGCATTGGTAATTCGCCGTTCAAGCGTGTGGATTATCTTTGCTCCAAATACGGCAATTTTGCTTGTTGACATATCCATTCAAGCAAAAATGCGCCTCATCACTGAAGAGAATTTTGCGGTAAAAAAGCGGATAAACATTTTTAATTGAACACAGTTTTTGAAAATAAATTTCCACGATTTGAAAGCGTTGTTCTGGAGTTAACCTGTTCATGATGATTTGCCAAACAATACTGAGTGCAGATGTCACTTTAAATTGTCAAAACAGCTGTCAGACAACAGAGTGATTCGTATAAAAAAAAATTCATAAAAAACACCCTTTATTTGATTTTCAGTATATGTTGTCACAATTCCAGTAGTCTTTACATAACAAATATAAATTGTAAGTAGTCTCTTATTATGTTACAGCACTCTTTTAATTTTTTATTATTATTCATCAATTGTTCAAGTTTTATACTTTTTCTTGTCAAAAATTTATTGTGAATTGTAATATACAATTTACATATTATATAAATATAATAACACTGGAGGCAAATTTTAATTAAATATTTACTTTGTGGTCAAAAATGTGTTACAAACAAATTAAAATACAAACTGCCTCAGATAAAGACTGTACATTAACAAAGGACTGCTCAGATTCACCGGAGCTGTAGTTCAAAGTTCTACTTAACTTCTATAATTTTTTAGCAAAAATAAAAAAATCACAGAGTGTCAAATATTACTTTTAATAACTTGTTTTTCGCCACCTCAAATTGGGAATATGACAACTTGTACTATCTGCCAGCAAAAGAGCTAAATGAAATATTACTGTGTGGAAAATTACTTAAAAACCTAATTTAAAATATTTAATTTTATTCATGCATATTCTTTTCCCAAATTTACAAAAAAAAAACAAGTAAAAACGTTATATTCAACCGGATCGAATCATAAATACCCTCCAAATATTTAGTAAGTGAATTTAAAATGTTTAACTTGGTGGAACAGAGTTCCTTTATATAATATCGTACGTCAACGCCCACTAAAGGGGGCGGGGTTCAAAAATAGACAGTATCATGTTTTCCACAGACGAACGTATGGGCATTGTTAGACCGTCTTAGACGTCATTACTGATCAAGAATATATATACCTTATGGGGTCCAATTCTCTTTGGAGGGTACAACAACTGTATTTTGGCGGGGTCGCTCTGGCAAGGGCGGTGACGGAAACATTTCACCTTTGTGATAAAACTCTAAAAATTAATGCTTGGGATAATTATATACAAAATAAAATTTTTATTTTTTTTATAGGGTCATTTACGGGGAAAAGGGAGAAGGGGGTAGGGCAGAAACAGGCAGTCATAAAACTCTAAAAATAAATGCTTGGGATGATTATATACAAAATTAAAAAAAAATTTTTTTTTTTGGTAGGGTCATTTAAGTGATGAAGGGGGAGGAGGGGTAGGGCAGAGGAGTCCCAGGTATCGTCTCAGCTTCGTCATTAAAGCTTCAAAATTTTATTTTTAAGGAATGTTGGCTTAAGTAAAACAATTTGTTAAATTTTTATGCTGTTTTTGCATATAATAAGGCCCACTAAAGTGGGCGGGGTCCAAAAAGAATTTCTTTTAATTTTATGGCTCCAGTTTAAGGCGTTGGACCGTATTTGACATAAAAATATATCATTTGCTTGACAAAATAACCAAAAAACTTTAAAAATTATGTAGTTTTTTCTGGGTTGTTTTAGTTCTTCTTAGGGGAAATTTTTTCCCCCTTGCCCAATTTAGCCCATCTCCGAACTTAACCTGCTCTAAGCTTCAAAATATATTTATACCAAATTGTAAGAGTCTAGCTCTTTTCGTTTGGACTGAATCGTGATTTCCACAGACGGACGGACGGATTAGATTTCATCACTGATCAAGAATATATATACTTTATGGGGTCTGAGATGGATATTTCGATGCGTTACAAACGGAATGACAAAGTGAATATACCCTCCAAATTCTTTTTTGGAGGGTATAAAAATTCAAAATTTAATATTGAAAGGTTTTAACTAAATCATATGCGTGTCACTGGGTCTAATGCGGATCTTCAGGGAACATTTACTCAGCATTTCTTAAAATAACTGAGATGGCAGGAATCAAATAAAAAATTTTGCGTTAAGATTGTTTAAATTCAGAAAGACATGATAACTATTCCAAGACACAAACGATAGTCAACATCAGCTTTTAATTATTCAACTTACACAACAGAGCAGAACAGCTGTTTTTGAAAGTCGCTAAACTTTCATCATCAGTACTCATGTGTATTTTGTTTGTGTCCATTAGGTGGGTAAATTGAATATGAAAACAGTTTTCAATATTAAACTTTCTTTTGTAAATTTAGGAAAAGAATCAGCACGACTCAAAATAAAAATTTGTAAGTTAAACAACAGATTCTCAAATATATAAAATAAACTAGGACAGTTTTTATTTATAAAAATTTTATTAGGAAATCACATACGAGAAGTGTATCAAACCGATGGTAACACATTTTCATTTAATACCAGCGTTGCCGTTTGATTAGTTTCTTTATGTCCCATTTTCTTAAATTTTTTGTTTAAATTCCTTTTATACTTAAGTGCATGTGAATATTCTCTGATGATTGGAATCGCCTACTTTCTTTCTACTAGGGCACCTATAATTATTCTTAGATAGCCAATTGACTGCTTCCATAGTTTAAATTTTACTCAGCCAACTTTCAATCACAACGAACGTCGACGTCATTAAATACATTGTTTAACTATCAATATTTAAGTCATTGCACCTTGTGATAGAAAAAATATTTACAGCTGCACAATATAGAAACAAGTAAGAACGTTATATTCGACTCTATTTTTATTGTTATTTGAATATAAATTATGTATGAATTCTTATTAGTCGAACTTTCTTATGTAAATTGTTAATTTTTTCAAGGGGCTTAAGTTCAAATATGCAAGATTGCAAATCATTTTTTATTTATTCATAAATGAATTTTTGTTCAAATTCTATTTATTATTATTTTTATACCTTTCACAAAAAAGTGAAATGGTATATATAGGTTTGTCATACCGCGCGTAATTTCTTCGATATTAAAATAGGACTCCATAAAGTATAAGTATATATTCTGGATCATTATGAATAGCGATGACGATTGAGCGATGTCCGACTGTACGAGAAATCGCTTTCCTCCCCCAGAAGAGCTAGAGACTTCGTTTTTGGACTGGTGGACTAGAAATGAACTTAAATAGAAATTAGAAATAAAGTTCCACAGCTAGGAGGCTTAAACCTATTTCCCGACGCAAAATTAACTAGTATAAACAATATATTTTTTTGTTTGTTTGTTAATTAAACCTATTTCATACTTTGGGAAGCCTCAAATGTGCATTAAAAACTAAAAAAATAAAAAAAGTAAAAGTGCTATATCTTAAATACTCTTCACAGATGTAACTCTTCTTTCTTTCTTTCTTTCTTTCTTGCTAAAACAGAAAGTAGCTTTAATTAAAAAATAACTAAAAAACAAAATGATGCTATCAGTTATGTTTAATTTACAAACAAAAAGAAAAAATCCGTTTCATGTAACCCAAAAAGTTCTAATTGTCCAACCGTAGAATCGTCTTTTAGATTTTTTTGGTTTTTAATATCAATTTATTTCTTCCTGATATATAAAGTAGGTATAATTCATCATAAAAATCAAAAATAACAAATTATATGGTTACTTTTATGAATCAGAAAATGTCGATATTCCAACCCTGAAATTGGATTTTTAATTATTTTGGTTTTTAATACCAATTTAATTCTTCCCGAAGTATAAAAAAGATTTAATTTACAAGCAACAATATAAGGAACTTATATTGTTACTTTTATGTGCCACAAATTTCGATTTTCCAACCCTGCAACCGAATTTTTAATACCAAATTAATTGTTCCTGAAGTATAAAATAGGTTTAATTCACTAAAAAAACAAAATTTGGAAATTATGTGGGTGCTTTTATGTATCAGAAATATTCCGATTTTTTAACTCTGGAAGCGAATTTTTATTTGTTTACCAATGTAAAATTTCAATTTCCCATCCCTGAGAGCGCAATTTTAATATTTGTCTTCTTTTTTACCAATGCTAGTTTCCATTACTTATAAAGTAGTTTTATTTACATGAAATTTTTTTTTTTTTTTGCTTTTTTATAAATGCGACTCTTCATGAGGTATAAAGTAGTTTTATTGCAGAAACATTTTAAATTTTTAACCATTTTGGTTTCTTTTCTGTGTAAAAAATTTCAATTTCCCATCCCTGGAAGCGAAATTTTAATTTTTAAAATTTTTTTATTAATGCAAATCTTCATAAAGTATAAAATGGTTAAAAAATTTTAATTTTTTAACCATTTTGGCCACTTGCATGTACTACAATATATTGCACTTTCCAACTCTGGATGCGAAATTTTGATTTTTTTTTAATTGTTGATAACAATTTTGGTCTTCCTAATATATAAGACAGTTTTAGGTAGCAAAAAAAACATCAGTTGCCTGTTTGATTACTTTCACGTATAAAAAAATATGCAATTTCCCACCCCTGGAAGCAAAATTTTAATTTAAAATTTTTTTTTTTTTTTGCCAATGCAAATTTTCATAACATATAAAAAGGTTTTGTTAAAGAAAAACTTAAAATTGTCAACAATTTTAGTTACTACATGTACTACAAAATACGGAATGGGCCAAAAAAAAATTTTTTATTTCCCATCCCTGGAGAAAAAATTTTAATTTTTTTAGTTTTTAATAGACCATTGAAAATTTTTTTACACGTAAAAGTAACCAAAATGGCAACTGATGAAGAACAAAATTGGTATCAAAAATTAAAAAATCAAAAATTCGTTTCCAGGGTCGGAAAATCAAAATACTTTTGATGCGTAAAAGTATCCACATATATTCCAAATTTTGTTTTTTAGTTAATTAAACATATTTTATACTTTAGGAAGAATTAAATTGGCATTAAAAAATTAAAAATTCGACTCCAGGGTTGGAAAATCTAAATTTTTTGCTGCATAAGAGTAAGGATATAAGTTCCTAATTTTGATTTTTTTTCAGCGAATTAAACCTATTTTATACTTCGCTAAGAATTAAATTGATATTGAAAATTTTAAAAATTCAAAATTTGGTTCCAGGTTTGGAAAATCGAAATTGTTTTAGTACACAAAAGTAGCCATACAAGTTCCTACTTTTGGTTTTTTTGTGAATGAAATATTTTTTATATTTCGGGAACAATTAAATAGGTATTAAAAACCAGAAAAAAATTAAAAATCCAATTTCAGGGTGGGAATATCAAAAATTTTTTATACATTAAAGTAACCGTATAATTTGCTATTTTTGATTTTTATGATGAATTGGTATTGAAAACCAAAAACAATTTAAAAGGGGATTCAAGGGCTGGACAATTAGAACTTTTTGGGGTACATGAAACAGATTTTTTCTTTTTGTTTGTAAATTAAACATATTTAATATTTTTGAAAGACTTTCAGAGGTATTAGAAATAAGAAGAGTTGAACATTTAGCTCCCTAGACGAAAAATTTAAGAAAGAAAGACGAATTACATCTGTGAAGGGTATTTAAGATTCGGCACAGCCGAATATAGCACATTTACTTGTTATAACTTGGACGAAAATGCTCTACTGGAATGAATTAAATAAATGAAATCCTTAAATTTACAAATTACTTATAAATTAAAATTTGTGCGATAAATTCAAAACATGTATTAGAATTGTAATATTTAAAATATTTTGTCAGTATGATAATACAACACCGATTGTGATGTAAACAATATCAGTAGTTCGTGTAAAGTCACCAGTTGTTGTGTTAATGATATAAATTGTTTAATGGCATACTATAATTTTTTATTTATGTATGTATATATATATAAACAATTAAGTTACACCTACACACATATGCATGTGCAATTTAATTAACAGATAAACATAAGACATGCTTGTTTAATTGCAAAAGATAATAATAATAATGCTTCATTGCTTTCCAATTTAAAGTCATTGCTCCAATTGAGGCATGAATATGTGTTATATTTAAGAAAACTCTTCAAGATAAATTAATCTGGAGTGCAAGACATATTCAATTCCACAACCAATTGATAGCAATCATCAAGTAGGCAACAGATCAGTGACACAATAATTAAATATTTTACAACAGAAATTAAGTTGTGCAAATATTCCAATAATAAAACATGATGTTGCCGGCGTAATTAATTCGGTCGTATGATTTGAGAATAAATTTGAATATTAAGTTTTTCAAAAGTAGCAGTCGGCAAATAACAACCACTCACACAAACGATCTCAATAGATGGTATTGAGAAGAGTTTCAACACGATAATTCAGAAAATTTTTAGTTGCCATTTCATTCTATTACTTTACTTCGGTCTCCAATCTGTCACAATAAAGTAGATTGGATCACTATGGCATGTTTTCTGTGATTGGCTGACAGTGTAACTGTCTATCCCAAGTTATTTTGAATTTCATTAGACGCTGTCAAATATTCCGATGTGTTTTCAAAAACTTGAATGTAAAAACTAGATAAGATTGGTCTGTATGCATTTTTGAATGAATCAGAACAAGGTATTTGCTTGTTAGTAAATTTTCTCCGTTTGTGTAAATCTTCAATGGACACTAATACTCATATGGGAGGTAAATTCAGAAATGCCTTCTTTAAAGAAACAAGTAAGAACGTTATATTCAAGCGGGTCGAATCTTAAATACCCCGTGGGTGCTGTTGGCTGAAGTAACAGAACACGAGACTATGAGGCGGAGGGTCCTGAGTTTAACCGCGCGTTGAGTCATGAAAAATTGTGTTGAATTCTTCTGATCAGCATTAGTTTGTGGTTGTGTTAGTTGTTGCCAGCCTGTTTCAATGATGAAGGCATAGTCACTGATCACTGAACAAAATTGGCAGCGACTGAAACTATCATGTACTAAAAAGTAGAGTAACAACAGCATCCTCCTTCGTCGGTACTATAACAAAAATGAGCAGGCGAAGTAAAAACAACAGGTAAAAGTGCTATATTCGGCTGTGCCGAATCTTAAATACCCTTCACAGATGTCATTCTTCTTTCTTTCTTTCTTTGTTGCCAAAACAGAAAGTAGGTTTAATTAAAAAATAATTAAAAAACAAGTAAAAGTGCTATATTCGGCTATGCCGAATCTTAAATACCCTGCACAGATGTCATTCTTCTTTCTTTCTTTCTTGCCAAAACAGAAAGTAGGTTTAATTAAAAAATCAAAATGATGTTAAACGGTTGCTTTTACATTTAAGAAAACATTTAAATTTTACGGCTAAGAAGCTAAATGTTTGGTTTTTCTTATATCTAATACATATGAACGTCTTTCGAAAATATTAAATATGTTTAATTTACAAACAAAAAGAAAAAATCCCTTTCATGTATCCAAAAGGTTTTAATTGTCCAACCGTAGAATCGTCTTTTAAATTTTTTTTTGTTTTTAATACCAACTCTTCCCGAAGTATAAAAAAGATTTCATTCACACAACCAAAATAATGAACTTATATGGCTACTTTTATCTACTAAAAAATTTCGATTTTCCAACCCTGGAAACGAATTTTCAGTACCAACTTAATTCTTCCTAAAGTATAAGATAGATTTAATTCACAAAAAAAAACAAAATTGTGAATTTATGTGGGTACTATTATGTACTAGAAATATTTAGATTTTCCAACTCTGGAAGTGAATTTTTATTTTTTTACCAATGCAATTCTTAGTGAATTTTTAAACTTTTTGGTCACTTTCATGTACCATACAATATTTCATTTGTCCAACCCTGGAGTCGAAATTTTGATTTTTTAAGATTTTAATACCAATATTGTTCTTCCTGAATTATAAAATAGTTTTAATTAGCACAAACAACAACGTCAATTGCCTATTTGGTTACTTTTATATATTTCAATTTCCCAACCCTGGAAACGAAATTTAAATTTTTTTACCAATGCAGCTCTTAATGAGGCATGAAATAGTTTTATTTAAGAAAAACTTAATATTTGTAACCATTTAAGTCATTTTTATGTACCACAAAATATTGCAGTTATTCAACTCTGGAATCAAAATTTTACTTTTTTTTAATTTTTGATACCAATTTTGTTTTTCCTGAAATAAAAAATAGTTTTAATTAGTAAAAAAAGAACGCCAATTGCCTTTTTGGTTACTTTTATGTATAAAAAAATTTTCAATTTCCCAACCCTGGAAGCGAAATTAAAATTTTTTAAAACTTTCTTTTTGTCATGAGGTATAAAGTAGTTTTGTTTAAGAAAAACTCGAATTTTGAAACCATTTTGGTTATTACATGTACTACAAAATATTGCATGTACCAAAAAAACTTTAATTTTTCCAACCTTGGAAACGAAATTTTTATTTATGTTGTTTTTTTTATCACTGCAACGCTTCTTGAGGTATAAAGTAGTTTTATTTAAGAAAAATTTAAATTTTTTTACCATTTTGGTAACTTTCATGTACCATAAAATATTGCACTTGTCCCTGCATTCGAAATTTTATTTTTTATTCTTGAATTTTTGATACCAATTTTGTTCTTCCTAAATTATAAGACAGTTTTAGTCAGCAAAAAACAAAAAAAAACAACATAAGTTGCCTGTTTGATTACTTTCATGTATAAGAAAATTAAATTTCCCACCCCTGGAAGCAAAATTTAAATTTAAAAAAATTTTTTTTTGGCCAATACAAATCTTTATGACGTATAACGAGGTTTTATTAAAGAAAAAGTTAAAATTTTAACAATTTTAGTTGCTACATGTACTACAAAATACTGAATAGGCCGAAAAAAAAATTTTTAATTTCCCATTCCTGGAAAAACATTTTTATTTTTTTAGTTTTTAATAGACCATTGAGGCTCCCCAAAGCACGAAATAGATTTAACTTACAAACATTAAAAAAAATTTATTCAACCCAGTGAATATTCGGAAACAAAATTAAAAAATGTTTAAGAAAACTTTATTCAATGTAATTTTTATATACAACACATGTAAGTCACGTCACTAAAACAATTGTTAATGTATTGAGAAAAATAGTTGATATATCTTTTTATTAAATAGACGAAGATCCCTTGAAAAAGTGAACATAATTCACGAAACGTCAGGACAAATATGGAATAAAAATTGCATTTTTATTTGCATAGACACGGTAGGCCAATAGGTAATCAATTAGAACAATATCAATAAAAAAAATAATT
The DNA here is from genome assembly GCA_951800035.1 of Linnaemya tessellans. Taxonomy (NCBI): domain Eukaryota; kingdom Metazoa; phylum Arthropoda; class Insecta; order Diptera; family Tachinidae; genus Linnaemya; species Linnaemya tessellans. The sequence continues at coordinate 96,557,912 of OX637533.1, forward strand.
GATTTTTGGTGTAAATTTTGCGTCGAGAAATAGGTGTAAGCTTCCCAGCTCTGGAACCGTACTTCGTATCTTTCTGAATTTCAATACCACTCTATTTAAGTGCATTTCCAATCCAACGGTCAAAGAACTAAGTCTCTAGCTTTTCTGGGGGATTGGGAAACCCGATTTCACGTACAGAAGAACGGACAGACGGGCAGGGGGACAGACGGACGTCGCTCAATCGTCATTGCTATTCATAACGATCCAGAATATATATATTTTATAGGGTCCCATGTTGATATCGAAGAAATTACACACGGAATGACAAACCTATATATATCCTTTCACTTTTTTGTGAAGGTTATAAAAAAGTAAAACAGTACCCATGTAGTTTAAAGTTCAGAACTTTGGAAGGAAGTTATACTGTATGATACCTAAGACTCACTTTTATAACCATGTGTAAATATAAATGTGTGATCATTAAGATCTTGAACGGATCTTAAATAAAGAATGTATTTGTTTTAACTTTAGCACAAAATATTAGGAGACACAAATATCCTTATACACAATATTAAAATCGCGCACTCGTTTATTTTTTGTTAATAGAAAAACAGAAAAAAAAATAATTTTTTTTTGTTTCTAAACTATTTGGATTGCCCGTTAATTAATATGCTATTATGGGTGGCAACTGAAAACAGAACTTTATCAATTTCAGTTCATATTTAGTGTTTTCCTGTCAACAAGGCATTTTGGCTGCAGACCACCTGAAGTGCGACTCATAAAACAATTGAATGCGTTAAATCAGTACTCATGCTAAAATACCCAGAGCAGAGCTACAACATATTGTTATTGAATTAAAGGCATTATTACCATACTTACATAAATACATATATCTTTCATATATATCCTGAAAAAATTGAAAAGTAAGTGCCACAAACTGACCCCCGCACTAATTAGATTAAAAATAACTACATCAAACACTGCCCTAAGGGATTTCCAATGTATTGGATTTCACTATATAATTTTTGTTATGCCCTTCACACAAAAGTGGAGTGGGTATATACAGGGTTTTCATTCTGTGTGTAATTTCTTCGACATTAATATGGGACCCCATGAAGTATATATATTCTGGAGTCTTATGAATAGCGATGACGACTGAGCGATGTCCGTCTGTCCGTCTCTCTGTACGTGAAATCGCTAGAGACTTCGTTCTTTGGAACTTTGGGAAGCCCCCAATGTGTACTATAAATTAACAAAATTAAAATAAAATTTCCAAGGATGGGAAATTAAATGTTTTTTTTTTGTATATGCAATTTTTTGTAGTACATGAAAGTAAGCAAAACGGTTAAAAATTCTAGGTTTTTCTTAAATAAAACCACTTCATGCCTAATGAAGAGTTGCATAAGTAAAAAAATTACAAAACCAAAAAAATTTCGCTTTCACAGTTGGGAAATTGAAATTTTATCTATACATAAAAGTAACCAAAAAGTCAACTAACGTCGGTTTTTTACTAATTAAAACTATTTTTTTAATTCAGGAAAAACAAAATTGGTATCAAATATTAAAACAAACCAAAATTTCGATTCCAGTGTTGGATAACTGCAATATTTTGTAGTACATGAAAGTGACCAAAATGGTTACAATTATTAAGTTTTTCTTAAATAAACCTAATTATTAAGAGTTGCATAAACCTCATTATTAAAATATTTCATGGTACATGAAAGTGACCAAAGAGTTTAAAAATTCACTAAGAATTGCATTGGTAAAAAATAAAAATTCGCTTCCAGAGTTGGAAAATCGAAATATTTCTGGTACATAAAAGTACCCACATAAACTCCAAATTTTGTTTTATTTGGTGAATTAAACCTATTTTATACTTCAGGAACAATTGATTTGGTATTAAAAATTCGGTTCCAGGGTTGGAAAATCGAAATTTTTTTAGTACATAAAAGTAGCCATATAAGTTCCGTACTTTGGTTGTGTGCGAATGAAATCTTTTTTATACTTCGATAAGAGTTAAATTGGTATTAAAACCCAAAATAATTAAAAATCCAATTTCAGGGTTTTTTTTTTTTTTTTTTAGGAGTAGGACCAGCACTCAGGGGATGTCCCCTATATATGCAATGCATTGCGCTGGAACTGAAAACGAGGGGATAGTATTGAGGGGACAGAATAGGAAAGATGAGAAGATAGACAGTTTTTTTTTTTTTTTTTTTTTTTGTAGCTATTTCAACCTTTTACTTCGCCGGCTAAGTTTTTGCTACAGGGCCGACGAAGGTGGGTGCTGTTACTCTGCTTTTAGTACATGATTGGGTCAGTCGCTGCCAGTAATTGTCCTGTGATCAGTACTATGCCTTCATCACTGAAAACAGGCTGGCAACAACTAACACAACCACGCACTAATGCTGATCAGAAGAATTCAACACAATATTTCATGACTCAGCGGGGGCTCGAACTCAGGACTCTCCGCTTCATAGTCTCGTGTTCTACTATTTCAGCCAACAGCACCCACAGGGTTGGAATATCGACATTTTCCGATTCATAAAAGTAACCATTTAATTTGTTATTTTTGATTTTTATGATGAATTATACCTAATTTATATATCAGAAAGAAGTAAACTGGTATTAAAAACGAACAAAATCTAAAAAACGATTCTACGGTTGGACAATTAGAACTTTTTGGGGTACATGAAACGGATTTTTTCTTTTTGTTTGTGAATTAAACATATTTAATATTTTTTCAGAGGTATTAGATATAAGAAAAGCCAAACATTTAGCTTCCTAGCCGCAAAATTTTTTTAAATATAAAAGTAACTGTAGGAGATTTTTGGTCTTTGTAATAGAATAAAGTGTTAAACTCAGTTTTTATTCGTTTGTTAATTTATTTATTACGTTTCTTTATTTAAAATTTTACACGAATATGCAGCAAGGCAGACTTTTAGTAAATTGACTCAGTAAAGCAAATTCAATTTAATTTTATGTTTCAAATTTTACCTTAAAGTACAAAATCTTTTATAATAACAAATACATTGTACTAAAACAAGTTTTGAGAGTTATTTTCTTATGAAATACAGTAAGAATTTACATTCGGTTCTTCTTTAATAAAACAAGTTCTGAGAGTGATATACATATAAGTAATTAAATACTGCTAATATTGATCATTGGCACTTTAATTGAATTTATAAACCATTGCTGCTTTTTTTGTAATCTAGCAAGAAGTAATAATAATAATGGGTGACTAAGATAATTCGATACTATAAGTATGATAGTAGACTGTAATTAAATAAATTCTCCAACATTTCCCCCGCACAAAGAACAACAGTTCTTGACAGTTTTAGGTCAATATAGGTTAGATCTAGCATCCTCATTTACTGGCAGGAATGCGATCTTTGACACTGGTCTCTTATAGTGTCTACCATTTGAAAAGAGGGTTACAACACGAACTCGCCCATCACCTCCTGGATGAGTTGCGGTTATACGAGCCAATGGCCACTGACCAGGGGGAATGCGTTCATCTAAGATTAAAACTAAGTCACCGGTTTCTGCGTTTTTATGAGGCTTTAGCCATTTTGGACGCGACTGTAGCCGATTTAAATATTCGCTTTTCCATCGCTTCCAAAATTGCTGCTTTAATCTTTCTACTACTTTCCATCGGGCAAGTCGATCCACATTGATTTCTAGTAGATTTTCGTCTGGAATGCATAGCGTAGGTTCTCCTACCAAGAAGTGAGATGGTGTTAATGCTTGACAATCGGACGGGTCTGAAGATAATGGGCAAAGAGGCCTAGAATTAAGGCAGCCCTCAATCTGAGCTAATAATGTACACAGCTCTTCAAAAGTTAATATTCTGCATTCCATCATTCGCCGGAGGTGATGTTTTGTAGATTTAACCCCAGCCTCCCAGAGACCCCCAAAGTGAGGGGAAGCAGGAGGAATAAAATGCCATTGGGTTCCAGTATTTGCCAGCTGCTCTACTAAGTACGTGGGAAGTGAAGAACGACTACGATAATTCAAAAGTTTCAACTCTTTATTGGCTCCAATAAAATTTGTACCACAGTCGGAGTATAGGTCTGTGCACATTCCACGTCGTGCTGTGAATCTTCGAAAAGCGGCTATGAAAGAGTCTGAAGATAAACTTGTAACACCTTCCAGGTGTACAGCCTTTGTCACCATACAAATAAAAAGACAGATGTACCCTTTCGAGGTCACAGAGTTGCGAGCCGTAGATTGTTTTATGGTAATGGGACCAGCATAGTCTACACCACTATGCTTAAAAGGTCTGCTAGGGTGAAGTCTAACTTCAGGAAGTTCGCCCATCATTTGCTGTGCTGCGTTTGCTTTGTACTTAAAACAGGTTATACAGCGATTTTTAACTCTTTTTGCTAAGTTTCTAGCTGATAGAATCCAAAATTGACGAGAAACATAAGCCTGCATTTGCAAAAGTCCACCATGTAGAGTTTTAGTATGTGCATCTACAAAGATTAAAAGAGATAAGGGATTGTTCTTGGATAAAAGAATTGGATGTTTTAAGTCATAATTGAACTTCGCTTTATTAAGCCGTCCGCCAACACGTAGGATACCAACTTCGTCTAAAAAAGGACACAAATTTAATAGGTTGGAACTTCTATTGAGCGGTTTATTATTTCGTAGCAGAGTTATTTCTTCTTCGAACTCAATTTGAGAAAGTTTAATTAGGACCGTAAGTGCTCGTTTAAGCTCAATTGATTTTAAGAACCCTCTTTCTCGAACGTCGTTTTTCGTACCAAATCGTAAAATATAGGCAGTAATTCGGGTTAGTTTACTAAATGAAGAGAACTTGGTGAGAATGTCGGAATACTGAACCGTGTTAGTTATATTAACATTTATTTTAGTTTTTCTTAATTCCTGAGATGTTTGATATGGTTCATTAGGCTGTTTAGGCCAGTTTGATGAGGGTTGAGATAACCACTCTGGTCCAGTCCACCAAGACCCGTGATTAACCAATTCCAGAGCAGTTATGCCACGTGACGCGCAATCAGCTGGATTACTTTGACTCGATACATACCGCCATTGACTATTGCTAGACAAACGTTGTATATCAGCGACACGGTTACTTACGAATACAGTCCATTTTGACGATTCCCCTCTTATCCAACATAGTACCGTCATACTGTCAGTCCAGTAATAAATATTGTTAATTCTAAGATCCAGTTGTTGTTGAATTTTATGCATTAATTTTACCAGCAATACAGCTGCGCAGAGCTCTAATTTTGGTATTGTAAGTGTTTTTAAAGGTGTTACTTTAGTTTTTGACTGAAGGAGGCTCACTTTCGATTGTCTATTGGAATGTAAGACTTTTACGTAAATTGCAGCAGCATAAGCTGACTGAGAAGAATCGCAAAATCCATGCAGCTCTATTCGGCTGTTTTGAAAGCTACCTATCCAACGAGGGATTCTTAATTTTTCCAAATTCTTTAGTTGTAGAACATATCGACTCCAATAACAATTAAGATCTGAGGGTACCTCATCATTCCAATCAATGCCTTCAAGCCATAGTTTTTGAAATGTTATTTTTGCATTTATTGTTACAGGAGCGAGCCATCCTAGCGGGTCGTACAATTTAGATGCATCCGATAAAAGCCCACTTTTCGTTAATTTGTCTTGCATTGTAAAATTTACCTTAAACGAGAATGAATCGCATTCGGTCTTCCACTCTAAGCCAACCGCTTTCACACTCATTTGTTCTTCAAAACTAATTAGTTTCGTACCTTCTTTAAAGCTTTCTGGAGTTGCTGATAATAATTTTTCAGAGTTCGATGTCCACTTTCTCAGAGTAAAACCGCCAGACTTTGACAAATTTATCAATTGATTCTGCAAGTAAATAGCATCCTCAGCAGAATCTGCACCTGAGATAACGTCGTCAACGTAGGTATCATTTAGTAAAATATTGCAGGCACGGGGATAGTAATGGTGTTCATCTTGTGCTAATTGATGTAGGACTCTTATGGCAAGGTATGGAGCGGAGGTTGTTCCATAGGTTACTGTTTGAAGCTTGTATATTAAAATTTCGGAATCAGGTGTATTTCGCCACAAAATTTGTTGATAGTGCGTTTGATTATTATCAATACGAATCTGTCGGAACATTTTTTCGATGTCCGCCATAAAGCCAATTTTAAAACGGCGCCACCTTGTCACAATAGCTGATAAGTCATTTTGCAAAGCAGGTCCTGGCGACAATTCTTCATTTAGCGATGTGTGTGGCAATCGCCGACTACTGCCATCAAATACGACGCGTAATTTTGTGGTAGAGCTACTCTCACGTGTAACACCATGATGAGGGAGAAAAAAACCATGCGGTTTAAGGTCGCGCGGGTATATACCCGCCTTGCTCATATGACCTAAACATTCATACTCAGTCATGAATTTACGATACTCACTTGCAAATCTCGGGTCCTTGAGAAACTTGATTTCGGTATGTTTTAATCGTTTTAGCGCATTGTAATCAGTATGTTCAAACATAGGAGGGCTACCACCCACAAGCTCAGTTACAAAGGGCATTTGTACAGTATATCGCCCATCACTAGATCGAGAATGTGTTCTTAAAAAATGATCTTCACAAGCCTTTTCTTCTTGAGTTAGTTGACGCTTCTCTTCCAGTTCCTCCTGTTCCCAGAATGCTCTTAGTTGTTTATCAAGTGAGAATAAATTTATGTTTACGTCGCAATTGTATGAAATCTTTGATGTTGGTCCAGATACTACCCATCCGAACTTCGACAGCTGAAGGTATATACCTTTATCGAATTTCTTTTGTTTAGGCTCCATTATCTCCCTATAGATATCTCCACCAATTATAAGATCTATTTTTTCGCTACTATCAAACTTTGGATCTGCTAAAACAAATTTATTAAGGTCAGGTAGATTCTTTCTTTCTATGGGGCTAGGGCAATAATCAGTTAATGAAGGTAGGACATAAGCACTACTGCGAAGTTTAAATGTGTTATTATATCGGGATCTTATTACGAAGGTAACGTATTTTCTGGTGGTAATAGTCTTGCCACCTATACCGTGGATTTGTGCAAAGGTATTGTGTTTCTTCAGTTGTAAACTTTGTACAGCGTTTTCTGTTATTAAGGTAGCTTGAGCGCCTTGATCTAACAAGGCTCGAAGAGAATATAGTCCGTTCTCTGTTTCAAATATAACTCTGGTAGTTGCAAGTAAAACTTGTGGCATTTTTTGAGTGTTAAGCATTGATAAATTACAATTGACGTTAGGTCTAGTTTGAGAAGATGTTTGAGACAAGGATGGAAATTCTTGATGTTGTAGCGGACTAGAAGTAGGATCGCTTGTTTGAAATTCACTGTGAATAATTGTATGATGACGTTGATGACATAACTGACAACTTGTATGTGAACGGCAGTCATCTGCATAATGGCCAGTATTCAAACAATTTTTGCATATGCGTTTAGAAAAGATTAAATCTCGTTTTGCTGCTGGCGATAGAGCAGAGAACTTGAAACACTTATACAGAAGGTGTCGTTTATCACAACAAGGACAATTTGCATCATTTATGGCTGCTACATGAACGCGATGGTTTTGAAAGCGATTAGAAAATTTAGAACGTGGTGTTAGATCAGATCTGGGCTGCACAGAGTCGTTGACAGATTCAAGCGTTCGGAAGGTGGTTTCTAAAAAATTAAATAATTCGTTTACTTTTGGAACTTCTTTCGAGGCTTTTAAACTTTGTTCCCATTCTTTGCGGGATTGTAGATCTAATTTTCCGACAGTTATATGAATTACAATTGCATCCCAATTACCACAATCTACGCCAACCGTATTAAGTAGCGCAATACAATTTCTGGTGTTATCGAGAATTTGCTTGATCGACTCGCAAGATCCATTAGAAATGGGGATATTGAATAGTTTTCGTAAAAGGTGGTCAACTATCTGACGTTTATTGTGATATCTGTCATTTAAAGCTAACCATGCCAAATTATAGCTGGAGTCAGAAGCAGGGTATTCTGAAACGATTGAAAGCGGGGTATCTTTACACGAACTACGTAGATAATAATACTTCTGTACGTCAGATAGTTTAGTGTTGGTATGTACTAATGACGTAAATAGGTCCCTGTATGATACCCAATCCATATAATCCCCTGAAAAACTTGGAAGATCTATTTTAGGTAATCTTACTTCTGCACATATCGAATCATTTCGGGGATTGGAGTGTAAGGGGCTAAAAGTACTTGAAAGAAGAGTTGGCGATTGTTGATTTTTAATTTCAGCTATATTGTCTAAAATTTTTCCTTTAGTAGCTAAATATACATCATAGAACTCATAGTGCATTTCAGCTGATAAGTAGGACACCTTGTCATTTGGAATAGATTTGTCACGTACATGTTCACAAATCTGTTGGTGAGTGTACTTAAATTGCTTGTAGTTTTCCTCTAGTTCTTCTAGAAAACTTTGAAGAAGGCCAATAGTTCTTGCTTCAACTGACATGCTTTTCAATTTTTCTGCCAGACGTTTTATATATTTAAGCAAAATTTGTTGGTCTTCCACAGCTCGAGGTAAGTCTTCCATTTTTTTTTCTTAACAGCACGAGAACTAAAAATAAATTATCCCAAGCGCAAGCAAAGCTAGATATATCTAAATCGATGATCCAATCGATGTTTAGGGAACTTCCCGGGTTTCGGCACCAAATTTTTATGTAGGAGATTTTTGGTCTTTGTAATAGAATAAAGTGTTAAACTCAGTTTTTATTCGTTTGTTAATTTATTTATTACGTTTCTTTATTTAAAATTTTACACGAATATGCAGCAAGGCAGACTTTTAGTAAATTGACTCAGTAAAGCAAATTCAATTTAATTTTATGTTTCAAATTTTACCTTAAAGTACAAAATCTTTTATAATAACAAATACATTGTACTAAAACAAGTTTTGAGAGTTATTTTCTTATGAAATACAGTAAGAATTTACATTCGGTTCTTCTTTAATAAAACAAGTTCTGAGAGTGATATACATATAAGTAATTAAATACTGCTAATATTGATCATTGGCACTTTAATTGAATTTATAAACCATTGCTGCTTTTTTTGTAATCTAGCAAGAAGTAATAATAATAATGGGTGACTAAGATAATTCGATACTATAAGTATGATAGTAGACTGTAATTAAATAAATTCTCCAACAGTAACCGATAACATCATTTTGATTTTTTAATTAAACCTACTCTCTGTTTGGCAACAAAGAAAGAAGAATTACATCTGTGAAGGGTATGTAAGATTCGGCACAGCCGAATATAGCACTTTTAATTGTCTTTATTAGTTTTGTATTATTGTGAACTTTACCATAATACAAAACTTTACAAAGTAAAGTAATCTTAGTAATTGTCTGCGTTGTGTTTTTGCTTGTAATTTTGTTTGGAATTTTGTTATGATATGCTCAAGTTTGGAAATAAATCTATGTACGTTATCTATTTCATAAATTTTCTATGCAAACACACACACACGTGCATATATATGTATTGCATGACGTGGGAGTAATTGTTGTATTGAAATCGAATGGATTGTAAAATACATTGTAGTAGTACTGAATGTATTTTTAATCTTATTAGTGCCGGGGTCAATTTGTGCTGCTTAGTTTTACAGTTCTTCAGGAGAGAAATATATGTATGAGAAATATATGTATGTTACTATTGCCCTTAATTCATTAAAAATATATGGTTCATCTCAGAACATTTTAGAGGTTCTCTGATTTAAATTTGCATTATGCTTTCTTTTATTCAATCATTCATGTTATGAGTCCATTATGCACAACAAAAAACAAGGATATATATTTTTAATATCAAAGGAACGGACTTTATGGGGAAAAAGAAAATTCTATGAAATTAATATTTAAATATTTAAATTCTGGCATGTGGCCGCCATGGCTGGCGTGTACAAGGCGCAATTTGAAACACCAATTTTCAACAACTAAAAAAATCTTCCATAAAGTGGAAGCACACAACAGCAGTTGCTGAGAACGGCGACGAATTGATTGATTAGGATCATCTTCAATGCTTTCCTCTACAGCGGCTACAGCTTCTTCAGTGCGCACTGTTCGGCTTCTCACGGACTGTCAGTAACAGTACATGTGGTCCGAAAACGACCTATAGTGGAAAAAGTGCACGATGAGTTTAACGAATAGAACAATTATTTTGATTAAATATTTCAATATTTTGCACGCGTTGCTCTGGTGTTGTGACACTCTGTGTTTAGACGACGAAATTCTTATTGATAAAATTTTTATCTATTCTTGGTTGATGTATCTTCGGCGTTCACACAATACAAGTCTTACTGCCGACTGAATGAGAAAGCAAAACGGATTGAGAGTACATCACATTGTGTACTCCATAGATGATCAAGCTTCTCTTGCCCTATAACGCGTTATAGGAAAGCAAGAAAAAAACAAATCTGCTTGCGCAGCAAACAAATATGTATACGAAAGAAAAAAATTTTCTTTCTCTCGCTCTCCTTAAGTTTTGGCTTCTCTTTAGCATAAAGCAGGGATGGATAACAAGTACTTTTCAATTTTATCTATATTTTGAGTTGAAGGGCTTGTTGCTACTATTCGTATGTTTTGCATTTATAATTGTATATAACACAATATTTTTATTTATTAGCATCTGACTGATGAAAATTGTATTTATTTTGTAAACTCTTTTATGATAAAAGTCTATTTCAAATAAATATATATTAGCTCATCCAGATCTATATGGCCTGGGTACTCATTTGTTCCTGCGTGCTTTGCTTAGAACTATTTTCAGGGTAGAAAATCCTGTTTCACAATTATATGTGGTACCAAACATTGAATCTAATTTGTAGATTTCTGTATTCAGTTTTTTTTGATAAACAGAAAGTAATTCCAGAAGCATTTCCACCTCTGTTAAAAGTAAGCAGAGGTTTTTCTCTGCGCCACACACAAGCGCAACTGTGTTTATGTGGTAGTGCACATCACTGGTGTACTCGTTTATTTTCCCCTCGTCTCTCTCTCTCTCTCACTCTCTCATATAAGCAAGCAATCTCAACAATAAGATTTTCATAATCTGAACCAGTGGTGGGCATCGTCAATGTATTGGTAAATTGTGTATGTGTTGAGCTGGGGAGCTACCCACCAAACACAAAGTCAAGTGTTTAAAAGACAATGGTGCATTATATATTTTACATAAGTAGCAATATTTCTAAGTTGAAAAAAACGTTGATTACGTATATTGATGAATTAAAAATAAAACTTTTTCTAAGTAAACAGTCAAATGAAAAAAAATTAAAAGAGATAGGACAATAATCTGTTATGTGTTCCATTCAAGAAAACAAATAAAAAAAAGAATGGTTGCTTGCTGGAACGTAACACTGAATATAAGCTTTGATATTTGCCGGCATGATATATCATTTTCATATGGGAAACATATTAAAAATATTTTTGATCAGATTTTGCACAGACTAATTAATAAGACCAAGTGTATTACTAAATTAGGAGAATTTCTCCAATAACGGACTATACTCCGTTATCGGAGAAAAATTGTATAAAAGACATTGTATGTTATCGAAAAGATTGTTTATGACAAAATATTTTTCGCACATCATCATGACTGAAATTGTTTGCTGGGAAAATATTCTGGAAAAATATATAAAAAAATTTGTAAGCATCCGCCTGATATTTATTCGTCGCTGTCTCATCGACGACTAAATTAAAGAGGGTAAGAATACGTGTGAATGATCTCAGCACAATTGTGCTAAAAAACGACCGCGTCTGGTCTGAACACAGACTAGAAGGTATTTGGCAAAGAGATTCATCAACATCTACTGAAGCCGGACATGAACAACTGAGTTTGGAAGAAGCCCATGTATCTTGAACGCACGAATTCAATTTGAGTTTCCATTCTTTGTAATCGGAAAAACTAATACTTATTTAAATAAAATTTATAATTTTTCTTGTATTCGCAGTTCTTAGTTCAAAAATTTTTAATAAAAATGTCGTGCTATTTTTCTTTGAAAGATTAGAAATCTCTTTCCACAGCACACATCCCGCGAAGCAATTTTCATGTCAGCCGAAAACACATAGTGTGACCGATGGGAATTGAAACCTCCACCATTGGACTAACAGGCTCATCTTGCTGACTATCAGCCAAAGCGGCACCTATTTCAACGAATTTCATGTATAAAATTACTCAAATTTGCTGGAACGCAAAAAAATTAATTGCCCGAAATTGCACAAAAAATGTTATCTGGAACGCTGATCGGGAACACACCTATTATGCGAACTAAAACGGCAACTGGCAAGTCGTGCGATTTTGAAAAATTTTCATAAAATGATTGTTTTGCTGCAATGAGAAGGGCTACAGTTGTCGATTAGCTCAGAATTTTACTGCAACCCAAATACTCGTATATAAATATATATTTTCATATTTTCCATATGCTAACATTTTGTACTTGTATTTAAAACAACGAGCAATATAATCTTGCAGCATGTAACGGGTGCTTGTTTTAGCAACTTTTTGTTTGGTAACACTGTTCTGGACAACTGAGCTGGTTTTGTTTAACATGCTACTGTTAAACATGTTCAGTTTGGTCTATAGTTTAGCCATGAATTCATGCGCCTGCACTTCTCCTGTACCGCGGCGAAGACCATTTCTGGCTGCATGAACAACCAAAATTGCCGTATTTGATGTGAAGAGCAGCCAAAAGTATTGCAAGAAATGCATCCCGAAAAATGCACTGTTTGGTGTGGATTTTGTGCCGATGGTTTCATTTTTCAAAGACGACGAAAGCAGGAACATTACTGTGAATGGCGAGAGCTACTGTGCGATGATTACAAATTTTTAATTTCACGCTAAGAAAATTGAACATTTTCAAAAAATCGGCAAGTTTTTTATCTCGGATAAAAAACTTCAGAGGATGACCCCTACATAAACAGTACGTTGCACCGGAACTAGAATGGAGGGGATAGTATTGCGGGGACAGATGAAAAAGATGAAATGGAAACATTTTTGTAGCTATTTCAACCTTTTTACTTTCGCGCCTCATTTTATGCTACAGGGCAGACGAAGGAGGGTGCTGTTACTCTGCTTTTAGTGCATGACAGTATCAGTCGCTGCCAATTATGTTCAGTGACCAGTGACTATGCCTTCATCATTGAAACAGGCTGGCAACAACTAACACAACCACGCCCTAATGCTGATCAAAAGAATTCAACACAATATTTCATGACTCAGCGCGGGGTTGAACTCAGGACCCTCCGCTTCATTGTCTCGTATTCTACTGCTGCAGCCAACAGTTATTGGTTGTAAACCGTTTAAAAAAAATCGAGTGTCCACCAGATCTCGACGTTTTTAGTTCCTAGGAAGCTTTCCTGACTATTACTGAGAAGCCGTCACTAAGTGTGTGTGTGTGTTTGTCTGTAGATATGTGACCCGCTTATAATGTTTCAAAGGGTTCTTTCAAATTTAAATTTCCTGTGAATTGCAGCCCGTTGGTACTTTTAGATTTTGAAAAATGTCCAAAAAAATTAAAAAAATAAAAGGTTTTTTTTAAAGTAATTTTCTTTAGCCGGCCTTGCCGAATAATTTCAAATACTCATCAGGTCTTGACTCGTCGAGCTCCACGAACCGGTTCACGAAATCGGTTGATACGTTCATGATTTTAAAAAAGTGTTTTCGATTATTTTATAGAACTCGAAAAACTACATTAATCAATTCTGATCACGTGGGAATCGGTTGAAGCATTCGAAACTCATAGCAGTTTGAAAATAAAAATAATATCATTTTTTAACGGTTAAAATTAGCAGGAAGTTGCGGGGATGACCTTTAGGGTGAAAGGGTATATATAGGTTTGTCATTCCGTGTGTAATTTCTTCGATATGCACATGGAACCCCATAAAGTATATATATTCTGGATCCTTATGAATAGCGATCACGATTGAGCGATGTCCGTCTGTCCGTCCGTCTGTAGGTGATATTGGTTTTCCCAAGCCCCCAGAAGAGCTAAAGACTTCGTTCTTGGACCGTTGGATTGGAAATGAACTTAAATAGAGTGCTATTGAAATTCAGAAATATCCGAAGTACGGTTCCAGAGCTGGGAAGCTTACACCTATTTCTCGACGCAAAATTTATACCAAAAATCTATTCCTTTTTTTTAATGTTTGTAAATTAAACCTATTTCGTGCTTTGGGGAGGCTCAATGGACTATTAAAAACTAAAAAAATAAAAAAAATTTCCGGGGATGGGAAATTAGCATTTTTTTCGGCCCAATCCATATTTTGTAGTACATGTAGTAACTAAAATTGTTAAAAATTTTAAGTTTTTCTTTTACAAAACCTTTTTATACATCATTGCATTGACCAAAAAAAATTGTTTAATTCAAATTTTGCTTCCAGGATGGGAAATTGCATATTTTTATACGTGAAAGTAATCAAACAGGCACCAGATTTTGTTTTTTTTTTTTTGCTAACTAAAACTGTCTTATAATTTAGGAAGAACAAAATTGATATCAAAAATTAAAAAAGCAATCAAAATTTCGAATACAGGGTTGGACAAGTGCAATATTTTGTAGTACATGAAAGTGGCCATAATTTAAATTTGTCTTAAATAAAACTATTTTATACCTCAAGAAGACTTGCACTGATAAAAAATAAAAAATAAAATAATAAAAGTTCGCTTCCAGGGTTGGGAAAATGAAAGTTTTTTTTTGGTACATGCAATATTTTGTAGTACATGTAATAACCAAAATTGTTATAAATTTTGAGTTTCTCTTAAATAAAACCACTTTGTACCTCATGAAGATTTGCATTGATAAAAAAATTTTAAAAATAAAAACTTTGCTTCCAGGGCTGGGAAATTGAAACTTTTTATACATAAAAGTAACCAAAATGGTTAAAAATTTGAAATGTTTCTTCAATAAAAATACTTTATATCTCATAAAGAGTCGCATTGATAAAAAAATTAAAATTTCAATTCCAGGGCTGAGAAATTGAAAGTTTTTTTGGTACATGCAATATATTGTAGAACATGAAAGTGACCAAAATGGTTGCAAATTTTAAGTTTTTCGTAAATAAAACGACTTTATAACTAATGAAAACTATCATTGGTAAAAACAAGAAAACAAAAATGAAAATTTCAAAAAATTTAAACGTTGTCTTAAATATAAAAGTAACTGATACCATCATTTTGTTTCTTTTTTAAATTATTTTTTAATTAAAGCTACTTTCTGTTTTAGCAAAAAAGAAAGAAAAAAGAATTACATCTGTGAAGGGTATTTAAGATTCGGCACAGCCGAATATAGCACTTTTACTTGTTTTATTTTATTTTTTGTCCAAAAAGGAAGAGCTGGACTTGGGTACCATATGGGTGCACGCGAAACAAATGCGCAATTGAGAGGCAAGTTCGGCGAAGAGTTTCTTTCACGTTTGGCATCGGTCAACTGATTGCCTAGATCGTACGATTTCACCTCCTTGTATAATTTTTTTATTTTTTTTGTGGGATTGTTTTAGGGTTCATATTTATAAGGAGACAACCTCAACCGTTGACGTACTGGAATTAAACATTGAAGAATTTATTTGTGAGATATCGGCCACTACCTTGGAAAGAGTATGCCAAAATTGAACCCAGCATATTAAATATTGAAGGCGTAGCCGCGGTCAACATTTACTTGAAGTCATGTTTAAACACGAAATTGTACAGATCGTTCTCATCCGAAAGCTCTTAAAAAATTACTCATTATATGATAGCGTCAATCGTTGGCGATAATGCTCAGCGATCAGTGCTACTTATTAGTCATTTAAAAATGATTACAACAATTAATAAAAACATGCACTAATGCAGATAAAAACAATCGATCCTACATTCATTTTGTATATTTTTTTAATTATTATTTAGAGGGGCACTTTGAAATACGAACTATAGATATGTATTATATTAATTTTGTGCAATAAAATATTTTGTTTGCAATTTTCAACAGCCAAAGCAAATAAACGTTCATAAAAAGTTTTATGGAATTGCATATTTCACAGTAGGCGATAATTTATTTACTTTAAAAATATATATCGTATGTGTATGTGTATAAAGTTTATCGAAAATTAAAGGTAGAAAATAATTGAAACGCTAATCACTCCTGGGGCAAAACTACAAACTCTAGTGGTCAATAAAACGAACAACTGCATACAAGCCAAATAACGACCTGTTCGAATTTAACTTCTGCTAATCTCAAAGTCAGAGAAATTCAAATAAAACAAACAGAAAAAAAACGTATTTATGTTTTAATTTTAATTAGAATCAAAGAAAAGATTGCTGGCATTCGAACACAGTCACTGTATAGCTGGTGGCAAGTACACTTGTAATTGTCACTCGCTGTTACTGTCGTCAGCCGCACAAACACAAACACACACGTAAACACTCGCAAGTAGAGAAACACTATTTCATTTGTAAAACTGTCAACGTCAAGATGTGTTGTCGGTGTTGCAGTGAAACGCAACAAAAAATATGGGTTTTTGGTTTGGGCGCATTATTTCTAATCTCTGGGCTGGTGTTAACCATCTGCTGGCCCTCGTATGCTGAGGATATTCTGTATAAGGTAAACTAGTAAAGATTTACTTTAAATACTAAACTGAGGCCTGTGCTTAGAATATTTTACTTGTCACTGGGTTTTGAATATTAAGTTTTTGTGCTAAATAATAATAATTTATTCTTCCTTTTATTTTAGACTCTTGCCCTTAAGGATGGTGGCATTACGTACAAAAAATGGTCGATTACTCCTATACCAGTGTACATGCACATGTACCTCTTCAACTGGACTAATCCGGAACAAGTACGAGTAAAAGGGGTTAAGCCTCATTTTGATCGAGTGGGTCCTTATGTTTACCGAGAATCGAAAATTAAGCAGAATATTACTTGGTATCCAAATAATACGGTGTCATTTAAACCTGAACGTACGTGGCATTTTCAACGCGACTTGTCTGGTGGTTCTCAGGAGGATTTAATCACAGCGCCCCATTTACCATCAATTGTGAGTATTTTAAACAAGTGAATATGTTTTTCATCTGCAACTTTTCGAAACATGATCAAATGCGCGGATATTTTGGAGCCTTAAGCTACGGTCACACTAGGCAAATATTTACCCAAAAAAGCATAACTACTAAAATGTGTCCTTTAAAAGTTAAAATTTAAAAATGGAATCAAACAAATATTTGTCATGTGTTTCTGAATTTAAAACAGAAATTTCGAACAATAAGAACAATATAAATCTGAATTGAATTTAAAATAAAAAATTTAAAAAAATACTGACAAGAATTTGAAAACGTTCACATGCACTTAAGTATTAAAAAAAGAATTTAAACCCAAAAAGTTTGGCTTGGGTATAATGGAACAAAAAATTCAGAAAAATAGGACTTGAAGCAAATAATCAAACGGCAACACTGGTATTAAATAAATATGTGTTACTATCGGGTTGATGCAATTCTCGTATGATATTCTCTAATAAAATTTTTATAAATATAAAGTGTTCTAGTTTATTTTATATATTTTGGAATCTATTGTTCAACACCAATTTTTCTAATTTTATTCGTGCTGATTATTTTTCCAAATTTACAACAAAAATTCAAAATTGAAAACTGTTTTCATTTGCAACTCAGCTGACAAACAAGTAAAAGTGCTATATTCGGCTGTGACGAATCTTAAATACCCTTCACAGATGTAATTCTTCTTTCTTTCTTGCTAAAACAGGAAGAAGGTTTAATTAAAAGATGTAACACAGTTTTACTTGACAAAAAAAAATTATATTTTTAAACTTTTTGGTCACTTTCACGTACCATAAAATATTTTATCTGTTCAACCCTGGAAACGAAATTTTGATTTTTTAAGATTTTAATACCAATTTTGTTTTTCCTGAATTATAAAATAGTTTTAATTAGCAAAAACAACAATGTCAATTGCCTATATATTTGGTTACTTTTATATATTTCCATTTCCCAACCCTGGAAACGAAATCTAAATTCTTTTACCAATGCGGCATGAAATAGTTTTATTTAAGAAAAACTTAATATTTGTAACCATTTTGGTCACTTTCATGTGGTACAAAATATTGCAGTTATCCAACTCTGGAATCTAAATTTTGATTTATTTTTAAATTTTTGATACCAATTATATTTTTCCTGAACTAAAAAGTAGTTTTAATTAGTAAAAAACCGACGTTAGTTGCCTTTTTGTTTAATTATATGTACAAAAAAAAAATTCAATTTCCCATCCCTGGAAGCGAAATTAAATTTTTTTTGCCAATTCTAGTCTTCATTAGGTATAAAGTCGAAAAAACTTAAAATTGGCAACCATTTTGGTCACTTTCATGTACTACAATATATTGCATGTACCAAAAAAACTTTAAACTTGCCAACCCTGGAAATTTTTATTTTTTTTGGAAATTTTTGATACCAATTTTGTTCTTCCTAAATTATAAGACAGGCTTAGTTAGCAAAAAAACAACATCAGTTGCCTGTTTGATTACTTTCAATTCCAATTTCCCACCCCTTGAAGCAAAATTTGAATTAAAAAGTTTTTTTTGGCCAATGCAAATCTTCATGACGAATAAAGTGGTTTTGTTAAAGAAAAACTTAAAATTTTTAACAATTTTAGTTACTACATGTACTACAAAATACGGAATAGGTAGAAAAAAAATTTTTAGTTTCCCGTCGCTGAAAAAAAAATTATTTTTTAGAACAATAGACCACTGAGGCTTCCCAAAGCACAAAATAGATTTAATTTACAAACATTAAAAAAAATAATTTATTTTTGGTATAAATTTTGCGTCGAGAAACAGCTGTAAGCTTCCCAGCTCTGGAACCATACTTCGGATCTTTCTGAATTTCAATAGCACTCTATTTAAGTTCATTTATATATACTTTATGGGGTCCCATGTTGATATCGAAGAAATTACACACGAAATGACAAACTTATATATACCATTTCACTTTTTTGTGAAGGGTATAATAAAATACATATGAGTACTGATGATGAAAGTGTAGTGGCTTTCGAAAACTGCTGCTCGGCTCTGATGAGTAAGTTTAATAATTAAAAATTAATTTAGATTGAATTTAAGGTTTTATAGGCTAATTATTCGAAATTTTCAGACATAACTTTTGCAGATAGCCCCTTAAAACTTATATGTTACTGCCCAATATCTAGAAACAGTGGAACCGATGTGCATATAATAATCTAAAAGAAGTAGGTTTGCCTACGAGTCTGAGTAAGAATCAATAGGTGTAAGGACGCCTGAGTTTGGGTTAAACAGAAACTGAAATCAATAGAATGTTTATAGAATCTACAATGGTTTGGATTTCGAGGCTTAGCCAGTAGTCTAAACTGAAACCACGGGATCCAGTACTGGCCCCGCAGTTTACTGCGACTGGATATTGGTGAGGTCTCCTTCGAGAGTTCACGTGGTGGTTTGTGGTTGACACCAATTGGTGGGAGATTTGCCAGATAAGGACTGATGACCAGTCCTTATAGTTGGGCTTCGGTCCGGCTGATAGTAGCAAAAACTATCTGTTGTTGTGAATCAACAAATAAGGTTCTATTGGGAAACTTTTGTAGCTCCTAGGACTAAAGATCATCTAGATAGGATCGACATTTTCGCAAGGTGTTAGATCATGATAACCATATCAAGATCAACATAACCATATCATGTTCCAGAAATTGCCACCTGGATGACTCACGGGCCACTTAGATGTGGCCTCTGAGTTGAACAGAGGTGGTGCTGAACAGGGATGATGAGCACTCAATTTCACACTATGTGGAGAACATCGACAGGTGCTGATGCTAAACTTTATCATAGTTGTTCGAAATTTTTGTTTACAATTCAGAGAGACATGATAAATATTCAGAGGCATAAAGGAAAGGCAACATCATTTTTTAGTTATTCAACTTAAACAGCAGAGCAGAACAGCTGTTTTCGAAAGCCGCTACAATTTCATCATCAATGCTCATGTGTGTTGTGTTTATCACCATTTATTAGGTGGCTTAGTTGAATGTGATAACAGTTATTATTTAAACAAATTTTACTAGGAATTTGCATACGAGAATTGTATCAACCTGATGGTTGTTTTAAAACAGCTGTGTAAGTTAAATAACTAAGAACTGATATTGACTTTCCTTTGTGCCTTGGAATATTTATCATATCTTTCTGAATTTTAAATAAAAATTTCGAACAATTAGCCTATAAAACCTTAAATTCAATTTACTATATCAAATGAATGTTCGCTAAAGAAATACTTACATACTATATATGAATTTTTTTGTGGCTTGGAATATTCATCATGGCTTTTTAATGTGAAGCGAAAAATTCGAACAATTAGCCTATCAATCTTAACTGAATTTAATATGACGTTATGAATGTTCATTTAAAAAATATACTTACAAACAAAAACGTTTTGAAATTTTGACAAAATGAATTTTTAATTTTATCAACGGGCTTAAGTTCGAATCTGCAAGACTGCAAACCATTTTTTATTATTTTATTAATAAATGAATTTGTTCAAATTCTATTTTTATTAATTTATATTAAGATTGGAATATTAAGAATAAGAAAGAAGAAAGAGATACATGGAATATTGGGAATATTAATCGTCAGGGTTGGGGAATTTCGTACTAACCAAAAATGTAATAACTTAAAAATATGAATGTGATAACCTCTCATATTCAATTTTCGTTAAAATATTGGTTAAATAGTTGATATTCCTACTAACTAGCACCACTTGCAAAAGTGGAAAAATTGAACAAAGAACGCTGATGAGATGGCGTAGCGGCCTCGAAATCAGTACTGATCCGTTCTGCTGGTTTGATGATTATTGAAAAATATTCTTAATATTCCAATCTTAATATAAATTAGTAAAAATAGAATTTGAACAAATTCATTTATTAATAAAATAATAAAAAATGGTTCGACTAATAAAAATTCATACATAATTCAAAATGAATTTTGTTGTTGTGAAGTTGAGGCTTCAACTCTTGTAGATCTTCGTCATATGGAGATCTTTTCGCTAAATTCGACGTAAACTGGTGCGTGATATGTCAATTCTTGAGAACGCTGCGGACTTGATGTTGATGGATTCCCACACACACACTCTCAGCCACAGCTACAATATTTTCGGTTGTACGCACAGTACGATTACGCTCACGTCTTGGCGCAAACCAGTTTCACGAAGTTTAGCAATAAACTTGCGTATGCCGGTTTGTCTTTTTCTCATTTTCGTGCAATTTTTTGACTAATTGTCTTTGTTTCAGAAATAAATTTTCAATAAATCCCAACGTTGCTCAAGCGTAAATCGATTCATGTTCTTGAGCCGAAATAATCTACTGAATTTTGGGAAAGAATAGAATGACATAAGTATTGCCAGATTCGAAATTACCGGTGCTTCAAATTTAAACCGATAGATGGCCCAATGCATACTAAAGAAAACCAGTTTAATTTGGACAAGGGTTTACTTAGTTAAAGTATTTCCAATAATATTGGATTCTATGACTCTGTGTGCTATTTACATATCAAACTGTTTTACTTAATAAGCACGTAGCAGAATCAAACTATTTTTTTCATTAGTGGTTACACTTTTTTGGGCAAATATTTGGCAAGTGTTACCGTACCTTTACACATATATAAGCTAATTGATTGCAAAATATCTGTCTATTATACGAATGTAAAGTTATTTCAAACTGTTACCCCGGTATTCATAAAATTTTTATGTGAGTTTGAAATGTATTTTAATCAATTTTTTTCATACAAAATTTCAAATACGTTTTATTTTTTTTATGAATATGGGGGTTAGATCCCATTCAAACATTTAACAAAAAAAAAAAATAAATAAATAATAATACACAAACAATTCGAAAAATTATTAAATATTACAAATCAATATCATTTATGAACCTGAATACAATAAATCACTGGCACTGCAGTGTGTATAAAACTGCGCACACCGATCGCTTAGAAAACAAACAGAAGAATTTAATCTCCAGCTATTAAGCAAATAAATTCAAAAACAGTGTACCGGCATAGTTTTTACATGCATAAACACCATGTTTTGACAGCTGCGAATGTGAAATTTATTTTGCGTTCTTTTTTCAAGTCATTATGAGTCGTTGATCGTAAAAATATTATTTGAAAACAAGGCAATAAATAAATAAATCTATTTGCAAAGTTCATATCGTTTTCCTAATGGTGCTTTATGATAAAGATCAATTCTGGTTAAATGGTCAAGTCAATAAGAAAAATTGCCATTTTTGAACTGAAGTCAACCTTCCAGTCGTTAACGAATAACTATGGCATCCATTAAAATTGAGTGTTTGGCGTTATTTCTTTCGAAATGAGCCTCAGTTTGAAGATTATAAAAAAAACTATTCTAAATATTCCGTCTTAGTAAAATAGTTTAAATTTGATAAAAATTCTTAAAAAAAAATTAATGTAGATTTGAGTCTGAGTAAAATATTCTTATCTTAATAATATCTATACAACAAAAGAAAAACAATCAATAATTAAAATCCTAACCACTGGTAAAGGGGATCTGCAATAAGCCAATTTACTTGGCTGTTTACCATACGATAAAAACTATTTCAGGCCGTAACACAATTATAAAGGGCGTTTCTTACAGAGTGACACAAGTTTAAATCGTAATAAGACAAGGAAATATATTTTTAATGCCAATGAAACGGGCTTTATTGGAAAGCCAATTTCATTAAATTAATGTTTATATATGATTTCTGTCATGCCTCCGAATACTCTTGTAGTCGTACTAATCCGTAGCCGAGCTCGAGCCTCCGAATACTCTTGAGTTCGTAGTTGATAATTTCTAACCCGAATACAACTTAATATTACCTGTCTTACTTCATTAGCAGCCCGAACCACAGGCGAGTATTATCAGCCTAAGTACCAGAGCGGTGTAGCAGAGGAATCAGCGCAGCCCCGATACTGAAAATCTAACCCACTAGCTTTAAGATAATCTAAGTAGTTTCAATAAACATTTTGTTCCCGAAAAATAAACGTAACGTAGTTTATTTTTCCAGCTGAGGTATGACTCAGTCGCTCCAGGTTCGTATCAAAGGGGTACTTCCTTTGACAATAAAAACACGAATATTTTAGGTGATGTATATATTCGGGAACAAAATGTTTATTGAAACGAAACTTAAACTACTTAGATTATCTTAAAGCTAGTGGGTTAGATTTTCAGTATCGGGTCTGCGCTGATTCCTCTGCTACACCGCTCTGGTACTTATGCCCAGTTTTTAACTTGAAAATTAAGTACTATTTAAACTTAAAGTCTATTTAAATACAAAATTTTGTTTTTCACTTCAAAATTAAATAAGATTTAAATGGCCCACATTGTACATTTAAATTCAATTTAAGTTTTTCATACAACCATGTGTTTTTCATTGTTTGTTTACATTCAACAACCTGAAAATTGGTTCAACAGCTGTTCATTGGAACAAAACTTCGGTAAAAAGGTTCTTGTATTGGATCATTTTCAGTATTTTTCTTACCATTTATTAGTGCTACCATACTTTTATCACAATTAAATACCAAAATTAATTTTAGACTGAAAAACTGAAAGTGTATTTAAACACAACTTAAGTTTATGGAAAAATTAACTAATTTTGTACTTAAATACGAAGTCAAAAACTGGGGGTTAGGCTGATAATACTCGCCTGTGGTTCGGGCTGCTAAAGAAGTAAGACAGGTAATATTAAATTGTATTCGGGTTAGAAATTATCAACTACGAACTTAAGAGTATTCGGAGGCTCGAGCTCGGCTACGGATTAGTACGACTACAAGAGTATTCGGAGGCTTGTAATCGGCAACACTACGAACTCAAGAGAAGGCGCAATTTGGAACACCAATTTTCAACAACTAAAAAAATCGTCCATAAAGTGAACGGACACATCTCCAGTTTCTTAAAAAGGAAACGAATGGCTTGATTAGGATCATCTTCAATGCTTTCCAGTAACAGTAGACTTGGTCTACGAACTATTGTTATTCGAATTCGCCGCTCTTACGGACGATTATCTACGCCATAAAATGGAAGAAGTGCACGATGAGTTTAACGAATAGAACAATTACTTTTATTAAAAACTTCGACAATTTTCACGCGTTGCTTTGGTGTTGAGATACTTAAACAAGTAAAAACGTTATATTCGACCGGGTCGAATCTTAAATACCCTCCGAATATTCAGTAAGTAAATTTTAAAATGTGTAAATTGAAAGTTCCTTTAAGACATCTCTGTACCCAATTTTAAATCTCTATTTTGGGAGAGTCATTCCGGGAAGGGCCATTGGGGGACGCTTCACCTCTGCAAGATCAGAGAATATCTCTGCTTCTTATAGGCTGAAGGAATAAAAATTTGTCAATAATTACACTATTTTTGCATTTAATATCGTACGTCAACGACCACTAAAACCCTTTATAAAACAAAAATATATTTTATGAATAAGGTAGTAAATATTTTCGTTTGAAACTTTTCATTGAAAACAAAATGAAATTTTTGTATTTTTATACCCTCCAAAAAAGAATATAGAGGTCATACTCACTTTGTCATGCCGTTTGTAACGCAGCGAAATATCCATCTCAGACCCCATAAAGTATATATATTCTTGTTCAGTGATGAAATGTAAGACGATCTGAGCATGTCAGTCCGTCCGAAATCACGATTCAGCCCAAACGAAAAGAGCTAGACTCTTGAAATTTGGTATAAATATATCTTGAAGGATAGCACATGTTACGTTCGGAAATGGACTAAATCGGGCAAGAGGGAAAAAGGTTCCCCTAAGAAAAACTAAACCAACCTCTAAAAAACAACATAATTTTTAAAGTTTTTTTTTTGTAATTTTGTTAAGCAAATGATATATTTTTATGTCAAAGAAGGTCCAACACGTTAAACTTGGAGCCAAAAAAAAAAAACTAAAAAAAATGTTGAACGCCGCCCCCTTTAGTGGGCGTTATTATATGCAAAAATTGTGTAACAGTTTAACAAATTGTATTATTTAAGCCTACATCCCTTAAAAATAAAATTTTTAAGCTTTAGTGACAAAGCTGAGACGTAACCTGGTACTCCTCTGCCCTACCCCTTCCTCCCTCTTTGCCATCTAAATGACCCTATAAAAAAAATAAAATTTAAATAAATTTTACATTTAATTATTCCGAACATTTATTTTTGAAGTTTTATGGCAAAGGTGAAATGTCTCCCCCACAGCCCTTGCCAGAGAGACCCCGACAAAATACGATTTTAATGCCCTCCAAAAATAATTGGACCCCATAAAGTATACATATTATTGATCAGTAATGAAGTCTGAGACGATTTAGCAATGCCTATACGTTCATCTGTGGAAAACATCATATAGTCTATTTTTTAAAATCGCCCCCTTTAGTGGGCGTTGACGTACGATATTACGTGCAAAAATGGTGTAAATATTGAACAGTTTGTATTCCTTAAGCCTATAAGAAGCTGAGATCTCCTCTGACATTGCAGAGATGAAACGTCTCCCCCATTACCCTTCCCGGAATGACTCTGTCAAAATAGAGATTTTTAATTGGGTACAGAGATGTCTTAAAGGAACTCTGTCCCACCAAGTTAAACATTTTAAAATTTACTTACTAAATATTTGGAGGGTATTTAAGATTCGAACTGGTCGAATATTAAGTTTTTACTTGTTAATTAATTTTTTGTATATTATTCGACCTTATTTACTTGTTTATATTCATTCCATTCCATGTGTAATGCAGCGAAATATCCCTCTGAGACCCCATAAAGTATATATATATATATATATATATTGTTACAAAGTTTAAAAATAGATTCAAATATAACGACAATGTGGCTATATGTACTTGGCAGCACTGTCAAACCATCTCTAGTTGTCAAAATGTTACAACCCTGGTCAACACCATGCAGATAATATTTGAATTAACGGAAATGGAATATTCCGGATACATCGTTGAGAATATACAAGATCATTCGAGGCTGTGCAATAATAAGTGTAAACAACAATAACGAAAAACCTAGCAACATCAATGCTAAGAGATGATGATGTTATTCTTAATGATCTTGTACGCAAGTATTCGCTGCTAATAAAAACTAAACATGTACATCAATATACACAGCGACATACACACAAATATACACCGCAACATGCCCACATAGCACAAGAAGAAACAAAACTACACAACACACAAAACACTCATACATACAACCACACATAGTTACAATAAACAAAACACAAGACAGCATTGTCATATATACAAACGCACGTATATAGCTACATGTTAAGTAAAGCACAACCAACAACAACCATGACCAGATGCTTCGCGAAGTTACCAGACGACGTCATTTTGCTATATAAAGACGCTGCCAGTGAACAGCGGGATCAGAGTGATTTTAAATCTAGACGTGTTTACATCGCTAAGTGTTTAGTAGTACAAATACTCGTGTTAATTAAATAGTAAATAAAGTGTTGCCGCATTATATTTCTAAAGTTAATTGTCTGTGTTTTTAATTTGATGCAATTAAACGAATCCTTGAAGGATAAGTAAAAAGCGTTTTTACGAAAAGGTCTAAAAACGTAACAATATATATATATATATATATATATATATATATATATATATATATATATATATATATATATATATTGTTACGTTTTTAGACCTTTTCGTAAAAACGGTTTTTACTTATCCTTCAAGGATTCGTTTAATTGCATCAAATTAAAAACACAGACAATTACTTTTAGAAATATAATGCGGCAACACTTTATTTACTATTTAATTAACACGAGTATTTGTACTACTAAACACTTAGCGATGTTAACACGTCTAGATTCAAAATCTCACTGATCCCGCTGTTCACTGGCAGCGTCTTTATATAGCAAAATGACGTCGTCTGGTAACTTCGCGAAGCATCTGGTCATGGTTGTTGTTGGTTGTGCTTTACTTAACATGTAGCTATATACGTGCGTTTGTATATATGACAATGCTGTCTTGTGTTTTGTTTATTGTAACTATGTGTGGTTGTATGTATGAGTGTTTTGTGTGTTGTGTAGTTTTGTTTCTTCTTGTGCTATGTGGGCATGTTGCGGTGTATATTTGTGTGTATGTCGCTGTGTATATTGATGTACATGTTTAGTTTTTATTAGCAGCGAATACTTGCGTACAAGATCATTAAGAATAACATCATCATCTCTTAGCATTGATGTTGCTAGGTTTTTCGTTATTGTTGTTTACACTTATTATTGCACAGCCTCGAATGATCTTGTATATTCTCAACGATGTATCCGGAATATTCCATTTCCGTTAATTCAAATATTATCTGCATTGTGTTGACCAGGGTTGTAACATTTTGACAACTTGAGATGAGTTGGCAGTGCTGCCAAGTACATATAGCCAAATTGTCGTTATATTTAAATCTACTTTTGAACTTTGTAACACTGCCGCCCACTTAAGCCTGTTCGACCCGAATAGGCATACAATCACCTCTTCCATAGTGCGCCAATCGTTCGAGATGTACTACCTTCATTTTCGACCTTGGGCTATTGTGCTTCTGTATCCGGTACACAACGTCATTCACTCTCTTAATCACTTTATACGGGCCATCCCAGTGAGTCTGTAATTTTGGGGACAATCCTTTCTTCCGTTGTGGGTTATAAAGTAGAACCAATTGACCTTCTATAAATCCCTCTGAATTTGCTGCGCGGTCATATCTAGCCTTCATCTTGTCACTGACCATCTTGATTCTATTACGCACGAAATCATGCAGCTCGTTTAAGTTCTCCTGCTCTTGGGACGTAGTGGCTCCTTCTTCTACCGCTGGCTTAACACCAAATTCCAAGTCACCAGGCAGTTTTAATTCCGTCCCGAAGATAATTTTAGCTGGCGTTCTCGATGTGGAGTCGTGTACAGCTGACCTATATGCCATCAAAAATTTGGGAATGTGCTCGTCCCAATCCCTCTGATGGTTGCTTACCACTTTTCGCAGGTACTCTTCTAAGGTGCGATTGAACCTCTCTACCATGCCATCAGACTGTGGATGCAACGGCGTTGTTCTGGTTTTCTTTATCCCATATAATTCGCACATTTCCCTGAATATGGCAGACTCGAAATTCCTACCTTGGTCGGAATGTAATTCTATTGGGACACCATAGCGACATACCCAGTTGTTGACGAATGCATTTGCAACTGTCTTTGCTTCTTGGTTAGGTATGGCATATACCTCTGGCCATTTACTAAAATAGTCCATTACCACAAGAACATAACGATTTCCGGCTTCAGTGACGGGAAAAGGACCTGCTACATCCATTGCGATCCGCTCGAATGGTGCTCCTGAGTTGTATTGCTGTAGCTGTCCCCGGCTTCTTCTTACTGGGCCTTTGGCTGCTATGCACTGTGGGCAGTTTGCTATCCAATCGGCTACGGCTTGTTGACATCCAACCCAATAAAAACGCTGTTTCAGTTTCTCAAGTGTTTTTGTGACTCCAAGATGACCGCCACTAGGTCCATTGTGAAATTCTTGCAAAACTTTACTTATCTTGGAGCATGGCACAACTACCAAATTTGAAGTTGTTTTGCCATCTACACTTTCCCATACGCGGTATAGGCACCCTTCTATTACCTTGAGGCTGTTCCACTGAGCCCAATAAGATTTGGCGAGTGGGCTCTCAGCCGAAATTTCATTCCGGGACGGTCTTCTGTCCTCCTCTTTGGCTGCTATAATTTTTCCCAGTATACTGTCGTCCCTCTGTGCCGCTGACCAGTCTTCATCAGAGTCGATGTGCATTAGCCGAACATCAACAACGCCTTCCTTTTGTTCGGTTCTAACGCAATGTTTACACTCTAAACAGCAGGGTCTTCTCGAAAGAGCATCCGCATTGTTATGTTTTGTGCCCCTTCTATGCTCAATACTGAAGTCGTAGCTCTGCAGGCGCTCAATCCACCTTGCCAGTTGCCCTTCAGGATTTTTAAACTGCAATAACCATCTCAGTGCGGAATGGTCAGTCCTTAATGTAAAGTGTTGACCATACAGGTACTTATGGTAATGTTTAATGCATTCCAATACTGCCAGAAGCTCACGTCGTGTCACACAGTAGTTCCTCTCAGGTTTTGAGAGTACACGGCTATAGTATCCTATGACTTTCTCAGTGCCATTAACTACTTGGGAGAGCACGCCCCCTATGCCATAGCCGCTCGCATCAGTATCCAGCACAAATTTTTCTCCAGGTATGGGATACGCTAGTACTGGTGACGTACACAATAATCCTTTAAGTTTCTGGAATGCCTTTTCTTGTGGCTCGCCCCAATGGTATGGTCTCGACTTCTTTGTCAGCTCATGCAGGCTTGCAGCTACACTGGCAAAATTTGGCACAAAGCGTCTGTAGTATGTACAAAGGCCCAAAAAGCTGCGCAATTCATGAAGATTTTTAGGTTGATGCCAGTCCCTTACTGCTTGTATTTTATCTTCATCTGTTGAGATTCCGTCTGCTGTAACACGATGCCCCAAATACTTCACTTCTTTCTGGAACAATGCACATTTCTTCAGGCTGAGTTTCAATCCAGCTGATGATATCCGTTGAAGAACTTCTGCCATGTTTTTGAGGTGTTCATCAAAAGTTTTCCCCATCACGATTATGTCATCCAGATATACCAAGCATGTCTTCCAGTGGAGTCCTTTCAGTACCTTCTCCATTAGGCGTTCAAATGTGGCCGGAGCATTGCAGAGACCAAACGGCATAACTTTGAACTGCCATAATCCGTTACCAACGCTAAAGGCAGTTTTCTCCTTGTCTTTCTCTGCAATCTCCACTTGCCAATATCCGCTTCGCAAGTCTAGCGTAGAGAACCATCTCGTACCAGCTAGCGTGTCCAAGGTGTCATCGATTCTGGGGAGCGGATAGCTGTCCTTCTTGGTTATGTCATTGAGCTTCCTGTAGTCTACGCAGAATCTAGTACTGCCATCTTTCTTTTTAACTAAGACTACTGGCGAACTCCAAGGACCAGAAGATGGCTCAATTACGCCTTCACGCTCCATTTCTCTTACAAGCTCTTTGACTTCATCTCGCTTTGCTAGGGGTACACTTCTAGGTGGCTGTTTAATCGGCCTAGCTTCGCCTGTGTTTATTTCATGTTTAACCAATGCAGTTCTACCCTGACTTTGGTTTCCCATGGCGAAGATACTAGCATGCCTTTTTAGCAACTGTTTGGCTTTATTTCTTTCTGTCGCTGACAGTCCTGCTACCCATTTTCCTACGTATTCCTCAAATTGTTCACGTTCTTTGGCGGACAAATTGGTAGGCTCTATCTTCCTCTCACAGTTTATTATTGCCTCTGCTGGAGTACACTGGCCAATATCGCAATTTTCTTTGATGACTTTTTCATGGTCTGCCAAGTTAAGTACTCTTATAGGGACTATTCCTCCTTTACTAGTTTTTACTAGAGCTTTTGCTGTTATAAGCTCTCTCATTAGATCTGCTGGTTCTACAACCCACAACCGATTGTCCTCACAATCTCCCTTCATACGCGCCCATATAACTGTTTCAGACTGCGGCGGTAACGTCTGACTCTCAATAGCAAATACTTTTCTTACTTGCGGCTTGCTGTCATACCCAACATCAAGGGGTATTTCCACATTACGCCAAATCATCAGCTGTTGCCCCATGTGTAGATTAATGCCATGATTAATCATAAAATCGGCTCCAATAATTACCTCATCGACAATATCGGCAACAATGAACACATGCCTCACGTTGATGTTGGCTATAGTCACCTTCAATTCAATCTTACCATAGACAGTGGCAGGCTCTCCAGTAGCTGTACGTAGCCGTATATTGCTTAAACGATCGCATTTCCCCTTTACTATATCGGGCCTTATTATTGACTGCGACGCCCCTGTGTCTATGGTAAATACGTGCTTTTCCCCGTTGATGTGTCCAGACGCAGTAAGGTTGCTATTTTTCTGCTGCATCACTGATATGGAGATTGTGGGGCCCTCGTTTGTGGGAGCTAGCTCTTGCCCCTTAGCGCTAGCTCGTTTTAGTTTAACGGGGACTCTTGTGATGTTGTTTGGTTCACCCGTTTGCTGTTTCTTGGTGGTGAAACAGATCTACCTCTTTTTCTTGGTGCTTTGCAGTTGCGCTGAAAATGACCAATTTTTCCGCAGTTAAAGCATTTAGGCTTTTCTTTGGTAGCACCTTCCACCAACAGTTGTCGCATTGCCTCCTTAAAACTAGCAACTAGGCTGTTATCCTCCTCGGGCAAAACCTCCACATTCCGCACTTTACATATCTGTGGCTTGAAAACCATCCTTGCAGTCTCTTGAGCCAGCGCAAATGAAACAGTCTCAGCGAAAGTGGATTTCTGCGTTGCGCACACAGCCAGTTTGACATCGGAGTCGCGAATGCCATTAACGAACGCCTCAGTTTTAAAGTGATCCAGGAACGGGTGACTCTCGCCTGGATATGTGAGCTGCACTAAACGCTCGATTTCCATTGCGAAATCTTGTAGAGACTCGTTAGGCTTTTGAACTCTACATCGCAATTCCATTCTGTATAAATCGCGCTTGTGCTCACCACCATACTTGCGCTGCAATGCTGCCATTATTTCATTATAGTTGTTTCTGCTGCTCACTGGCACGGTCTCAAGTACCTCTGCGGCTGTACCCTTTAAGGACAAAATCAACTCTATGGCCTTTTCTTCAGCATCCCATCCATTTCTGCTAGCAACCGTCTCGAACTGGAATTTAAAGATGCCCAATGGTACGCTGCCGTCAAAGTATGGCGCTTTTATTCGCGCAGAAACCTCCGCAACTGCTCGTACTGGCCCACCACTACACTGAAGGTTATGCATTTTGTCCTCTAGAGCATGCAATTTTTCTTCGACCTCTTTTGCATGCTGTTCCAGGCCACCGCTTTCTAGATGTTGGACTCTATCTGCCAGCTCTGAGAATTTATTCTCAATAGAATCCACCCTCCTATTAATGGCCTCAGAAACCTCTACCAGAGTCTCGTTGGTGGCTCTATTTGACTCCAACAGTTTTGTTTCCACTCCCTGTATTTCGGCTACCAGCTTTTCAGTGCTGATCTTTGATGCTTCATGCATCTGATGAGAGTTCTGTTTTATTTCAGTTATTTCGGCTACAAGCTTTTCACTGCTGATCCTTGATGCCTCTTGCATCTGCTGAGAGTTCTGTTTAATTTCAACTATTTCGGCTACAAGTTTGTCACTGCTGATTTCTGAGTTCTGCTTTATTCCAGTTATTTCGGCTACAAGCTTTTCAGTGCTGATCCTTGTTGCTTCCTGTATCTGGATCATCATAGCAGCGAACATTGAATTTATGTCCATGCTGCTGGTCGTAGCAGGAGGACATACCTCTACATCGTCTTTGTCCTCAAACTCGTATGTCCCGATGTCGATGCCGCGATTCTTAAACTCATCTATCAGCCTCTTCTGCAGTTCAGCCTTGTTACCTGCTGTTGGTAATTCCCGCTTACTAAGCTCCTTTTTTAGCTGTTCAACTTTCAGTTCATCAAATTTCATAATAATTTTTTTTTAATGTCCTTTTTTTCTTATATTGCAATGTCCTTTTTAATTATTTTTGCAATCCCACTTCTGACACCAATTGTTACGTTTTTAGACCTTTTCGTAAAAACGGTTTTTACTTATCCTTCAAGGATTCGTTTAATTGCATCAAATTAAAAACACAGACAATTACTTTTAGAAATATAATGCGGCAACACTTTATTTACTATTTAATTAACACGAGTATTTGTACTACTAAACACTTAGCGATGTTAACACGTCTAGATTCAAAATCTCACTGATCCCGCTGTTCACTGGCAGCGTCTTTATATAGCAAAATGACGTCGTCTGGTAACTTCGCGAAGCATCTGGTCATGGTTGTTGTTGGTTGTGCTTTACTTAACATGTAGCTATATACGTGCGTTTGTATATATGACAATGCTGTCTTGTGTTTTGTTTATTGTAACTATGTGTGGTTGTATGTATGAGTGTTTTGTGTGTTGTGTAGTTTTGTTTCTTCTTGTGCTATGTGGGCATGTTGCGGTGTATATTTGTGTGTATGTCGCTGTGTATATTGATGTACATGTTTAGTTTTTATTAGCAGCGAATACTTGCGTACAAGATCATTAAGAATAACATCATCATCTCTTAGCATTGATGTTGCTAGGTTTTTCGTTATTGTTGTTTACACTTATTATTGCACAGCCTCGAATGATCTTGTATATTCTCAACGATGTATCCGGAATATTCCATTTCCGTTAATTCAAATATTATCTGCATTGTGTTGACCAGGGTTGTAACATTTTGACAACTTGAGATGAGTTGGCAGTGCTGCCAAGTACATATAGCCAAATTGTCGTTATATTTAAATCTACTTTTGAACTTTGTAACAATATATATAAATTGTTAATTTTTTAACGGGCTTAAGTTCGAATCTTGCATGACTGCAAATTATTTTTTGTTATTTTATTAATAAATGAATTTGTTTAAATTCTATTTATTATTTTTTTTTATATTAAGATTGGAATATTAAGAATATTTTTTAATAATCATCAAACCAGCAGAACGGATCAGTACTGATTTCGAGGCCGCTACGCCATCTCATCAGCGTTCTTTGTTCAATTTTTCCACTTTTGCAAGTGGTGCTAGTCAGTAGGAATATGAACTATTTTACCAATATTTTAACGAAAATTGAATATGAGAAGTTATCACATTCATATTATTAAGTTATTACATTTTGGTTAGTACGAAATTCCCCAACCCTGACGATTAATATTCCAAATATTCCAATATCTCTTTTGCTTTTTCCAGAGCCATCGGCTGCTGATAGGTAAAGCTTCTTTGTTATTTATGTTCAAGTAATTGAATTTAGTTGTCAATTTACTTTGAACAAGTGCGCGTGCCCCCGCAAAAATTAACAATTTACATAAAGAAAAAGTTCGACTAATAAAAAATTCATACATAATTTAAAACATTGCGGGGGCACGCGCACTTGTTCAAAGTAAATTGACAACTAAATTCAATTACTTGAACATAAATAACAAAGAAGCTTTACCTATCAGCAGCCGATGGCTCTGGAAAAAGCAAAAGAGATATTGGAATATTTGGAATATTAATCGTCAGGGTTGGGGAATTTCGTACTAACCAAAATGTAATAACTTAATAATATGAATGTGATAACTTCTCATATTCAATTTTCGTTAAAATATTGGTAAAATAGTTCATATTCCTACTGACTAGCACCACTTGCAAAAGTGGAAAAATTGAACAAAGAACGCTGATGAGATGGCGTAGCGGCCTCGAAATCAGTACTGATCCGTTCTGCTGGTTTGATGATTATTAAAAAATATTCTTAATATTCCAATCTTAATATAAAAAAAAATAATAAATAGAATTTAAACAAATTCATTTATTAATAAAATAACAAAAAATAATTTGCAGTCATGCAAGATTCGAACTTAAGCCCGTTAAAAAATTAACAATTTACATAAAGAAAAAGTTCGACTACTAAAAAATTCATACATAATTTATATATATATATATATATATATATATATATATATATATATATATATATTGTTACGTTTTTAGACCTTTTCGTAAAAACGCTTTTTATTTATCCTTCAAGGATTCGTTTTATTGCATCAAATTAAAAACACAGACAATTACTTTTAGAAATATAATGCGGCAACACTTTATTTACTATTTAATTAACACGAGTATTTGTACTACTAAACACTTAGCGATGTAAACACGTCTAGATTTAAAATCACACTGATCCCGCTGATTACTGGCAGCGACTTTATATAGCAAAATGACATCGTCTGGTAACTTCGCGAAGCATCTGGTCATGGTTGTTGTTGGTTGTGCTTTACTTAACATGTAGCTATATACGTGTGTTTGTATATATGACAATGCTGTCTTGTGTTTTGTTTATTGTAACTATGTGTGGTTGTATGTATGAGTGTTCTGTGTGTTGTGTAGTTTTGTTTCTTCTTGTGCTATGTGGGCAGGTTGCTGTGTATATTTGTGTGTATGTTGCTGTGTATATTGATGTACATGTTTAGTTTTTATTAGCAGCGAATACTTGCGTACAAGATCATTAAGAATAACATCATCATCTCTTAGCATTGATGTTGCTAGGTTTTTCGTTATTGTTGTTTACACTTATTATTGCACAGCCTCGAATGATCTTGTATATTCTCAACGATGTGTCCGGAATATTCCATTTCCGTTAATTCAAATATTATCTGCATGGTGTTGACCAGGATTGTAACATTTTGACAACTAGAGATGGTTTGACAGTGCTGCCAAGTACATATAGCCACATTGTCGTTATATTTGAATCTATTTTTAAACTTTGTAACAATATATAATTATTGATCAGAAATGAAAACTAAGACGATCTAGACATGTCAGTCTGCCCACCTGTTCAAATCCCGACTCAGTCCGTACGAAAACAGCTAGACCCTTGAAATTTCATATAAAGCGAAGAAGAAAGGTTGTGAAAAATATTATCAATACCTCTGCTAACAAATTCTTCCGTTTTAATTACAGGCCGCTTCTAATGCCGTTCGTGACCGCAACAGGCTCATCAAATTCTTTTTCAATGTTGCCCTTAACACCAACGGTGGAGCTCTCTACCAAACTCACACAGCCAGCGAATGGTTGTTTGACAGTTTCTATGATCAGTTCCTCGATTATGCCATGAAACTTAATACCTCGGAGACGGCCAATATTAAAAGCAATCGCTTTGCTTGGTTCTTAGGCCGCAATGGTACTTCCGATTTCGAGGGCACCTTCACCATTAACACCGGCGCTACAGATTTGCGTGAAATGGGTGAATTAAAATTTTGGAATGGACAAGATCACACGCCTTATTTTGAGGGTGACTGTGGCAAAATCAATGGCAGTACGGCTGATTTGTTTGTGCCCAAAAGGCCACAAAATGAATGGATTACCATATTTATAAGAGACACGTGCCGCATCATAAATCTAGTGCCGGTGAGAAATGATAGAATAGAAGGCATTGACGCTATACGGTACGAAACACAGCCGGACACATTTGATAGCGGTGCGCTAAATCCGGATATGAAATGTTATTGTCCTAAGAAAAGACAGCCGGATAATTGCCCCAAGCCGGGGGTAAATGATATCTCCACATGTTCCGCTGGAGCGCCCATGTACATGTCGCACGCTAATTTTATGTATGCGGATTCCAGCTATGCGGACACTATAACATTAGCCAAGCCAGATCCAGCAAAAGATACATTCTATATAACAATGGAACCCAAATTGGGAGTGCCATTGGACGTGAATGCCGCTTTGCAAGTCAGTCTGCTAATGCAACCAGACAATGAGATCACGTAGGTTTTATTATAAAAATATCCCCGATATGATAAAACTATTTAAGATTTTCCTAAATCTGTTTAGAATTCTGAAAGACATAAACACTTTTTATGCGCCCTTATTTGTGATCAACAGTAAGGCCACAATTACAAAGCAACTGGCTCGGGAAGTTAAGGTGATTATGGATTAACATATACATTAAATTATTTATTTAATTTTTGTTTATCATTTCAGTTGGCCTTAAGTATACCCCTTATTGGCTTCTACATGGGTATTGCATTCTTATGTTTGGGAATTCTTTTGATGGCCATCGGTGCTTACGTGTCTTACACCCACAAATGGTATAGGGCAAAAACAAAGGAGCCCATTTTGATAAATCAAAACTAAAATGAAACTCATTAGCTTACAAAAAAGTATAGAATTTTGTACGAGAAACCCTAAATGGAAAATGAACAATTTTATAATAGTATTAAGTTATGCTGATTTCTTTTCTAAAAAAGAATGCTGCATATTTTGCACTTTTTAACAAAAATTTGCAATATCAAGATATTTGGAAATAGTGAATTTAGTAGAAATTAATCCACCATCTCTTGCAAAAAATTACTTTTATTTAAAAATTGCTTCCAATTGTAGTTTATTAGCAAAACAGTGATAAAATGTTAAATTTTTTTTCAGAAAAGAAATCACCATTAGAGCTGTAAGAAATAACGATTAATTTTTTTTAATGAAATGGAAAAAAAATATATTGTAAAATA
This sequence comes from Linnaemya tessellans, assembly GCA_951800035.1. NCBI lineage: Eukaryota > Metazoa > Arthropoda > Insecta > Diptera > Tachinidae > Linnaemya > Linnaemya tessellans. Next base: position 96,595,033 of record OX637533.1, read on the forward strand.
TACTAAAACATAAATGAACTTTAAATTCAATTAAAATTTATAGCTAAATATTCCTAGACACAGAGGAAACTCAACATCGGACATTAATGATTAAAATTAAACAACACAGCAGAACAGCTGTTTTCGAAAACCGCTACACTTTCATCATCATTACTCATGTGTATTTTGTTTTTCACTACCAATTAAAATAGATAAACAAACTTTATTTCAAAGCAATTAAAATGTTTAAGCAGTAATGGCTTAGAACAATCTGGTAAATATTGAAAGGATCAATGGAAAATCACTATCAATTCACACCTCAATGTTGCTATTTGCGAATTATCGGTACACACATGGTTTATGTTTCACGCCACTTCTTTTTTTATACCCTTCACAAAAAAGTGAAAGGGTATATATCGGTTTGTCATTCCGTGTGTGATTTCATCGATATGCACATGGGACCCCATAAAGTATATATATTCTGGATCCTTATGAATAGCCATGACGATTGAGCGATGTCCGTCTGTCCGTCTGTCCGTCCGTCTGTACGTGAAATCGGTTTTCCCAAGCCCCCAGACAATCTAGAGACTTCGTTCTTGAACCGTTGGATTGGAAATGAACTTAAATAGGCTGCTATTGAAATTCAGAAAGATACGAAGTACGGTTCCAGAGCTGAGAAGCTTACACCTATTTCCCCACGCAAAATTTATACCAAAAATCAATTATTTTTTTTTAATGTTTGTAAATTAAACCTATTTCGTGCTTTGGGGAGCCTCAATGGTCTATTAAAAACTAAAAAAATAAAAAAAAATTTCCAGGGATGGGAAATTAAAAATTTTTGTTCGGCCTATTCCGAATTTTGTAGTACATGTAGTAACTAAAGTTATTAAAAATTTCAAGTTTCTCTGTAACAAAATCACTTTATACGTCATGAAGATTTGCATTAGCCAAAAAAAAAGTTTTTTAAATTCAAATTTTGCTTCCAGAGGTGGGAAATTTAATTTTTTTATACATAAAAATAATCAAACAGGCAACTGATGTCGTTTTTTTTTTGCTAACTAAAACTGTCTTATAATTTAGGAAGAATACAATTGGTATCAAAAATATAAAATAAAATTTCGAATCCAGGGATGGACAAGTGCAATATTTTATGGTACATAAAAGTTACCAAAATGGTAAAAAAATTTCAATTTTTCTTAAATAAAACTACTTTATACCTAAAGAAGCGTTGCAGTGATTAAAAATTAAAACTTCGTTTCCAGGGTTGGAAAAATTAATTTTTTTTGGAACATGCAGTATTTTGTAGTACATGTAAAAACCAAACTAGTTACAAAATTCGATTTTTTCTTAAACAAAACTACTTTATACCTCATGAAGATTTGCATTTATAAAGAAAATTTAAAAAAATTTAAATTTCGCTTCCAGGGTTGGGATATTGAAAATTTTTTTTATACATAAAAGTAACCAAAAATAAAATTGACGTTGTTTTTTCACTACTAAAAACTATTTTTTAGTTCAGGAAAAACAAAATTGGTATCAAATATTAAAAAACTAATGAAAATTTAGATTTCAGAGTTGGATAACTGCAATATTTTGTGGTTTCATAAAAATTACCTAAATGGTTACAAATATTAAGTTTTTCTTAAATAAAACTATTTCATGCCTCATTAAGAGTTGCATTGGTAAAAAAAAATTTAAATTTCGTTTCCAGGGTTGGGAAATTGATATATTTATTCTGCATCAAAGTAACCAAAAAGGCAATTGACGTTGTTTCTTTTTGCTAATTAAATCTGTTTTATAATTCAGGAAGAACAAAATTGGTATTAAAACCTTAAAAATTCAAAATTTCGACTCCAGGGTTGGACAAATGAAATATTTTATGGTACATGAAAGTGACCAAAAAGTTTAAAAATGTAAATTTTTTTGTCAAGTAAAACTTTGTTACACCTCACTAAGAATGCATTGGTATAAAAACTAAAAATTCGTATCCAGGGTTGGAAAATCTAAATATTTTTGGTACCTAAAAGTACATACATAAATTCCAAATTTTGTGTTTTTAGTGAATAAAACCTATTTTATATATCAGAAAAAATTAAACTAGTATTAAAAAATTATAAATTCGGTTCCAGGGTTGGAAAATCGACATTTTCTGATTCATAAAAGCAGCCATTTTATTTGTTATTTTTGATTTTTATAATGAATTATACCTACTTTATATATCAGAAAGAAGTAAACTTGTATTAAAAACCAAAAAAATCTAAAAGAAAGTAGGAACTCCTTCTTCGGCTATGTAACAAAAAATTAGCCGGCGAGGTTAAAGGTTGAAATAGTTACAAAAATTCTCTATGTTGTCATCTTTCTTCTTCTGTCCTCTCAATACTATAAAGATATAAGCTATCAAAACCTATAAGATTTTTTAGCTATTTCAACCTTTTACCTTTCTGGCTAATTTTTGCTACAGGTCCAACGAAGGAGGATGCTGTTACTCTGCTGTTTAGTACATGATAGTGTCAATCGCTGCCAGTAATTGTTCATTGTCATGCCTTCTTCCGTGAAACAGGAGTACAACAATTCACACAAATTTACTAATAGCTGATTAGATGAATTCGACACAATATTCATGACAGAGTGCGGAGTCGAACTCTGGACTTTCCGCTTCTTAATATCGTGCTAACAACAGCTATCTTCTGTTCTTTTCATCTGTGTTCTTAACACACAAAGATAACAATCAATAACAATATGAATTTTTAATATAGTGCTGCATTCATGTGCCTTTACTAAAAATGAGATTTAAATATGCAGCATTTTTCCATAGGTAAAAATCTTAGGTATATATCTTAGAAAAAGACAAAATAACTTATCTGCTTCAAAAACGAGATTAAAAACATTTAAAATGCAGAATAACTGTAGCGTATTACTCAGAAAAGAAAATGATATAAAAAATTTAATTGCCATTTTATATCGTGCACTACACTTATTATCTAAATACTCTGCGCTAGACGTTGATAAAAGTGTGCTCTGCGACAACTTGGCCAACCAGAGTCATGCTAATGAAATATATTATATTTAAGTAATACATGCACGATTTTCCAGCTGTTTTTTTATTGCTTTGCAGACAGTATGCCGACAGTGATTCAAAGTGTATCATGAAGAAAAAAACACATTTAGTATAGGAAAAGAGGCAGATTTGGCAATACTGCTTTAAATAAAAAATATCTATTGTGTTTTTATTGTACGTTTTATACTCTCGTAGATCAATGTCCGTAATTATGGTCTAGACGCCTTCAATTTGGCGACAATTATCATGGCTTTTGATAGCTAATACGCACTTTTTATTGCCGGGATAGCGTTGCCAGGTGTAAAAGTAGCTTTAGTATTTCATTATAAAAACATTTTATTAATCTGAGAACCTTCGGAGTGAAAGACCGTAAGAGAGCAGATATTGTCGCATTTGGGTCGAAGTCTAACGTTTATTTTAGGTCTGATAAAAATATTCTAATCATTTTAGTACTTTAATAATAAATCAATTGATTAAAATTAATCAGTTGCGGCTAATATGAACAGCGTGCCACTTTATAAAATAACACTGTACAACAAAATCAAATTTTTTCCAAAATTACAAGGTCCGACCTAAAAATTTTGATAGAGGAGGCAAAAAAAAAAGGCTTGTGTATCGGCGTTTTGAAAGTTTACATCTGAATTTCATTTGAGGGTGCATTAAAGTTTCCCAGCTCTGGGACATTCTTATTGTTAATCGGCATAAGAATCCATGTGATCGTTTCATTTTAGGTACAAAATGTGTGCAGCAAATTTATGTAAAATGTAACGGAGAACATTTTTGTAGAATATGTTAACCCTCTAACTCCTCAAGGTATGGGTCATTTTTGTCCTTTTTTTAAAAAAGAGCAAAAAACAACATTAAATCAGGCATTTAAGGGGTTAAAATGTTTCGCAAAAATGTTATCCGTTACATTACAACAAAAACAATGAAAAACAAAATCAAAACAAAAATCAAGTGCTATATTTCTTATTGTTCTGAAAACGTGTCAATTTGCGGTGCATATATTGTGTACATAATTTGTTTTGTGATTTGAGTGTTTTACTTAAAAAATAACAAAAAATGAAAGTAAACAATTAAACTTTACGTGTAAGATTTATTTTGGCAAAAATGTCCAATTGTTTGGAAAAATTTTATTTATTTTGCTATATCTGCGGTAAACATACTATACCGGAATATATGTCATTGATTTACGTCAGTACCTGCCATACGGCTCAAACTGACGGTGCTCTTAACACCGGGTGAAAAAATAAGTGTTACCAGCACTCCTCTTAGTACCCAAGAACCACACGAAGGCGACCTCGGGTCGCCCAGGTGGCAATTTCTAGAACATGATTTGGTAAGCCCCATGATCTAACACCTTGCTTAAAGTGCCGATCCTATCTAGATGATCTTATATTTGTTGATTCACAACAACATATAGGTTCTGCTACTATCAGCCGGACCGAAGTCCAACCACAAGGATTGAACATCAATCCTTATCTGACAAACCTTCCACCAAATTGGTGACCACAGCCACCACGTGTACTCCCGAGGGAGACCTCTCCAATATCCAGCCGCAGTAAACTGCGAGGCTTGTAGTGGATCCCGTGGTACCAGTTAACTACTGGTAAAGCCTCGAAAGTCAAACCAGTGTAGGTTCTATAAACTTTCTATCGACTTCGGTCTCTTTTCTACCCAAACGCAGGTGCCGCTTCACCTGTCAATTCTTACTCAAGCTCGTAGGCGAACCTACTTCTTTTAGATTCTTATATGCACATCCGTTCCACTGTTTAGAATTGGGCAGTAACATATAAGTTTTACGGGGCTACCTGCAAAAGTTATGCCTGAAAAACAGAATAAACCCTCACTATACGGGAATATAAAGTTACGTTTTTGAATAGTAAAGTTGAAAGCATCTATAAAAGATATTTTGAGCTAGAAGTTTTTCCGGATGAACTGTGGACGCCGAAGCATTGCTGTCGCATTTGTTATAACGGCTTAATTTTGGTAGTCCAAACGTAATTAATTTTTTTGTTCAAAAATTACAGTTTTATTTTTGAACTCTCGTTGAAATTCAATGCAGTTTGGTATTCCTATGCGGTGGTTAGATCCAGGTGAACATAATGACGCTACATTAGGGTTGGGATAGTGCGCAACTTTTTGATTTCGATGCGCTAGAACCCCTAGTTTTGTGGGGTTTGGCAAAAAAATGCTTGAGCCAAAAAATTAGGAAGGTGGGATGGGGGTAAATGGCTCCTCATCGGGGTCAAAAGTAGGAGAAAACGTGGTAAAATCCACGAAAAACTCAATAACTATCGCTGGGTTGCTCTTAGTGGGGTAAAATGTAAGATGGACTCCTACTAATATTTCCAGCCCTACATTTCTAAACATACCTACCCTTTATCTGCCCTCCTTAAGGGTGTTCCCATACAAAGTGTTATTTTTTTTTAAATTAGCCATACCGCCCTAACTAGCTCCAGAGTGCTCCTAGAGGGGTCAAACATATGACCGACTCATAATATTTTTGTCAGCCCAACAATCTTTCAGAACATACCTAGCGTCCATCTTCAGTCAGTAGGGTGGCTCCCATACAAAAATTTTAATTAAAAAAAATTATATGAATTACACTAGGCAACAGCCATTTTGTTATTTGTTTCTAGCATACTTTTTCTCATGGATTTGGACCTTCTGAACACGAAAATGAATTTTAAAAATTTTTCTGTCGATTGGTTTGCGAGATACAAATTTTTTAATTTTTTTTTTTAATTTTTGGAGGTACATTTACTATTTTGAGCGTATCTTTAGTCTTCTTTGACCTATTTTATCCTACTACTACTCAAATTAAAGACAATTGAGCCGTCTACAACTTATTCTCAGAAAATTTTCAAATCGGGTTAGTAGTTTTGATGTTGGCGGCTTAAAAAGGTTAAAAAACTGCGTTTTTTAGTAAAAATGTGGCTGAAAAATTCATATAAAAATTCATATAAAATATAAAACGCGATGTTAACAGCGATTTTAATTTTTTTACGTATAGCTAACACTTTTCCAAAGAAAATAAGCCCTTACTTAACAAAATCTGATGACAAATGGCCGACTTATTATTTTTTTGGTAAACGACCGAAATTCCGCTATTTCACGATTTTTTGATTTTCATTATTTGCACAGCTTACCTACCCAACGCAAACGAATAAATACATTTGAACTTAATTTAAAATAAACAAATTAGTCTTCGTATATTATTTTTTAATTTATTTACAGCACTACATGCTCAATGTATCGCACAATTAGCTAAACTAACGAAATTAAACTAACTAATTAAATTAAGCAAATCAACGCACAAAAAAAATGAGTAAAAACAAAGATATAAGTGTACATTTTATGCCATGTGGAAAAACTGCTGACTTCTTCTTTGTTTTTTGTATTCGCTGCAATCGGTCTCACGTATTAGGGTCCAAATATAGTCACCCATCATAGCCGTGTCATAGATGCCCTGATAGCGTCGTTCCATAGCCTTCAATTCCTGATGAAAGCGCTCGCCGTGTTCGTCGCTCACGTCTCCTAAATTCTCAGGGAAAAAATCCAAATGAGAATGCAGAAAGTGTATTTTAAGTGACATGTGCACTCCCATGGCTTCATAGTTCTTTACCAGATCCTCAACTATGTCCTTATAATTCGGGCTTTTGTTGTTTCCTAAAAAGTTTTCCACAACAAGCCTGAAGGAATTCCATGCTGCGGCTTCGATGGGTGATAACAGCTTTGGGAATTTTTCATCTTTCAACATTTTTTTTATCTCGGGTCCTGCGAAGACTCCTTCTTTAATTTTTGCCAGCGAAAGGTAAGGGAAAATTGACCGTAAATAGGCAAAAGCTTCACCTTCTTTGTCTAATTTTTTGGCAAAATTTTTAATCAAACCCAATTTTATGTGCAACGGCAAAAGTATTATATTTTCACGGTTCTCTATTAGTGGTTTGCGCTGAACATTCGCTTCTCCAACTACAGGTTTCGTTCGTACTGGCCATTTTTTTTTATATAATGCTGATCATCAGCGCGGCTATTCCAAAGGCACAGAAAACAGCAATGTCGCGTATAGCCTCCTTGGAGTCCACACATCATTGTCTCATTGTCTTCCTTGCGTTTTCTAAATATTAACTTCTTTACACTTTCACAGACACTTTTGAAATGCAATTGATAACCGTGTCTCCTTATGTTTAAATATGTATGAGCATGTAGTGCTGTAAATAAATTAAAAAATAATATACGAAGACTAATTTGTTTATTTTAAATTAAGTTCAAATGTATTTATTCGTTTGCGTTGGGTAGGTAAGCTGTGCAAATAATGAAAATCAAAAAATCGTGAAATAGCGGAATTTCGGTCGTTTACCAAAAAAATAATAAGTCGGCCATTTGTCATCAGATTTTGTTAAGTAAGGGCTTATTTTCTTTGCAAAAGTGTTAGCTATACGTAAAAAAATTAAAATCGCTGTTAACATCGCGTTTTATATTTTATATGAATTTTTATATGAATTTTTCAGCCACATTTTTACTAAAAAAAACGCAGTTTTTTAACCTTTTTAAGCCGCCAACATCAAAACTACTAACCCGATTTGAAAATTTTCTGAGAATAAGTTGTAGACGGCTCAATTGTCTTTAATTTGAGTAGTAGTAGGATAAAATAGGTGAAAGAAGACTAAAGATACGCTCAAAATAGTAAATGTACCTCCAAAAATTAAAAAAAAAAAATTAAAAAATTTGTATCTCGCAAACCAATCGACAGAAAAATTTTTAAAATTCATTTTCGTGTTCAGTAGGTCCAAATCCATGAGAAAATGTATGCTAGAAACAAATAACAGACAAAAGTTTGTTATTTGTGACCTAGTGTTATTAAAACATATTTTGTTATTGAATAATGCTTATTATTATGATAATTAATTTTAATCGTTTTTTTTTTATTTAGCGTCATTGACACAAAATTAACGTTATATTTATATGAATTTTTAGTTATTGCATACACACATGCATATAAATACAAGCGCTGCCACATACTTTGCATAAAGTTTATAACTTGATTTACTTTAAAGCCTTAGCATGTGGTAGCACAATTTTCTTTTGATATGAATTAGGGGATTTACAAATTGTTCGCTTTGATTTATCTTATTTTATTGTTATACATATTAAGCCACTTCTAAATGAGTTTTGAAAAGGAAAGTCACACTTTTACGTAGTGAAAAAAATTTACATTCTTTACATTAACAAGTGAACAAGGTAAGTAATTATTAAATAAACATGTGTATATGATACAATTGTATTCCTATAATACTTATAAATTTTAAGAGCAAATATGGCATCAACATCAATGGAAATTGCGAGCAGTTTGAGATCTCATACCGAACTCTTTTTGATTGGACAACCATGCTCGAATATAACGGGGACAAAGTTGCCGTCTAAACAACAAGTGCTTAGACTCTATTTTTATGGCACTGGACAGCGTAAAATAACTGCTGACGAAAGTGCATATTTGGTAACTGACTCTGTCATGATTTTTTGGCGTCAAGCGTTTATTCCAACGAAACACAGGGGCGATGTGAAAAAAAAGGTAAATTCTTTAGTCGCTGAATGGTTAGCAATACAAAAGAATACGTTAAGAGGCGGTGAAACGCAAAGAAAAAAGGAGGCTGAATTTGTCGGGAATTTGGATGATCTTTTTGATATTGCACATGCTAATGCTCTCGAAATGGTAACGAATCCGGAAGATATAGCTTTTTTGCAACTTCAAAGAGAAAAGGGGCGTCCAGGATGCATGGCGGGTATTGACAAGACTCTAGCTAAAAAACAGAAAAGACGAGCGGAACGAAAAAAGCTAGAAGAAGAGCAGAGAAAACGCGCAAAACTTCAAAAGGATGCTTCAATAACGGGTAACTTTTTTTATTACAATACAAATATAATACAATTGTACATCGTAATTATGATATTAACAAGTGCGTGCTGTGTAATTTCAGTTTGCAAGATTTCATCCACTGAATCGAGTGAATCAGATGTTGAGGTCGAAGCGGCCGATGATGGAAAGTTTTCGCCCAAGCCAATACCAAAAAGAGCAAGAGGCAGAATCGAGTGCATTACTCCGGATCTTGTGTCTGTTTTCGACCGATGTAAAACAACAGATATAGCAGCGGTTCGTATATTGATTGCTGCAGCACGAGCTTTTCAACTTGATCCGAGGCTATATATAATCAATCGGAAGTCACTCCGACAAGCCCGCACAAAAAACCGTCAGCAGATTACAGAATTGTTAAAGGAAAACCCACAGGTAAGCTATATGAAATGAAAATTATATTTCTGAACAATGCAGCACGAGTACTTTTTCAGTTGACTGAAACACAATTTTTCAATGTGCACTGGGATGACAAAATGTTACCAGACTTGCAAGGCAGCGATAAAAAAGTTGATCGACTTCCTGTTATCGTCACATATGATGGAAAGGAGCAGTTCCTGGGCGTGCCAAAGATACCGTCGGGTAAAGGGAAAGGAAAACGTATTGCGGATGCCATTTATGAACTTTTGCTTGAGTGGAAAATCATTGACCGTGTTCAAGCTATTTCATTCGATACCACGTCAACAAATACTGGCCAATTTCAAGGTGCAGCACTCTTGCTGGAGCAACTTCTAGAAAGAGATCTTTTCTATCTACCGTGTAGACATCACATTTATGAACTGCAATTAAAAGAAGTTTTTGAAGCTAAATTCGGTAAAATGTCCGGGCCAGGAGTGCCCATTTTCGCTCGTTTCAAAGGGCAATGGCACCAAATTAAAGATAAACCTTTTAGTTCTGGCATAGAAGATAGCAAGGTTTCAGAGAAAGTACCAATTGAAGTTCAATTAGAGATCAAGTCGTTTTGCTTAGCGCAACTGAAGGAAAAGCAACCTAGAGACGACTATAAAGAGTTTCTTGAAATCATTTTATTGTTTCTTGGTGAAAATACTCCAAACTATCGCTTTAGACCACCAGGAGCCATTAGCCATGCCCGATGGATGGCGAAAGTCATATACTGCTTAAAAATATTTTTATTCCGAAAATATTTCGAACTGAATAAGGAAGAACTAAGTGGAATTCGCGATGTTAGCATTTTCATTGTAACACTTTACGTGAAAGCTTGGTTTAACGCCACAAGGGCAATCGAAGCTCCAAATAATGACTTTAATTTTTTGAAAGCGATTGCTGATTATGCCTTGATTGATGAGGATGTGTCGCAAAGGTTGTGGAAAAGATTCTCTGGACATCTTTGGTACCTCAGCGGAGAAGCTATTTCTCTCGCATTATTTGACAGATATGTCTCCTTCAACACCAAACGTAAAATGGCGAACGCAATTCGTGCATTTGAGAATGAAAAATATAAGAAACACGAACACAGCGAGGAAGAAGACGATGTGGATGATGCCTTGGAAGAAGAGTACGATAGCAACGTGGACCATTGGGTCAGCAGTGTCAATCAAGATCGTCCAGCACATATTTTTGGTTACAAAGGTGTGAAAAGAATTAGCGTGCAGTCTACACAACAAAATGAACAAATGATTAATAATGATTTAAGCCAATACGTAACACCTGAAACAGCCAAATTTTTCGTGCGCTTCGGATTGTAATTGGACTTTATAGCCACTGACCCAGAAAACTGGGAAGAACGCAAAGATTACCAGCAAGCCACAGAAATATTGCGTAAATTACATGTTGTTAATGACGCTGCCGAAAGAGGAGTAAGGTTAATAGAAGAATACAACAACATATTGTGCCGCAACGAGAAAGAAAAAATTTTTTTGCTTCAAGTTGTCTCTGAAAATAGGAAAAAGTATCCTTCCCATAATAAAAAAGATTTAATTTAATTTTTATAATAATTAACATTATTCAATACCAAAATATGTTTTTATAATTCAAATAATTTTTTTAATTAAAATTTTTGTATGGGAGCCACCCTACTGACTGAAGATGGACGCTAGGTATGTTCTGAAAGATTGTTGGGCTGACAAAAATATTATGAGTCGGTCATATGTTTGACCCCTCTAGGAGCACTCTGGAGCTAGTTAGGGCGGTATGGCTAATTTAAAAAAAAAATAACACTTTGTATGGGAACACCCTTAAGGAGGGCAGATAAAGGGTAGGTATGTTTAGAAATGTAGGGCTGGAAATATTAGTAGGAGTCCATCTTACATTTTACCCCACTAAGAGCAACCCAGCGATAGTTATTGAGTTTTTCGTGGATTTTACCACGTTTTCTCCTACTTTTGACCCCGATGAGGAGCCATTTACCCCCATCCCACCTTCCTAATTTTTTGGCTCAAGCATTTTTTTGCCAAACCCCACAAAACTAGGGGTTCTAGCGTATCCAAATCTTGTTACTAAAGATTTCCATATAATACTATTCCAACCCTACGCTACATGCTACGTCTGCCAAAATAGTCCTATATTAAAGCTGAATAGATATAGGGGAAATAGTTTTGTATACAAAGCTGTAACTCCAGCCATGATCCCAGTTCCGAACTCCCAGTACCTGTGCTACAACGTCTAAGTCCTAGTCATTATGTTGATGGAACAAAATCTGACGGGCATTATGAAAAATTTCATCAGACATGCGCACCCATTGAAGAACGCTATAAAGGCAAAAGCGTTCATTCGCTTATCGATGAAATATGCTGGACATTTTATGATAATGAAGTGAAATTGTCTAGAGCTAAAAAAATTAATTTAATTAATGAATACTTCCTATCCAAATTTGCTATCGAAGGTAAAATAATAGAGATATTAGTGATTTTTAGCTAAATTTGCTCTCTTTTAAAAGAAGGACAAAAACGACCCATACCTTGAGGAGTTAGAGGGTTAACTTATTCTACAAAAATGCTCTCCGTAACATTTTACATAAATTTTATGCACAACTTTTGTACCAAAAATGTAAGGATCACATGGATTCTTATGCCGATTAACAATAAGAATGTGCCAGAGCTGGGAAACTTTAATGCACCCTCAAATGAAATTCAGATGTAAACTTTCAAAACGCCGATACACGTGTCTTTTTTTTTTGTCTCCTCTAACAAAATTTTTAGGTCGGACCTTGTAATTTTGGAAAAAATTTGATTTTGTTGTACAGTGTAATTTAAATCTAAAAACATAAAGAAATAAAACATATGACACTTAGAGCATTTTAGCAGCTTAACAGCTTATCTCAACATCGATACTTTCGAGTTTATTATGTTGGTTATCTATTGAAACAGTAACATTGTATGGACAATTGATAACACTGGTCAACAATTTACAGCTTTTTAGAATTTTCCTGAGTTATTGATGTCGATTAAAATGTATTTTGGTGTGATGAATCCATAAACAACATTTATTTTTTCATAGCAGCTCTAGTTTTTTAAATATTTTAATTTTTCCTAGCCGCGATAATATATATCATTGATCTCGAAAAATCTAGCCACAGGGAAAGAGAGAGAGAGTTACTAAATTTTGGCACAAAATATGATAAATGCACCCTTAGTGAGTCGGGATCGAATTATATTGCCACCAATTCATATTAAACCCGGTCTTATGAAACAATTTATTAAGGCTCTTAACAGAGATGGTGAATGTTTTGCTTACCTATCAAACAAATTTCCAGACCTGAGTGCAGAAAAATTAAAATCAGGTATTTTCGATGATCCATTTCCTCGAATCTATGAATGAGCTCGAAAACAGAACATGGAAATCGTTTGTTTTGGTAATTAAAAAATTTTATTGGTGAACATAAATGAGAGAACTATTTACATTTAGTACAGCACATGAAAAATCTTGGGTATAGCAAGAGCTCTCATTTGGTCCAATTTCCTAAAACTCTTGCAGATTTGAGTGAGAAGCAGGGTAACAGATTTCATCAAGATATACGGTTAATGGAAGAACGAAATAAAGGAAGATGGGGCACCCATATGATGGCAGATTACTGCTGGAAAATTTGTCGACAACTTAAACAAGTGCCTCATTCGAAAAAGTCTTATAGAAAACGATTTTGTACAAATTAAAATTAAGTTTGTAAAGTAAAAACTGTTAAAGTGCATTTATATGTTAATTTTAAAAAACGATGTATAATTAAAAACTGAGAGCTGTTACAAAAAAAATAATATAAAATTAACCTATTTTCGTATTCTCCATCCCAAATTGAACCAAACACGATTAACAGAAGTCTGGAATATTTTTCAGTGTCGGTGTAATTAATGTAATTTGTTTCTATTGTTTTACATACGTTTTGTTAATCCGTTTTAACTATTTGTCTATTTGTCTAGTTGTTTTTGAGGGTATATTCACTTTGTAATTCCGTTTGTAGTGCAGCGAAATGTCCATCTGAGACATCATAAAGTATATATGTATATGTGAAGCGCAAAATAGAAAGGGACCCAAGGGTAAAAACCGGTTTTGTTCAGGAGAGACATTTTAAAGATTTAAAACTTGTATCTTTGGCGTACCATCACTTCATAAAACGCGCATATCTCTGGGAGGGAACACTTTTGGGGCATGAGATCGGTCTCATGGGAGATGGACTAAATCGGGGAAGAGCGAAAAAAGTTCCCCTAAAAAGAGCTAAACCAACCTCTAAAAAACAACGTAATTTTTAAATTTTCTTTGTAATTTTTTTAAGCAAATTAAAAAAAGCTTGAAGTCATAAAATCCAAAAAATTAATAACTCTGTCCCACCAAGTTAAACATTTTAAATTTATTTACTAAATATTTGGAGGGTATTTGAGACAGTCAAATAATGGAGTTATTATTTCAAATATGGTATTATAAGTGAAATAATTAAAAAAATAATAATTGTTAATTTTATCAACGGGCTTAAGTTCGAATCTGCAAGACTGCAAACAATTTTTTATTATTTTTATTAATAAATGAATTTGTTCAAATTCTATTTTTATTATTTTTTATATTAAGATTGGAATATTAAGAATATTTTCAATAATCATCAAAAGCAGAACGGATCAGTACTGATTTCGAGGCCGCTACGCCATCTCATCAGCGTTCTTTGTTCAATTTTTCCACTTTTGCAAGTGGTGCTAGTTGGTAGGAATATCAACTATTTAACCAATATTTTAACGAAAATTGAATATGAGAAGTTATCACATTCATATTTTTAAGTTATTACATTTTTGGTTAGTACGAAATTCCCCAACCCTGACGATTTCTGCTAGTTTGATGATTATTGAAAAAAATATTCTTAATATTCCAATCTTAATATAAAATTAATAAAAATAGAATTTGAACAAATTCATTTAATAATAAAAATAATAAAAAATGGTTTGCAGTCTTGCAGATTCGAACTTAAGCCCGTTGATAAAATTAACAATTTACATAAGAAAGTTCGACTAATAAAAATTCATACATAATTTAAAAATAATAATTTTGTAAACCCCTTTTCTTTGAATGGCTTGCACAAAACTATCACATTGAAAATGAGTATTTAGAAGCAAATGAAAACATAGTCTAGTCTAGTTTTTTGCACAAAAACTTCATCGTTGACTTCTGATGTATAAACTCTAATAATGGTTGAAAAGAAACATATAAGAACTGTATACAAGCAAATAGAATACGTTGGAATTCATTCGCTTATAGAAATAAAAACTAAAAAGTAAAAGCGCTATATTTGGCTGCTCTGAATCTTATATACGCTTTACCGACCTCCTCCACGACTATATACACATCAGAGAACTGCAGCAAGTATGATCGAGCCGACTTATTCACTAAAGTTGAATTTTAAGAACAAATCAAACAAGTGCCATTTTATACTCGTTTGTTTTTTATGCACAAGCAGAAAGTTCATCAACAAGTATAAATCATTTCCAACATGTGATGCGAACTGATGTGTATAAAAACATCGAAAGAAAAAAAAACATATTTGACAAACCAATGATGAAATTTGTAATGAGTAAGCACATATGTATGTACGCATAAGAAACACTTTACCGGTTAAAATAAAATTTTATAAAACAAATTAACAAGCAACATTTACATACGTATGAAATATTGGAAATGTTGTGTCTATGTTTCATAAGTTTTAGTTTTTTAATGCGAACGAAGCTGTGCATAATTTTCAGAAATTCACATTTTTAAGAAAATTCGCAGTTAATAAAATCTTCACAAAAAAAATTTCTTATAACACCGTGGGAAGAAATCTTCGAAGGGAAAATTAGTTTAACAAGAGAGCAAAAGACATGTTCTGCTAACAACCCGTTGGCTTCGATGCAAAATGAGTTTCATACCCATAACGACACAGTCAGAATATTCATGATCGCACAAACAACAAGTGAATAATGCTATAAACACAACT
Source organism: Linnaemya tessellans (assembly GCA_951800035.1). NCBI lineage: Eukaryota > Metazoa > Arthropoda > Insecta > Diptera > Tachinidae > Linnaemya > Linnaemya tessellans. The sequence goes on from OX637533.1 coordinate 96,610,387, forward strand.
GGGACGAATGACGAATATTCGTTCTTGGAAATAAAACACATTTAAGTAAATGTATATACACACAATATGTACGGTGGACGAAATACGCCGTGCACAACGAACTTTGTGATAGGTTTATTTCTATTTCTTAAGCAGACGAACTGGTTTTTTATGGAAAAACATAGTTCACTACTGTATTGATGCATGTAGCACGAAAATTTTCAGTGCATACTAAAAATAAATTCACCAATTCACAAAAATGTATCATTCGGACGACTTTTTATTCATTTTGAACACTTTTATAATATTTCTTCCTACTTACTACTTTTTCATATGGTCACCCCATCAGCTGTTAAATGAAAATAATAATTTAATTACAGAAAAAAATATGTTTCAGAAAATAATTACAAAAAGGAATTTGTTCTGCAAAAAATCTCTCATCAGAAGATTACAACGAATTTTGAAACATTTAAAACTTTTTGTTCATTATTTTAAATTATTTGTCGTTATTGTGTTTCATACGAAGAATTTTTACCAACGAATTCGTCGTTTTGAACGAAATTCGTCGTTGGTTTTAGTTGTGTTCCTACCATAAAACTGAATGTCTGAAACGAACGGTTGAGTAAACAAACAAGTGTTTTTTGCTTTTGAACAAAAACGATTAGATCATAAAAATCAATGTGCCTGATTTTGTAGACTTGAAAATTTAGCACATGTTGCAGATGTCTGATGCACACACAACAAATACATAAGTATTATAAAAGTCTAGACTTAAGAAATTAATTTGCATTCTATATATTTGCTCCATTCACAAGCCCCGTTGTATCGTTTATCGTTGTACGAGTGTTTGAAAAAACAATTTGCAAAATTAATTTCTCAAACAAAAACAAGTTATTAGCAAAATATTCTTATTTTGAGAGAATTTATTTGAAATAGTGTTTTCAAACACAACATTAGACGATACAACAAGACTTGTGAATTGACCAATTGCTTCATGAAAATTTTTAGAATATAATCAAACAAAGATTAGTGTAAGTAAACAAATACAAATTTGTATTTGTGAGTTGCGATAAGGGAAGGATAGATAAAGCCCATTTTACTGTTTAAAAGCATATATATTTTAATACAACTCATGTACGGCTTATAGCTTTTAATGGGACAATTTCCCTTTTGAAAAAATGTTATGAATGACGGCAGCGTGATTTAAGATTAATTGATGCAAATGAAGAGAGCGGTTTATCTGAAAAATATATTTTTTTTGCTGTTTGAAAAATATTACTTTTTCATTGATTTAACTTTGTTGTAATATCAGAGAAGAAAAAAAGCAACTAAAATATATAGCTAAAGTTTTGTTGCATTAATTAAAGCGTTACTTTGGTTAAGCTTTAAATAACAAAAGACGTCAATGTGGAATTTATTATTGAAAGTAAAATGTAAATTGTGAGGTCAAAGTCAAGATCATTTTAATTTTTTTATATGTAGTAACTAAAATTGTTAAAAATTTCAAGTTTTTCTCTAACAAAACTCCTTTATACGTCATGAAGATTTGCATTGGCCAAAAAAAAAAATTTTAATTCAAATTTTGCTTCCAGCGGTGGGAAATTGAAATTTTTTTATACATAAAGGTAACCAAAAAGGCAAATGACGTTGTTTTTTTACTAATTAAAACTATTTTTTAGTTCAGGAAAAATAAAATTGGTATCAAAAATTAAAAAAAATCAAAATTTAGTATCCAGAGTTGGATAACTGCTATATTTTGTGGTACATATATATGACCTAAATGGTTACAAATATTAAGTTTTTCTTAAATAAAACTATTTCATGCCTCATTAAGAGCTGCGTTGGTAAAAAAAAATTAAATTTCGTTTCCAGGGTTGGGAAATTGAAATATTTATTCTGCATAAAAGTAACCAAAAAGGCAATTGACGTTGTTTTTTTTTTGCTACTAAAAACTGTCTTATAATTTAGGAAGAACAAAATTGGTATTAAAAATTCAAAATTAAAAAATAAAATTTCGAATCCAGGGATGGACAAGTGCAATATTTTATGGTACATGACAGTGACCAAAATGGTAAAAAATTTGCAATTTTTCTTAAATAAAACTACTTTATACCTCAAGAAGCGTTGCCCTAATAAAAAAAATATAAACAAAAAAATTAAAATTTCCTTCCCAGGGTTGGAAAAATTAAATTTTTTTTGGTACATGCAATATTTTGTAGTACATGCAATAACCAAACTGGTTACTAAATTCGAGTTTTTCTTAAACAAAACTACTTTATACGTCATGAAGATTTGCATTGGCCAAAAAAAAAAAAATTTTTTTTCATTCAAATTTTGCTTCCAGGGGTGGGAAATTGAATTTTTTTTATACATGACAGTAATCAAACAGGCAACTGATGATGTTATACCCTTCACAAAAAGGTGAAAGGGTATACATAGGTTTGTCATTCCGTGTGTAATTTCTTCGACATCAACATGGGACCCCATAAAATATATACATATATTCTGGATCCTTATGAATACCGATGACGATTGAGCGATGTCCGTCCGTCTGTACGGTTTTCCAAAGCCCCCAGAAGAGCTAGAGACTTCGCTCTTGGACCGTTGGATTGGAAATGAACTTAATAGAGGGCTTAGAAAAATTCGAAGTATTGTTCCAGAGCTGGGAAGCTTACACCTATTTCTCGACGCAAAATTTATACCAAAAATCTATTGTTTTTTTAATGTTTGTAAATTAAACCTATTTCTTGCTTTGGGAAGCCTCAATGGTCTATTAAAACTAAAAAAATAAAAAAATGTTTCCAGGGATGGGAAATTAAAATTTTTGTTCGGCCTATTCCGTATTTTGTAGAACATGTAGTAACTAACATTGTTAAAAATTTCAAGTTTTTCCCTCTTTCTTTATACGTCACGAAGACCAATTTGTTTTTGGCCAAACAAAATATTTTTAATTCAAATTTTACTTCCAGGGGTGGGAAATTGAAATTTTTTTTATACATAAAGGTAACCAAAAAGTCAATCGACGTTATGTTTTTTTGCTAACTAAAACTGTCTTATAATTTAGGAAGAACAAAATTGGTATCAAATATTCAAAAATAAAAAACAAAATTTTCAATCCAGGGTTGGACAAGTACAATTTTTTATAGTACATGAAAGTGACCAAAATGGTTAAAAATTACTTTATACCTCATGAAGCGTTGCACTGATAAAAAACAAAAAATTAAAATTTTGCTTCCAGGGTTGGGAAAATTAAAGTATTTTTTGGTACATGCAATATTTTGTAGTACATGTAATAACCAAAATGGTTGCAAAATTCTATTTTTTCTTTAACAAAACTACTTTATACCTCATGAAGATTTGCATTGATAAAGAAAATTTTAAAAAAATTAAATTTCGCTTTCAGGGTTGGAAAATTGAAATTTTTTTTACATAGAAGTAACCAAAAAGGCAATTGACGTTGTTTTTTTACTAATTAAAACTATTTTTTAGTTCAGGAAAAATAAAATTGGTATCAAAAATTAAAAAAAATCAAAATCTAGTATCCAGAGTTGGATAACTGCTATATTTTGTAGTACATAAATATGGCCTAAATGGTTACAAATATTAAGTTTTTCTTAAATAAAACTATTTCATGCCTCATTAAGAGCTGCATTGGTAAAAAAATTTAAATTTCGTTTCCAGGGTTGGGAAATTGAAATATATAAAAGTAACCAAATAGGCAATTGACGTTGTTGTTTTTGCTAATTAAAAGTGTTTTATAATTCAGGAAGAACAAAATTGGTATTAACATCTTAAAAAATCAAAATTTCGACTCCAGGGTTGGACAAATGAAATATTTTATGGCATGAATGGTGAGTGTTTAAAAATTCGCTTCTAGAGTTGGAAAATCGAAATATTTTTGGTACATAAAAGTACATACATAAATTTCAAATTTTGAGCTCTTAGTGAATTAAACCTGTTAGATATTTCAGAAAAAATTAAACTAGTATCAAAAAATTATAAATTCGGTTCCAGGGTTGGAAAATCGAAATTTTTTGGTACATAAAAGTAACCATATAATTTGTTATTTTTGATTTTTATGATGAATTATACCTACATTTTATATCAGAAAGAAGTAAACTGGTATTAAAAACCAACGAAATCTAAAAGACGATTCTACGGTTGGACAACTAGAGCCTTTTGGGGTACATGAAACGGATTTTTTGTTTTTTTTTTGTAAATTAAATATATGTAATATTTTTGAAAGACGTTCATAAGTATTAGATATAAGAAAAGCCAAACATTCAGCTTCTTAGCCGAAAAATTCAAACGTTTTCTTAAATATAAAAGTAACCGATATCATTATTTTGATTTTTTAATTAAACCTCCTTTTTGTTTTGGCAAAAAAGAAAGAAAGAAGAATTACATCTGTGAGGGGTATTTAAGATTCGGCACATCCGAATATAGCACTTTTTTTGTTTCTTTTATCATGCTACGAGGAGTTTTATTTAATATCTATTATAATTTAGTTAGCATAAAATTAGATTTATTTAAAATTCGTAGGAATTTCCACTGACCTATAAAGTAAATCTTACAAACAACATGAGATAATTCATTTTTATAATTAATATATCCAGCCAATTGCAAACTTTTTTTATTTTCCCATGTTCCACACATCAAGTAGATTGAATGAATTCTTATTGCATCTAATTAATGAATTTTTACTGTTAATAGCAATTTTGGACTGCCTCTGCAAACCCCACACGTTTTACTAAAAATTTCTTCATAATTAAATCTAATCTTATGAACTTTAAATGTTATCTCAATAAAAGTGCTGATTATTGAACTATAAAAATGTTTTTACTATCTTGCATTGATATAATTTTATCAGGGAAAAGCTTTACGTTCGATTGGGTCGAATCTTAAATACCCTCCAAATATTTAATAAAAAAAAACTATATTTTTATTGTTATTGGAATCTTTTAATAATTTCGCCTTGGCTTCTATCTATGAGGTCATCTATAAGTCTTGCAATGGTAACGTATTGTTTGCAACAGGAAAATCCATGACAACAACCATTCAGCTGTAAAAATATAAGCTACAGCTTCTTCGATGCGCACTGTTCGGCGTCTCACGGAATGGACGTTATCAGTAACAGTAAATGTGTTCTTCGAATTAGTGAACGATGAATTTGACGAATAGAATAATTATTTTTATTTCAAATTTCAACAACTTGCACGCGTTGCTCTGGCGTTGTGACACTCTAGTTTAAACTTTCTAGCTCTGGGACCGTGTTTTGGATTTTGATGATTTGACCAAAGTCTGTAGGTTTTCAGAGAGCTTCGGGAAACCGATGTCAATAGTTGATTTCCTTTTTTGCATCGCATATATGTTTGCTTGGGTAAAACCATAATTTTGCTAAATTGAATTTCTTAGTTACTAGGTCGGCTGTATACTGTATTCTCTATCATACTGTGATAGTGCGATTTGTTGTCGTACAACCACTGATTCTGTTAGTTGTTATTCAAAATAATTTATTACGTTATTGTGTTCTTTAAAAAATGTCCAGTGATATTGGCTTGAAATGCTCTTGGAATAATAGCATATCGTTAGTGTCAAACTGAAAGGCCCTAACCCAAATAATAAAGTAATTTGACAGGAGAAGTAAAAACAGAAACTGCATTGATGATAATAGGTTTGCTTCTACAGGGTGGCGCAGAATGAGCTATATGGTTTAAATGGTTTATAACTTTTTTATTTATGCGATTATTATAAGTTTTCTTTTAAATTCAGTATATTTGCAATTAGCTTTGAAAAATTAAATCCTGCAAATGATGTCCATTTTCTGCTACGCACATACGTGATAGTCCACGTTGTGTCAAACGCCTCCTTGTTGATGGTGATGAACTATGCTGCACGCTCTCCCGTACACGTTCAATATTTGGACCAGTGTGCACGGTAGGTGTTCTTCCGGCACCAGGAAGGGTTCTTACAGACCCACGCACGAAAACAGTTTATCGCTGATGCTGTGGGTGCAATGCGCACATTAAAATGACGACGATATGCTGTGTCAACACAACATACTGTTGATTTGAAAAATAAAATTCAATCATTTTTGTACGTTGGTCGTACTTCTTCAAAATATATTTAAAAAAAAAAGGAATAATAGTTAAAAGAGTTATAAAGAATTCAAACCATTTAGCTCATTCTGCGCCACCCTGTACAACCGTTACTTTAGTTACTATTGCACTAGATTTTGCGACGAGGTGTATTTGTGTGAAATGAATTGAAATCACTGAAAAACAAAATTTCGTAAGTAATACGAGTTAGGGCCTTTCTACCTGGGACCAGCGATACATACTTGTGATAGTGCTCGGCGATCATAAAAATTATTGTTTAACTACATTTGGGTATCGTTTTGCTACTTATGTTTATATATTGTTTACTTAATTTATGTTATTGTGCATAGAAATAATCATTTAAAAAAACAATTAGTTTACTGTAGATTGCGTAGCTTAAAACATTTGAAATCCTTAAAAAATATATGTGAAGAAAATAAATAAATAAAAATATTTAAAAAGTATTTGATTTCTATAAACAAAAATATCTAAAGCAAAATTAACAAACAAAAAGGTAATTTTAAGGTAAATAAAAAGTGCCAAGAGATTCATACACTCCTAACATCTCCCGTATAAAATGTGTTGCCGCTGTTGTTCTGTTAAACAACAACAAATATGGTCTTTTACAGTGGGCATTATATTTGTGATTGTGGGCATAGTGCTTTTAACAGCGTGGCCCGGACTGTGCGAAGAATTTGTGTATTCGGTAAAAAGATGTTTATAAAATATAATACAAAAAGTTATTTAAACCATATTTATATCTTGCAGATTTTGCCTGTTAGTCCAGGTTCTTATTTGTTTTCCAAATGGGTGGTTACTGCTATACCCTTATATTTTAATATCTACATGTTTAACTGGACAAACCCGCACATGGCCAATGATTCTAGTGTAAAACCTAATTTTGTAGAACATGGCCCATATGTATTTCGTGAAATGAGGGTTAAAGAAGACTTAGAATGGAACAATGATGAAAATATTGTAACCTTTTTTAGTCGGCGGACGTTTTATTTTGAAGCCTCCAAATCGAATGGCAGCCTAGAAGACATGATAACGGCCCCACACTTGTTTACTGTGGTAATTGGAATTATTGAAAGAGCATTAGAAATCACTTGAGTCAGTATAAAAAGATACTTTTAGAAAAAACAAATACATGATTTTAATTAATTTTGTTATGAATTAAATAAGTTTATATGGCATCAGGCTAAAGTCTGCAATGACTTGATGTAAGAACCCACGAAACACATTCAGACAGCAAACCATTCGTATGTTTGTTCAACATAAACAAAACAAAAACAAGTAAAAGTGCTATATTCGGCTGTGCCGAATCTTAAATACCCTTCACAGATGTAATTCTTCTTTCTTTCTTGCTAAAACAGGAAGTAGGTTTAATTAAAAGATGTAACATAGTTTTACTTGACAAAAAAATTTCAATTTTTAAACTTTTTGGTCACTTTTACGTACTATAAAATATATTATTTGTCCAACCCTGGAGTCGAAATTTTGATTTTTTAAGATTTTAATAACAATTCTGTTCTTCATGAATTATAAAATAGTTTGAATTAGCAAAAACAACAACGTCAATTGCCTATTTGGTTACTTTTATATATTTCAATTTCCCAACCCTGGCAACGAAATTTAAATTTTTTTTACCAATGCAACTCTTAATGAGGCATAGTTTTATTTAAGAAAAACTTAATATATGTAACCATTTAAGTCAATTTCATGTACTACAAAATATTGCAGTTGTCCAATTCTGGAATTAACATTTTTATTTTTTTTTAATTTTTGATACAAATTTTGTTTTTCCTGAACTAAAAAATAGTTTTAATTAGTAAAAAACGGACGTTAGTTCCCTTTTTGGTTACTTTCATGTATAAAAAACAATTTAATTTCCCAGCCCTAGAAGCGAAATTAAAATTTTTTTTACCAATCCTAGTCTTCATTAGGTATAAAGTCGTTTTATTTAAGAAAAACTTGAAATTTGCAACAATTTTGGTCACTTTCATGTACAACACTATACTGCATGTACCATAAAAACTTTAAACTTCCCAACCCTGGAAATGAAATTTAATTTTTTTTTACCAATGTAACTCTTCATGGGGTATAAAGTAGTATTATTTAAGAAAAATTTACAATTTTGAACCATTTTGGTCACCTTCATGAACTATAAAATATTGCACTTGTCCAACACTGCATTCGAAATTTTGATTTTTTTGGAAATTGTTGATACCAATTTGGTTCTTCTTAAAATATAAAATAGTTTTAGTTAGCAAAAAAATCAACGTCAATTGCCTATTTGGTTACTTTAATTTATAAAAAAAATTTCAATTTCCCAACCCTGGAAGCGAAATTTAAATTTTTTAAAATTTTATTTCTCAATGCAAATCTTCATGAGGTATAAAGTAGTTTTGTTTAAGAAAAACTCTAATTTTGCAACCATTTTGGTTATTACAGGCACTACAAAATATTGCATGTACCAAAAAAAAACTTTCATTTTCCCAACCGTGCAAGCGAAATTTAATTTTTTTTATCAGTGCAACGCTTCTTGAGGTATAAAGTAGTTATATTTAAGAAAAATTGCAAATTTTTTTACCATATTGGTCACTTTCATGTAGTATAAAAAATTACACTTGTCCAACCCTGGATTCAAAATTTTATTTTTTCTTTTTGAACTTTTGATACCAATTTTGTTCTTCCTAAATTATAAGACAGTTTTAGTTAGCAAAAAAAACAAAGTCGATTGCCTTTTTGGTTACCTTTATGTATAAAAAAAATTTCAATTTCCCACCCCTGGAAGTAAAGTTTGAATTAAAAATTTTTTTTTTGGCTCATGCCAATCTTCATGACATATAAAGAGGTGACATTGTACCTGTGCCATAAAACTCCAAAAATATATGTTCGGAATAATTAAATGTAAAATTTATTTAATTTTTTTATAGGATCATTTATGGGCCTTTAACCCTTTGGGGAGGAGGGGGCAGGGCAGGGGAGTACCAGCTCACATCTCAGCTTCGTCGCTAAGGCTTAAAAATTTTATTTTTAATTGATGTCGGCTTAAATAATACAATTTTTTAAATTTTTACACTATTTTTGCATACGATAACGACCACTAAAGTGGGCGTGGTTTATAAAATAAAATTTTTTGATTTTCTGTCTTCAAGTTTAACGCGTTGGACCTTCTTTGACATAAAAATATATCAGTTGCTTAGCAAAATTACAAAAAAACTTTAACAATTATGTTGTTTTTTAGAGGTTGGTTTAGCTCTTCTTAGGGGAACTTTTTTCCCTCTTGCCCGATTTATCCCACTTCCGCACTAAACCTTTGCTATCTTTCAAGATATATTTGTACCAAATTTCAAGAGTCTGGCTCTTTTCGTTTGGATTTAATCGTGATTTCCACAGAAAAACGGACGGACGGACATGCTCAGATAGTCTTAGATTTCATTACTGATCAAGAATATATATACTTTAGGGGGTCTCAGAAGGATATTCCGCTGCCTTACAAACGAAATGACAAAGTGAATATACCCTCCAATTCTTTTTCGGGGGGTACAAAAATGTAAAATGTAATTGTGCGACGGCCAGTAAATAAATTTCTCCTTTATCTTTAGTAATTTATGATTCAAAGGTATTTATTGGCTGTAGATTAAGATACATGGCTTTGTTGTATAATGACACCTTATCAGTGTAGTAGATTTTCATATTTGTGCCATGAAAAGGGCACAGCACAAGATCGGGGTGTTGTTAACAAATTAAAATAGTTGATTGATATACATATATGAGTAACATTCATTCCAACCCTGGCACCATCTTTTTGGTTTTCAATACCAATTTATTTCTTTCTAATATATGAACTATATTTAATTACGAACGAAAAAAAATTTTTTGTTTTAGTTAATTTAACGCAGTGAAACGTCGATATAACGAACTTCGTTATAACGAAAAACTCAATATAACGTATGTTTTATTCAGACCCTTGAGAAAACCTCTTTATTGGTATAACGAAAAACTTCTGAGCAAAAAAGTCTCTATATAGCGAAATATTCCTTTAAATTCCTCAATATAACGAAATCAGATTAAATCCTAAATGGTAAAGCCCCTTATAAAAATAGAGAAGTTTAAATGTATTTACAAGCGCATTTGTAAAGCGAAGTATTCATACAAAACCCTCTATGCAACGAAGTAAGAATAAAACAAGTAAAAGTGCTATATTCGGCTATGCCGAATCTTAAATACCCTTCACAGGAGTAGTTTTTTTCGTTTAAATATTTCGGTTAGGAAGCTATATGTTTGGCTTTTCTTATTTTTAATACCTCTGAATGTCCTATAAATATATTATATATGTTTAATTTACAAACAAAAAGAAAAAATCAGTTTCATGTACCTCAAAAAGTTCCAATTGTTCAACCGTAGAATCGTCTTTTAGGTTCTGTTGGTTTAAAAATCAAGAAAATGTAAAAGACGATTCTACAGTTGGACAATGAGAACTTTTTGGGGTACATGAAACGGATTTTTTGTTTTGTTTGTATATTAAACCTGTTTCGTGCTTGGGGAAGCCTTAATGGTCTATTAAAAACTAAAACAATAAAAAAAATTTCTCCAGGGATGGGAAATTAAAAATTTTTTTTCGGCCTATTCCATATATTGTAGTACATGTAGTAACTAAGATTGTTAAAAATTTTAAGTTTTTCTTTTAGAAAACCTCTTTATACGTCATGAAGATTTGCATTGGCCAAAAAAAAATTTTTAATGAAAATTTCGCTTCCAAGGGTGGGAAATTGAAAATTTATTCTACATAAAACTAACCAAAAAAGCAACTGACGTTGTTTTGTGCTGTTTTATAGTTCATGAAGGTGATCAAAATGGTTCAAAACTGTAAATTTTTCTTAACTAATACTACTTTATACCTCATGAAGAATTGGATTTGTAAAAAAAACAATAAAAGTTAAAATTTCACTTCCAGGGTTGGGAATTTTAACGTTTTATTGGTACATGCAATATATTGTAGTACAGGAAAGTGACCAAAATGGTTACAAATTTAAAGTTTTTCTTAAATAAAACGGCTTTATACCTCATGAAGACTAGGATTAGTAAAAAAGTTAAAATTTCGCTTCCAGAGCTGTGAAATTTATATTTTTTTTTACACATAAAAGTAATCAAAAAGGCAATTGACATTTGTTTTTTACTAATTAAAACTATTTTTTAGTTCAGGAAAAACAAAATTGGTATCGAAAATTAAAAAAAAAAAATCTAAATTTAGATTCCAGAGGTGGATAACTGCAATATTTCGTAGTACATGAAAGTGACCAAAATGGTTACAAATATTAAGTTTTTCTTAAATAAAACTACTTCATGTCTCATTAAGAGTTGCTTTGGTTAAAAAAATTTAAATTTCGTTACCAGGGTTGGGAAATTTAAATACTTTTTCTGCATAAAAGTAACCAAAATGGCAATTGACGTTGTTTTTTTTTTTTTTGCTAATTAAAACTGTTTTATAATTCGGGAAGAACAAAATTGGTAATAAAGTCTTAAAAAATCAAAATTTCGACTCCAGGGTTGGACAAATTAAATATTTTATGGTACATGAAAGTCACCAAAAATTTTAAAAATTTAAATTTTTTTTGTCAAGTAAAACTATGTTACACCTCACAAAGAATTGCATTGGTAAAAAAATAAAAATTCGCTTCCAGAGTTGGAAAATCGAAATATTTTTGTTACATAAAAGTACCCACATAAATTCCCAATTTTGGTTTTTTTCAGTGAATTCAAAATATTGTATACTTCGCTAAGAATTAAATTGGTATTAAAAATTTTTAAATTAAAAATTCGGTTCCAGGGTTGGAAAATCTAAACTTTTTAGTACATAAAATTAGCCATATAAGTTCCTAATTTTGGTTTTTTATTGATGAAGTATAAAAAACTTCGGGAAGAGTTAAATTGGTATTAAAAACCAAAAAAATTAAAAATCCAATTTTAGAGTTGGAATATCGGCATTTTCTGATTCTTAAAAGTAACCATATTATTTGTTATTTTTCATTTTTATGATGAATTATACCTACTTTATATATCAGGAAGAAATAAATTGTTATTAAAAACCAAAAAAATCTAAAAGATTCTACGGTTGGACAATTAGAACCTTTTGGGGTACATGAAACGGATTTTTTCTTTTTGTTTGTAAATTAAACATATTTAATATTTTCGAAAGACGTTCACAGGTATTAGAAATAACTTCCTAGCCGAAAAATTTAAACGAAAAGAATGACATCTGTGAAGGGTATTTAAGATTCGGCACAGACGAATATAGCACTTTTACTTGTTACTATATACGATATTTTCGGAAGTTTTTAATTCAGTTGGTAAAAATCAATCGTACATACATGGAACTCGGAAATTTGAGGTTAGTAAGTAAATTGGCTGTCAAGTATTTTTTAGTAAAAAGTGGTGAAATTTTAAGAATTAAAGCCAGCCGACTATTGTTTGAGTCGAACGTTTGTTAATTGGCCTTTTGAAAAACTGAAGGAAAACGACGCATATTTCAACAAAATTATCTTTAGCGATGAGGCTCATTTTCAATAGGGCGGTCATGTAAACAAAATAAAATTGTCCAATATGACGCCCACAAAATCCACAAACAGTACAGCAAATGGCCGTATCGTGCGGTTTGTTTTTTTTTTTTTCGAAAATAATCAAGTAAACGCCGCCATCGATTTTTGTGGTCGCCAACAAATTCGTTCGTGTGATTTAACGCCGCTAGATTATTTTCTCTGGAGCGATTTGGAAGACCGGGCAAATCACAAAGAACTGACGCTCTGAAAGATGAAGTTCGGCACTGCATTGACGAGATAAGCGAAGATTTGTTGCAGAATGTGTTTAAAAATTATGTGAAAAGAGCAGACTTCCGGCGACGTACTAGCGATAGAAATTTGCCTGACATCATATTCCGTTATTAATGCCCATACATCTTCTTCTTATTTGGGATCAAAAAAGGTGTGTATTTGAGTCAATTTACTTTTTAACCTCAAATGTGGCCACAATACACGATATGCCGATAATTCCACTTTATTTCTTATCGATGATCTTTAGATTTTTTTTTTTAATTGACAATTTAGCAAACATTTGGCGCAAAGGCGTTTTTTGCACAAGATTAAAGAAACATACACGCAGTTTTCTTAAATCTACTACGAAATACGACTGAGGCGTAAACGCCGACGCCTTACACAATTAGGGTGATCATGTACTATAGCATAAGAAAGATAATACTTCATATACCGATTTCTCCATATCTATGGAAAACTCTTCTGTTGAAAGAGTCTGAAGTTTGATGCACTTGGGGTGGCCAGTTGACTATAGACAGGCCAACCGGCAAAGAAGAAAATTAACCAAGTTTATAAAAACGTCGATTTAGATATGAATTTTAAACTGCGTATAATTAAACGATCTGCTGGTATTTAAAAGGATCTCATAGACGCTAACCAGGAAATTTTAAAGTGCCAATAAATGGGAAACTTTTAAAAATATCTTGAGTAGACTGCTTAGCTAATAGTGAAGTTCTAAATAGGATTCAGGGAAATAGAAACTTCTCGAAAGATCTAAAAGAAGAAAAGCTGCTTTTGTTCGTTACGTTCTAAATGCCATCCTGTCCCCTTATTATCACTCTTTTAATCTATCCGTATTATGCTTTTATAACAAATTTAATTGTTTATTATTAAATTGTTTATGAATATTAACATTTTATTTCTTGTACTCGTATTTGCCTCATCACAGACCGCAGCGAAAATTTTCAAAAATTGGCATCCTATACCACGTAAAATTGTTAATTTTGCTCTTAATCGTGAAGGCGGCAGATTAGCTGTGACCCAAAGTGTTAGAAAATGGACTTTTGAAGGTTTCTACGATGATCTGCTGGATTTAGTGGAACGGTTACATTCACCCATTTTGGGAATAGATGAAAATGAATTTGCATATTTTTACAAGCACAACGGCAGCAAAGACATCGAAGGAACTTTCAGTATGTATACCGGAAAAGGAAATTTATACAATATGGGTGAATTAAAATATTGGAATAATTTGAACCACACCAAATATTGGGATGGAGAATGTGGTCGTGTTAATGGCAGCACGGGAGAAGTGTGGGCTCCTAAGAAAAACTGGCATGATCCTGTAAGCATTTTCTACTCAGATGCTCGCAGATTTCTTAACATTTATCCTCAGCGTAATGAAACGTATTGTGGCGTTAAAGTAAGAAGGTATACATCAACAGAGCTGACATTTGACAGCGGCCATAGAACTGAAGATACAAAATGTTTTTGTCTAAGAGGCAAAGAATGTCCTAAAGCTGGAGTTGTTGATTTTTCTCCGCCATCTAAAAGAACGCCGTTATATATCTCACATCCTCATTTTCATATGGCAGATCCAATATTTCGTGAAAATACAACGGGTCTAAATCCCGATCCTGAAAAACATATTGTCACCGTTTTGTTGGAACCGAAACTGGGTATCCCATTATATGTGGATGGTCGGGTGTTTGTAAGTGTTCTTGTGAAAAAGGACGACAACATGGAGTAAGTAAAAAATAGCAAAGTTTATTGGAAAATATTCGGCTATGGTTTGAATCCCATGCGTTGTTTTAAAATTATTGAAATTATATTACAGGATGTTAATTTTTTCAACGGGCTCAAGTTCAAATCTGCGAAACGGCAAATATTTTTTTATTTTTATATAATAAATGAATTTGTTCAAATTCTATTTATTTATATTAAGAGTGGAGTACTAAGAATATCTTCCATAATCATCAAACCAGCAGAACGGATCAGTACTGATTTCGAGGCCGCTACGCCATCTCATCAGCGTTCTTTGTTCAATTCTTCCACTTTTCCAAGTGGTGCTAGTCAGTAGGAATATCAACTATTTAACCAATGTTTTTAACGAAAATTGATGAGATAGCGTAGAGCCATCGAAATCAGTACTGATCCGTTCTGCTGGTTTGATGATTATGGGAGATATTCTTAATATTCCACTTTTAATATAAATAAATAGAATTTGAACAAATTCATTTATTAAATAAAAATAAAAAATTATTTGTCGTTTCGCAGATTTGAACTTGAGCCCGTTGCAAATATTAACATCCAGTAATATAATTTACATAAGAAAGTTCGACTAATAAAATATATAAATTCACACATAATTAAAAATTATTTTTAAAAAAATCGAATGGAAAAATCCGTTTTTATATAACAATTTTTTTTCTTAAATTATTTTTTTTATTAATTGATCCTAATGAAAAACAGTTTGTGAAAGTAACAAATGACGTCCTTAACATTATTAAAATGCTTTTGGAAACAATGGGGCCAGATGGCATAGAAAATATTTCTTCTCTGACTGAAGAAGTTAACAAGAGACTATGAAGCGGAGGGTCTTGAGTTCGATTCCACACCCACTCATGAATATTGTGTCGACTTCCTCTGATCAGCTTTAGGGCATGGTTGTGTTAGTTGTTGTCAGTCTGCTTCAGTGATGAAGGCAAAGCACTGGTCACTCAACGTAATTGGCAGCCATTGACACTGTCATGTACTACAAAGCAGAGGAACAGCGCCCTTCGTCGGCACTATAGCAAAAATAGATTAGCAGGCGCAGTAACAGGTTCAAATATCTACTAAAAACTATTTATCTTCCCATCATTCTTCATCTGTCCTCTCAATACTATGCCCTCCTTTCTAGTTCCGGCGCAATGCACTGCATACTGTCCGAGTTAAAAAAAAACAACTAAAAGTGCTACATTCGGCTGTGCCGAATCTTAAATACCCTTCACAGATGTAATTCTTCTTTCTTTCTTTCTTTCTTGCCAAAACAGAAAGTAGGTTTAATTAAAAAATCAAAATGATGTTAAACGGTTACTTTTATATTTAAGAAAACGTTTAACTTTTTCGGCTAGGAAGCTAAATGTTGTGCTTTTCTTATAGCTAATACCTATGAACGTCTTTCAAAAATATTAAATATGTTTAATTTACATTATTGTATTCTGATATTTTTAAGCTTAAGGTCTCTTTATTTGAGTTTAATTTTTAATTTCAATATTTCGTCACTCCTTTGTGTGACTTCTTCAGGAAATTAATTATTTTATTTGATATGAAAAAATATGTTGTTTGTGAAACAAAATTATTTTTTCATATCAAATAAAATAATTAATTTCCTGAAGAAGTCACACAAAGGAGTGACGAAATATTGAAATTGAAAATTAAACTAAAATAAAGAGACCTTAAGCTTAAAAATATCAGAATACAATAATAATTAAAAAGAGGTCAAGAAACCAGAAGAATTTAATGTTTAATTTACAAACATAACAAAAAATCCGCTTCATGTACCCCAAAAAGTTCTAATTGTCCAACCGTAGAATCGTCTTTTAGATTTTGTTGGTTTTTAATACCAATTTATTTCTTCCTGATACATAAAGTAGGTATAATTCATCATAAAAATCAAAAATAACAAATAAAATGGCTGCTTTTATGAATCAGAAAATGTCGATTTTCCAACCCTGGAACCGAATTTTTAATTTTTTAGTACTAATTTAATTTTTTCTAATGTATAAAATAAGTTTAATTCACTAAAAACACAAAATTTGGAATTTATGTTTGTACTTTTAGGTACCAAAAATATTTCGATTTTCCAACCCAGGAACCGAATTTTTAGTTTTTAAAATTTTTAATACCAATTTAATTCTTAGCGAAGTATAAAATAGGTTTTATTTTTTTACCAATGCAATTCTTAGTGAGGTGTAACATAGTTTTACTTGACAAAAAAATTTAAATTTTTTAACTTTTTAGTCACTTTCATGTAACTTAAAATATTTTATTTGTCCAACCCTGGAGTCGAAATTTTGATTTTTAAGGATTCTAATACCAATTTTGTTCTTCCTGAAGTATAAAACATATTTAATTAGCAAAATTAATCAATTGCCTTTTTGGTTACTTTTATGCAGAATAAATATTTCAATTTCCCAACCCTGGAAACGAAATTTAAATTATTTTTACCAATGCAACTTTTAATGAAGCATGAAATAGTTTTATTTAAGAAAAACTTAATATTTGTAACCATTTAGGTAATTTGTATGTACCACAAAACATTGCAGTTATCCAACTCTGGAAATTAAATTTTCATTTTTTTTTAATTTTTGATACCAATTTTGTTTTTCCTGAACTAAAAAATAGTTTTAATTAGTAAAAAAAAACAACGTCAATTGCCTTTTTGGTTACTCTTATGTATAAAAAAAATCAATTTCCCAACCCTGGAAGCGAAATTTAAATTTTTTAAAAATTTTCTTTATCAATGCAAATCTTAATGAGGTATGAAATAGTTTTCTTTAAGAAAAACTCGAATTTTGCAAACATTTTTGTTATTACATGTGCTACAAAATATTGCATGTACCAAAAAAAACTTTCATTTTCCCAACCCTGGAAGCAAAATTTTCATTTTTTGTTTTTTTAATCACTGCAACGCTTTGTGAGATATAAAGTAATTTTTTTTAAGAAAAATTTAAAATTTTTAACCATTTTGGTCACATTTATGTTTACTATTAAATATTGCACTTGCCCATCCCTGGATTCGAAATTTTATTTTTTATTTTTGAATTTTTGATACCAATTTTGTTCTTCCTAAATTATAAGACAGTTTTAGTTAGCAAAAAAAAACAAAAACATCAGTTGCCTGTTTAATTACTTTCACGTATAAAAAAAATGCAATTTCCCACCCCTGGAAGCAAAATTTAAGTTAAAATTTTTTTTTTGGCCAATACAAATCTTCATGACGTATAAAGAGGTTTTGTTAAAGAAAAAGTTGAAATTTTTAACAATTTTAGTTACTACATGTACTACAAAATACGGAATGGGCCGAAAAACAATTTTTAATTTTCCATCCCTGGAAAAAAATTTTGATGTTTTTAGTTTTTAATAGACTATTGAGTCTTCCCAAAGCAAGAAATAGGTTTAATTTACAAACTTAAAAAAAATATTTTACTTTTGGTATAAATTTTGCGTCGAGAAATAGGTGTAAGGTTCCTAGCTCTGGAACCATACTTCAGTTCTTTCTGAATTTCAATACTGCTCTATTTAAGTTCATTTCCAATCCAACGGTCCAAGAACGAAGTCTCTAGCTCTTCTGGGTGCTTGGGAAAACCCCCAGAAGAGCGCACAGACAGACGGACAGACGGACATCGCTCAATCGTCATCGCTATTTATAAGGATCCAGAATATATATACTTTATGGGGTCCCATGTGCATATCGAAGAAATTACACACGGAATGACAAACCTAATATAGCCTTATACATTTTTGTGAAGTTGTATATTAACTAAAAAGAAATTTTCATTTAAATTTACAAATATAATGCAATGATCCGCTCCATTTAAATATAAATACAAGCAATAGTAATTAATTTATAACAATTTACTACCACAAAAAAAAGAAAAGCATTGCATTCGATTATCTTTCAAGAATTAATAAAAATATATATTTGAAAAAACGTATTCCTAATATTTTCCTAATACAACCAAAGCAAAACAATAATTAATTTAACGATTTTTGTAATAAAATACATTTATTAGGTTTATTTAAGCAAAAGGTCAATTATTTTTTTATTTTTTATATAAAAATAAACCTAATAAATTAATAAAAACTAAGGTCGAATAAGTTTATAAAATAAGTTGTAAAATAAATTAAAATTTTTCCAGTTTATTAAAGGATTTGGCTTGGAATTTCTATGCGCCCTTGTTTACTATTCAAGTGAAAGCTACGGTAACTGATGATCTCCTGCGAGAAGTTAAGGTAAGAATCGATTCAAAATGACAACAACAGCAATAATATTTAATGGGAAGTTGAATTACAATTAATTCAGAAAAGTGAAGAAGATAATCAAGCACAGCAGATGAATTTAATATGCGCTAACATCAGTTTAGTATGGACACAGTTCTGGACCATATAAAATCTGATGTCTGAAAGCATTTACTAGCTCTAGGTTGGACTAACCTCCCCCATGTGTCATCACTTGCTGATTGTCTAGCGCGAGTAAAATTTTCTACTCTCTGTGTGAACCTAGTCGTACGAATGACAAAGGAGAAGACCAACTCACTAGATTGAGCACCTGCTCTTCCCTCTATAACAGACCAACAAGTTGACCTGCTGATGCCACTTTCAAACTCAGTGGATATATTAGCGTACGCGATGAGAGTCCCATAGGACCTTTCCACTAACCCTACCTTCCGGAGGGTCCAGAGTTTGACTCCGCGCTGAGTAATGAATATTGTGTCGATTTCTTCCGATTAGCATGGTTGTGTTAGCTGCTGTCGGCCTGATTCATTGACGAAGGCATAGATCCGGTCACTGAACACAATTTTCAGCGACTGCTACAATCATGGACTAAAGAGCAGAGGAATAGCACCCTCCTTCGTCGGCCCTGTAGCAAAAAATTAGCTGGCGAACTAAAAGGTTCAAATACCTACAAAAAAATTCTCTGTCTTCTCATCTCTCTCCACCTGTCTCCTCAATACTACCCCTACTTTCTAGTTCCAACGCAATGCACTTCATATGTAGAGGTGATCTCGTGAGTACATGTCCGAGCTAAGAAAAAAGAAGATAATAACACGAATGGCGACAATGCCAGCATGCATTGCTTAAACGGTACTAAGCACGGTAAAAGCGATCAAAATTTCAGCTGGAACACATATTTTTCAGAAGTATTGATATAGAGAAATACGATGGCGTATCAGCTCCATTGCAGATGATTTGACAAGATTTTCTAGATATGGTAAAAAACATTCCGATTAAAAGCATCCGATGGAAACTCCAAACAGTCGGCTTTATTTTCTTCCACCATCGTGAATGTCATGTACCCACACGGGCAAGGACCGTCTATCAGCGTAAATTTTTCCTAAAATGTACAATCCGTTTTTTAATATTATAGAAGTTATTTTAGAATTGATTAGGCTTCAGTGAATGGTTTCGTTAGTTGTTGTCGTGCTGCTGCAACGACGCGCAGTGAGGTCAAATGCCTTTTTCAAGGATTTATTAATATCTCAACAAAAACAATAGCGAGAATTGCAAAATTGTACGTGGATAACTCTGAAATCAATCCGCGCATTTTAGCAATATGTTTAGAGATATAGGAGGGGGAAGTCAGATACTCCCCAAATAAAATAATTATTAGCTGTGCTATATCTAAAGATATATATCAACTAGTGATGGCAGGGTGAGTAGCAGAGAACTTTGCGTGATTAAAAATTTACGGTTCATGAATAAAACACTTATGTAAAGTAGGATCATGGTGTATCATGTATTTTTTTGCATACCCTCGAAAAAAGAATTGGAGGGTATATTCACTTTGTCATTTCTTTTGTAAGACAGCGGAATATCCATCTCAGACCCCATAAAGTATATATATTCTTGATCAGTGATGAAATCTAAGACCATCTGAGCATGTCCGTCCGTTCATCTGTAGAAATCACGAGTTTGGTATAATCGGGCCAGGGGGAAAAAAGTTCCCCTAAAAAAACTAAACCAACCTCCAAAAAAATTTAGTTTTTTTTGTAATATTGTTAAGCAAATGATACATTTTTATGACAAGGAAGGTTCAAAATAAAAAATAAAAATTTGTTGGACCTCGCCCTCTTTAGTGGGCGTTATTATATGCCAAAATTGTGCAAAAATTTGACAAATTGTTTTACTTAAGCCTACATTCCTTAAAAATTTCATTCTTAAGCTTTAACGATGAAGCTGAAACGTAACCTGGTACTCCTCTGGCCTACCCCCTCCTCTATCATTTGCTTAACAAAATTAAAAAAAAAAAAACTTGAAATCATGTTGTTTTTTAGAGGTTAGTTTAGATTTTCTTAGGGGAAATATTTTCCCTCTCGCCCGACTTATCCCATCTCCGAACTTAGCCTGTGCAATCCTTCAAGATATATTTATACCAAATTTCAAGAGTCTAGCTCTTTTCGTTTGGACAGAATCGTGGTTTCCACAGACGGACGCACGGACGGACATGCTCAGATCGTCTTAGATTTCATCACTGATCAAGAATATATATACTTTATGGGGTCTCAGAAGGATATTCCGCTGCCTTACAAACGAAATGACAAAGTGAATATACCCTCCATATTCTTTTTGGAGGGTATAAAGTATGAATGCTCAGCATTGAAGAGAAACTTGACATGCCGCTTCGTGTGTGTGAACGTAAATGCAGGTTCAAAAGAAAATCTAATAAAAACCTAAACTTCATGTGTGTGAATCGGTACTTATAACTCCACACCGTCTCCGGCACCGGGAAAGGAATTTACTTATACATCATATAATGGACATGCCGTGTGCTACGTTTTTCTCCCAAATCTCCTCTTATTTTCTCAAAATGTTCAACATATAAATAACTTAAAATATTTTATAATATAATTGAGTATTTAATATTAACTTCTTTTTTCCAGTTCATATTAAACTTGCCGAAATTGGGACAATATTTGGGTATAGCATTTACCACGATTGGCATTATAGTCATTGGCGTTGGCATCTATGTGACCATGAAAAATAAATGGCATAAGAACTGATTGCAATAGAAAAAATAAAAAATTTAATACACTTTATATAACAAATTTTACACACATTTCTATTTATTGAATATACGAATTTAAAAATTATATATGAAAACTGTCTTCTGGAATCTTTTTTAAATAAAAAGCTTTTAGAAGAACGATTAGTCGAATAACTGTTATAAATTAGGCCAATTAGACGTTCGAATTGCTGTGGAATAGAAAAAAACGAGTACAATCTGACGCTTTAAACACATTGACGACAGCAGGCTACCGACTACATGGCTACATGTGCCGCTAGCAACACTCGTCGCCGTATAGTCAGCTACTTAATTACTTTCAACGCGGCAGTCACAACGTCAACATCTCATTTTAGGGTGCCACTTTCATATATAAAAATAAAAGCGCTTATTCTTAATCAATTTAGATCGAAAAAAAATTAATAACAAAAACACTTTATTTGTTTAACACCTCTTTATTGTTTTTGCATTTGTAATAAATACATTTTGTTGTCCTTTTTTGTGATGGCACTATGAAAATGAGTTTATGAGTTAATTCATTTGTGACCTAACTCACGCCTTTTATCGATAACCACCTACCAAGTATATACAAAATTAGAGTTCAAATGTCGTTGCATCGAGCTTTTTTTCAAAATAATTGAACTTTTACTTGAAAAGTCAGCTACAAAATTTCAAAATTTCAAAATTTAATAATGCTCGCAACAGGTTAATATATTTGAAAAATATGTGTGAACATTATAAATACATTTTGGAGTAATTTGAAATGATACCCATATGATTTATATGTGTCCTATATTCTAGGAGTTATAACAAAAATAAATATATAAATAAATAAAATTAAAAATATATACAAAAAATAAAAGTTGTGAGGGATCGCAAAAAAAAGTAAATATTACAAAATAATTTTTATTCCTGAAAGCGCTATTACCTTTTTTTATTTTTAACAAATTTCATATTCTTGACCAGTTTGAAGATATATTTAAACGCTTATTTATTTAAGATGTTTCACTGTGTTGGCAGCACTAATTTATTTATTGTCGCCTATGAAAATAGAAATCAGTTTATTTTGACTACAACTCAGCGTTGCCAAATGTGCATTGACAGTTTTTCTAAGCATTGAGCAGTTTTGCAGTTTTTTTCTTTAAAACCAGTTTTTCTGTAAATTGTGCAGTTTTTGCAGTTTTTACATTTTACTTTTTTACTCTTAATTTTGTTATTTTAATTCCAATTTCTGAAACCATAATTTTACCCCATTTGCTTAATATAACAGTGGCAAGGTTTAACTATACTTTTTTATACGAGTATGTAATTATCACATACATCTTTTTGCACCCCTGACCACAAAGCAAGTTGAATTTTACCAAGGTGTATATTGCAGGTGGGAGCACGAGCTCACTAGCCTAACCTGATAAAACGTCAAACTTAGTAGTGTCGTTTAACGATTTTTGCAACTGTTAAGGTAGTTTCTACAATAAGTGTTCTATTTTTGTAGAAATGGTTGTACCTGTTAGATAGATATGCCTTGTGTTTTTCTATGTACATACAAACAAATTTAAATTTTTAATTATTGGTTTCAATATAAATATGAGAACGACATCGACTTGTCGAGATTCTGGAACAGGCAGTATTATATCTGAATAATAATGAACTCTTTTTGTTTATTTAAACCCTATGTACCTATATATTTTTTATTAAAATGAATTGCTTTGTTATATGTAGATGTATCATATTTAATTTGTTGTGTTATATTTTTGTTTTAATAAAAATATATGAAAAAAAAATTATATATTTTTGTGAATTTTTTATGTGCAGTTTTTTTTACGTGAAAACCAGTTTTTTTTTTAAAGTTGCAGTTTTTTTTGAAAAAGTTATGGCAACGCTGCTACAACTACAAAAGTAGCACGGACAACCACCTGCCGTGTAGCCGTGAAAATAATCATTCCCATATAAACACATGTATTCTATTTCTGACAAGCTGTAGTCGGTAGCCTGCTGTCGTGAATGTGTTTAATGCATGATGCGATACCGATCACAAAAATTGTTTTTCACGTTTTGTGATATAGGACACAATCGCTAAGCAATATTTGCATCTGCTGTTGGCAACAACAACAAAATAGTACACGTTTTGCTCTTCTTAGTTGAATTTTTCTTTAATCCCTTCACATCAACACCAAGTGTTCTCGTTGTGCTTAACAAAATCATTGTTTTCCAGGCTGCTTACACAATGTGTGTGAAGATAAATTTTAATTTATATTAGCGAAGACGCAAACCGGAAGTTGTACCAAACCTATTGTGCACTTAACAGAGCTCTCTTAACCACTTAACATTTGTAGTAAAATTTGATTAAGTTCATTTGCAAGGAAAAATTTAGGAACTCAAACTAGTGCATAGAAATTATGGCCCAAGAAATACTCAATAAATATGTATTTAAGGGATGTACTAAAATATAAAATAGTGTAAAAACATTAATTTGAAAAAAATATATATATTTTTCTGGAGAAGTTGTCGGTCATTGTGGGTATGGATATACATATGCCACTATATACAAATGGTGGCCGAGGGAGCCCTTTATATTGCAGAAAAAGTCCTATATCTGAAATAATTTTGGAATTCGAATAATATCAATTTAAAAAAAAAGTTAAAAAAATTGGCCTGAGAGGATTAGTGGTCCAAGAATAGATTGCCGTCAATAAGGCAAAGTTTTTATTTAAAATGCCGAATAACACCTTTGAGCTCAATTTAGCGTGCCTTGTTGTATGTATATATTATAAGACTTTCGTAGATGGATATGAAATGTTACGAATTCGACAAAAATGTGTGAATAATCCGAATTTGCGATATAGGCGGATAGCAGTTACCTACTGTCTGTCAGTTCTGTCAAAATAGTGAAGAAGCCTCAAGTACCGCTACAGAAATACTGAAGACGAAATTTTAGCTTAAGTGCATTTTTCCTTTGAGTTTGTAATTTTTGAATTTCTTTCGCAACTGAAAGATTCTCTTTTTCAATTGATTTTTTGTTATACAGGGTGACACAAAATGACCAAAGGGGTTTGAATTCCTCATAGACTTTTTATTATAATTTTTTTCTTTCTGTATTTTGTAAAGAAGAATTGGGGAATTTAAAAGAGATCAATTGAATCAATTGAACAACTGCCCAAAATCATTAAAAAACTAATTCATCAAAAAGCATAAGAAAATCATCATTTTATTATGAGCGACAAAGCCCATTTCCAATTGAATGGGTTCGTTAATAGGCAAAATTTGAAGATATGGGCTACGGAAAATCTAAGAGTAGTTCAACAACTAGAATTATACTCACTTAATTGTACAGTGTGGTGCGGTATTACCATGTTTTTTTTAACGAGCACACTATATCGTCGTTTCCAGTACTGGTGGGAGCGATTTTAATTGGCCTCCGGGTTCACCAGATTTAACCCCTCCAGACTGTTTTCTCTGGGCTATTTGAAAGGAAACGTCTGTATTAATAAGCCTAGAACCATACAGCAATTAAAAAATAATATACGCGACGAAAACAACAAGACAACATCTGAAGTTTTACGAAAAGTTATGGAAAATCTTTTGGAAAGACCACGAATATGCGAAGCAGAAAATGGCCACCACTTGCGGTATATAATTTTTCATAATTAATTTTGAACAAATAAAAGCCAACTTTTGTTTTGTGATTCAAATTCAAGAATAAATAAAAAATTTATTGACAATTATATCAAAAATGAATATAATGAAAAGCATGATTGATTTAATTTTTAAAAATACATATTAAGTGATTTTCAAAACAAGTAGAATAACATTATAATAAAACAAATTATTTCAATACTCCCACTATTTGTTTATAATGAATTATTTTTCTCTTTAATATAAACTAACTGTCTTAATAATTCAAATCTGGACTTTGGGAGAGCTTTCGTGAGAATGTCAGCTAATTGCTCCTCAGAAGATACATAATTTAAGCAGGTCTTCATATTTTTCTCTTATAAAATGATAACGCACGTCAATGTGCTTTGTGCGTTTGTGAAATTCTGGATTTTTAATTAATCGTATTGCACTCTGATTATCCATACTAAATTCAGCTGACATTTTCATATCCGTTAATTCTGTTATTAAACGTTGCAACCAAATTAATTCTTTAATAGCCACATTTGCTGCAATATATTCAGATTCAGTGGTTGATAAAGCGACAGATTTTTGTCTTTCCGAGCCCCAGCTCACAACGTTTTCTCCAAACATAAATATGAAACCAGATGTTGACCGCCTAGTTTCTTTATCACCTGCATAGTCTGCATCACTATATCCAACTAATTTTAATTGATAATTTCCACTAAAATAAATGCCATAATTCGCAGTTGATTTCAAATACCTAAAAATTCGTTTAACAGCATTCACATGTGCCTCATTAGGATTTTCCATAAACCGGCTTACAACTCCCACCGCAAAACTTATATCAGGTCTTGTTGAAATTGATAAATACAGAAGACTTCCAACTGCTTCACGAAATGGAAATTGTGATGTTTTTGAATCCGTAAATTTTTCATATTCCTGGTTTACGTCCATTGGTGTTGAAATTCCTTTGCACTCTTCCATACCAAATCTTTTGAGAATTTTCTTAACATAACTTGTTTGAGTAAGAAAAATAGAATAATCAGAATAACAGCATATCTCTAAGCCAAGGAAACACTCAGCGTTGCAGAACTTTATCTCAAAATTAGATCGTAAGTAATTAATTACAGAGTCAATTTGTTCATTTGATGTTGCTGCTATTATACCATCATCTACGTACAGAGCCAAAATAAGCGATTTGTCTATATTTACAAACACACATGAGTCAGATTCTAGTTGTTCGAGCTTATATTCTTTAATAAAGGTACTAAATTTTATATTCCAGCATCGCGACGATTGCTTGAGACCGTACAAACTTTTGTGTAACTTGCAGATTTTACCACTTCCATCATTAAACCCATCAGGTTGATACATATAAACTTCTTTGTCTAAATCTCCGTGTAGAAAAGCTGTCTTAACATCAAATTGTTTTACTACCATTTTATTAATAGCTACTAGTGACAAAACCACAGGAATTGACGTAAATTTTACAACAGGACTAAATACTTCCTCGTAGTCAATTCCGTATTCTTGTGTGAAGCCACGTGCAACCAATCTGGCTTTAAATCTCTCTATACTACCATCCAGTCGATACTTAGTCTTAAATACCCATTTATTATCTATTACCTTTTTACCTGATGGAGCATCTTCTAACGTCCAAGTTTTATTTTGTTCTAATGATTTAAGTTCATCAGTCATTGCAAGATACCAATGAGCTCTGTTGGGAGATTTCATTGCCTGACTATAATTTTCGGGATCTCCCATCAATGACATATATCCGCTAGCATCAGATTTATCAGCAAAAGGTTTTGACTTATCCCGTAATCGTCTTTCAATTACATCATTTTCGCTTAAATAAGAAAGTTCTCTTGATTTTTTTTTTAATCGTTTCATGTTTTGAGCCGCTTCCTCTTGAATCAAATTTTCCGATGACCCACAATTATTATTTGTGAAATTTTCGACTAATTCTGAAGATAATAATGGTTCATTTGTAGAAGCATTGTTAACTAAATTTTCACAAGCGTCTTCATAAACGTCGTTTTCAGAACTTTGAGCATCAAAATGGTTACTAACTTTTTCTTCATCATATTCACCCAATCGGAACATTATATTTTCCTTTAAAGGAAATTTGCCTTTACTACTGTTATGAGCAGATGAATCTAAGAGTAGAAATTTAACATCTATGGAGTGCTCAATTTTATTCTTACTTGGATTCCACACACGAAAGCCCTTTACATTTTCATCATAGCCGACGAATATACATTTTTGCGATTTAGCATCTAGCTTGCTTCGCTTTTCTTTTGGTATGTGGCAGTAAACTTCGCTGCCAAAAGGTTGAAAATAATTTATTTTTGTACTCTTACCCATCCAAAGATTATAAGGAGTTTTGTTGGCTATAGTGCTTTTTCCAGACCGATTAATTACATACACAGCTGTATTAACTGCTTCAGCCCAAAATTTCAATTCCATATTTCTTGCATAAATCATCGTTCTTGCTGCTTCCATTATAGTTCGCATTTCTCTTTCTGCACTGCCGTTTTGCTGAGGCGTGTAGGGAACTGTTCTGTGATGACGTATACCTCTTTGTTCAAACAGATTCTTCATTTTTTTATTAACAAATTCTGTTCCATTATCGGAACGAAAGACTTGTATACTATGACCGTATAAGTTCTCTACCATTTTTAAAAAACTATTTACTTTTTCGTGTACCTCAGATTTATGTTTCAAAAAAAAAACAAATCGATAATGAGAAAAGTCATCTTTCATTACAAGAAAATACCTAGATCCACCAATAGATTTAACTTGTATCGGTCCACAAACATCAGCATGTATAATTTGACCACATTTAGTTGATACAATTTCACGACTTTTGAATGAACTTCTGTGTTGCTTTCCTTGTAAGCAAGCTTCGCATTCAAAATAATTATCTACATAATTTATATTATTATTTTTCAAAGTTTTTCGAACTTGTTCAATATTCTGATGAGCTAATTTCTCGTGCCACAGTTGTATTGAAGAAATTTTATTTGATGCCAAAAACGCCTTGCTCGTTATTACTTTTATACAAACGACAGTTAAATTTCCATGACGTTGGCCAACAATAACAACCTTTTGATCAACCTTTCGTCTAAATTTTGTCTCTTTGCTGTCACCTTCGACAGTTAAATTTTGATCCAACGCATGATTTTGTGAAAACAAATTGGTCTCAATTTGAGGAACAAAGAGAACATCTTTTAGTATTCCATTGGTCCAATTAATACCATCAAATATTTGTATATGAATAGTTCCTATTCCATGCGCTATAATAGTACCTCTTGCTATTTTAACACTTCTTACCTCTGAATGATACGTGTGAAACCAGTCACGATTAGCTGTCATATGATGACTTGCACCAGAATCTAATAGCCAACTGTCTTTTGTAATTGTAAAATTTAATGCATCAGAGTTTAAAGCAGTAAAATTTTTGGTAAGATTCCGATCAGGGCAATTTCGTTTCCAGTGCCCTTCATTACCACATATAAAACATCGACCAGTAGGTTTGAAATTCGTCATATTTTTAAAAGTTGTACTTCTTTTTATCCCCTTAGATGCAGTCAAAGCTTCAATTGGTTCAATTTGTCCACGAGAAATTAAACGTTCTTCTTCAGTTACCAGCCTTGTCCTTAGATTATCAAAAGTGCGTTCTGCTTTATTTGCTGACTCCCATGCGCTACTGAATGCTGCATATTCAGGCGGCAATGATAATATTAGCTTTGTAATGACCATATCATCCGACACAGTCTCCTTAAGGTCTCTTAACCGTTGAACTAGTTCCTCGAGTCTTGCAATATATGTGATCATATTCTCATCGGAATTTTTCGTAAAATTAAAAAAATGTTGATGCAGCATTAGTAAACTGGACTCGTTTTTTCTTTCAAAAACATGATGTAACTTTGTCCACATAGCCTTAGCAGATTCACAATTTGAAATATGAATAATCTGCTTACTACCTACCGAAATTCCTATAATCTGCTGGGCTTTAGCATCCTTTTTCCGCCACTGGCGAATTTTTACGTCGTCTTCTAATGGACATTCTTCGTCCCCAGTTACCAATTCGAAAACGTCTGCGGCAATCATTGTTATTTTGACATGAAACTTCCATGTTGACCATTGAGTTGCGTCGTTTAATTTTTCAATCTTGCCTTCAGTCTCCATGCTTATATATTTGTTATTTCTGCCCTTCTACGAGTATTAAAATGTATAATGTAATTTAGAAAACGTAGTCTGGGCCCATAACCTTTTGAACAAATAAAAGCCAACTTTTGTTTTGTGATTCAAATTCAAGAATAAATAAAAAATTTATTGACAATTATATCAAAAATGAATATAATGAAAAGCATGATTGATTTAATTTTTAAAAATACATATTAAGTGATTTTCAAAACAAGTAGAATAACATTATAATAAAACAAATTATTTCAATAATTAAATTAAAAATAATCTCCATTAATACACTGTATTTAAAATTTAAAAAAATGAATAACAATTTTGTCTTAAATAAGAAGTTATACTGAACGTCGGTCATTTTGGGCCATCCAGAACATATTAAAAAAATTTTTATAAACAGTATTCTCTTAAATAAATAATTCGAATTTAAAAAAAATTCCTAAAATAATAAAAATTATTTTCAGATTTGAACTCAAGTTTAAATAAAAACTCTTAACTTAATACTAGTCAAATATTACCTTTACTGTGAAGATGGTGGCTCAAATTGTTGAAGTAGATTATTTATATATTTAACCATTTTATTTGTTTATTTAATGGCTTTATTTATTTATTGAACCACTTGTTTTAAAATAATTAGCATTTAATTTTTAGCTTTTAGATATTTCATTGAATTACACAGATATTTTTATTACACATTTTTATTTATTTATGCTTTGAAATTGCTCATTTTTATTTTGCTTTCTAATTTTTAATTTTTTTTATTATTATTATAATTTTTCTTTTTGCATTTATCTCACAAAACACTTTCGGTATCACTTTGGAACACAATCCGTATGTTCTTTCTCTCTGTAGACAACGAATCGACCGAACTTAACGAACTTAAACCCGACAATTCCCGAATAATACGTTTTAAAGTAACGCGCTTAATCTTAAAACTTTCAGTTCTACATATTTAAATATTTTATAATTATTTATTACTCTTTTCTATTAAGAAGCTTCTTTAATTTATTATTTCGTTATGTAAATAGTTTTTAATTTATTATTTAATTTTTAGTAAGATATATATACTTTTCATATCATGGCGATACCATTTTTTAAATATATGTATGTATATCAACAAGTAAAAGTGCTTTATTCGGCTGTACCGCATCTTAAATACCCTTCACAGATGTAATTCTTCTTTCTTTGTTGCCAAAACAGAAAGTAGGTTTAATTAAAAAATCAAAATTGTGTTATCGGTTACTTTTATATATAAGAAAACGTTTAAATTTTTCGGCTAGGAAGCTAAATGTTTGGCTTTTATTATATCTAATACCTATGAACGTCTTTCAAAAATATTATATACATTTAACTAATAAACAAAACAAAAAATCCGTTTCATGTACCCCAAAAAGTTCTAATTGTCCAACCCTAGAATCGTTTTTTAGATTTTGTTGGTTTTTATTACCAGTTTACTTCTTCCTGATATATAAAGTAGGTATAATTCATCATAAACATCGAAAATAACAAATAAAATGGTTGCTTTTATGAATCAGGAAATGTCGATTAATTTTTTAATACTAATTTAATTTTTTCTGATATATAAAACTAAAACACAAAAACACTAAAAACACAAAATTTATAATTTATGTATGTACTATTATGTACGAAAAATATTTTAATTTTCCAACTCTGGAAGCGAATTTTTATTTTTTTTACCAATGCAACTCTTAATGAGGCATTACATAGTTTTATTTAGGAAAAACTTAATATTTGTAATCATTTTGGTCACTTTCATCTACTACAAAATATTGCAGTTATCCAACTTTGGAATCTAAATTTTGATTTTTTTAATTTTTGATGGCAATTTTGTTTTTCCTGAACTGAAAAGTACTTACGTACGAATTAATATATTGGAATAAAATTTATAAAAGCAACAAAATAAAATTATGCAATTGTAAATAAGCCAAATACTTTTAAAAAACTCCACACTTTTGGGTTTTTTTATGTTAAAGAAAATAACTGGAAACCGATATATCCATAGCGCCTAGATTATGTGACTTGACAAATTTTCAATACACCTTAAGGTGAACATATTCTTTTGCGAGCTCCCGATCATATGAACGTTGTAAGTGTAATACTAATACTGATAGGACAATATATACGAATTGACTTTAAAAAGTCTTAAAATAATATAGTGATAATATTATTAAGCGATACAAATCAATTGATCCTTAATATGTATCGATATAACAGTAGGTAGCGTTGCAGAAATACGGCGAATAATAAGAGAATATACATAAGAAACAAGAAAGTTCTTCATCATTATTGCAAATATATTCAAAACAATCATTGCAAAAATAGCCATTTGCTAATAAAATGAAAGTAGACAATAAATAATTCAAATAACGGCAGCTTAAGTTAATGAACGAATTCGATTTTATTGTACAGCAGCTAAAATTGCAATGGTTTCCATATCGGTGTGATTAGAGGGTTATTGTTGAGATATTCGGTAGTCCTCTTTGTGGGCTAACTAAGTACATGATCTGGCAACTATGGCCACAAAAGATGTTGAAAGCTTTTAGTTCTTGCATTTGCTTCACATGTTCCTGTTCATTATCTACAGTAACGATGTTAAAAGCTCATTTATTTACCTTCATGATATTCTCTCGTTTTTTATGTGTGAACATACTTAAGAACAAAAGCGTATAGATTCTAACATTTTATGAGAATTGCGTGAGATAATTTTAAAGACTGAAAATGCAATAGGAAGACGATCCAAAATTCATTCAGATACATACGTGATACATACTTTTGTGCCGGGGCATTTTTCTCAAATATTAATAGGGATTGTGAAATTGTTCGAAATAAATGTGTTGCAATCTACTTTTTTTCATTTGTGTTATTCTTTTACTTTGTGAACACCAGTACTCTAACCACAGACAAATCGCGCTATAACGAATAATATACATATTTTCATATTGAAAGTCAGATAGAGTGGTATTGAAATTTAGAAAACTCCTAAACTCAGTTCCAGAACTGGGAAGCTTAATTACAAAATCAGCTATCAAAATTAATTTTTAATTTTATTTTTTTTATTTTGTGTTTGTTAATGAAACCAGTTTTAAATCAGAAAGATCAAAATATGATCTTTCTGTTTGGAATGAATGCGTGTATATGCTCCAGCCGTATGTTATACTATATACAGCAGTTTCACCTGATTTTTTTCCTTTAACCCTCTGCGACTGACGTGGTAGTCTAACAGACACCAATAAACATAAAATATAGTTTTGTCCCGCTATTATATATATATCGACTCAGAAAATCTCTAATGTAACTTCATTCTGAAAACAAAAATTAATAAATAGAATTTTATGCCATTAAATTGTAGCATAAAATAATTTCGCAAGGTTTACAAAACGAAACTTAATAATATAAGCCGACAAAATGGTGTCTAATGTACTACCACGTCAGTAGATTAGCAGCAATAAAGTTACGTCAGCCGCAGAGGGTTAATTAAAACAATTTTATAATAGAAGAAGAATATACTCGGCATTAAAAATTTAAAAAATCTTAATTTCAATTCCAGAGTCAGAAAATTAAGCAAAAAAAAACAGAGCTTTTTTATCCTCCAAAACAGAATTGGACGATATATTCACTTTGTTATTCCATGTGTAAGACCCCATAAAATATATACACATATATTCTTGATCAGTCGAAAAGACCCAAAACCTTGAAATTTAGTATATATAAATTCTTCAGGAGAGCAGAGCTCAAGTTTGTAAATGGGCTGAATCGGGCCAGAGGGAAAAAAGTTCCTCTAAGAAGAACTAAAGTAACCTCTGACAAATAACAAAATTTAAAATTTTTTTTTTTTAATTTTGTTAAGCAATTTATGTATTTTTATGTGAAAGAATTTCCAAACCGTTGAATAGGGAGCCAGAAAATTCATTTTGGAATCACCCCTCTTCTTTAGTGGGCGTTACATGGAAAAATTTTGTTAATACATATATAACAAATTGTTTTTGTTTTATTGCATTTTTAAATTTTTACTTTTAAATGGCCCACCCATTATGTTGCATAGTTTTGGGAGACAGATCCAATTTTTTCTGACACACAAAAATATTATTGACACGAACAAGAACAATTGTAATAACTGCAAGAAAGAAAGCTTTGCAAACACATTTAGAAGGCAGTAGAAATCCATTTCTAGTTTTAATGAACTTTACGAGCAAATTAATTTCAGCCTGGATCTCAATATAATTGAGATAAGCCATCTGCTTATAAAAGAAGCTTGCTTTAGTAAAGTTTATGCCAATTGAAAGCTGTTCTTGTGTTCTGCAAATGCAACTTCATTGCCAAAAGCTGACCAAGTACACAGAGAGCAGCTTTTCTCTCTCAACTACAATTTATCTAGCCAATACATATTCTACAGATAATTGCCGACCTGAAGAAATTAGAAAATTTGCCATTTAATGATTTGTTTTATTGAATTTACCTGTTTATATCAATAAAATCGAACAATAAAACACCATAAATATATTCAATGGACTTTAAACAATATTTCTCACTGCTTTTTAATTCAATTAATGCACTATTTCTATTAATTTTGATATATTAAACCTTGACGCACAAATTCACGAAGCGACACGTTTGACTTTCCTTGTTAAACTAAATAAAAGAAGCAATTGGTGGAGATGGAGAAGAAAACAAAAAACGGCTAGAATAGAGAGAGGGACCAAGTGCAGATTGTTACAACGTACTTTTTGCACATAGAAGGTCAAAAAGGAAATTAGGTTCTTATTTCATAAATTCAATACTTTTAAAATATATTCTCGTGCATATTTAGGTGAATAATTGACAACTTTTTGTTTGGATGATTTTCTGATAAGTTGTATGCGCATAAGATATACATATCGTTGGTCACAAGCGGAAAGACCCTAATTTAAATAATTTCAATTTTACAGGAAAAGGTAAATATATGTATAACAGAAAGCGTATTGAGCACAATAGAAACCGTCACTATTATTTGCTTGTAAAATGTATATTTTTGATACTATAGCACTAAAATTTTGTAACAAGGTGTATTTGTGTGTGAAATGTGTTGGAATCACAGTCAATTTCTTAAAAATTGGAGCTAGGGCCTTTCTACTTGTGACCATCGATATGTAACGTGGGAATCTAAAAACGTTTGTAAATAGACAGAAAAAAATATCATCAAATGCTAAATAAATTATTATTATTTAATTTTAATGCAATTAATATGACAATTTCGGTTGTTCATATAACAAATCTCGGATGGAAAACATGATACAATTCTACTTTTTATGATATATGTACATATATCTGACCTTGTTGGCACCGTATAAGTGCGACTTATTTGGTACTATTTAATTATATCAACCAATCCATAATCAGGGTAATTCGTAAAAAATATTTTACGTTTTCATAAGATAGTTTGAAAAATTTATACAGAAGTTTATTAAATAGTCAGTAAAAGTAAACAATTTTTTATGATTTGGAGCCAGCATTTTATGAAATTATGGAGTCTCCTCTACTCGATTAGAGTAACTACTTAGGCGTTTCCTTTCAAGTCGAAAATTATTGCGCTTTCGGGAGAAAAGGTTCCTTAGCCGCGACTCTGCTGAAAAAGTATGACTCCGATAAAGTATGACTCATTTATTAGTATGATTCTTTTCCTCAACTGAAACGTTTTGCATTGTCATCATATCTACATTCAAATATCGTTTGTTTTTATATTTTCTAATATTTTTCGAGTTTTCGGTTAATCGTAGATGTGAGTAATCAGATTTTGATCTTCTAGAGTTGTCTTAGATCACTCATTTGAGTGATTATTGCTTAAAAATAACCTCCTCTCTGCTCAATAATCTCCTCTAACTCAGAATTTTCAACGTACTCATAGCGTGTTTTTTTAAAGTGCCACAACACCAGAGCAACGCGTGCAAATTGTTGAAATTTTTTATCAAAATAATTGTTGTATTCATCAATCTCGTCGCGGATTTCTTCCATTTTATGGCGTTCATAATCGTCCGTCAGAGCGGTTAATTTAAAGAACAATAGATCGTTTTCGGACCACATTTAATGTTACTGATAATGCGCATCCCGTGAGACGCCGAACAGTTAGCACTGAAGAAGTTGTCGCCATACAGGAAAGCATTGAAGATGATCCTAATCAATCAATTCGTCGCCGTTCTCAGCAACTGCTGTTGTGTCCTTCCACTTTATGGAAGATTTTTTAATTATTGGAAATTGGTGTTCTACGCACCAGCCGTGGATGCCGCATATTAAAACATTAATTTTCATTTATATTAAAAGTATATATATCCTTGTTTTATTACGATTTAAACTGGTGGGACTCTATAAAAAAACCTTTTCATCTCATTCAATCTATAAAAGCTTTGTATTGATTTGTTTTAAGAGTCAGCCATACAATTCATCTGTGATCTAAATATATGATTTTGAAATTTTATATACTTAAAATGACACCAGTTTCGTAAATTAATTTGTTAAAAACAAGATTCATAAATTTTTGCAATATATCACACGTTCGTACCGCTTTACAACATATGAAAAACAGTACTGCTTAAATTTGCCCTCAAGTGGTACGTAAAGTACCAACGGAATTGCCATCTCCGTTTTTTTGTAAGCAATTATGGAGCTGATAAATTGGTTTAAGGCAGTTAAAAAATAAAGGTACGAAAAATAAAAGAAATTTAGGACAAAGTGATAGAAAAAAGCTTTTGAAACATGGTTGCCCAATAATATTGAATTCCCCGCAATCTGTGGAATAGTTTGTTTACATAAGTTAACATGTCTTTTAATTATATATTCTACAGGTCCAGCCAATTGACACACAAGTGAATTAGGAAAAGGCATATAATATATGTATAATTGGTAATATTTTTTTAAATTCGAAATCAGATTTTATTTTCTAATAGCAAGCACGCCTTAATACACCATGATATTTCATAAGTAAAAATATTATAATACCTGCTGCCTAAATTTTTTTATATATAAATATATTTATTCCCCATTTTTCTTTCAGATTTCCTAGAGGTGTACTAAGAATCGAATACACAAAACGTAAAAATTTTTAGTTTTTAAACCGACATACATATATGTAGCGCGTAGATTCTATGACATTACAATAATTGAATAATCCTTAAGATTAATACATTCATTTGTGAATTTCCTATCACATGAACTTTGTATTTGTAATACTAATATTCAATAAATGAGAACAAAACTTACATTTCAATTCTTTCGATATAACAGTAGATAGCTATCGTTTCAGAAATACTGTGAATAGTAAGAGAATAAAAGAAACAAGTAAAAGTGCTGTATTCGGCTGTGCCGAATCTTAAATACCCTTCACAGATGTCATTCTTTTCGTTTAAATTTTTCGGCTAGGAAGCTAAAGGTTTGGCTTTTCTTATTTCTAATACTTCTGAACGTCTTTCAAAAATATTATACTTATATGTTTAATTTACAAACAAAAGTAGGTATAATTCATCATAAAAATCAAATAAAACAAATAATATTTATGCTTTCAGTGTTTGAAAAAATTTTAACTTATTGAAAAAATTAGCAAAGTTTGTATGTAACCAAATTGACAAAATATGTTTAGACGTATATATGTAAAATCATTGTTAAATGTTTTTTAATAATAAAATAGATTTCCCAACCCTTGATAAAGTCAACAAATAATTGACGAAACGTCGGGAAAAATTAAATAAAACTGGTTTTATTGTCATTAAAATAACCTAGGCCTTATTAGCTCATAATAGAGATCATACAACAAATAATATGGTTACTTTTATGCATCAGAAAATTCCTATATTCCAACCCTAAAATTGGATTTTTAATTTTTTAATTTTTTTTGGTTTTTAATACCAATTTAACTCTTCGCGAAGTATTAAAAAGATTTCATCCATAAAAGACCAAATTTAGGAACTTATATGGATGGCTAGTTTTATGTACTAAAAAATTTCGATTTTCCAACTCTGGAACCAAATTTTTAATTTAAAATTTTTTAATACCAATTTAGTTCTTAGCGAAGTATAAAATATGTTTAATTCACTGAAAAAAACCAAAATTGGGAATTTATGTGGGTACTTTTATGTACCAAAAATATTTCGATTTTCCAACTCTGGAAGCGAATTTTTATTTTTTACCAATGCAATGGTGTAATATAGTTTTACTTGACAAAAAAATTTAAATTTTTAAACTTGTTGGTCACTTTCATTTACCATAAAATATTTCATTTGTCCAACCCTGGAGTCGAAATTTTGATTTTTTAAGACTTTAATAAAGTGGTGTTCAAAAATTAAAGTGAAGATGTATTGGTGAGAGACTTTGCCCAGCAAACATAATGTCAAACGCTTAAAATAAGAAAAAAAGACAGAGATTTTGCCAACTTATTAAGTGAATGTAATTTTAATTTTAAGAAAAAAAAATATCGGAGACCGTAAATAGCAGTTATCAATATTAAAAAATAGAACAGTAATATTGAGAAAAAACAAAAATAAATCTTTTTAAACCAGTTTTTTATGTAAGATTAAAACTTGTTTCATTCCTCATTATAATTTTTAAAATCACTATGAAAGTTTTAAATTAAACATTCCATGTTAATAATTTTATTAGTAAAATATTTTTTAAGTTCAAAGAAGTTATTTTATTTCGCTGCTTAGAACAAAGATTTTTCATGTTTGATGAAATTTGTTTACATAAGTAAGTAAGTGGAAAAAAGTTATATATTTTTATTTTTTTGAGCTGGGGACATACTGCAACATCAAAATTTTTCCAACATTCCAGACTACTAATTTTATCGAAATGTTTTACTTCTGATTTAATTCAATTTCGGCTTTAACTTTCGTGTTCAATTGTAATTGAATCGCTTGTGTTTGCCATGGTTCATCCAACAAGAAGCAAGAACAATGCTTAATAAATTTCTGAAATAAAATGACAACAACCATCCGCATGTGCTCTCATCGCTTTCTCAACGCCGACTGAATGAAAATTTTTATAAGAGCATAACAAATGTGTGTAAATTTTTTAAACAATTGTTGTATAGGCTGAACACCACTGCTTTAATACCAATATTGTTCTACCCGAATTATAAAACAGTTTTAATTAGCAAAAGAAAACAACGTCAAATATGATTATTTTTTTGTGCAAAAAAAATGTTTCAATTTCTCAACCCTGGATACGAAATTTAATTTTTTTTTACCAATGGAACTCTTAGTAGGGCATGAAATAGTTTTATTTAAGAAAAACTTAATATTTGTAACCTTTTTAGTCACTTTCCTGTACTACAAAATATTGCAGTTATCCACCTCTGGAATCTAAATTTAAATTTTTTTTTAATTTTTTAAACCAATTTTGTTTTTCCTGAACTAAAAAATAGTTTTAATTAGTAAAAAACAAACGTCAATTGCCCTTTTAATTACTTTTATTTACAAAAATTTTAATTTCCCAGCTCTGGAAGCGAAATTTTAATTTTTTTACCAATCCTAGTCTTCATTAGGTATACATTCGTTTTATTTAAGAAAAACCTAAAATTTGCAACCATTTTGGTTTTTTTCATGTACTACAATATATTGCATGTACCAAAAAACGTTAAACTTCCCAACACTGGAAGTGAAATTTTAACTTTTTTTGTTTTTTTTTTTACCAATCCAAATCTTCATGAGGTATAAAGTAGTATTAGTTAAGAAAAATTTCATTTTTTGGAAATTAAAATTTAAATTTCCAAAAAAAAATCAAAATTTCGAATCCAGGGTTGGACAAGTGCAATATTTTATAGTTCATGAAGGTGACAAAAATGGTTGAAAATTTTAAATTTTTCTTAATTAATACTACTTTATACCTCATAAAGAGTTGCATTGATTAAAAATAAAACAAACAAAAATTAATATTTCACTTCCAGGGTTGGGAAGTTTAAAGTTTTTTTGTAGTACATGAAAGTGACCAAAATGGTTGCAAATTTTAAGTCTTTCTTAAATAAAACGAGTTTATGAAGACTAGGATTGGTAAAAAACTGAAATTTCGCTTCCAGGGGTGGGAAATTTAAATTTTTTTATACATAAAAGTAACCAAAAAGGCAACTAACGTCGGTTTTTACTAATTAAAACTATTTTTTAGTTCAGAAAAAAACAAAATTGGTATCAAATATTGAAAAAAAAACACAATTTAGATTCCAGAGTTGGATAACTGCAATATTTTGTAGTACATGAAAGTGACCAAAATGGTTACAAATATTAAGTTTTTCTTAAATAAAACTATTTCATGCCTCATTAAGAGTTGCATTGGTAAAAAAAATTTAAATTTCGTTTCCGAGGCTGGGAATTTGATATATATAAAAGTAACCAAATATGCAATTGACGTTGTTGTTTTTGCTAATTCAAACTATTTCATAATTCAGGAAGAACAAAATTGGTATTAAAATCATAAAAAATTAAAATTTCGACTCCAGGGTTGAACAGATAAAATATTTTATGGTACGTGAAAGTGACCAAAAAGTTTAAAAATTTAAATTTTTTTTTGTCAAGTAAAACTATGTTACATCTTTTAATTAAGCCTACTTCCTGTTTTAGCAAGAAAGATAAAAGAATTACATCTGTGAAGGGTATTTAAGATTCGGCACAGCCGAATGTAGGACTTTTACTTGTTTTATTATACAATAACTAAAATTGCATTATTTTCCATATTCTCGTGATTTGAGTTATTGTTGAGATATTTGGTAGTCCTCTTTGTGGGCTAACTTTGTCTGGCAACTATGCCCACAAAAGATGTTGAAAGCTTTTAGTTCTTGCATTTGCTTCACATGTTCCTGTTCATTATCTACAGTAACGATGCTAAAAGCTCATTTATTTACCTTCATGATATTCTCTCGTTTTTTATGTATAAACATACTTAAAAACATTTTATGAGAATTGCGTGAGATAATTTTAAAGACTGAAAATGCAATAGGAAGACGATCCAAAATGCATGCAGATACATATGTGATACATACTTTTGTGCCGGGGTATTTTTCTCAAATATTAATAGGGCATGTGAAACTGTTCGAAATAAATGTGTTGCATTCCACTTTTTTTCATTTGTGTTATTCTTTTACTTTGTGAACACCAGTACTCTACCCACAGACAAACCGCGCTATAACGAATAATATACATATTTTCATATTGAAAGTCAGATAGAGTGGTATTGAAATTTAGAAAACTCCTAAACACAGTTCCAGCACTGGGAAGCTTAATCACAAAATCAGCTATCAAAAACGTTTTTTTTTTTTTTAATTTTTGTTTGTTAATGAAACCTGTTTTAAATCAGAAAGATTAAAAAATGATTCCATGTTTGGAATGAATGCGTGTATATACTCCAGCCGTACGTCTGTGAAGACCACATACGATTCGGCACTATATATAGCAGTTTCGCCTGTTTTTTTTTAACCCTCTGTGACTGACGTGGTAGTCTAACAGACACCAATAATCATAAAATATAGTTTTGTCCCGCTATTATATATATCGACTCAAAAAATTCTCTTATGTAACTTCATTCTGAAAACAAAAATTAATAAATAGAATTTTATGCCATTAAATTGTAGCATAATATAATTTCGCCGGGTTTACAAAACGAAACTTGGATAATATAAGCCGACAAAATGGTGTCTAATGTACTACCACGTCAGTAGATTTGCAGCAATTAAGTTACGTCAGCCGCAGAGGGTTAATTAAAACTATTTTATAATAGAAGAAGAATAAATTTGGTATTAAAAATTTTAAAATCTGAATTTCAATTCCAAAATCAGAAAATTAAGCAAAAAAACAGAGCTTTTTATACCCTCCAAAACAGAATTGAACGATATAATCACTTTGTTATTCCATGTGTAAGACCCCATGAAATATATACACATATGTATATTCTTGATCAGTCGAAAAGACCCAAAACCTTGAAATTTTGTATATATAAATTGTTCAGGAGAGCACAGGTCAAGTTTGTAAATGGGCTGAATCGGGCCAGAGGGAAAAAAGATCCTCTAAGAAGATCTAAAGCAACCTCCGAAAAATAACAACATTTTTAAATTTTTTTCTGTAATTTTGTTAAGCAATTTATATATTTTTATGTCAAAGAATTTCCAAACCGTAGAACAGGGAGCCAGAAAATCAGAAAAATTCATTTTTGGAATCACCCCTCATCTTTAGTGGGCGTTGAAGTAACATATTACATGGAAAAATTTTGTTAATATATAACAAATTGTTTTTGTTTTATTGCATTTTTAAATTTTAACTTTTAAATGGCCCACCCATTATGTTGCATAGTTTTGGGAGACAGGTACGATTTTTTCTGACACACAAAAAGATTATTGACACGAACAAGAACAATTTTAATAACTGCAAGAATGAAAGCTTTGCAAACACATTTAGAAGGCAGTAGAAATCCATTTCTAGTTTTAATGAACTTTACGAGCAAATTAATTTCAGCCTGGATCTCAACATAATTGAGATAAACCATCTGCTTATGGAAGAAGCTTGCTTTAGTAAAGTTTATGCCAATTGAAAGCTGTTCTTGCGTTCTGCAAATGCAACTTCATTGCCAAAAGCTGACTAAATACACAGAGAGCAGCTTTTCTCTCTCAACTACAATTTATCTAGCCAATACATATTCTACAGATAATTGCCGACCTGAAGAAATTAGAAAATTTGCCATTTAATGATTTGTTTTATTGAATTTACCTGTTTATATCAATAAAATCGAACATTAAAACACCATAAATATATTCAATGGACTTTAAACAATATTTCTCACTGCTTTTTAATTCAATTAATGCACTATTTCTATTAATTTTGATATATTAAACCTTGACGCACAAATTCACGAAGCGACACGTTTGACTTTCCTTGTTAAACTAAATAAAAGAAGCAATTGGTGGAGATGGAGAAGAAAACAAAAAACGGCTAGAATAGAGAGAGGGACCAAGTGCAGATTGTTACAACGTACTTTTTGCACATAAAAGGTCAAAAAGGAAATTAGGTTCTTATTTTATAAATTCAATACTTTTTAAATATATTCTCGTGCATATTTAGGTGAATAATTGACAACTTTTTGTTTGGATGATTTTCTGATAAGTTGTATGCGCATAACATATACATACATATCGTTGGTCACAAGTGGAAAGACCCTAATTTAAATAATTTCAATTTTACAGGAAAAGGTAAATATATGTATAACAGAAAGCGCATTGAGCACTATAGAAACCGTCACTATTATTTGCTTGTAAAATGTATATTTTTGATACTATTGCACTAAAATTTTGTAACAAGGTGCATTTGTGTGTGAAATGTGTTGCAATCACTGAAACGGTCAATTTCTTAAAAATTAGAGCTAGGGCCTTCCTCTTGTGACCATCGGTATGTAACGTGGGAATCTAAAAACGTTTGTAAATAGACAAAAAAAAATATGATCAAATGCTAAATAAATTGTTATTATTTACTTTTAATGCAATTAATATGACAATTTCGGTTGTTCATATAACAAATCTCGGATGGAAAACATGGTACAATTCTACTTTTTATGATATATTTCTGACATTGTTGGCACCGTATAAGTGCGACTTTATAAGCTAGTTTGAAAAATTTATACAGAAGTTTATTAAATAGTCAGTTAATAAAAGTAAACTATTTTTTATGATTTGGAGCCAGCATTTTATGAAATTATGGAGTCTCCTCTACTCGATTAGAGTAACTACTTAGGCGTTTCCTTTCAAGTCGAAAATTATTGCGCTTTCGGGAGAAAAGGTTCCTTAGCCGCGACTCTGCTGAAAAAGTATGACTCTGATAAAGTATGACTCATTTATTAGTATGATTCTTTTCCCCAACTGAAACGTTTTGCATTGTCATCATCTCTACATTCGAATATAGTTTATTTTTATATTTTCTAATTTTTTCGAGTTTTCGGTTAATCGTTGTGACGACCAAAGTCGACCCGCTCGTTTTGGTCCACAACGCTGGAGTACCTTTTAAGCTGTTATGTAATGAATTGCCTTGTTATTTTATTAGATTAAGAAGAATTGTTATTTTGTATTATTATCATCATTATTATAAGTATTATCGTTTACATTGTTGGTACCGAATTGCCTTAGTATATATGTAGATTGTTATTATCACTAGCATCAGTATTATTTTTAGTTCGGCCGTCACTTGAATTCAGTCGGTACCTTATTTGGTTTTATCCCTGTTGTCACCCAACACTGATACCTACCATCATGTAGGGTCGCTAGTAAGAAAACAAACACAACACACATCGAATATGCATACTCGTGTTCGTGTGACTGTGTATGGTTGTGCGCTGTTAAGAAAACAGACACAACACACACCGAATAGGCATACTTGTGTACGTATGATTGTGTATTGTTTTGCATGGCAGACAAAGGTATAAAAGGCGAGTCATTGCAAAGATAAGTTTAGTTTGCGTGCAGCGCTCGTGCTGGTAAGAACCAATATTAGAACCAGGTTGCTATTCTAATATAATTCCTACCAAACCATAGCGTGGAAAGATATTGGATTCCAGGTTGCTGATTCAATATCTCTCCTAGGCAGTGAACTCCGCCTGTAGGCCTTAGTGTAGTTGTAGTTAGTGTAGTCGTAGTTAGTGTAGATAGAGAGTTTGTGTGCAGCGCTCGTTCTGGTAAGAACATATATTGGAACCAGGTTGCTATTCCAATATAATTCGTACCAAACCATAGCGTGGAAAGATATTGGAATCCAGGTTGCTGATTCAATATCTCTCCTAGGCAGTGAACTCCGTCTGTAGGCACTAGGTTAGTTAGTGTAGAAAGAGTTTGTGTGCAGCGCTCGTTCTGGTAAGAACACATATTGGAACCAGGTTGCTATTCCAATATAATTCGTACCAAACCATAGCGTGGAAAGATATTGGAATCCAGGTTGCTGATTCAATATCTCTCCTAGGCAGTGAACTCCGTCTATAGATCCAAGGTTAGTTAGGGTAGAGAGAGTTTGCGTGCAGCGCTCGTTCTGGTAAGAACACATATTGGAACCAGGTTGCTATTCCAATATAATTCGTACCAAACCATAGCGTG
This sequence comes from Linnaemya tessellans, assembly GCA_951800035.1. Taxonomy (NCBI): domain Eukaryota; kingdom Metazoa; phylum Arthropoda; class Insecta; order Diptera; family Tachinidae; genus Linnaemya; species Linnaemya tessellans. The sequence goes on from OX637533.1 coordinate 96,654,964, forward strand.
GAAAGATATTGGAATCCAGGTTGCTGATTCAATATCTCTCCTAGGCCGTGAACTCCGCTTGTAGGCCTTGGATTAGGAATAGCTAGTGTGGGCAGAGAATACCATTGGAACCCAAGTTGCTGATCCAAGGTGACTCTGACCAATAGGAGCAAAATAGCCCACGACTACTATCATACCGGCACTAGCCCAAAGTCTGCGACATTCAGTAGCACAGGGAACAAAACTACTAGCTATAGGCTTAAGAAATTAGTATAAGGATTGTGAACATCCATTTTTAATAAAGAACTAAAACAAAATCTTTGACTTTGTGTTGTTCATAAATTTATGTGACCCGACACTGGACTCCGCTGAGCTTACCCCAGCCACCAGCCAGAGAGTGTCGTTACATTGGCGCCCGAGCAGGGACTCTTGTCCACAACAAGATCAAATATTGTTTTCCTTAGAAAGGAAAAACTTGAAATAATAATCACGAAGGAAAAAAAATAGTTATAAAAATCTACATTATTTAATTAAGAAAATTTGTTCTAAATATAATTACGCGCAAACATTGACACCATGCTGAAGACTACTTGGGTCTACTCCCTGAAGAAGGAGGAGCTAATGGGTTATCTAGCTCAATGCGAACAGAACACCGTAGGCACAGTAGAAGAACTTCGCAAACGATTAGCGAAATATCTAACCCTAGACCACGGGGACGAAAAAACTAAAAATCTCCTCGAATGGCAGGCCAGACACGAAGCCACGTTGAGCATTCGGCAGCCCCTGCCAGACATCGAAGATGATAAAATACCCGCCACATCCATAACAACAGAAGTCCGAGCGCCTAAAAACTCTTCTCCGGTTCGGCCAGCCGCCGAAACACGCCTCGCCGACATAGAGCTCGTACGAAAGTGGGGCCTACGCTACGACGGTGGAAAGGACCCGCTGGGATTCATCGAACGGGTGGAAGAGCTGGCCAATCTGTATGGTATCGATGTAAACCATATAGTAAGAGTCATGTCTGAACTCCTCCGCGACCGTGCGCTCGTTTGGTTCAGAAACAACAATAAGCAGTGGGAACGGTGGTCGGACTTCAAGAAAAGTTTCTACGACTTTTTCCTGCCACCTCGGTACTTTGAGAAACTCGACGACGAGATCAGAAAACGAGTCCAAAGGCCACGAGAAGTCTTCAAGGACTACGTATTAGCATTACAAGATCTGATGCGGCACGCAGAGCTGTCCGCCGAACAAAAGCTAGAGCGCATCTTCCGCAATGCTCAGGCGGACTATCAATGGTACATCCGTCGCCGAGATTTCGCTACCCTAGATGACCTCATCGCCCTGGCAGCCGACATGGAGAGCATCCCGACCCCTTCAACCCACAGCCGAGGGGAACAACACCGCACGATGAACTGTTCCGTTCGCCAAAAACATTGCGAAATGCAAACAGCCGGGAGCAGAACAGGCACCACTCACCTCACCTGGGAAGAAGACAAACTAAAAGCCGTCCTCAAGGTCGAAAACCACAGGCTCACCGCCGTTGTCGATACGGGAGCTACACGCAGCTTCATAGCACCAAGTCTGGTAACAACACTGCTCGCCCAACCGAAGTATTTGGCGGTAGAAATTGATGTCCTGTTGGCCGACGGGTCCAAAACCAGCATCTCGGAAGCAGTAAGATGTCACGTAACCTTGGGTAACCGCACCGCCAAGCATGACTTTCTCCTAATGGATGCTGCCACGGAACCCTTGATACTTGGGGTAGATTTCCTGAAAGCGTTCAACACCACCGTTACCTGTGCCGGACTGATAGCAGAAGCCAGAGTCAACGTAGCCGAGGCAGAGAAGAAGGTAAGTCCGATTATAGCCAGGTCAGCACGCCGGCGCAAGGCTGTCCGACGCAGTGCTATGACGCTTAGCCCCCAGCCGCGTGAGGCTGTCCTACGCAGTGCTATGATACTTAGCCCCCAGGAAAGAATTGAAAGATTTCGTGCTATGGAACTCCAGCAGAATAAATTCAACATCCTCTATCGCAAGCGGAAGCAGAACGCAGTAGCCGATGCACTGCCGCGGCAGCCTCTGGAAGAAGTCAACCTGGCTCAAACAACCCCATCCCAGATCACCTGTAAGTGGCTCAAAGGCAAAATGGCGGCAGTCCGTCAACGGCCAGAAGAGTTCACTGACTACTCCATCGTCAATTCACAGCTATACCGGCACACCCGTAGAGAAGTGAACAACGACGACGCAACTCCCTGGAAGCTGTGTGTGGCAAGTCACCTCAGATCGAAGGTGCTAGAAGAGGCTCACGACCAACTCGCTGGAGGACACTTGGGAGTCAGGAAGACGCTGCATAAAATCGCCAGTCGCTACTACTGGCCCGGAATGGCCCGAGATGTCTGTAGGTACGTGCGACGCTGCGAGGTGTGCCAGCGATACAAAGTCTCACAACAAAAACCGGCAGGACAAATGTTGACCCAAATTCCAGAAGAGCCATGGTCATTCTTGTGTGCAGATTTCATCGGCCCATTGCCCAGAACAAAACACGGCAACACGATGATATTAGTGTTGTTTGACAAGTTTTCCAAGTGGTGCGAACTCGTCCCCATGAGGAAGGCCACAGCCGAAGGAGTAGTCAAGGCATTGCGAGAAAGAATCGTAGCTAGATTCGGAGTACCAAAGGTCTTCCATAGCGACAATGGTACTCAATTCACCGCACGGCTGGTACAGAAATATCTGGCGGAGGCTGGAGTAAGCCAACAATTCACGGCACCGTATACCCCACAAGAGAATCCGACGGAACGCGCTAATCGGACGATAAAAACAATCATCGCCCAGTATACGAAACAAAGACATAACGACTGGGACGATCTGCTTCCAGAAATAATGCTAGCGGTCAACAGCAGTGTCTCTGAGACCACAGGTTATAGCCCAGCCTTCCTAACCCAAGGCCGGGAACCAAGGCTGCCAAAAGCCTTATACGATCAAGTAACTATCGGGACGGGGTCACGAAACACGAGTCCGGAGGAACGAGCCAGCGAGTTACAGGAAATTTTCACCATTGTACGGAGGAATATGGCAATAGCATCGCAGAAGCAAAGTCACCAGTACAACTTACGCCGGCGACAATGGCAGCCGCAAATTGGGGACCTTGTCCTTGTACGGCAGCACCCTATGTCAAAAGCGATAGACAATTTCACAGCAAAGTTGGCACCAAAATTTGGTGGCCCGTACACCGTTATAGGTTTTGTGTCCCCTGTCATAGTTAGACTGAGTAGGATAGAGAGTGGCGAAACCCGCACGGCGCACCTTGGCGAATTAAAACCTTTTGTAGAATAATAGCGTACTAACATCAATAAATTGCCATACCCCGCCTATTAATTAAACATTGTGTTCTGCTCCCAGTCATCGTAGGTTGGTTATCGCGAACGAAAAGAAACCAAAAACACCACCAGCAGTGTTCCAGCAATCAACACACCAAAACGGGATATTGTGACTCAACACCCCACATCAAGCCCCCCCGGACGAAGGAGAGTATTGTGACGACCAAAGTCGACCCGCTCGTTTTGGTCCACAACGCTGGAGTACCTTTTAAGCTGTTATGTAATGAATTGCCTTGTTATTTTATTAGATTAAGAAGAATTGTTATTTTGTATTATTATCATCATTATTATAAGTATTATCGTTTACATTGTTGGTACCGAATTGCCTTAGTATATATGTAGATTGTTATTATCACTAGCATCAGTATTATTTTTAGTTCGGCCGTCACTTGAATTCAGTCGGTACCTTATTTGGTTTTATCCCTGTTGTCACCCAACACTGATACCTACCATCATGTAGGGTCGCTAGTAAGAAAACAAACACAACACACATCGAATATGCATACTCGTGTTCGTGTGACTGTGTATGGTTGTGCGCTGTTAAGAAAACAGACACAACACACACCGAATAGGCATACTTGTGTACGTATGATTGTGTATTGTTTTGCATGGCAGACAAAGGTATAAAAGGCGAGTCATTGCAAAGATAAGTTTAGTTTGCGTGCAGCGCTCGTGCTGGTAAGAACCAATATTAGAACCAGGTTGCTATTCTAATATAATTCCTACCAAACCATAGCGTGGAAAGATATTGGATTCCAGGTTGCTGATTCAATATCTCTCCTAGGCAGTGAACTCCGCCTGTAGGCCTTAGTGTAGTTGTAGTTAGTGTAGTCGTAGTTAGTGTAGATAGAGAGTTTGTGTGCAGCGCTCGTTCTGGTAAGAACATATATTGGAACCAGGTTGCTATTCCAATATAATTCGTACCAAACCATAGCGTGGAAAGATATTGGAATCCAGGTTGCTGATTCAATATCTCTCCTAGGCAGTGAACTCCGTCTGTAGGCACTAGGTTAGTTAGTGTAGAAAGAGTTTGTGTGCAGCGCTCGTTCTGGTAAGAACACATATTGGAACCAGGTTGCTATTCCAATATAATTCGTACCAAACCATAGCGTGGAAAGATATTGGAATCCAGGTTGCTGATTCAATATCTCTCCTAGGCAGTGAACTCCGTCTATAGATCCAAGGTTAGTTAGGGTAGAGAGAGTTTGCGTGCAGCGCTCGTTCTGGTAAGAACACATATTGGAACCAGGTTGCTATTCCAATATAATTCGTACCAAACCATAGCGTGGAAAGATATTGGAATCCAGGTTGCTGATTCAATATCTCTCCTAGGCCGTGAACTCCGCTTGTAGGCCTTGGATTAGGAATAGCTAGTGTGGGCAGAGAATACCATTGGAACCCAAGTTGCTGATCCAAGGTGACTCTGACCAATAGGAGCAAAATAGCCCACGACTACTATCATACCGGCACTAGCCCAAAGTCTGCGACATTCAGTAGCACAGGGAACAAAACTACTAGCTATAGGCTTAAGAAATTAGTATAAGGATTGTGAACATCCATTTTTAATAAAGAACTAAAACAAAATCTTTGACTTTGTGTTGTTCATAAATTTATGTGACCCGACACTGGACTCCGCTGAGCTTACCCCAGCCACCAGCCAGAGAGTGTCGTTACATCGTAGAAGTGAGTAATCAGCTTTTGATCTTCTAGAATTGTCTTAGATCACTCATTTGAGCGATTATTGCTTAAAAATAATCTCCTCTCTGCTGAGTGAGACTATTCTTGTCTCTGCATTCTTTAATTGTGTGTTTGCAATAAATATTTTCAATTTATTTTAAAATATTAAAGTTAATTTTGTATAAATATTGAGGTTAATATTGTATAGAATTTGGGTATTTGTTGTTTTACACAATATATGTATTTCAATTTTATTCGTGCTGATTATTTTCCCAAATTTACAACAGCAACAAAATTAAATTGATTATTAAGTGGTTTTAGCTAGTTCCTATGCGCATTTCTCTGTGGCTAATGCAGATCATACGGGAACCTTTACCCATAATTTCTTAGAATAGCTAAAGGTATTATTTTAAACTTCGACTCAATTGAATCAGAAGCTTAAAGAGATGTCAAAGATATAACAACAACTCAATAATCACTCTTTCCCTTTTTGTTTCCGTACTATATCATAACAATTCAAATGTTTTTCTTTTCATTTATGTACCTACTATATATTATTAATTACTTACGAATTTGAATTCAATTTTCTTTTTATTTCTGTTTTTGATATACATACATTTAAAAAATGGCATTGCCATGATGTGAAAAGTACATTATGCTTAGTTAGTTGGCGTAAAATCCGAATAGCCATTTTCCACCCCTGTAACATACGAAGAAATATTTTTTTCAGAAACTGCGTCTGCTATAGGTTTTGTTATGAGGCACTAAATTGCAGCAATTTGTATGCATAGGTAAGTATATATGTATGTATTTATATACACATGAACGTGCATGTGAGGCTATTTCACAATGGTAACAAAATTTTTAAACGTTTTCGTTCTAACTCAGAATTTTCAACGTGCTCCTATCTTTATAGAGCGTGCTTTTTTAAAGTGCCACAACACCAGAGCAACGCGTGCAAATTGTTGAAATTTTTAATCAAAATAATGGTTCTGTTCGTCAAACTCATCGCGCATTTCTTCCATTTTATGGCGTTCATAATCGTCCGTCAGAGCGGTTAATTTAAGGAATAATAGATCGTTTTCGGACCACATTTAATGTTACTGACAATGTGCATCCCATGAGACGCCGAACAGTTAGCACTGAAGAAGTTGTCGCCATACAGGAAAGCATTGAAGATGATCCTAATCAATCAATTCGTCGCCGTTCTCAGCAACTGCTGTTGTGTCCTTCCACTTTATGGAAGATTTTTTAATTATTGAAAATTGGTGTTCTACGCACCAACCATGGATGCCGCATATTAAAACATTAATTTTCATTTATATTAATAATATATATATCCTTGTTTTATTATGATTTAAACTTGTGACACTCTATAAAAAAACCTTTTCATCTCAATCAATTTATAAGAGTTGTGTATCGATTTGTTTTAAAAGTCAGCCATACAATTCATCTGTGATCTAAATATATGACTTTGAAATTTCATATACTTAAAATGACACCAGTTTCGTAAATTAATTTGTTAAAAACAAGATATTGGAATATTTGGAACATTAATCGTCAGGGTTGGGGAATTTCGTACTAACCAAAATGTAATAACTTAATAATATGAATGTGATAACTTCTCATATTCAATTTTCGTTAAAATATTGGTTAAATAGTTGATATTCCTACTAACTAGCACCACTTACAAAAGTGGGAAAAATTGAACAAAGAACGCTGATGAGATGGCGTAGCGGCCTCGAAATCAGTACTGATCCGTTCTGCTGGTTTGATGATTATTAAAAATATTCTTAATATTCCAATCTTAATATAAAATAATAAATAGAATTTAAACAAATTCATTTATTAATAATAAAAAATAACAAAAAATAATTTGCAGTCATGCAAGATTCGAACTTAAGCCCGATAAAAAAAATTAACAATTTACATAAGAAAAAGTTCGACTAATAAAAATTCATACATAATTTAAAACATTGCGGGGGCACGCGCACTTGTTCAAAGTAAATTGACAACTAAATTCAATTACTTGAACATAAATAACAAAGAAGCTTTACCTATCAGCAGCCGATGGCTCTGGAAAAAGCAAAAGAGATATTGGAATATTTGGAACATTAATCGTCAGGGTTGGGGAATTTCGTACTAACCAAAATGTAATAACTTAATAATATGAATGTGATAACTTCTCATATTCAATTTTCGTTAAAATATTGGTTAAATAGTTGATATTCCTACTAACTAGCACCACTTACAAAAGTGGGAAAAATTGAACAAAGAACGCTGATGAGATGGCGTAGCGGCCTCGAAATCAGTACTGATCCGTTCTGCTGGTTTGATGATTATTAAAAATATTCTTAATATTCCAATCTTAATATAAAATAATAAATAGAATTTAAACAAATTCATTTATTAATAATAAAAAATAACAAAAAATAATTTGCAGTCATGCAAGATTCGAACTTAAGCCCGATAAAAAAATTAACAATTTACATAAGAAAAAGTTCGACTAATAAAAATTCATACATAATTTAAAACATTGCGGGGGCACGCGCACTTGTTCAAAGTAAATTGACAACTAAATTCAATTACTTGAACATAAATAACAAAGAAGCTTTACCTATCAGCAGCCGATGGCTCTGGAAAAAGCAAAAGAGATATTGGAATATTTGGAACATTAATCGTCAGGGTTGGGGAATTTCGTACTAACCAAAATGTAATAACTTAATAATATGAATGTGATAACTTCTCATATTCAATTTTCGTTAAAATATTGGTTAAATAGTTGATATTCCTACTAACTAGCACCACTTACAAAAGTGGGAAAAATTGAACAAAGAACGCTGATGAGATGGCGTAGCGGCCTCGAAATCAGTACTGATCCGTTCTGCTGGTTTGATGATTATTAAAAATATTCTTAATATTCCAATCTTAATATAAAATAATAAATAGAATTTAAACAAATTCATTTATTAATAATAAAAAATAACAAAAAATAATTTGCAGTCATGCAAGATTCGAACTTAAGCCCGATAAAAAAATTAACAATTTACATAAGAAAAAGTTCGACTAATAAAAATTCATACATAATTTAAAACATTGCGGGGGCACGCGCACTTGTTCAAAGTAAATTGACAACTAAATTCAATTACTTGAACATAAATAACAGATTCATAAATTTTTGCAATATATCACACGTTCGGGCCGCTTTAAAACAGATGTAAAAACAGAACTGCTTAAATTTGCCCTCAAGTGGTACGTAAAGTACCAACGGAATTGCCATCTCCGTTTTTTTGTAAGCAATTATGGAACTGATAAATTGGTTTAAGGCAGTTAAAAAAATAAAGGTACGAAAAATAAAAGCAATTTAGGACAAAGTGCTAGAAAAAAGCTTTTGAAACATGGTTGCCCAATAATATTTAATTCCCCGCAATCTGTGGAATATTTTGTTTAGATTAGTTTACATGTCTTTTAATTATATCTTCTACAGGTCCAGCCAATTGACACACAAGTGAATTAGGAAAAGCCATATAATATATGTATAATTGGTAATATTTTTTTAAATTCGAAATCAGATTTTATTTTCTAATAGCAAGCACGCCTCAATACACCATGATATTTCATAAGTAAAAATATTATAATACCTGCTTGCCTAAATTCTTTTTATATATAAATATATTTATTCCCCATTTTTCTTTCAGATTTCCTAGAGGTGTACTAAGAATCGAATACACAAAACGTCAAAATTTTTAGTTTTTAAACCGACATATGTATATGTAGCGCGTAGATTCTATGACATAACAATAATTGAATAATCTTTAAGATTAAAACATTCATTTGTGAATTTCCTATCACATGAACTTTGTATTTGTAATACTAATATTCAATATATGAGAACAAAACTTACATTTCAATTCTTTCGATATAACAGTAGATAGCTATCGTTTCAGAAATACGATGAATAGTAAGAGAATAAAAGAAACAAGTAAAAGTGCTGTATTCGGCTGTGCCGAATCTTAGATACCCTTCACAGATGTCATTCTTTTCGCTTAAATTTTTCGGCTAGGAAGCTAAAGGTTTGGCTTTTCTTATTTCTAATACTTCTGAACGTCTTTCAAAAATATTATACTTATATGTTTAATTTACAAACAAAAGTAGGTATAATTCATCATAAAAATCAAATAAAACAAATAATATTTATGCTTTCAGTGTTTGAAAAAATTTTAACTTATTGAAAAAATTAGCAAAGTTTGTAAGCAACCAAATTGACAAAAAATGTTTAGACGTATATATGTAAAATCATTGATAAATGTTTTTTAATAATAAAATAGATTTCCCAACCCTTGATAAAGTCAACAAATAATTGACGAAACGTCGGGAAAAATTAAATAAAACTTGTTTTATTGTCATTAAAATAACCTAGGCCTTATTAGCTCATAATAGAGATCATACAACAAATAATATGGTTACTTTTATGCATCAGAAAATTCCTATATTCCAACCCTAAAATTGGATTTTTAATTTTTTAATTTTTTTTGGTTTTTAATACCAATTTAACTCTTCGCGAAGTATTAAAAAGATTTCATCCATAAAAAACCAAATTTAGGAACTTATATGGCTAGTTTTACGTACTAAAAAATTTAGATTTTCCAACCCTGGAGCCAAATTTCTAATTTAAAATTTTTTAAAACTTATTTAATTCTTAGCGAAGTATAAAATATGTTTAATTCACTGAAAAAAAACCAAAATTGGGAATTTATGTGGGTACTTTTATGTACCAAAAATATTTCGATTTTCCAACTCTGGAAGCGAATGTTTATTTTTTACCAATGCAATGGTGTAATATAGTTTTACTTGACAAAAAAAATTTAAATTTTTAAACTTGTTGGTCACTTTCATTTACCATAAAATATTTCATTTGTCCAACCCTGGAGTCGAAATTTTGATTTTTTAAGACTTTAATACAGTGGTGTTCAAAAATTAAAGTGAAGATGTATTGGTGAGAGACTTTGCCCAGCAAACATAATGTCAAACGCTTAAGATAAGAAAAAAAGACAGAGATTTTGCCAACTTATTAAGTGAATGTAATTTTAATTTTAAGAAAAAACAAGTAAAAACGTTATATTCGACCGGGTCGAATCTTAAATACCCTCCAAATATTTAGTAAGTGAATTTGATATGTTTAACTTGGTGGGACAGAGTTCCTTTATATAATATCGTACGTCAACGCCCACTAAAGGGGGCGGGGTTCAAAAATATACAATATCATGTTTTCCACAGACGAACGTATGGGCATTGCTAGACCGTCTTAGACTTCATCACAATTCTCTTTGGAGGCTATAAAAACTGTATTTTGGCGGGGTCGCTCTGGCAAGGGCTGTGGGGAAAACATTTCACCTTTGTCATAAAACTCTAAAAATAAATGCTTGGGATAATTATATACAAAATTAAAATTTCTTTTTTTTTGATAGGGTCATTTAAAGGGCGAAGGGGGAGAGGGGGTAGGGCAGAAACAGATACACATAAAACTGTAAAAATAATTGCTTGGGATGATTATACACAAAATAGAAAAAAATTTATATTAATTTTTAATAGGGTCATTTAGCGGGCAAAGGAGGAGGAGGGGGTAGGGCAGAAATCGGAAGTCATAAAACTCTAAAGATAAATGCTTGGGATGATTATATAAAAAACTTAAAACAACATTTTTTTTTGGTAGGGTCATTTTGGTGGCACAGAAAGAGGGGGGGGTAGGGCAGAAATCGGCAGTCATAAAACTCTAAAGATAAATGCTTGGGATGATTATATACAAAATTTAAAAAAAAAATTTTTTTTTTGGTAGGGTCATTTAGGGGGCAAAGGAATAGGTGGGGGGGGGAGGTAGGGCAGAAATCGGTAGTCATAAAACTCTAAAGATATATGCTTGGGATGATTATATACAAAATTTAAAAAAAAAAAATTTTTTTTGTAGGGTCATTTAGGGGGCGAAGGGGAAGGAGGGGGTAGGGCAGAGTAGTACCAGGTTTCGTCTCAGCTTCGTCATTAAAGCTTAAAAGTGTTATTTTTAATGAATGTAGGCTTAAGTAAAACGATTTGTTAAATTTTTATGCTATTTTTGCCCATAAATTATTTTTTTGGTAGGGTCATTTAGGGGGCAAAGGAATAGGTGGGGGGGGGAGGTAGGGCAGAAATCGGTAGTCATAAAACTCTAAAGATAAATGCTTGGGATGATTATATACAAAATTTACAAAAACATTTTTTTTTTGGTAGGGTCATTTTGGGGGCAAAGGAAAAGGGGGGAGGGGTAGGGCAGAAATCGGCAGTCATAAAACTCTAAAGATAAATGTTTGGGATGATTATATACAAAATTTAAAAAAAAAAATTTTTTTTTGGTAGGGTCATTTAGGGGGCAAAGGAAGAGGTGGGGGGGGGGGGAGGTAGGGCAGAAATCGGCAGTCATATAACTCTAAAGATGAATGCTTGGGATGATTATATACAAAATTTAAAAAAATTTTTTTTTTTGGTAGGGTCATTTAGGGGGCGAAGGGGAAGGAGGGGGTAGGGCAGAGTAGTACCAGGTTTCGTCTCAGCTTCGTCATTAAAGCTTAAAAGTGTTATTTTTAAGGAATATAGCCTTAAGTAAAACAATTTGTTAAATTTTTATGCTATTTTTGCCTATAATAACGCCCACTGAAGTGGGCGGGGTCAAAAAATATTTTTATTTTATTTAATGGCTCCAAGTTTAAGGCGTTGGGCCGTATTTGACATAAAAATATATCATTTGCTTAACAAAATAACCAAAAAACTTTAAAAATTATGTTGTTTTTTCTGGGTTGGTTTAGTTCTTCTTAGGGGAACTTTTTTCCCTCTTGCCCGATTTAGCCCATCTTCGAACTTAACCTGCTCTAAGTTTTAAAATATATTTATGCCAAATTTCAAGAGTCTAGCTCTTTTCGTTTGGACAGAATCGTGATTTCCACAGACGGACGGACGGACGGACATGCTCAGTTCGTCTTAGATTTCATCACTGATCAAGAATATATATACTTTATGGGGTCTGAGATGGATATTTCGATGCGTTACAAACGGAATGACAAAGTGAATATACCCTCCAAATTCTTTTTTGGAGGGTATAAAAATATCGGAGACCGTAAATAGCAGTTATCAATATTAAAAAATAGAACAGTTATATTGAGAAAAAACAAAAATAAATCTTTTTAAACCAGTTTTTTATGTAAGATTAAAACTTGTTTCATTCCTCATTATAATTTTTAAAATCACTATGAAAGTTTTAAATTAAACATTCCATGTTAATAATTTTATTAGTAAAATATTTTTTAAGTTCAAAGAAGTTATTTTATTTCGCTGCTTAGAACAAAGATTTTTCATGTTTGATGAAATTTGTTTACATAAGTAAGTAAGTGGAAAAAAGTTATATATTTTTATTTTTTTGAGCTGGGGACATACTGCAACATCAAAATTTTTCCAACATTCCAGACTACTAATTTTATCGAAATGTTTTACTTCTGATTTAATTCAATTTCGGCTTTAACTTTCGTGTTCAATTGTAATTGAATCGCTTGTGTTTGCCATGGTTCATCCAACAAGAAGCAAGAACAATGCTTAATAAATTTCTGAAATAAAATGACAACAACCATCCGCATGTGCTCTCATCGCTTTCTCAACGCCGACTGAATGAAAATTTTTATAAGAGCATAACAAATGTGTGTAAATTTTTTAAACAATTGTTGTATAGGCTGAACACCACTGCTTTAATACCAATATTGTTCTACCCGAATTATAAAACAGTTTTAATTAGCAAAAGAAAACAACGTCAAATATGATTATTTTTTTGTGCAAAAAAAATGTTTCAATTTCTCAACCCTGGATACGAAATTTAATTTTTTTTTACCAATGGAACTCTTAGTAGGGCATGAAATAGTTTTATTTAAGAAAAACTTAATATTTGTAACCTTTTTAGTCACTTTCCTGTACTACAAAATATTGCAGTTATCCACCTCTGGAATCTAAATTTAAATTTTTTTTTAATTTTTTAAACCAATTTTGTTTTTCCTGAACTAAAAAATAGTTTTAATTAGTAAAAAACAAACGTCAATTGCCCTTTTAATTACTTTTATTTACAAAAATTTTAATTTCCCAGCTCTGGAAGCGAAATTTTAATTTTTTTACCAATCCTAGTCTTCATTAGGTATACATTCGTTTTATTTAAGAAAAACCTAAAATTTGCAACCATTTTGGTTTTTTTCATGTACTACAATATATTGCATGTACCAAAAAACGTTAAACTTCCCAACACTGGAAGTGAAATTTTAACTTTTTTTGTTTTTTTTTTTACCAATCCAAATCTTCATGAGGTATAAAGTAGTATTAGTTAAGAAAAATTTCATTTTTTGGAAATTAAAATTTAAATTTCCAAAAAAAAATCAAAATTTCGAATCCAGGGTTGGACAAGTGCAATATTTTATAGTTCATGAAGGTGACAAAAATGGTTGAAAATTTTAAATTTTTCTTAATTAATACTACTTTATACCTCATAAAGAGTTGCATTGATTAAAAATAAAACAAAAAAAAATTAATATTTCACTTCCAGGGTTGGGAAGTTTAAACTTTTTTTGTAGTACATGAAAGTGACCAAAATGGTTGCAAATTTTAAGTCTTTCTTGAATATAACGAGTTTATGAAGACTAGGATTGGTAAAAAACTGAAATTTCGCTTCCAGGGGTGGGAAATTTAAATTTTTTTATACATAAAAGTAACCAAAAAGGCAACTAACGTCGGTTTTTACTAATTAAAACTATTTTTTAGTTCAGAAAAAAACAAAATTGGTATCAAATATTGAAAAAAAAAACACAATTTAGATTCCAGAGTTGGATAACTGCAATATTTTGTAGTACATGAAAGTGACCAAAATGGTTACAAATATTAGGTTTTTCTTAAATAAAACTATTTCATGCCTCATTAAGAGTTGCATTGGTAAAAAAATTTAAATTTCGTTTCCGAGGCTGGGAATTTGATATATATAAAAGTAACCAAGTAGGCAATTGACGTTGTTGTTTTTGCTAATTCAAACTATTTCATAATTCAGGAAGAACAAGATTGGTATTAAAATCATAAAAAATTAAAATTTCGACTCCAGGGTTGAACAGATAAAATATTTTATGGTACGTGAAAGTGACCAAAAAGTTTAAAAATTTAAATTTTTTTTTGTCAAGTAAAACTATGTTACATCTTTTAATTAAGCCTACTTCCTGTTTTAGCAAGAAAGATAAAAGAATTACATCTGTGAAGGGTATTTAAGATTCGGCACAGCCGAATGTAGGACTTTTACTTGTTTTATTATACAATAACTAAAATTGCATTATTTTCCATATTCTCGTGATTTGAGTTATTGTTGAGATATTTGGTAGTCCTCTTTGTGGGCTAACTTTGTCTGGCAACTATGCCCACAAAAGATGTTGAAAGCTTTTAGTTCTTGCATTTGCTTCACATGTTCTTGTTCATTATCTACAGGAACGATGCTAAAAGCTCATTTATTTACCTTCATGATATTCTCTCGTTTTTTATGTATAAACATACTTAAAAACATTTTATGAGAATTGCGTGAGATAATTTTAAAGACTGAAAATGCAATAGGAAGACGATCCAAAATGCATGCAGATACATATGTGATACATACTTTTGTGCCGGGGTATTTTTCTCAAATATTAATAGGGCATGTGAAACTGTTCGAAATAAATGTGTTGCATTCCACTTTTTTTCATTTGTGTTATTCTTTTACTTTGTGAACACCAGTACTCTACCCACAGACAAACCGCGCTATAACGAATAATATACATATTTTCATATTGAAAGTCAGATAGAGTGGTATTGAAATTTAGAAAACTCCTAAACTCAGTTCCAGAACTGGGAAGCTTAATTACAAAATCAGCTATCAAAAACGTTTTTTTTTTTAATTTTTGTTTGTTAATGAAACCTGTTTTAAATCAGAAAGATCAAAATATGATCTTTCTGTTTGGAATGAATGCGTGTATATACTCCAGCCGTACGTGTGTGAAGACCACATACGATTCGGCACTATACAGTATAAACTCGGTAATCGCAACCCTCGATACACGCAATTCCTCAATTTTTGCAACACTATAAAACATAGTATTGTAACCTTTATAAGTGCAACTACCCAAAAAAGTTGACCTCTATAACTGCAACTTTACATTTAAATATGTTTTGTTTCAGTTCTTTCTTATGTGTTTTTCTTCTTTTAGATTTTGTTTCTTATATTCACAAACTGATCGTTATTATACCGCTATTCTGTCGACTTTGTTTGCTAGTTTTGTGTATGTATTACGAGCAATTGTAAACAAATGACTTTCATTATCAGTTTATTCAGCGACAGGCCGGTAGTGTTTTTTGTGCTAAAGTCATGGTGGTCACAAAAGAACATATAAAACTAACAATTAAAGAAAAGAGAGAAATTTTGGATAAACTAGAAAGTGGTACATCAACAAAAGTTCTTTGTAATGATTATAAAGTTCATAAGTCTATTATTAATATTTTAATAAAAAATAACCCCGGTATTCATAAAAAAATAAAACGTATCAGAAATCTGTTTTAAAAAAATTTTTTATGAAAAAATTTCATTAAAATACATTTTAAACTCATTTTAAATTTTATGAATCCCGGGGTAAATATTTTACTAAAAAATAAGCTTTCTATTTCATAAAAAGGTTTTCATTTATCACTTTTCTTGTTATATATTTTTCCTCGCTGGGCGCAACTACCTCAATAAGTGCAATTACCTTGATTTTTATTAGTTGCGGTTACCGACTTCGTACTGTACATATATAATAGTTTCACCTGTTTTTTTTTCCTTTAGCCCTCTGTGACTGAAGTGGTAGTCTAACAGACACCAATAAACATAAAATATAGTTTTGTCCCGCTATTATATATATATATATATATATATATATATATATATATATATATATACATATATATATCGACTCAAAAACTTCTCTAATGTCACTTCATTCTAAAAACTAAAATTAATAAATAGAATTCTATGCTATTAAATTGTAGCATAAAATAATTTCGCTAGGTTTACAAAAGGAAACTTGGATAATATAAGCCGACAAAATGGTGTCTAATGTACTACCACGTCAGTAGATTTGCAACAACAAAGTCACGTCAGCCGCAGAGGGTTAATTAAAACTATTTTATAATAGAAGAAGATTAAATTTGGTATTAAAAATTCAAAAATCTGAATTTCAATTCCAGAGTCAGAAAATTAAGCAAAAAAACAGAGCTTTTTATATCCTCCAAAACAGAATTGGACGATATATTCACTTTGTTATTCCATGTGTAAGACCCCATAATATATATACACATTTATTCTTGATCAGTCGAAAAGACCCAAAACCTTGAAATTTTGTATATATAAATTCTTCAGGAGAGCACAGGTCAAGTTTGTAAATGAGCTGAATCGGGCCAGAGGGAAAAAATATCCTCTAAGAAGAACTAAAGCAACCTCTGAAAAATAACAACATTTTTCAATTTTTTTCTGTAATTTTGTTAAGCAATTTATGTATTTTTATGTCAAAGAATTTCCAAACCGTTGAATAGGCAGCCAGAAAATCAGAAAAATTCATTTTTGGAATCAACCCTCTTTAGTGGGCGTTGAAGTAACATATTACATGGAAAAATTTTGTTAATATATAACAAATTGTTTTTGTTTTATTGCATTTTTAAATTTCAACTTTTAAATGGCCCACCCATTATGTTGCATAGTTTTGGGAGACAGGTACGATTTTTCTGACACACAAATATATTATTTTTTGAACCATTATTTAATTGTTATCTGCAGCAAACACTTCTTGAACCGATTTAAAGTTGTGCCTGTATACAAAAAAAAAAAGCATATGTGAATATGTATAAATTTAAAGAAAATTTCTCATATCTGATTCTGCTTTTTAATTAAAAGGACTTAATTTTTCAAGTTGACACGAACAAGAACATATTTAATAACTGCAAGAATGAAAGCTTTGCAAACACATTTAGAAGGCAGTAGAAATCCATTTCTAGTTTTAATGAACTTTACGAGCAAATTAATTTCAGCCTGGATCTCAACATAATGAGATAAACCATCTGCTTATGGAAGAAGCTTGCTTTAGTAAAGTTTATGCCAATTGAAAGCTGTTCTTGCGTTCTGCAAATGCAACTTCATTGCCAAAAGCTGACTAAATACACAGAGAGCAGCTTTTCTCTCTCAACTACAATTTATCTAGCCAATACATATTCTACAGATAATTGCCGACCTGAAGAAATTAGAAAATTTGCCATTTAATGATTTGTTTTATTGAATTTACCTGTTTATATCAATAAAATCGAACAATAAAACACCATAAATATATTCAATGGACTTTAAACAATATTTCTCACTGCTTTTTAATTCAATTAATGCACTATTTCTATTAATTTTGATATATTAAACCTTGACGCACAAATTCACGAAGCGACACGTTTGACTTTCCTTGTTAAACTAAATAAAAGAAGCAATTGGAGGAGATGGAGAAGAAAACAAAAAACGGCTGGAATAGAGAGCGGGACCAAGTGCAGATTGTTAAAACGTACTTTTTGCACATAAAAGGTCAAAACGGAAATTAGGTTCTTATTTTATAAATTCAATACTTTTAAAATATATTCTCGTGCATATTTAAGTGAATAATTGACAACTTTTTCGTTGGATGATTTTCCGATAAGTTGTATGCGCATAACATATACATACATATCGTTGGTCACAAGTGGAAAGACCCTAATTTAAATAATTTCAATTTTACAGGAGAAGGTAAATATATAACAGAACGTGTATTGAGCACAATAGAAACCGTCACTATTATTTGCTTCTAAAATGTATATTTTTGATACTATTGCACTAAAATTTTGTAAAAATGTGTTGGAATCACTGAAACGGTCAATTTCTTAAAAATTGGAGCTAGGGCTTTCCTCTTGTGACCATCGATATGTAACGTGGGAATCTAAAAACGTTTGTAAATAGACAGAAAAAAAAATATCATCAAATGCTAAATAAATTGTTATTATTTAATTTTATTGCAATTAATATGACAATTTCGGTTGTTCATATAACAAATCTCGGATGGAAAACATGGTACAATTCTACTTTTTATGATATATTTCTGACATTGTTGGCACCGTATAAGTGCGACTTTATAAGCTAGTTGGAAAAATCTATACAGAAGTTTATTAAATAGTCAGTTAATAAAAGTAAACTATTTTTTATGATTTGAAGCCAGCATTTTATGAAATTATGGAGTCTCCTCTACTCGATTAGAGTAACAACTTAGGCGTTTCCTTTCAGGTCGAAAATTATTGCGCTTTCGAGATTCGGCATTCTTTAATTGTGTGAATGTGAGTTTGCAATATATATTTTCGATTTATTTTAAAATATTAAAGTTAATTTTATATAAATATTGAGGTTAATTTTATATAGAATTTGGGTATTTGTTGTTTTACACAATATATTTCAATTTTATTCGTGCTGATTATTTTCCCAAATTTACAACAACAACAAAATTAAATTGATTATTAAGTGGTTTCAGATAGTTCCTATGCGCATTTCTCTGGGGCTAATGCAGATCATACGGGAACCTTTACCCATCATTTCTTAGAATAGCTAAAGGTATTATTTTTGACCTTGACTCAACTGAATCAGAAGCTTAACCCTAGAATATCAACAACTAAATAAATGAAAGTTGTTTCATTTATGTTTATACATATATTATATATTTTATTATTAAATTGCCAAAAAGCGCGTTTCATAGGTCTACTTCAGTTTGGCTGATTTTTGAAAACATGACATGTGAGTTTATAAAAATAGTTAACAGAATCGATTAAATTTCTTTGATTAATTAAAGGAACTTGTTTTCAGTCTATGATTTACAAATGAATAACGAAATTCTATATTGTATAACCCGTGGTTTCGATGATCCATATGCAAAAAAAATAAAACTTACCCAATACGTAGAGGGCTATAGCTGCGCGCACATAAAGCCCATATCAGCGGCTACTGCTATACGAAAAATCAGGTATAGATGAATACAAATAGAGGGAGAGATGTACAAAATGTAAACACCAGTCGTCCAAACGACGCACAGTGGTCTAATAGCCCAATCTAGCTGGAAGAAAGACATAACTTGTTATTGTAAAGCCACACAGCCATAAAACTTAGCACGTGAATAGATTTTATCAATCTAAACAATCCCACAAAAAATGGGAAAAATTTCGTTAATGGGTGTGGCATATTTTCTACTTCATAGATTAACAATTGTGAAGAAATTTTAATTTATTTATACAAACTATATATCTTCTATCACAAATTCAGTCTTATGTGATTGAAATGAATTCTACGATAGCATTAAATTAATCCAGATATAACAAAATTAATCTAAATTAATTATATACATAAATCAATATGTTTACTTTAATCTAAAGCTTATTAATTTTCTGAATCGAGACTCCGGCAATGTTTCTGAAAGTAATGCAAGATCTTCTTTATTTCAAGGATGTTTGTTTTGAGAATGAACAGAAGATTTTGAAGATAAGGAGGATATGAGAGGATCTGAAGACCATAGATGATAGTGGAAAAGATCATACATTGTTTTTTCGCGAGATATTTTTCGAGTGCTACTTTCGTTTGCTTTGCTTTTTCACTTTTGCTCAAGAATTCTTTGGAAGGTCTCCCGTAATTAGATGAAGATGGTTCATTCAGAGATTTTTCACATTTATATGTTAGAGATGACTCGGATGGAATAACAAAAGGAATATCTAGCCAATATTTATTTTTAAATTCAAACTGGGACTTTGAACGAGTGGCTTGCGCTCTTTTTTTGTTAGTTTACATACGAACATTTTAACGGATGGCTTTATTCGTTTACAAAGGCTATCTGATTTTTTATTTTGATGTCCAGTTTTATCAAAAACGTACTGCATAATATTATATAGCTCCCATTTTGGAATGGACATTTTCATCTATAAATCAAACAAGTGAAAGTGCTACATTCGGCTGTGCCGAATCTTAAATACCCCTCACAGATGTAACTCGTCTTTCTTTCTTTCTTGCTAAAACAGAAAGTATGTTTAATTAAAAAATCAAATGATATAAACGGTTACTTTTATATATAAGAAAACTTTTAAATTTTTCGGCTAGGAAGCTAAATGTTTGGCTTTCTTATTTCTAATACCTCTGAACATCTTTCAGAAATATTAAATATGTTTAATTAATAAACAAAAAAATCCGTTTCATGTACCCCAAAAATTTGTAATTGTCCAACCGTAGAGTCGTCTTTTAGATCTTTAAAACCAATTTTTTCTTCCTGATATAGAAATATATATATTCATCATAAAAATCAAAAATAACAAAAAATATGGTTACTTTTATGAATCAGAACATGTAGATTTTTCAATCCTGGAACCGAATATTTAGTTTGTAAAATTTTTAATACTAATTTAATTCTTAGCGAAGTATAAAATAAGTTTAATTCACTGAAACCGAATATTTAATTTAAAAATTTTTAATACCAATTTTATTCTTAGCGAAGTATAAAATATCTTTAATTCACTGAAAAAAAAACAAAATTTGGGAATTTATGTGGGTAGTTTTACCAAAAATATTTCGACTTTCCAACTCTGGAATTGAATTTTTATTTTTTTACCAATGCAGTTCTTAGTGAGGTGTAACATAGTTTTACTTGGCAAAAAAATTAATATTTTAAATCTCTTTGGTCACTATGGTACCATAAAATATTTCATTGCCCAACCCTGCAGTCGAAATTTGGATATTTTTATATTTTAATGCCAATTTTGTTCTTCCTGAATTATAAAACAGTTTTAATTAGCAAAAACAACGTCAATTGCCTTTTTGGTTGCTTTTATGCAACCAAAATTGCAATTTCCCAGCCCTGGAAGCGCAATATTAATTTTTTTACCAATGCTAGTCTTCATTAGGTATAAATTCGTTTTATTTAAGAAAAACTTAAAATTTGCAACCATTTTGGTCTCTTTCATGTACTACAATATATGTACCAAAAAAACTTTCAATTTCGCAACCCTGGAAGTGAAATTTTAATTTAAAAAATTTTTGTTTTATCAATGCAAATCTTCATGAGGTATAAAGTAGTTTTGTTTAAGAAAAACTAAAATTTTGCAACAATTTGGTTATTACATGTACTACAAAATATTGCATGTACCAAAAAAACTTCCATTTTCCCAACCCTGGAAGCAAAATTTTATTCTGTTTTTGTTTTTTTTTTCATCAGTGCAACGCTTCATGCATTATAAAGTAGTTTTATTTAAGGAATATTTAAAATTTTTAACCATTTTGGTCACTTTCATGTTCTATAAAATATTGCACTTGTCCAACCCTGGATTCAAAATTTTGATTTATTTATTCCTGAATTTTTTTTTTGGCCAATGCAAATCTTCATGACGTATAAAGAGGTTTTGTTAAAGAAAAACTTAATATTAAAAGTTACTACATGTACTACAAAATACGGAATGGGCTGAAAAAAAAATTTAATTTCCCATCCCTGGAAAAAAAATTAATTTTTTTAGTTTTTAATAGACCATTGTGGCTTCCCAAATCACGATATAAATTTAATCTACAAACATTAAAAAAAATAATTAATTTTTGGTATAAATTTTGCGTCGAGAAATAGGTGTAAACTTCCCAGCTCTGGAACCGTACTGCGGATCTTTCTGAATTTCAATACTACTCAATTTAAGTTCATTTCCAATCCAACGGTCCAAGAACGAAGTCTCTAGCTCTTCTGGGGGCTTGGGAAAACCCCCCAGACAGACGGACGGACAGAAAGACGGACATCGCTCAATCGTCATCGCTATTCATAAGAATTCAGAATATATATACTTTATGGGGTCCTATATTGATATCGAAGAAACAACACACGGAATGACAAACCTATATATACCCTTTCACTTTTTTGTGAAGGGTATAATTATATTCGAACTATTTAAAAAAATTACTTTTTTCCAGCTAGATTGGGCTTTTAGACCACTGTGACTTTTAAACCTTCCACAGGGACTTTTAAACCTTCCGAAACAGAATTGGAAGATATATGTATATATCCACCTTGTTATATATATATATATATATATATATATATATATATATATATGTATATATATATATATATATATATATATATATATATATATATATATATATATATATGTATATATATATATATATATATATATGTATAAATCTAAAACGATCTAGCCATGCCCGACCGTCCGTCTGTGGAAGTCACGATACAGTCCAAAGGAAAAGTGTCCCTAATAAGAACAAAACCAACCTCTAAAAAGCAACATGATTTTTAATGTTTTTTTGTACTTTTGTTAAGCAAATGATATTATTTTATATCAATCGCTGAACCAGTAGCCAGAAAATCAGAAAAATAAATTTTTGGACTCCGCCCCCTTTACTGGGCGTTGAAGTAACATATTACATAAAATATCAAATAAAATAATTAATTTCTTGAAGAAATCACACAAAGGAGTGGCGAAATATTGAAATTAAAAATTAAATTAAAATAAAGAGACCTTAAGCTTAAAAATATCAGAATACAATTACATAAAATATTTTTGTTAATATATAATAAATTTATATTTATAATTTTCATGTACTTTTGCAATGAATTTCCGATTTAATAGATAATGGAGTGAACGTCAAAACCACCAAGCATCCTTATATTTTTACTATCTGGTAGAATCGTTGATATTGTCATTGAATTTTCTGTTGCAAGCAATACGTTAACTTTGAAAGTTTTGTTGCTGATATGTGAACGTATTGGACTTTACAGATGCAAAGCAATTTAAAATTATTAAAAGATTCAAATAACATTAAAATCAGATTTTGTATTTACTAAATATTTGGAGGGTATTTACGATTCAGCCCTCTCAAATACAACGTTTTACTTGCTGTTACTTATTTATTTATTTATGACAATTTTGACAATTTTTGTAACCATTAATTGTTTAAAATTTAGTGAGATACAGGATGCCACTTTTGGTTTAGTTCTAGTAAAAAATGTAAACTACCTGTAAATTGGTAATGCCAAATTTAAATTGGTACTGCCAAAATGAAATTTCAGAGCTGTATTGCAACTTTCGCTTGTTATTACTGTTTTACCAGCTTGTAAGCAAAAAAAAAAAATCCAACTCCCTGCGAAATGTGTTGTCAACTGATTGTCTTGCCAAGTCAAACTTGGAAAACAAGCTTTCGCTTAGTATATGTTGCCTTTCTGCAACTGTAGTGCTGCGCATGGTGTAATTTATTTGCATTCTGATTTTTGTATTTACATATATATTTATTCACTCATTAAATTGCGAATAATATTTCTGATTAATTTAAATCAATGTATTAAAGAAACCCAATATCACTGACCTAATTTACTTTCATATTTTTAAAAATTAAAAGGTCAACATTTTAAACTCCTTTTCCAACGAAAATTTCAAAATAACCAAACGTTCCATAAATAACAGGTCGTTTTTAAAATATATTTATTGCAATTAAACATGCAACCTAACGTTATTACTCTTTTTAAAATGCATGTAACGTAAAACCACATTAAATTTTTTTAATGAAACAAGTAAAAACGTTATTTTCGACAGGGTCGAATTTTAAGTACCCTCCAAATATATAGTAAGTGTAGAAAAAAAATTTTCTTGATAGGGTTATTTAAGAAGTAAAGGTGGGTGGAGGTGTAGGGCAGAAGAAGATCAGAGAACATCTCAGCTTCGTCATGAAAGCTAAAGAAGTTAAATTTTTAAGGAGTGTGGGCTCTAGGCATACTATTTGTTATATATATATACACAATATAATATCTTGCGTCAACGCCCACTAAAGAGGATCCAAAAATGAATTTTTCTAATTTTTTGCACATTCTTTGACATTAAAAAATTACGAAAAAAGAATTAAAGTTCCTCTAGTTCTTTTCAGAGGAACTTTCTTCCTTCTGGCCCGATTCAGCCCATTTACGAAGTTGACTTGTCCTTCAAAATTTATCTATACCTAAATTCAAGGATCTATTTCTCTTCATTTGGATTGTATTGTGATTTCCACAGACGGAAGGACGAGAGGATGGACGTGGCTATAGCGTCTTAGATTTCATCACTGAGCAAGAATATATATATATATATACATATATATATATATATATATATATATATATATATACATATATATATATATATATATATATATACATACATATATATATATATATATATATATATATATACATATATACATATATATATATATATATATATATATATATATATATATATATATATATCTATATATATATATATATATATATATATATATATATATATATATACATATATAAAACCCCATCAAGTTTTAGAGGGATATATCTGTTTCTCTATTACTTTTTTTTACTTTGTTGTATCAAAAAGTATTTCAATTTCTCACCTTTAGAATCGAAATTCTGAGTTTTTAAATTTTCTTCCATTCATTCCATTTTATTCTTTTTGTATTATAAAATACATAGTTTTAATTAAAGTAAAATAAAGAAACAAGTAAAAATGCAATGTATAGTGCCGAATCTTATGCAGAGCTCCGAAATCTTCGCTCGAATTCGAGTAGAGAGTGAAACTCGCTCGAATTCGACCGCGAGTACTCCTGCGAGTGAAAAAAAAATATCGAGTGTACTCTATTTTTCTATGCCACTCGAATAAGAGCGCATATGCTTTGCTCGATTTCGAGTGCGAGTAAAATACGCTCGAAATCGAGCAGATTGTACTCTTGCCGAGTACTCTTTCAGTCTTTCTCATACAGTGGAAAAATAGAAACTGTTTGTTTTTGCCGATTTGTGTGTGTGTGCGTGTGTGTGTGTGTGTGTGTGTGTGTGTGTATCTATTAGCAAGTATAGTATTATTTATGGCTTTATTGTTCATTATAATATAGAAAATATAAGTAAACTTTTAAAAATATAATAAAACTTTTTTTATAAAAGCAACAAATTGCTCCGCACACGCGCAATGTGTGGAAAGACTGAAAGAGTACTCAAAAACCACACGCACACACAAGTCAGCAAAGACAAACAGTTTCTATTTTTCCACTCGATTTTACTCTTAAGAGTGAACTCTCACACTATTTCGAAGATTTTTACTCCCACTTTTACTTTTTAAAAAGGAGCACTTGCGAGTACTCCCACCTAAAACAAACGAGTGGAGAGTGAACTTTTTGTAACACTCGTAATCTTCGAGTGCTCTTCTTCGCGAGTATTTTTCACTCGCGAGTAAAATCGAGTAAATTTGAGCTCTTATCTTATGTACCCTTGCCCACGTTCGGTTGGTGTATATACACTCATTCATTCCAAAACTGGAATAATTTTTTGATCTTTCTGATATTAAATTGATTTAATTAACAAAAAATAATTATCTCTTGACAGTTAGAGCTTCCCAGCTCTGGAATCGTATATTGAATTTTTCTGAATTACAATGCAACTCTATTTGAATACCATTTTATCGGAATTTCAATATAACAGTAGGTACATCGTTCGTTATAGCGCGATTTATCTGTGGTGTTCACAAAGAAAAAGAATAACACAACTGAAATGATTTAAAATACAACACATTTATTTCGAACCATTTCACAGGTTCTAATAATATTTGGAAAAAATACCCCGTATATGGATGGGCACATATGTATCTGCATGCATTTTTGGATCGTCTTCCTATTGCTTTTTCAGGCCTGGTATAACACAACTCAAAACGCTTTTGTTTGTAAGCATATTCATACATAAAAAACGAGAGAATATCATCAACGCAAAGAAATGAGCTTTTAGCATCGTTACTGTAGATAATGAACAAGAACATGTGAAGCAAATGCAAGAACTAAAAGCTTTCAACATCTTTTGTGGGCATAGTTGCCAGATCATGTACATACTTAGTTAGCCCACAAAGAGGACTACCAAATATCTCAACAATAACTCAAATCACGAGAATATGGAAAATTATGCAATTTTAGTTATTGTATGATAAAACAAGTAAAAGTGCTATATTCGGCTGTGCCGAATCTTAAATACCCTTCACAAATGTAATTCTTCTATCTTTCTTGCTACAACAGGAAGTGGGCTTAATTAAAAGATGTAACATAGTTTTACTTGACAAAAAAATATTTAAATTTTTAAACTTTTTTTGTCACTTTCACGTACCATAAAATATTTTATCTGTTCAAACCTGGAGTCGAAAATTTGATTTTTTATGATTTAAATACAAATTTTGTTTATCCTGAATTATGAAATAGTTTGAATTAGCAAAAACAACAACGTCAATTGCCTATTTGGTAACTTTTATATTTCAATTTCCCAGCCCCGGAAACGAAATTAAAATTTTTTTACCAATGCTTAATGAGGCATGAAATAGTTTTATTTAAGAAACACTTAATATTTGCAACCATTTTTGGTCACTTTCATGTACTACAAAATATTGCAGTTATCCAACTCTGGAATCTAAATTTTAATTTTTTTTTTAATTTTTGATACCAATTTTTTTTTCTGAACTACAAAATAATTTTAATTAGTAAAAAACCGACGTTAGTTGTCTTTTTGGTTACTTTTATGTATAAAAAATTTCAATTTCCCATCCCTGGAAGCGAAATTTAAGTTTTGTTTTTAACAATCCTAGTCTTCATTAGGTATAAAGTCGTTTTATTTAAGAAAGACTTAAAATTTGCAACCATTTTGGTCACTTTCATGTACTACAACATATTGCATGTACCAAAAAAACTTTAAACTTCCCAACCCTGGAAGTGAAATATTAAAATTTTTGTTTTATTTTTAATCAATGCAACTCTTCATGAGGTATAAAGTAGTATTAATTAAGAAAAATTTAAAATTTTCAACCCTTTTTATCACCTTCATGAACTATAAAATATTGCACTTGTCCAACCCTGGATTCGAAATTTTGATTTTTTTTTTGGAAAATTAAATTTTAATTTCCAAAAAATTAAATTTCTCGTAACTAATACTACTTTATACCTCATGAAGTGTTGGATTGGTAAAAAAAAACAAAAAAAAGGTAAAATTTCACTTCCAGGGTTGGGAAGTTTAACGTTTTTTTGGTACATGCAATATATTGTAGTACATGAAAAAGACCAAAATGGTTGCATATTTTAGGTTTTTCTTAAATAAAACGAATGTATACCTAATAAAGACTAGGATTAGTAAAAAAATTAAAATTTCGCTTCCAGAGCTGGGAAATTTAAATATTTTTTTATACATAAAATTAACCAAAAAGACAACTAACGTCGGTTTTTTACTAATTAAAACTATTTCTAGTTCAGGAAAAACAAAATTGGTATCAAAAATTGAAAAAATCAAAATTTTGATTCCAGTGTTGGATAACTGCAATATTTTGTAGTACATGAAAGTGACCAAAAAGGTTACAAATATTTAGTTATTCTTAAATAAAACTATTTCATGCCTTATTAAGAGTTGCATTGGTAAATAAAATTACATTTCGTTTCCAGGGTTGGGAAATTGAAAAATTTTTTTTGCACAAAAGTAACCATAAAGGCAACTGACGTTGTTTTTTTTTGCTAATTAAAACTGTTTTATAATTCGGGTAGAACAATATTGGCATTAAAGTCTTAAAAAATCAAAATTTCGGCTTCAGGGTTGGACAAATTATATATTTTATGGTACATGAATGTGACCAAAAAGTTTAATAATTAAAATTTTTTTTTGTCAAGTAAACTATGTTACACCTCAGTAAGAATTTCATTGGTAAAAAAATAAAAATTCGCTTCCAGAGTTGGAAAATCGAAATATTTTTGGTACATAAAAGTACCCACATAAATTCCCAATTTTGGTTTTTTTTCAGCGAATTAAAAATATTTTATACTTCGCTAAGAATTAAATTGGTATTAAAAAATTTTAAATTAGAAATTTGGCTCCAGGGTTGGAAAATCGAAATTTTTTAGTACATCAAACTAGCCATATAAGTTCCTAAATTTGGTTTTTTATGGATGAAATCTTTTTTATACTTCGGGAAGAGTTAAATTGGTATTAAAAACCAAAAAAAAATTAAAAATCCAATTTTAGGGTTGGAATATAGGCATTTTCTGATGCATAAAAGTAACCATATTATTTGTTGTATGATCTCTATTATGAGCTCATAAGGCCTAGGTTATTTTAATGGCAATAAAACAAGTTTTATTTCATTTTTCCCGACGTTTCGTCAATTATTTGTTGACTTTATCAAGGGTTGGGAAATCTATTTTATTATTAAAAAACATTTATCAATGATTTTACATATATACGTCTAAACATATTTTGTCAATTTGGTTACTTATAAACTTTGCTAATTTTTTCAATAAGTTAAAATTTTTTCAAACACTGAAAGCATAAATATTATTTGTTATTTTTGATTTTTATGATGAAATATACCTACTTTACATATCAGGAAGAAATAAGTTGGTATTAAAAACCAAAAACATCTGAAAGACGATTCTACGGTTCGACAATTAGAACTTTTTGGGGTACATGAAACGGATTTTTTGTTTTGTTTGTAAATTAAATATATATAATATTTTTAAAAGACGTTCAGAGGTATTAGAAATAAGAAAAGCCAAACATTTAGCTTCCTAGCCGAAAAATTTACACGAAAATAATGACATCTGTGAAGGGTATTTAAGATTCGGCACAGCCGAATACAGCACTTTTACTTGTTTCTTTTATTCTGTTACTATTCATCGTATTTCTGAAAAGATAGCTATCTACTGTTATATCGAAAGAATTGAAATGTAAGTTTTGTTCTCATTTATTGAATATTAGTATTACAAATACAAAGTTCATGTGATAGGAAATTCACAAATGAATGTATTAATCTTAAGGATTATTCAATTATTGTAATGTCATAGAATCTACGCGCTACATATATGTATGTCGGTTTAAAAACTAAAAATTTTTACGTTTTGTGTATTCGATTCTTAGTACACCTCTAGGAAATCTGAAAGAAAAATGGGGAATAAATATATTTATATATAAAAAAATTTAGGCAGCAGGTATTATAATATTTTTACTTATGAAATATCATGGTGTATTAAGGCGTGCTTGCTATTAGAAAATAAAATCTGATTTCGAATTTAAAAAAATATTACCAATTATACATATATTATATGCCTTTTCCTAATTCACTTGTGTGTCAATTGGCTGGACCTGTAGAATATATAATTAAAAGACATGTTAACTTATGTAAACAAACTATTCCACAGATTGCGGGGAATTCAATATTATTGGGCAACCATGTTTCAAAAGCTTTTTTCTATCACTTTGTCCTAAATTTCTTTTATTTTTCGTACCTTTATTTTTTAACTGCCTTAAACCAATTTATCGGCTCCATAATTGCTTACAAAAAAATGGAGATGGCAATT
Organism: Linnaemya tessellans; assembly: GCA_951800035.1. Lineage (NCBI taxonomy): Eukaryota > Metazoa > Arthropoda > Insecta > Diptera > Tachinidae > Linnaemya > Linnaemya tessellans. The sequence goes on from OX637533.1 coordinate 96,684,511, forward strand.
CTGCTGGTACTTTACGTACCACTTGAGGGCAAATTTAAGCAGTTCTGTTTTTCATATGTTGTAAAGCGGCCCGAACGTGTGATATATTGCAAAAATTTATGAATCTTGTTTTTAACAAATTAATTTATGAAACTGGTGTCATTTTAAGTATATAAAATTTCAAAATCATATATTTAGATCACAGATGAATTGTATGGCTGACTTTTAAAACAAATCAATACACAACTCTTATAAATTGATTGAGATGAAAAGGTTTTTTTATAGAGTGTCACAAGTTTAAATCATAATAAAACAAGGATATATATATTTTTAATATAAATGAATATTAATGTTTTAATTGCGGCATCCATGGCTGGTGCATTGAACACCAATTTCCAATAATTAAAAAATCTTCCATAAAGTGGAAGGACACAACAGCAGTTGCTGAGAACGGCGACGAATTGATTGATTAGGATCATCTTCAATGCTTTCCTGTATGGCGACAACTTCTTCAGTGCTAACTGTTCGGCGTCTCACGGGATGCACATTGTCAGTAACATTAAATATGGTCCGAAAACGATCTATTGTTCTTTAAATTAACCGCTCTGACGGACGATTATGAACGCCATAAAATGGAAGAAATCCGCGACGAGATTGATGAATACAACAATTATTTTGATAAAAAATTTCAACAATTTGTACGCGTTGCTCTGGTGTTGTGGCACTTTAAGAAAAACACGCTTTATAAAGATATGAGTACGTTGAAAATTCTGAGTTAGAGGAGATTATTGAGCAGAGAGGAGATTATTTTTAAGCAATAATCGCTAAAATGAGTGATCTAAGACAACTCTAGAAGATCAAAATCTGATTACTCACATCTACGATTAACCGAAAACTCGAAAAATATTAGAAAATATAAAAACAAACGATATTTGAATGTAGATATGATGACAATGCAAAACGTTTCAGTTGCGGAAAAGAATCATACTAATAAATAAGTCATTCTTTAACAGAGCAATGCTTTTTCAGCAGAGTCGCGGCTAAGGAACCTCTTCTCCCGAAAGCGCAATAATTTTAGACTTGAAAGGAAACGCCTAAGTAGTTACTCTAATCGAGTAGAAGAGACTCCTTAATTTCATAAAATGCTGGCTCCAAATCACAAAAAATAGTTTACTTTTATTAACTGACTATTTAATAAACTTCTGTATAAATTTTTCAAACTAGCTTATAAAAACGTAAAATATTTTTTACGAATTACCCTGATTATGGATTGGTTGAGATAATTAAATAGTACCAAATTAGTCGCTCTTATACGGTGCCAACAAGGTCAGAAATATATCATAAAAAGTAGAATTGTATCATGTTTTCCATCCGAGATTTGTTATATGAACAACCGAAATTGTCATATTAATTGCATTAAAATTAAATAATAACAATTTATTTAGCATATAATGATATTTTTTTCTGTCTATTTACAAACGTTTTTAGATTCCCACGTTACATATCGATGGTCACAAGAGGAAAGCCCTAGCTCCAATTTTTAAGAAATTGACCGTTTCAGTGATTCCAACACATTTTTACAAAATTTTAGTGCAATAGTATCAAAAATATACATTTTACAAGCAAATAATAGTGACGGTTTCTATTGTGCTCAATACACGTTCTGTTATATATTTACCTTTTCCTGTAAAATTGAAATTATTTAAATTAGGGTCTATCCGCTTGTGACCAGCGATATGTATATGTTATGCGCATACAACTTATCGGAAAATCATCCAACGAAAAAGTTGTCAATTATTCACCTAAATATGCACGAGAATATATTTAAAAATTATTGAATTTATGAAATAAGAACCTAATTTCCTTTTTGACCTTTTATGTGCAAAAAGTACGTTGTAACAATCTGCACTTGGTCCCTCTCTCTATTCCAGCCGTTTTTTGTTTTCTTCTCCATCTCCTCCAATTGCTTCTTTTATTTAGTTTAACAAGGAAAGTCAAACGTGTCGGTTCGTGAATTTGTGCGTCAAGGTTTAATATATCAAAATTAATAGAAATAGTGCATTAATTGAATTAAAAAGCAGTGAGAAATATTGTTTAAACTACATTGAATATATTTATGGTGTTTTATTGTTCGATTTTATTGATATAAACAGGTAAATTCAATAAAACAAATCATTAAATGGCAAATTTTCTAATTTCTTCAGGTCGGCAATTATCTGTAGAATATGTATTGACTAGATAAATTGTAGTTGAGAGAGAAAAGCTGCTCTCTGTGTATTTAGTCAACTTTTGGCAATGAAGTTGCATTTGCAGAACACAAGAACAGCTTTCAATTGGCATAAACTTTACTAAAGCAAGCTTCTTTTATAAGCAGATGGCTTATCTCAATTATATTGAGATCCAGGCTGAAATTAATTTGCTCGTAAAGTTCATTAAAACTAGAAATGGATTTCTACTGCCTTCTAAATGTGTTTGCAAAGCTTTCATTCTTGCAGTTATTAAATTTGTTCTTCTTCGTGTCAATAATATTTTTGTGTATTAGAAAAAATCGTACCTGTCTCCCAAAACTATGCAACATAATGGGTGGGCCATTTAAAAGTTGAAATTTAAAAATGCAATAAAACAAAAACAATTTGTTAAAATTTTTCCATGTAATATGTTACTTCAACGCCCACTAAAGAGGGGTGATTCCAAAAATGAATTTTTCTGATTTTCTGGCTCCCTATTCAACGGTTTGGAGATTCTTTGACATAAAAATACATAAATTGCTTAACAAAATTACAAAAAAAATTCAAAAATTTGGTTATTTTTCAGAGGTTTCTTTAGTTCTTCTTAGAGGAACTTTTTTCCCTATGGCCCGATTCAGCCCATTTACAAACTTGAGCTGTGCTCTCCTGAAGAATTTATATATACAAAATTTCAAGGTTTTGGGTCTTTTCGACTGATCAAGAATATATGTGTATATATTTTATGGGGTCTTACACATGGAATAACAAAGTGAATATATCGGTCAATTCTGTTTTGGAGGGTATAAAAAGCTCTGTCGTTGTTGCTTAATTTTCTGGCTCTGGCATTGAAATTCAGATTTTTAAATTTTTAATACCAAATTTATTCTTCTTCTATTATAAAATAGTTTTAATTAACCCTCTACGGCTGACGTGACTTTGTTGTTGCAAATCTACTGACGTGGTAGTACATTAGACACCATTTTGTCGGCTTATATTATCCAAGTTTCGTTTTGTAAACCTAGCGAAATTATTTTATGCTATAATTTAATGGCATAGAATTCTATTTATTGATTTTTGTTTTTAGAATGAAGTTACATTAGAGAAGTTTTTGAGTCGTTATATATACAATAGCGGGACAAAACTATATTTCTGTTTATTGGTGTCTGTTAGACTACCACGTCAGTTACGGAAGGTTAAAGGAAAAAAAAACAGGTGAAACTGCTATATATAGTGCCGAATCGTACACGCATTCATTTCAAACATAGAATCATTTTTTGATCTTTCTGATTTAAAACAGGTTTCATTAACAAACAAAAATTGAAATTAAAAAAAAAAAAAAATTGTTTTTGATAGCTGATTTTGTGATTAAGCTTCCCAGTTCTGGAACTGTGTTTAATACCATTCTGTCTGACTTTCAATATGAAAATATGTATATTATTCGTTATAGCGCGATTTGTCTGTGGTTAGAGTACTGGTGTTCACAAAGAATGCAACACATTTATTTCGAACAATTTCAAATGCCCTATTAATATTTGAGAAAAATAACCCGGCACAAAAGTATGTATCACGTATGTGTCTGCATGCATTTTGGATCGTCTTCCTATTGCATTTTCAGTCTTCAAAATTTTCTCACGCTATTCTCATAAAATTTTTTAAAGTATGTTCATACATAAAAAACGAGAGAATATCATGAAGGCAAAGAAATGAGCTTTTAGCATCGTTACTGTAGATAATGAACAAGAACATGTGAAGCAAATGCAAGAACTAAAAGCTTTCAACATCTTTTGTGGCCATAGTTGCCAGATCATGTACTTAGTTAGCCCACAAAGAGGACTACCGAATATCTCAACAACAACCCTCAAATCACACCGATATGGAAACCATTGCAATTTTAGCTGCTGTACAATAAAATAGAATTCGTTCATTAACTTAAGTTGCCGTTATTTGAATTATTTATTGTCTACTTTCATTTTATTAGCAAATGGCTATTTTTGCAATGATTGTTTTGAAAATATTTGCAATAATGATGAAGAGCTTTCTTGTTTCTTATATTCTCTTATTATTCGCCGTATTTCTGCAACGCTACCTACTGTCATATCGATATTAAGGATTAATTGATATGCAGGTTTTGTATCTCTTATAAATATTATCACTATATTATTTTGAGACTTTTTAAAGTCAATTCGTATATATTGTCTTATCAGTATTAGTATTATACTTACAACGTTCATATGATCGGGAACTCGCAAAAGAATATGCTGACCTTAAGGTGTATTGAAAATTTGTCAAGTCACATAATCTGGGCGCTATGGATATATCGGTTTCTAGTTATATTCTTTAACATAAAAAACTCAAAAATGTGGAGTTTTTTAAAAGTATTTGGCTTATTTAAAATTGCATAATTTTATTTTGTTGGTATTATAAATTTTATTCCAATATTTTGGTCAACTTTCACGTAAGTGCTTTTCAGTACGAATTTTCGAAAGCATTTTAACATTTGTATTGTTGTTTTATATTTTAACATAAGGAAAAAGCAAAAATTGTTGCTTAATGTTAGCCAGAAATGGCAAAATAAAAAGAAAGGCAAAATTAAAATTGAGTTTTTCGTAAATTTCGAAATAATTTAGAGCAAATAAAGAAAGTCATTTGATGTAACTTGTTCAAATGAAAAATATCGCAAATAACTTAATTTGGGCAAATGAATTCATTTGGCCGAAATCACGTGGATGGAAACGTACTATAACTTTAAAACAAATTTAGTGAACTGTTCCCAACTCCGCTACTGGAACTATAGACTAAACAATTTGTTGATTCAACCAACCTGCAGACACTCTTGCGTTGCTCTATCTTTTAAAATGCCTCAATTTTGTATGACAAATAAATTCAAATTGAGTAAAAAAGAGTAAAAATTTTTGAAATTTTGTTTTTGCGTAGGTATAAATGTCACTAACACAAAGTGATTTACACAAATAGGTCCTTAATGTTAGAGTAAAACTCGGGATTCTCGGCTTCTTAGCCTGGAATTAGATAGTTCGGCTAGCGGCTCCCTAATGTCTGCTTAAGTATGTGTAAAGAAATAGAGTCCGTTGAAAATTCTGAGTCAGAAACTAAATGTTTAAAAATTGTGTTATCATGCTGAAATAGTCTTACATCCACGTATATATGCATGTATGTATGTACATATCGTTGGTCACAAACAGAAAGGTCCTAACACGTATTTTTACAAGATTTCCTTTTACCGCGATTCCAATAGATTTCACACACATACACATCGACAGAAAAATTTAGTGCAATAGTATAAAAAAAAGTTTTACAAGCAAACTTTAATTATAGTTTCCATTGTGATCAATACAGTTTCTGTTATGTTTTTGCCTTCTCCTGTAATGCTACAACTACTGGAGTTAGGGCCTTTCTACTTGTGACCATCGATATGTAAGTATGTACTTAAATATGTATAACTAAAATTATTTCATTGGTTGTTATATGAAAAACGTAAATTAATTGCATTAAAATTATATAATAATTGCGTTTCTTAGTTGCATATTGATGATTTTTTTCCAGTGTATATCCAAACTTTTATAAATTTTCACGTTGCTTATATGTATATAACGCGCATACAATGTATCAGTTTATTATCAAAAAATATCAATCTGCCACTTAAAAGTGCACGCGAATACATTTTAAAAGTATTGAATTAATAAAATAGGACCCTAATTTCCGTTTTGACCTTTTATGTGCAAAAAGTACGTTTTAACAATCTGCACTTGGTCCCTCTCTCTATTCCAGCCGTTTTTTGTTTTCTTCTCCATCTCCTCCAATTGCTTCTTTTATTTAGTTTAACAAGGAAAGTCAAACGTGTCGCTTCGTGAATTTGTGCGTCAAGGTTTAACACATCAAAATTAATAGAAATAGTGCATTAATTGAATTAAAAAACAGTGAAAAATATTGTTTAAAGTCCATTGAATATATTTATGGTGTTTTATTGTTCGATTTTATTGATATGAACAGGTAAATTCAATAAAACAAATCATTAAATGGCAAATTTTCTAATTTCTTCAGGTCGGCAATTATCTGTAGAATATGTATTCACGGTTGCCACAGTTGGTAACATTCTACCAAAATTGGTAATTTTCTTTAGGGTTGGTAACTTGGTAACTTTGTTTTTAACTATCAAATTATTGCTTTTCTTTTACTTAGCGTCTATACCTGATATTAATTCTGATATAATATGAGAGAGAACGTCGGCAGAATAAAGGGAAAAATATATTTATATAAATATTAATATCTATGTAGGGGGAAACGTACTATTGTAAATATCATAATATTTCATAATTATCAAGCAACCGTGCAGTAAACATCTTCGTTTACTTTAATAGTACTGCGTGTTTTATAAATGTTTTGGCATTTTTTATATATTTATTGTGTGTATAAAGTTAAAAATAGTTCTGTGTAAAAGTTTTGTTAGTTTTATAAACAATTTGGTTTATAAAATAGTTATTGTGCATATTAAAAAAATAAAATGGAAGTTTTGCGTCTATTTTAATACGCAAAATTCTTTTCTTGTGTCTAAATGTGTGTATGTGTACGTTTTCTGACAGTTCATATCATGATATTGTTTTCTAAATATATATTATGAAAACAATATTATAATATTTGATATAATATTAATATTGCAGTCCACACGTAATATGATTCTCTCTGCTATGAAATTTGACGTTTGCTGATAGGAATATATTTGATTTTATATCAGGTATAGACGCTATGTTATCATTTTTCCGTATTACTCAACACTGAGAAAAAAATCATTAAAAACAACTGTGTGAATGTGCGCCAAATTGTTCAACGGCGTAATATGCAAATGTCATTATGTTTGGTCAGCAAAAGATTATTTTAAATGACTGCAATATTAAATAATTTATTTAAATTAAATACGGAATTCGTATTTAATTGAAATATTTATTTATGTTCTAAAATGAATTAAAACGTTATATGTTATGTTTTTTATTAATAGAAGTTGTTGTTTTTATTATAATAAAAATGAAGATTTTTGTTTTTATAAAAAAATTTTGGTAACTTTTTGGTAACATTTTCGGAAAATTTTGGTAAAAAATTTTTTTACTCAGTGGCAACCGTGTATGTATTGGCTAGATAAATTGTAGTTGAGAGAGAAAAGCTGCTCTCTGTGTATTTAGTCAGCTTTTGGCAATGAAGTTGCATTTGCAAAACACAGATGGCTCCCTAGCAGCTTCCAATTGGCATAGACTTTACTAAAGCAACCTTTATCCATAATCAGATGGTTATCTCAATATGTTGAGATCCAGGCTATCAAATTGCTAGAAATGGATTCTACTGCCTGAATGTGTTGAAAAGCTTTAATTTTTGCAGTTATTTTATGTATTTTTTCTTGTTCATGTCAACTTGGAAAATTAAGTAATTTTAATTAGAAAGCGGCATCAAATACTCTGTAAGAACTTTGTGTTAAAATGCATTCATATTTATATATAAATTTTTAGTTGTATACAGGCACAGCTTTAAATTGCATAAGGGTTCAGAAAAAAGAATAATACGAAATTAAAAATTATTGTGTGACAGAAAACGTCTTATCCCCCAAAACTATGCAACACAAACGGTGGGCCATTTAAAAATGCTATAAAACAAAAACGGTTTGTAATTTCACCAAATTTATTTATTTTTGTGAAGGACCATTGTTCCGATTAGAAATGGAATAGTAATTTAATGATATGATTGCAGCGGCTGGCCTCACAGTACCCTGTTTGATCGACCCAACATTCGGGCACTTTTACAAGTGTATGGGATCGTAACTCGGTAATGGCATCACGAACGTTGGGCTTCAACTGCTCGATTGTCTCTGGTCTGTCGGCATAACATTTATCTTTAACGGCGCCTCAGAGCAAATAACACAACAGTGTCAAATTTCAGCTTCTTGGCGGCCATTGAGAGCTCCATGTCGACTAATTAAACAGCCATAACACGGCCTGTGGAAACCAAAAAACATCGTTCACATCTATACCTTGAAAACCGGGCACAAAATTTGGTTATCATGGTGCGATAGTTGTCTCCATTGACCGTAATGGTTGTGTCGTCCTCATTTTCAAAGAAATATGGGTCAACGCTGCATCCGCTCCACATGCCGCCCCAAACAGTCACTCGTAATGGGTGCATTGACTTCTGTGGGTTTTCTGAGCCCGGCAATTTAGCTTATTAACGTATTCAAAATGAAAATGGACTTCAACCAAAAGATGATCTCCTTGGCAAACTGAAAAATCGATTTCCGCCAATTATCTGTGTTTTGGAAATAAATTTCCAATAAAACCCAAGGTTGCTCAAGCATAAGCCGATTCGTCTCGTGCAGTGGAAATTATATTCTGAATATTGTGAAAGAATAAAATGACACAAGTACTGCCAGATTCGAAATAGGCGGTCGTTTAAATTTAAATCGACAGATGGCTCACCCGATATTACCGGCGACGCAGCGACACTAGTAGTAATACACAACTAGTTCCCAATATAAATCCGTTCTTATAATGAGCGTTCTCGTCCTTCTTTTAGTAGAAACAATATCAGCCAGAGTTAAACTTGAGAAAAGAAAATATGGGTTTGCCTCAAACATTTGTCTTGGAATTCCTTTATCACTTACAAAAATCTCATATTATCCCACCACTCTTTCAGCTGTTCAGTTTATAGTTTTAAGTTTAGGTTGACTCTGTGCTGACCATATATTAACCAAGAATGATAAAATAAAGATTACGCCAACAAGCTGAAATAAAAATACTTTTCTGCGCATGATGGAGCTCTGACGTCACTCAACATGTGCTCTGATTGGCTAATAAAATTCAGTTGGAGAACTATTATGTTATTGTAAAAACATGACAGTGGGACAAATTGTTATTTTTCCACCTAAATTTTTTGAAAGCAAACAAATTCTTTATAATAATTCCATATATAGATTTTCATTACTTTTAATACAATATTTCACTATTGCTGCAAATAAAATATAGTTTTCAAAAAGAAAATTTTTTATAGAGAACAAACGTCTCAAGGCCTTCTCAAGATTAACGTTTGCAAAGCTTAATTTCTGAATACGAATGATAAATTTTTTATAATGACATCACACTGACTTTTTGCTATTTTCAGCCTAAAATTTTCCTTGAGAGGTGCATCTCTAAAAACGATTCAAATAAATATTTGCTTAATGTTAAAAAATGTACATACATTTTCATTTCCAAAGTTTTATTGTAAGTTTGGAGGCCATCTTCTTTTTTAAGATCTTCAAGATCAGTCGGCCGTGGAGCATTTTCCGTGACCAATTTTTCTTCAAAACTATTCGAAATATCATTTTGTTTTTCAGTTTCACATAGTCTTTCATATACTTTTGCAACTTCAGTTTCATTAGCAGTTGTCGTTTCAATTTCAATAGCACTAGTGTCTAAAGAGGGAACTGCATGGGATTTTAATATTTTTGCACGCCGTTTGCTAAATCCTATTCATAACGCCTTAGTAATGTACTGCAAAAATTAATTTTGTTTTAACTTACCCATTTCAAATTTCAAGTTTCTTTCAAAATCCTCTTGCTTGAAATGTAAAGCACAAATTATTTCTTTATCCACATTTACAGGCTTCACTCTTTTGCAAAAGATTACCCATAACTTCCTTCGAGCTTCATCTTTTGGAAAATTGTAAAACGATACAGCTTTTTGAAAACACCAACGTTTTATGAAAAATACTCAAAATATTAGGTTTTAACATAATTTCTCACTTGTGTTTTTGCTGTTACTTTGTTTGCATTTGCCCACTGCACATTTCATATTTGCTCTCTTTCTTATCTCTTCACTTTATTTTGTTTTTTATTTTTCTTAGTTTTGCAGCTTTTAAACAACCAAATTTAAACACTTTTATATAATTTTAATTATTTTAATATTTTTTATATGTATTTATTATAAAATATGACACGAAATTCGTTGTTTATTAAGCACCGATGAAATACTTTTTTTAAAACTCTCTGAGTAAATTAATTACAGCGCTGCCAACTATTACAAAATACATAAATTTTTTGTAAGAAATTATAAATTTCTCATATGATACAGACTTGGTAACCTTTGCGAGGGGGCTACTACGTCATCAAACGGTAAATCATGCGCAAGGCGTAATCTTTATTTTATCATTCTTGATATTAACTTTCCACGTCAGCTTATGAACAATCTTCGATTATCCCATACTCACATTTTGGAAAGCTTTTAAAAATCTTGCATTTATTGTATTTTCTAAGGGTGAGTGTAAAACAGGTTTTTCTTAAAAAATTACCGTTGTATTTTATGCAATTCTTACAGTTTTTTTTAAATCCGCTCACTTGCACACTTTGCAAAATCGACAGACTGGCATCGCAATTCCTCAGAAACCAACTCTCAAATAGAAAATAATAGTTCCAGAAATTTTTGCATGCAAAGAAAAAGAGCAAAAAACGAATTTTAGGAAGACAAAAAGAAGTACACGTTTTTACTATTTCTTTCGCCTACTTGTGTTATTTTTCTATCTTAAATAACACCATCTGTCTGCTATAGAATACTCAAGAATTGGTTTCTATAAAAAAATAAAGTTTAGTAGCCGATACGGATAATGGTAATCGGTGTTTTCGTGCAGGTGAACGTATCACTTGCGTGAAAATTGTGTTAATTAAGATGGAAAATATTATTTCTTGAAATTATAAAACTTAAAGAAAGAAGAAAAAATTTTCCAAAGCATCCAAGTTTTTAAAATCCATAGATATTCATAAACCAAAAACTAAAAACGGATTTTAACTACTTTTTGTAATCAATTGAAAAATATTATCAAAGAATTTTTTTAAATTTCACTATAAACAAGTATATTCACTACCACTAACCATTTAGTGGTAGTGAAACAAAAAATTGCACTACCACTTAGTGAATACTGGTAGTGAAATTGTTAGTACACTAAAAATATAGTGCATTATGCCCATCTCTGAAATGCTTTAATGAGATCTTTTATTATTATGGAGCCTTGGCAGTATTATTTTATGCCTTCAAGTCGAACCTGATGTACAGAAGTGAATTCATTGTACTTGAAGCAAATCTATATCAAACTGGAAGTTCGTCAAAAAACAATATGATTCCTGAAAAGTTTCTTTATTTGTTGCATTTTGCAGTCAAAACTTTAACTCAAAATGACCTTGATCACTTGTGGTTTGACCTTCCGTATCAAATCAGCTTTTCTCTTTTTTTCTCCAACAGAATGGACCATCTCCTTATAAATTTGCCATTCATCTTTAAAATGTTCATTCAATCTGCATTGTTAGAATTTTGTATTTTTATACTCTTCACAAAAAAGTGAAAGGGTATATATAGGTTTGTCATTCCGTGTGTAATTTCTTCGATATGCACATGGGACCCCATAAATTATATATATTCTGGATCCTTATAAATAGCGATGACGATTGAGCGATGTCCGTCTGTCTGTCCGCCTGTACGTGAAATCGGTTTTCCCAAGCCCCCAGAAGAGCTAGAGACTTCGTTCTTGGACCGTTGTATTGGAAATGAACTTAAATAGAGTTCATATTGAAATTTAGAAAGATCCGAAGTATGGTTCCAGAGCTGGGAAGCTAACACCTATTTCTCGACGCAAAATTTATACCAAAAATCAATTATTTATTTTTTAATGTTTGTAAATTAAACCTATTTCGTGCTTTGAGAAGCCTCAATGGTCTATTAAAAACTAAAACAAGAAAATTCTTTTTCCAGGGTTGGAAAATTAAAAATTTTTTTTCGGCCCATTTCGTATTGTGTAGTACATGTAGTAACTAAAATTGTTAAAAATTTCAAGTTTTTCTTTAACAAAACCACTTTATACGTCATGAAGATTTGCATTGGCCAAAAAAAATTTTTTTTATATTCAAATTTTCTTCCATTCGTGGGAAATTGATTTTTTTTATACATGAAAGTAATCAAACAGGCAACTGATGTTCTTTTTTTTTTGTTTTTTGCTAACTAAAACTGTTTTATAATTTAGGAATAGCAAAATTGGTATCAAAAATTCAAAAATAAAATTTCGAATTCAGGGATGGACAAGTGCAATATTTTATGGTACATGAAAGTTACCAAAATGGTAAAAAATTTAAAATTTTTCTTAAATAAAACTACTTTATACCTCAAGAAGCGTTTCACTGATAAAAGAAAACAAAAAAAAATTAAAATTTCGTTTCCAGGGTTGGAAATATTAAATTTTTTTTTGGTACATGCAATATTTTGTAGTACATGTAATAACCAAAATGGCTGCAAAATTCGAGTTTTTCTTAAACAAAACTACTTTATACCTCATGAAGATTTGTATTGATAAAGAAAATTTTCAAAAATTTAAATTTCGCTTCCAGGGTTGGGAAATTGAAATATTTTTTATACATAAAAGTAACCAAAAAGTCAATTGACGTTGTTTTTTTTACTAATTAAAACTATTTTTTAGTTCAGGAAAAACAAAATTTGTATCAAAAATAAAAACAAAATTAAAATTTTGATTCCAGAGTTGGATAACTGCAACATTTTGTAGTAAATGAAAGTGAGCAAAATGGTTACAAATCTTAAGTTTTTCTTAAATAAAACTATTTCATGCCTCATTAACAGTTGCATTGGTAAAAAAATTAATTTCGTTTCCAGGGTTGGGAAATTGAAATATATAAAAGTAACCAAATAGGCAATTGACGTTGTTGTTTTTGCTAATTAAAACTATTTTATAATTCAGGAAGAACAAAATTGGTATTGAAATCTTAAAAAATTCAAATTTCGACTCCATGGTTGAACAAATAAAATATTTTACGGTACATGAAAGTGACGAAAATGTTTAAAAATTTAAATTTTTTTGTCAAGTAAAATTATGTTACATATTTTAATTAAACCTACTTCCTGTTTTAGCAAGAAAGAGAGAATAATTACATCTGTGAAGGGTATTTAAGATTCGGCACGGCCGAATATAGCACTTTTACTTGTTTTACTTGCGACGTATTCGCAAGGTTTGAGTTTTATTGATTAAAAATAAAGACTAGCCCTCATATTCATAAAATTTAAAATGAGTTTGAAATGTATTTTATTCAAAATTTTTTATAGAAAATTTTCTTAAAACAGATTTCAAATACACATAATTGAGTAAAAAATTACAATTTAATTATTGACTTAAAAACTAATTATGTGCAGCTGTTGCTAAGAGGTTTAGTGTTTCAATTCTTCCGAAATTGAATTTCACATCAACTTGTGGCTGCATGTACCGGAAGTTTGGTTTATTAAAATGTTGAATTCACTGGCATGTGCTAATTGTGTAAGATTCCAGGAATTTATTGAAAGTAAAATTTTTAGCTTAAAGCGATTAACTAGTTAACAGTTTTGCTTTTCTGGGAATGTTTTTGTTTAAAGGGTGTAAATATTTGTGGTGTTAACTTATATAAATACATACACACATATTACGAATATAATTTGTTTGCTGAGATATTTTGCGGATCTACTAAAATCAATTGGAATTATATTTTCATTAATTGATTTTAGTTAACAGGATGGATTTATTATTCGCATATTTAGTATACGATTTTATATAAGAGTATAATTACGTGGTTGAGTTCCAGAATAGGAACAACATTTCCGCCATCCAAAAGCTACTGAAGATGTTCTGCACAGCCGACAATAATATAAGATTTTTTGCCCTTATTAATATAATCGCAAAAATATTATATATTTACAGGTTTTATTGTTTCTCTAAGTCTTTAAAATTCCTTACGATTTTAGTGAAAGTGAGTTAGTGAGAAGTGGTTTTCTCTAGGCTTCGCCCTGACAGAGAGTTTCTGTAAATCGTTGTGCCTTTTAAAATTCAATATATTTTCCAAAAATAGTTGATCTTGCTCTCTTCCGAATATTAGCATTAGGGAAATTTTGGCGTATTGAGTGTTTGTCAGAGTTTGTGTCATTCATTATACTTTTAGTTTCGATAATTCACAACTGTTTGTTTATGTGGCCTGCGAAGCTTGAAAACTATCAGGAAATGAGAATTATGAACACGTGTATTTTAAGTTTAGCATTGGCACTTCACTACGAGTTAGCTGAATACGGCAATATTGTTATCTTCTGCAAAATCCTTGTTAGATTTCTTGCAAATATGCAGTTTTCGATAACGAGGTGCCTTCTTAGATCGATTGTAACCCTAAACACCGGCGCGATCTAATATGATAAAATTAGTATAACTCTTAATTTCACATCATCAATTTTATTCGGCTGCGAAATTTACAAGTTAAATTAACTTCAATAACAATTAATATATATTATTCTAAAAATAATATAAAAAATTAAAATAATATTTTTATAACCAAATAATAAATCAAATAAATTTTAATAATATATAATATTAAACATTTAATGATAAATTAAAAACTATTTGCATCACCAAATAATAAATTAAAGAAGTTTCTTAATAGAAAAGAGAAATAAATAATTTCAGAATATTTAAATATGAAGAACTGATAGATTTAAAATTAAGCGCGTTGCTTTAAAACGTATTATTCGGGAATTGTCGGTTTTAAGCTCGTTAAGTTCGGTCGTTTCGTTGTCTACAGAGAGAAAGAACATACGGATTGTGTTCCAAAGTGATACCGAAAGTGTTTTAGTGAGATAAATGCAAAAAGAAAAATTATAATAATAATAAAAAAAATTAAAAATTAGAAAGCAAAATAAAAATGAGCAATTTCAAAGCATAAATAAATAAAAATGTGTAAGGCCCAATTTACACCATGAATTTTATTCATGAATATTATTCATGCTGTTTTTGTTTGTAGGTGAGCGGTGTGGAGACGAAGTAGGTGTAGAAAAAACTGCACGATTTCTGTTTTTCATGAAGTTTTTTGTATTGCCTTTTGCACTACTTTTCGTTCTTCTTGTTTTGTTTTATTCTTTTTCGTCTTTCAAAGTGAATACATCATATCTACATGTGGTTTTATTAAAAAGTGAAAAATATTACTAAAGAAAAAATTTTCCAATATTTTTTCCGTCATCGTAAATAGTTTTTATTTTATATTATATATTTTCTTGTATATAAATCACTAATGCTAAAATAAGAATGATCAAACAAAGAAAATTAAGCGATAGCAAGCTAAAAAATCAACCCTGAAATATAAATATACATGAATTATAAATCAACGTATAAATGCTACAGGATTTTAGCAGATGCTTCGAAAGAAAGATAAAAAATATTCATGAATTAAAATTCATGGTGTAAATTGGGCCTAATAGAAATATCTGTGTAATTTAATGAAAAAAATATATAAAAGCTAAAAATTAAATGCTAATTATTTTAAAATAAGTGGTTAAATAAATAAATAAAGCCATTAACTAAACAAATAAAATTGTTAAATATATAAATATCAAAAGAGTGTTTGAGATGTTAAAAATTCTACTTCAACAATTTGGGCCACCATTTTCACAGTAAAGGTAATATTTGACTGGTATTAAGTTAAGAATTTTTATTTAAACTTGAGTTCAAAACTGAAAATTATTTTTATTATTTTAGGAATTTCTTTTAAATTCGAACTATTTATTAAAAAGAATACTGTCTATAATATGTACAAGATGGCCCAAAATGACCGAAGTTCAGTATAACTTCTTATTTAAGACAAAATTGTTATTAATTTTTTTAAATTTTAAATTATGAAAAATTATATATCGCAACTGGGTGCCATTTTCTGCTTCGCATATTCGTGGTCTTTCCAATAGATTTTCCATAACCCTGCGCAAGCCTTCAGGTGTTTTTTTGTTGAGCTCAATTAAAATCGCTTGCATCAGCACCAGTACGACGACACCGTGTGCTCATTAAAAAAAAAAACATGGGTCAATTATCCTTTCCGACTAAAACACCGCACCAAACGGTACAATTAAATGAGTGTAGAGCATTTAATTGGAAACGGCCTTCGTCGCTCAAAATAAAATAATGATTTTCTTATGCATTTTGACGAATTAGTTGTTTAATAATTTTGGGCAGTTGTGCAATTGTTTACTATTCCATTTTTTATATATTTGGGAATCTGTTGTTTAACACAAAATTTTTAATTTTATACGTGCTGATTCTTTTCCCAAATTTACAAAAAAGTTCAAAATTGTTTATTGAGGGCTTTTAGCTAGTTCCTATGCGCATTTCACTAGGGCTAATGCAGATCATCAGGGAACCTTTAACCAACAGTTCTTAGAATAGCTAAAGATATTATAATACCCTTCACAAAAAGGTGAAAGTTTGTCATTCTGCGATGTCCGTCTGTCTATACGATTTTCCCAAGCCCCCAGAAATGAACTTAAATAGAGTGGTATTGAAACTCAGAAAGATCCGAAGTATGGTTCCAGAGCTGCAAAGCTTACACTTATTCCTGGACGCAAAATTTATACCAAAAATCAATTATTTTTTTTTAATCTTTGTAAATTAAACCTATGTCTTGCTTTGGGAAGCCTCAATAGTCTATTAAAAACTAAAAAAATAAAATTTTTTTTCCAGGGATGGAAAATTAAAAAAAAAATTCGGCCTATTCCGTATTTTGTAGTACATGTATTGACTAAAATTGTCAAAAATTTTAAGTTTTCCTTTAACAAAACTTCTTAATACGTCATGAAGATTTACATTGGCAAAAAAAAATTTTAAATTCAAATTTTGCTTCCAGGTGTGGGAAATTGAATTTTTTTTATACGTGAAAGTATCAAACAGGCAACTGATGTTGTTGTTTTTTTTGCTAACTAAAACTGTCTTATAATTTAGGAAGAACAAAATTTGGTAACAAAAATTCAAAAATAGAAAATAAAATTTCGAATCCAGGGATGGACAAGTGCAATGTTTAATAGTACATGATAGTGACCAAAATGGTTAAAAATTTTAAATTTTTCTGAAAAAATTATCTTATACCTCATGAAGCGCTGCACTGATAAAAAACAAAAAAATAAAATTTCGCTTCCAGGGTTGAGAAGTTTAAAGTTTTTTTGGTACATGCAATATATTGTAGTACATGAAAGTGACCAAAATGGTTGCAAATTTTAAGTTTTTCTTAAATAAAACGACTTTATACCGAACGAAGACTTGGATTGGTAAAAAAAAATAATTTCGCTTCCAGGGATGGGAAATTGAAATGTTTTTATACATAAAAGTAACCAAAAAGGCAACTAACGTCCGTTTTTTAATAATTAAAACAATTTTTTAGTTTAGGAAAAACAAATATGGTATCAAAAATTAAAAAAAAATCCAGGGTTGGATAACTGCAATATTTTGTGGTACATAAAAATGACCTAAATGGTAACAAATATTAAGTTTTTCTTAAATAAAACTATTTCATGCCTCATAAAGAGTTGCATTGGTAAAAAAAATTTAAATTTTGTTTCCAGGGTTGGGAAATTGAAATATTTATTCTGTATAAAAGTACCTAAAAAGGCAGTTGACGTTGTTTCTTTTTCCTAATTAAAGCTGTTTTATAATTCAGGAAGAACAAAATTGGTATTAAAATCTTAAAAAATCTAAACTTCGACTCCAGGGTTGGACAAATGAAATATTTTATGTACAATGAAAGTGACCAAAAAGTTTAAAAATTTAAATTTTTTGTCAAGTAAAACTAGTATGGTTACACCTCACTAAGAATTGCATTACATTTTCTGATACATGAAATGGATTTTGTTTGTTTGTAAATTAAATATATATAATATTTTTGAAAGACTTTCATAGGTATTAGATATAAGAAAAGCCAAACATTTAGCTTCCTAGCCGAAAAATTTAAACGTTTTCTTAATTATAAAAGTAACCGATAACATAATTTTGATTTTTTAATGAAACCAACTTTCTGTTTTGGCGAAAAATAAAGAAAGAAGAATTACATCTGAAAAGTGCTATATTCGGCACAGCCGAATATAGCACTTTTACTTGTTTTAAACTTAGACTTAATTGAATCCTAGACACAAACCAACCTATGACCCTAGACACAAAACAAGTGCGTTAACAGAGCTCGTTAGCTTGTTAACCTAACTGTGTTAAGTTTTCATACTGACTGTTTGTGTTCCAAATGGAATAATGGCCGCATTTCCGGACCCACCTTGAAAACAATTAACGGAACAGGCAACGAAGTTCATAGATTTCATAATAAATTAATACTTTGGTATAGCTTTACCAATAAGCTTTGTTTTTTCGCAGACAAAAATTGTAAAATTCGAGGGAGGATAAGCCAGGATCCTGGGAAAACGGGAACATGTGGGTGACTAAAAATTGGTTTATTTTATAGCCCTTGTGGTTCTCTATCTCGTCCAATGGCCATAATCCTTAGCTGTTGGATTTTTAATAGAGAAATTTGGATTTTAGTGAAGTTTCATATATGGAATTTCTCTAAAGGATGATTTTTTTTTAAACGGGAACATGTGGGCTACTAAATTTTATTTTAATTTAATAGCAATAACGGTTAACAGTTGATTTTGCTAATATATTAAAAATAAAAAAATGTAACGGCCATTTGCAATTAGCGTAATTAGTTAAACCTGCCACGCTTTGTGTCATTTTGCCACAACTTAATATTTTTAGACAACAGCCTGCTCTAAATTTTTAAATTTTTGGACAAAAATGATATATGTAGCGTATATCCAACAACTGTAAAAAATTACACAATATTTTTGCTTTTCCGCTTTTCGTTTTACTGATAATTTTTAAATTTTGAGCTACGAAACAAGAGCGATAAGTCTATTTTATTAAATAAAAATGTTCGTTGTTTTTATTGTAAAGATATACAATATAATATAAAGTGATCAATTGGCCTTATTTCTTTTTTTGATCCAGTGCCTCTTCATCGCCACCATATTTTTCAAATCCTCTGTTGGGGACACTTTTTGAAAATCTTAAAAGGTAAATAAAATACAATGTCTGTTGCATTTGAGTTTTCTTCATAAACTAAGTTTTTATTCATTAAATTCACTCTTAAATAGTAATAGTAATATGCCTAATCTAGGTTAGCACTACATATATTCTTATCTTATATTAGTTTGACCATGTTTGAGTATATTAGTTATTTGCTTACTTGTTTGTTGTTCCCATATTCTTATCTTATGTTACCTCTTTGTTATTGATATCAGTACTTATGTTTAAGGTATATTGGTAGTGTGTATGTCACTTGTAAATGTATTATTTATAAGTTAAATAGAATTAATGTAAATAATTATGTTTTAATCCTAATGCAGGCTAAAATTCATGTTAATATATATGGGGTCCAAAAATAGACAATAGCATGTTTTCCACAGACGAACGTATGGGCATTGCTAGATCGTCTTAGATCACTACTGATCAAGAATATATATACTTTATGGGGTTCAGTTCTCTTTTGAGGGTATTAAAACTGTATTTTGGCGGGGTCGCTCTGGCAAGGGCTGTGGGGGACTCATTTCACCTTTGTCATAAGACTCTAAAAATAAATGCTTGGGATAATTATATACAAAATAAAATGTTGTATATGTTTTTTTTTTTGATATGGTCATTTAGGTGGCAAAGGGGGAGGAGAGGGTAGGGCAGAAATCAGGAGCCACAAAACTCTAAAAATAAATGCTTGGGATAATTGTATACAAAATTAAATTTATTTTTTTTTTGGTAGGGGGTGAAGGGGGAGGAAAGGGTAGGGCAGAGTAGCACCAAGTTTTGTCTCAGCTTCGTCATTAAACATTTTATTTTTAAGGAATGTAGGCTTAAGTAAAACAATTTGATAAATGTTTATGATATTTTTGCATATAATAAAAACATTTTTTTTTTATTTTAATGGCTCCATGTTAAACGCGTTGGACCGTATTTGACATAAAAATATATAATTTGCTGAACAAAATAACCAAAAAACTTTAAATATTATGTTGTTTTTTCTGAATTGGTTTAGGTCTTCTTAGGGGAACTTTTTTCCCTCATGCCCGATATAGCCCATCTCCGAACTTAACCTGCTCTATCCTTCAAAATATATTTATAAAAAATTTCCACAGACGGACGGGCGGACGGACGGACATGCTCAGATCGTCTTAAATTTCATCACTGATCAAGAATATATATACTTTATGTGGTCTGAGATGTATGTATATTTCGATGCGTTACAAACGGAATGAAGAAGTGAACATGAACCTATCGTTTTTTATATGTTTGATATACTTATTTTACATTCTAGGGATCAAATAACATAATCCTTTGATTTTTGTTTTTTAATTTTTTATTTGAAGTATTGGAAAACAATGGTGCACATATGTGTACCTCAGGTTTCAACGTGGTATTGAGAATAATTAAATGCCTTAACTGCATGGTAGTCGACAAAGCTCTTCCCACCTAGGGTGGCGACATTTAGATGCCAACTTGCTTTCTAAAAATCGCGGTAGATGCCCAACGCTATCCACCCTTACTTCATGTAATGGATGCGGCACTACCCATCTGTTTTTCTTTGGCTCATTTGGGCACTCATGCACATCGCCTACGGAATTGGTTCTCGGTGCAGCATACTGGGATACATCATCAGTAACATCTGGACCACAGTTAGAGATGTTTTTGCTACGCCAAAACAGACGGGATGAGTTTGAAGATTCATCATTAGTACTTACATAATTTTGTGGCATATTGTTATCATCAAGCCAATCTTCAGGCGTTTGAAAAGCTCTAATTACTTCTGGAGGCAAGTAGTCCTCATCGTCATCATCTCCAGAGAAATCAAATTCGCTATCGTTGAAAAAATCTACAATCTGTTGATCATCCATTTCCAGGCTAAACACAACAAGTAAAAGTGCTATATTCGGCTACGCCGAATCTTAAATACCCTTCAGAGATGTAATTCTTCTTTCTTCCTTGCTAAAACAGGAAGAAGGTTTAATTAAAAGATGTAACATAGTTTTACTTGACAAAAAAATTAAAATTTTTAAACTTTTTAGTCACTTTCAAGTACCATAAAATATTTTATTTGTTCAAACCACGAGTCTGGATTTTTTAATTTTTTTTTTTGGAAATTTTTGATACCAATTTTGTTCTTCCTAAAATATAAAATAGTTTTAGTTGGCAAAAAACAACAACGTCAATTGCCTCTGGTTACTTTTATGTATAAAAAAAATAAAATATCCCAACCCTGGAAGCGAAATTTTAATTTTTTAAATTTTTTTTATCAACGCAAATCTTCATAAGGTATAAAGTAGTTTTGTTTAAGAAAAACTCGAATTTTTCAACCATTTTGGTTATTACATGTACAACAAAATATTGCATGTACCAAATAAACTTTCATTTTCCCAACCCAGGAAGCGATATTTTGATTTTTTGTTTATCAGTGCAACGCTTAATGAGGTATAAAGTAATTTTTTTTTAGAAAAATTTTTAATTTTTAACCATTTTGGTCACTTTTATGTTCTATTAAATATTGCACTTGTCCATCCCTGGATTCGAAATTTTATTTTTGAATTTTTGATACCAATTTTGTTCTTTCTAAATTATAAGACAGGCTTCGTTGGCAAAAAAAAAAAAAAAACATCAGTTGCCTGTTTGATTAGCTTCACGTATAAAAAAAATGCAATATCCCACCCCCGGAAGCAAAATTTGAATTAAAAAAATTTTTTTTGGCCAATGCAAATCTTCATGACGTATAAAGAGGTTTTGTTAAAGAAAAACTGAAAATGTTTAACAATTTTAGTTGCTACATGTTTTACAAAATACGGAATAAGCCGATAAAAAAAATTTAATTTTCCATCCCTGGAAAAAAATTTAATTTTTTTTAGTTTTTAATAGACCATTGATTTACAAACATTAAAAAGAAACATTTATTTTTGGTATACATTTTGAGTCGAGAAATAAGTGTAAGCTTCCCAGCTCTGGAACCATACTTCGGATCTTTCTGAATTGCAATAGCACTCTATTTAAGTTCATTTCCAATCCAACGGTTCAAGAACGAAGTCTCTAGCTCTTCTGGGCGCTTGGGAAAACCGATTTCACGTACAGACGGACGTACAGACGGATAGACGGACATAGCTCAATCGTCATCGCTATTCATAAGGATCCAGAATATATATACTTTATGGGACTTTATGGAATGACAAACCTATACATACCCTTTCACTTTTTTGTGAAGGGTATAATTAATTTTTATTTAAAATACATTTTGAATCCTGAGGTAGATGTATGTGTATCAATAAAAGAATGCTGTATAGCACCACAAAAAACTACACCTAAATAACAACATACCTTTTCAAACGTTCAGCCAAATAGTGTGCTTTGCAAAATTCAAAACTTGTAATTCTAACAAATGAACTTGTAATTCAATGAAAACTTGTAATTCAAAAATATACATTTTCAACTACTGGCCTACTGGAAAAAAATTTATTCGTTTAATTCAAATGCAAAATAAATATCATAAGCGTAAAGAAAGCGCCATCCTTTGAAACATAGCGAATTTAAATATCATTTAGATGTCAATAAAAGTAAATCCAGCTACCACAAGATGGCATAGATTATTTAAATTGGAAAATACGAAAGGTGCCACCCACCGTCTTAAGAGGATACCCTCCAAATTCGTTTTTTGGAAGGTATAAAAATGGTTTAAAAAAGTTGGCTTAAGAGGATTAGTGGTCGTAATTTGGTCATTTTAATACAAACCAGGGATGGAAAAGGGCTATTTTGATATTGTACCAATTAACTAAATAAAATGTACTTTTCATACCATGACGGCACCATTTTTTTATATTTCTATAAATAGAAATTCAAAAACTTCTCCACACAAGTACACAACAAAAAAATATTATTTGCATAAAAATCTAGGAATCAGTTGATTAAATTTTAATCAAAAAGTCATACAATTTAAGATAATAAATTTTCTGGTAGTTTCAAATTGAGGCAACGAGACATTGATTGAAAACTTTTTCGGTATTTGGAAATCAATTATTAAAACCTTTTTCAACGTGATTGTTTTTGTTTTTTAAATGAGCCATAATTTAGCAGAAATATTAGACCTCAGACACTATTTTGAAAGATTCGGGTCTAGAGAACCGTTTTCTCTCGAAGGAACAATCATTTTCAAAAAGAAACGACAAAATAAATATATAGAACAAGCAGAGGAGTAAGAAACGATCCGAAAATTTCATGAAGAGCTGACTGGAATACTGTATGTAATAAAAAGTTGACACAAAATCTTTCATTATGTAACCGTATAATTCACAGAAATATTTTATGTTTATTAAATGATTCACTGAGAAATTAACAAACATTTTCAAGCATAAAACGATTTTATGAACTATAGGTGTAAGCTTTTGATTGAGATATTTATGACGATTTCTTTTCTGGAAAATATGTAACATTTTGTCACTTTTTATTCTATAAAACCACAATTAGAAGCAATTTTAAAATGAAACACATCTTCATAAGAGATGGTAGATCAATTTCCAATAAATTCACTATATTCAAATGCCATAATGTTACCATTTTCCATTTAAAAGTGCAAAAAATGTAGCATTATTTTTTAGAAAAGAAATCAACATTAAATTGTACCAAGTTAGCCGTGGTAGTACCACGGTACCAACAAAGTCTAATTGTACCAAAAAAACTACAATTGTATCATGTTTTCCATCCGTGATACAAATACTCGGATCTTTCATGTTTAACAGAGCTCTGTCAACGTACTTGGTTTGTGTCTAGGGATATAAATTTCGCAATTGATCTCCACACTGGTCGTTTAACCGACGACAATATTCAATAAAATTTCAACATGCAATACGTACGTACACATACATACCAACTTACATACACATGTGAATATTTAAAATGCAGAAAGCATAAATATTCTAAAATTATGCAGAAGTAACACACACACACACATACCTAAATATATTCATATATAAACAAAAACGAAGAGTGTTGTTCTTCTTAAAGTCATTAGAGCAAAATTTATTATCAATAAAATTTCATATTGTACTTTCGTATGTAAACACATGTAAAGACTTAAACTAATAACGATAACAAATGCCATGTTTTTTTTATTTTGAAGCATGAAAATACATAAATCTTGTAAAATTCTCAAATGAAAACTTATTGTAAACACAATGCGAAATTATTGCATTGAAGTTTTCAAAATGTTTTTGCAAGCAAAATGCATAAAATGTATAAATAAAATATTTATACATCATGAATCCTGTTCTTATTAAATTCTTTATGTAACTGACGCAGACGGTACGGCACTGATATAGAACAGACAAGAGATATATATCGCGGACTGATATAGAACAGGCAAGAGATATATATCGCGGACTGATATAGAACAGGCAAGAGATAGGTCGGTACTCACTGCACTACCTGGAATGATGTAGCCAGTGTAACAGCTTCAGTGATGAGCACTAGTACGCTGTAAATGTTGAGATGCTATCTCTAGAAAAGGTTCCGTCTGCAGTTTCTATCCGTTTAAAAAGCCGGGTCCGGATGTGAACATGGCAAAGATGTCACACACTGCAGAAAGTTGCTTCTTGTTGGAGTTTTATAAATTCTAAAAACGATTTTACAATTTTACAGACATCCACTTGCATCACAATTACAGGACTTTCAGGTACAAATCCTTCAATGTCTCTGAATACTGTATTAAGTTTAACTCAGATGGACCTTCTTGTGCTGGTAGTATTTTCAAGTAAAGGGTGGCCAGGTTTGAGACTGGGAAGTAAATTGGTTTAAAAACACACTTTATTGACAAATTCAGTCGTATTGACACCAATGGAAATTAGAAATGTAGGCATTAATATGGAATATGATGTCGGGCGAATGTCCACCACTAGTACGAAATTTCAAACCACATTTAGCAAGAAAGCTTCGCTTACATCGCCTATGCAGTGCCGAATTTTATCTTTTAGAACGTTAGTTGTTTGTGGTTTGTTCACGTAAACCAGGTCTTTCAAATGGCCCCTCAGATAAAATAATCCGGCTTCGTTAAATTACAAGAACGAGGCATCGCTAAAATGAGTGAATTATTGGGCCGGCTGTGTGGCTTGCGGCGCCATCTTGCTGAAACCAAAGGTGTCAACATTCGCCAAATATGGCCACAAAAAACCGTTATCATGGTTTGGTAGCGCCAAAAATTCACGGTGACGGCGTTTTCTTGTTGATTTTCGAAAAAATACGGCCCGAGGAAGCCGCCTGACTATAAACCAGGCGTTCAATTTCTTTGGATATAAGGTTTTTCGCGGACATATGTTGATTTTGTGAGCCCCATCATATGCGAGAATTCTCTTTGTTTACATTACCGTCTAATGGAAAATGGGTCTCATCACTAGACGATTCTGTTGAAAAATGAAATGTTTTCGTTCAGTTTTTCAAACAGTAAATTTGTTGTATTAAAATTCTTTGTTCAAGAGTGTAGCGCTCCATGATTAAAATTTTCCAAATTTTTACCAAATAAATATAAGATATTAACAGCTCAGTGTTTGACATTTTATCATTTCACTGCCAATTTACTGCCTAACCTCAAATTTGTCTGCCCTTTAGCGGGGCTAGATTTTAGACTTGTGTCAAATTCGTTCATCCGCTCGTTTTTGAAAAGAACCTATAATCAAACCAATGGGTTTGATCAGGGACTCTTGTCAAAAACGAGTAGATGAATGAGTTCAACGCAAGTCTACCAGATTTGCGGCAGGTGGGTGACGAACGTCAAGAGCTGGAGAGGATGAAAAAAAACAAGTAAAAACGTTATAATGAACCGGTTCGAATCTTAAATACCCTCCAAATATTCAGTGATTAAATTTAAAATGTTTAACTTGGTGGGACAGGGTTCCTTTAAGGCATCTCTGTACCCAATTTTAAATCTCTATTTTGACAGAGCCGTTCGGGGAAGGACCGTGGGAGAGACGTTTTACCTCTGCAAGATCAGAGAACATCTTATATGCTTATGGAATAAACATTTTTCAATATTTACACTATTTTTGCATTTAATATCGTAGGTCAGCTCCCACTAAAGGGGGCTGGTTCCAAAAATAGACTATATCATGTTTTCCACAGACGAACGTATGAGCATTGCTAGATCGTCTCAGACTTCATCACTGATTAAGAATACTATATATATATATATATATATATATATATATATATATATATATATATATATACTTTATGGTGTTCAATTCTTTCTGGTGGGTATTAAAACTGTATTTTGTCGGGGTCTCTCTGGAAAGGGCAGTGCGGAACATTTCACCTTTGTCATAACACTTCAAAAATATATGTTTGGAATAAGTAAATGTAACATTTATTTAAATTTTTTTATAGGGTCAATTAGAGCGCAAAGGTAGAGGAGGGAGGGGGTAGGGCAGAAAAGTATCAGGTTACGTCTCAGCTTCGTCACTAAAGCTTAAAAACGTTACTTTTAAGGGACGTAGGCTTAAATAACACAATTTGTTAAACTTTTACACTATTTTTGCATATAATAACGACCACTAAAAAGGGCGTGGTCCAAAAATAAAATTTTTTGATTTTATGGCTCTAAGTTTAACGCGTTGGACCTTCTTTGACATAAAAATATATCATTTGCTTAACAAAATTACAAACAAACGTTAAAAATTATGCTATTGTTTAGAGGTTGGTTTAGTTCTTCTTAGTGTAACTTTTTTCCCTCGTGTCCGATTTAGCCCATTTCCAAAATTCACCTGTGCTATCCTTCAAAATATATTTATACCAAATTTCAAGAGTCTGGCTCTTTTCGTTTGGACTGAATCGTGATTTCCACATACGGACGGACGGACATGCTCAGATCGTCTTAGATGTCATCACTGATCAAGAATATATATACTTTATGGGGTCTCAGATGGATATTTCGCTGCGTTACAAATGGAATAACAAAGTGAATATACCCAATTCGTTTTCGGAGGGTATAAAAGTAGTAGACGACATGAGAGTATATAATGGACCTAGAATGTCACGATGGATCAAGAAAGATCAACGATATTGTCTCTGGGATTTTCTTAGATAATCTGGGACTAAAAGAAAGTTTTTCAGTGAGCAATTCTAGATGTAAGAGCGCGTCGTACTTCTTCTGCTTTAGCTAAGCAGTGCAGGGATGTTTTATCGAGCTTACACTTTCAGGTATTGACATATTGACTTTGCAGCCAGCAAACAGGTGTATGAGTAAGCAGGACGTGGCTCTGCCGTGCCGTTTGGCACTTAACACAATCTTCTAACATTTTCCATAGAAGGATGCACACAGATGACGCAACATCAAAGTGCGGTGGGTAAGATATAGTAGTTTCTGAATATTTGAACTCAGCTCTGCTTAATTTCAACCATGAATCCGATCGACTTGTGAATTATTATTGAGCTCTCTTATTATTCTGTGAAAAATAATATTTATTATATAAAATATGTGCTATATAAATATTACTCCGGAACGTAAATATAGTAACTGAAAGTTAAATGGGGTTCAGGCATGCATTTTTAATTGAGTCAATATCCATTTTATTGCCATAATTATCTTTTTTTTCGCATATACAACATTTATTTAATTCAATTATCGTATGACAACTAAAGCCATACATTTTTCATATTCAGGAGGACCTCAGATTTAAATTTTTGAAACTTTTTTCTTTAATTTTCTAATTAGTACTAAATTTAATATCAATAACGTAACTTCAACATCGCTCGGAATTTTTTTGTTTGTAGAATTCTTCTAGTTTTTTGACCTCTCTTTAATTATTATTATATTCTGATATTTTTAAGCTTAAGGTCTCCTTATTTTAATTTAATTCTTAATTTCAATATTTCGTCACTCCTTTTAATTAATTAATTAAATTTTAATTAAAATAATTAATTTTTAAATTAATTTCCTGAAGAAGTCACACAAAGATGTGACGAAATATTGAAATTAAGAATTAAATTAAAATAAAGAGACCTTAAGCGTAAAAATATCAGAATATAATAATTTGTTGTTTATATATTTTTTACTTTTCGCACAATTTTGGTGCTAAGTCTCTACTAACTTGTTCAGTGAGTTGTGTTTTGCTCACTAAACACACTTTTTAGCAGTGATGTATTTGTAATTTCACTCAATGTTATGGCAATTAAGTAGTAATTGAGCTATTACTTAATTGAAATTTTATATTGTTAATTGAGCTCAATAATGGCATTGTTTGCGAAAAACACTATTAAGGTTCATGTCTGATTTAAATTAATTGATAAAAAACTGTTGTTAAAAGGAAGTTAGAGTAAAGAATTATTTCGATAGAATAAGGTCTCAGCTGCTAGACTTCCAATTAAATTCAGTGAAGTTTAATAGGACTGGCTTAACATCTAACTGTTTATATTATATGTCGATCCTTTTCACCATTCACGGGACCTTAGTTGTGGTAGCAGTCCTACTTCTATCTGGCTTGAGAGTAGTTGATTCAGGACCACTGATGCCGCATTTTTCTCTGAGCTTATAAATAATACAGTTTCTTGCCAAACCCAATTTTCTTCAGTTGAGTATAATCAATTAAAATTTTCTATTGGGTCACATCTTTTGAATATAAATAATTTGACATATTTCTACATGTTCAAATATTTAATAGCAATAAATAAAAAGGTAAGATAAAACTAACTATGAAGCGTTAACGAAGAGATAACAAAAATAACAATTAAAATAATAAAATACAAAATATCCTCAACACTAAGATTCTATATCCAGAAAATCTTTAAAATAGTTTGATTATTCTTAATAAAGAAAAAAAGCTAAGAAATTTGCATATCTGACATAAATAAACACAAGAGTAAATTAGTAAATATACTTTTAAAAACAGCAACAAGAATTTTGCTTTATTACAGAAATTAAGGGCATGAAAATATTTAGGTCTTAAACAAACACAATAACAACAATGTAATCTTCTTGTGCAATAAAACTTTTAAGGGGGGAAAAATAAAAAAATAAAAATAATCTACATATTTATATTCCTTCTCGAACAAAGCAGACTGTCAATGCAAGTTCTATATACAAGAAATTGACATATTGAGTTAATTTTTCTAGCCCACTGTAATGCTGATATGATAATTTGACATATTGCTAATTATGTTGCCTAAGAGCACCCAGAAGTTTACAAAAATTCTGAATGACAAGCCAGTAAAGATATTTGGATACAGTCGCTTATTCTTGGATAATAATTTTACTGTCTAATTTAAAAAAAATTGATTCCTAAGAGTCTTATAAAATAAATGTTTGTACGAAATTTATAAATCAGCATTTTTTTAGAAATTTTTTGGTACATAAAAGTACCCACATTAATTTCAAATTTAGGTTTTTCAGTGAATTAAACTAGTCATATAAGTTCCTAAATTTGGTTTTTGTAAATGAAATCTCTTTTATACTTCGGGAAGAGTTAAATTGATATTAAAAAACAAAAAATCTAAAAGACGGTTGGACAATTAGAACTTTTTGGGGTACATGAAACGAATCTTTTCTTTTTGTTTGTAAATTAAACACGAAAATGTGTAACTAAAAATTCATTATTCATCGCAGTTGTGTTTGAAGCATAAAAAATAAAATGTATTATATATCCTTTAAATTGCTTTCGTAAAACATATTAATTAAAGTATAATTAAAAGAAAAGAATTGGAGTGCACATTCATTTTATCAGTCCATGTGTGACGCAGCGAAATATCCCTCTAAGACGCCATAAAGTATATATATTCTTGATCAGTTATGAAATCTAAGACGATAC
Organism: Linnaemya tessellans; assembly: GCA_951800035.1. Lineage (NCBI taxonomy): Eukaryota > Metazoa > Arthropoda > Insecta > Diptera > Tachinidae > Linnaemya > Linnaemya tessellans. Next base: position 96,714,428 of record OX637533.1, read on the forward strand.
ACGGACATAGCTAGGACCGTCCATCTGTGGAAATCACGATTCAGTCCTAACGAAAAGAACCAGACCCTTGAAACTCTGCATAAATACATCTAGAATAATATCACAGGTCATGTTCGTAAATGGGCTGAATCGGCACAGAAGGAAAAAACTTCCTCTAAGAAGAACTGAACAAACCTAAAAAAAGAACACTATTTAAAATTTTTTTTTGTTATGCAAATGATATATAATTAGTGCTTTTAAAAAATACAAATGATATATATATATATATATATATATATATATATATATATATATATATACTATATATATATATATATATATATATATATATATATATATCAAAGAAGGTAAAAAGGGTTCAACTTCAAGGCAAAAAATCAGAAAAATCTATTTTTGAAACGAACCCCTTTTTTACAATAAATTGATAAGGTCAATAAAAATAAATCGATATTTATTTAATGGAGCGAACGTTTTCCCAAGTCAAAATCACCAAGAATTCTTATATTTTTACCAGCCGGTAGAATTGCTGATTTTGTCATAGATTTTTCTATTACAAGCAATGCGTTAACTTTGTATATGTATTGGACTCGAAAGATACAAGACAGTAATTATTGAAAGATTCAAATAAATATAAAAAATATAGTATTTATTAAGTAAATACTTGAAGGGTATTTAAGATTAGACCCGGTCGAATATAACGTCCTTATATGTTATATATTATTAGGCTTACTTGTTATATAATGGGTTAAAAGCAGGGACGTAACAGTTATAAGATAAACGACAAAAAATATCATATATAACCATTAACATAGATGAATTTGTGTAATGGTTATAATTAACCATTATCAAGAAATATATTTTATTTTGGTTTTCGTAACCAATTAAAATGAGAAATATTTTTTTTTTGTTATAAACAGCCATTATCCCAACCAAAAACTTTTTTGGTTTTAAATAACTATTATATTAACCAAAACAAATTTTCGGTTAGAAATAACCATTATTAAAAAAACTTATTTTTATACCCTTCACAAAAAAGTGAAAGGGCATATATATATATATATATATATATATATATATATATATATATATATATATATAGGTTTGTCATTCCGTGAGTAATTTCTTCGATATGCACATGGGACCCCATAAAGTATATATATTCTGGATCCTTATGAATAGCGATGACGATTGTGCGATGTCCGTCTGTCCGTTCGTCTGTACGTGAAATCGGTTTTCCCAAGCCCCCAGAAGAGCTAGAGACCGTTGGACTTGGAATGAACTTAAATATATTGCTATTGAAATCCAGAAAGATCCGAAGTATGGTTCCAGAGCTGGGAATTTTTCACCTATTTCTCGACACAAAATTTATACCAAAAATCAATTATTTTTTTAATGTTTGTAAATTAAATCTATTTCGTGCTTTGGGGAGGCTCTATTAAAAACCAATAAAAAGTAAAAATTTTTTTCCAGGGATAGGAAATTAAATTTTTTTTTTCGGCCCATTCCGGTTTTTTTTAGTACATGTAGTAACTAAAATTGTTATAAATTTCAAGTTTTTCTTTAACAAAACCACTTTATACGTCATGAAGATTTGCATTGGCCACAAAAAAAAGAGTTTAAATTCAAATTTTGCTTCCAGGGGTGGGAAATTGATTTTTTTTTTTTTCATAAAAGTAATTAAACAGTTAATTTAGGAAGAACAAAATTGGTATCAAAAATTCAAATATAAAAAATTAAATTTCGAATCCAGGGATGGACAAGTGAAATATTTTATGGTACATGAAAGTTACCAAAATGGTAAAATATTTGCAATTTTTCTTAAATAAAACTACTTTATACCTCAAGAAGCGTTGCACTGATAAAAAAAAATATATTAAAATTTCGTTTCCAGGGTTGGAAAAATTAAATTTTTTTTGGTACATGCAATATTTTGTAGTACATGTAATAGCCCAACTGATTACAAAATTTGAGTTTTTCTTAAACAAAACTACTTTATATCTCATGAAGATTTGCATTGATAAAGAAAATTTAAAAAAAATTAAATTTCGCTTCCTGGGTTGGGAAATTGAAATTTTTTTTATACATAAAAGTAAGCAAAAAGGCAATTGTCATTGTTTTTTTTTTACTAATTAAAACTAATTCTTAGTTCAGGAAACATAAAATTGGTGTCAAAAATTAAAAAAAAATAAAAATTTTGATTCCACAGTTGGATAACTGCAATATTTTGTGGTACATGAATGTGACCAAAATGGTTACAAATATTAAGTTTTTCTTAAATAAAACTATTTCATGCCTCATTAAGAGTTGCATTGGTAAAAAAAATTAAAAATTCATTTCCAGGGTTGGAAAATCGACATTTTCTGATGCAGCAGCCATTTTATTTGTTATTTTTGATTTTTATGATGAATTATACCTACTTTATACATCAGAAAGAAGTAAACTGGTATTAAAAACCAACAAAATCTTAAATACGATTCTACGGTTGGACAATTAGAACTTTTTAGTGTACATGAAACGGATTTTTCGTTTTGTTTGTAAATTAAACATATTTAATATTTTTGAAAGACGTTCATAGGTATTAGATACAAGAAAAGCCGAAAAATTTAAAAGTTTTCTTAAATATAAAAGTAACCGATAACATCATTTTGATTTTTTAATTAAACCTACTTTCTGTTTTGGCAAGAAAGAAAGAAAGAAGAATTACATCTGTGAAGGGTATTTAACATTCGGCACAACCGAATATAGCACTTTTACTTGTTTTGGTTACTCTTCCATAAAATTCCGCTTTTTGTGTGCCTTTTGAATGAAATAGATATATGTAATTGTCGCACAAATTATTAAAATCTATGTTCAAATTTCACAGATATTGACCTTTTAAAAATACAACCAAAAAATTATGTCAATATAATTATTTGATATACCACCAGAGTAGTGTGTCCTTAAAAAATATTGACATGTTTGTAGTCAAATAATAGGTTATGAAAAGCGGAGTCCATATAGCAGTATAATCTTGCACTGCTTGATATTTTGGGACAGAAAAGAATTGAAAATAAATTTGTGTTCAGAATAGAAATAAGTCAAGGGGCTATATTCGGCTATGCCAAATATTATATACTCTTCATCAATTACACTTTCATACCACAAACTATAGACATCAATAGATTTTTAAAATGATATTGTAAGTTTACAGGGAAAAAAATCAATAACCATAAACGTGGAAATTTCTATTAAAAAGATTATACCAGAAAACAGAAGAGACTAAAAAATAAGCGTGCCTACGTATTTTGTTTCAATGATCCAATACTGGTAAAATTGCTACATTTTAGCATGCACTTGTCATTAGAAGGCACAAAAGAGAGCTGGTAGTTGATCATAAGAAGTAACTATTGACTTCCTGTAATGACAAGCATACGTTAAAATATGTGATCATTTTACTTGTATTGGGGTTGTTTTATAAGTGATAAACTAAAAAAAATAAATAAATTATTTATCATAATGGTTATTTTTAATCAAAAATTTTTTTTGGTTGCTATAATGGTTATTCATAACCAAAATATTTTTCTGGTTGACATAATGGTTGTTTATAACCAAAATTCAATTTTTCTCAATGTAATTGGTTACGGTAATCAATATAATATTTGTAAATGCGACAATAATGGTAAAAATTCCCAAATGCATATAAAGGGAATTTTTGCGTAACCTTTTTGCTCCGAAATAAGAAACATATCAGTTATTTTCGGTCCCTGGCTAAAAGAGCTGTTCATGCCATTATATGTGAAATACAAGATTATTCTTATGTCGGCCCCTGTACTTCTCTGTATGGAGCACATCCAAATGTCCTGTTGGAAGATGCTTTAGTTCGATATAAAATACCTACATTGTAACTTTTTGTTGTACCTGCTGAGATATTTAGCATTTTTAAAGGCTTAAGTTTATTGCAAGGCTACCAGAATTTAAAATAGGCCATTAATGCAGTGCTAAATATTCATATTCATATTGATTATATTTGAACTATAGTTTAAATAAACTCTTGAAATTAACATATTAATGTGCATTTAAACTCGTTGCCATAAATTTGTTTGCTAAGGCTACATAATAATACATTTTTTTTTATTTTTATATCAAAATTATAAAATGCTACAATGTTTTTCAGTGCTAATATAATGTTGCTTAATGCAAATGAGCCTTCTGACGGCGTAGTGGTTGTTATTCCAGCGTTACCTTCTTACAAAACAAGGTTTTATTTTATAAAAAAAAAAAAGAAAAAATTAAATTTATGCCATTTGTGCACGTTAAGTTTCAATTATTCCTTTTTGTTTTGTCACCATAGAGAAAGCAACATTTTAATAAGAAAAATTTTACAAACAAATGAATGAAATTTTAAAAGAAGAATTTTTAATTAATTTAATGCCAAGTCGAATTTAATAACCATATCTATAAGAGCGAAATTTTTTATGGTATAAAAATAACTACGGCTGTCCATAATGTTTACACAACAAAATGCTTTTTGACAGGTTCTTAGCGAAATATATAAAGTTTTGCAAGTGCCCAAGTTTGTTGTAGGAAAAGCATTAAAAGGCATGATTTTTTCATTTTCAAATAGAAACTCTAGTGCAAATCTAAGCGAAAACAAAACAAATTGTTTTAAATTAATGTATGAATTTCTATTTCAATAGTGAACCTTTATTTATGTAAATTGTATTACAGGATGTTAATTTTCCCAACAGGCTATAGGTTCAAATCTGCGAAACTGCAAATTATTTTTTCATTTATTTTTATTTTAATAAATGAACGTGATTACATTCTATTTATTATTTTTTGAGAGTGGAATATTAAGAATATTTTTCATAGTCATTAAACCAGCAGAACGGATCAGTACTGATTTCGAGGCCGCTACGCCATCTCATCAGCGTTCTTTGTTCAATTTTTCCACTTTTTGCAAGTGGTGCTAGTTAGTAGGAATATCAACTATTTAACCAATGTTTTTAACGAAAATTTAATATGATTGGTTCTCACATTCATTTTTACAAGTTATTACTTTTTGGTTAGTACGAAATTCCCCAACCCTGACGATTAATAAATATTATCCACAAACAATTTTATATAAACAATTTGTTTACATGTTCATTGCAAATTGTTAACTAAAATGCAATTCCTTGAACATAAATAACAAAAAGCTTTGCTCTGCTTTTTAGTACATGATTGGCAGTACTGACAATCATGTACTAAAAAACAGAGTATCAGCACCCACCTTCGTCGGCCCTGTAGCAAAAATTAGCCGGCGAAGTAAAAGGTTGAAATAGCTAAAAAAAAACTGTCTATCTTCTCATCTTTCCTAATCTGTCTCCTCAATACTATCCCCTCGTTTTCAGAAAAAGAATAGTTTATTGAATTTAATTTTACTTTGTATAATTTATTAATGTTATGTTTTCAACACAGTTAAAATTGGTCTGTGATAGCTAAAATATGAAACATAAACTTTTGATTGTATCCTATCGATATAATGTGAGAAAACAGCGTCAATTGTAGTTCCTTGGATAGTAGTTGGGGACACTAACGAAGTATTCATGGTAAGCTTGAATTTATCGTAGAGGAGTTCGATAAGAGGTAGTGCTTCTACGGTTGAAAAATTCGTATTAAAGTCACCACCCATTATTATTGGCATTGAAAAATAGTCCTCTTCTAGTTCGCGTGAACCATTTTCGGTGTAGGGCAAAAGTGAAAAATGAATAAATTTGATTATATTCTGGACAGACTGGTTGAGCAAGAAGCTGAGCCTGCTCTCTCTTTTTCCTCCGATATTCTGCCATATATTTTCTTTTTTCTTTTAATACCGACGCACTAAGTAGATGCACTCAAAATGAAAAAAATTCTTAATACTTTTTATTTATTTTATATTAAACCCACAAAAAACAAAGAGAATGCAAAGCAACAGACAAATGTACATACATACATTGTTATGTTTGTACATAAGCTACATACGTTGCTGTCTTGCTATCTCATTTTTATATATGTACGTATAACCACGTCACTATTCTCTTTGCTATGCATAAGACAAAACCGAAGATCAACATAAAACACTTTTTTAATATTACTCCAAATTAATACTCCGAATTAAAACACTTAAATCTCCGCTCGCCGATATCGGATCGCCTTAATTTTTGGCCTAAACTCTTCGTCGAAACCCGCACTAGCGTTTTAATCCAAAAATTAATAAAATCGGCTATGAATTTCCGGAGAAAATTGCGTGGGAAAATTATATGAAAATCGCCCAATAATCACTTTCAATACCGACTGCCAAGCAACGAACAAACAAACAATGATTTACTCTTACATCTTACACCTAACACTTGCGTATGTATTGAAAGTGATACTTTACTGCCCCAGAGGCGCGCGTATAGATGTTAACACATCAAAAATTAATTATATTTTAAAAGGCTCTTTTTGTCCGGAAAGAAGCCAGTAAATGTGGGCTTCACTAAACCAACTTGAGCTCTTCGAAGGGTCAATTTAAAATATTTAATTTATGGAATGGAAATGTGTCTCCTGCAAACTCAACGTATTTCACCTGCGCCCAATAATAGGAAAAGTCTCTGGTAGTTTTCCCCTAGACTCAAGGATAATGCAATCGAAAATGTATGAGATTTCACAGATGTATAGATGATTTTAAACAGGATTGTTTGGATGTAGTAAATTTCTCATTATTAAATATTTATGTGAATTTTGTTATTGCTCTTTAATATCTTGCAACTTCATATGTGTATGTACGTCCTGCTTATATGAAGTTTTCCTTTCTGAGTGATATACGAGGTATGTTCAAAAAATAAAGAGAATTTTCAAATTCCGCGGGCTACGTAACTTTTTTAACTGCCCTCTAAGAAAATTGAAAAATTTAAAAAATAATCTGGAAGTTACAGATTTTATCCCGTTTTGAGAAAATAGAGTTTTCAAAGAATCTCCATGTTTTCAGTTCCTAAGAAGCTTTTTCTGATCATCCCTGAAAGGCTGTCGCTATGCCTGAACGTATATATGTGTGTGTAAGTGGGTGCTGTTGGCTGAAGTAGTAGAACATTAAACTATGAAGCGGAGGGTCGTGAGTTCGAGCCCGCTCTGAGTCATGAAATATTGTGTTGAATTCTTCTGATCAGCATTAGTGCGTGGTTGTGTCAGTTGTTGCCAGCCTGTTTCAATGATGAAGGCATAGTCACTGGTCACTGAACATAATTGGTGGCGACTGACACTATCATGTACTAAAAGCAGAGTAACAGCACCCACCTTCATCGGCCCTGTAGCAAAAATTAGCCGGCAAAGTAAAAAAAAAAAAAGTTGAAATAGCTACAAAGAAAATGTCTATCTTTCCTAATCTGTCCCCTCAATACTATGTCCTCGTTTTCAGTTACGGCGCAATGCATTGCATATGTAGTGGTCATCCCCTGAGTGCTGGTCCTACTCCCAAAAAAAAAGTATGTGACCCACTTATAGCCTTTGAATGGTTTAGATTTAATGCGAATTGCAACCGGTTCAGACCGGTAAATTTTAAAAAAATATCAAAACTTTAAATTAACTTTTACACAGCTTTGTTAATCGATTCCAAAAACTAAACAATTCTTGAAATTCAAAAACCACGTCGAGCGCCACCAACGGGATGAAAAAAAAGTTTTGAAATTGTAGGTCCGATCTATTAGTGTTCTAACCAAACTAATAGCGTTTCAAACGGTTTTTTTGAACCTAGATTTCCCGTGAATTGGAGCCGTGGCGGACCTGTAAATTTCGAGAAACATAAAAAAACTGAGGAAAAGTAGGTAAAGGAAATTAAATTTCGAAATTTATAACCCTAGACACAAACCATGTACGTTAACAGAGCTCTGTTAGCATGTTAACAGAGCACTGTTAAACACAAACATCTGCGTGTTTGTATTCCAAATGGAATAATGGCTACATTTCTGGACCAACCATGAAAAAAATAAGGGAACAGGCATCCGGACCCATAGCTTTCATAATATAATACTTATACTTTTGTATAGTCATGCCGATAAACTTGGATGTTTTGTATAAAAAAATTATAAAATTTTAAAGAGGATAAGTTAGGATCCTTTGGAGAAACGGAAGTATGTGGGCGACTAAATTTTATTTTATTTTGTAGCTCTCATGGTCCTCTATTACGTCCAATAGCGATTAAATTACGCACAGTGATCGCAGAAGGAGCCTGATTACGAGATAAAATATTTAACTTTGGTTGCTGCAGCATATGATTTGTCGTATGTGTGGCAATACTACATCAAAATCTATATCAGTAAAAATGGAACTGAAAATTAAATTTCTAAAACTCAATTCAATAAAAATGCCTCTAAATATATTTCGGCTGTATTCTAAATGGCCGCCCCAAAATCCTTGATCTCTTCGCCTTCTTTCACCCATTTCACAGTTCAATAAACATTCCGAGAATATGAAAATAAATAATAGAAAAAGCTGAATCGTTTATTTCTATTTCAAATTCATCTTAATTTGTCCCCAAATATTAAATAGAAAATCAGACATTTCATGTGCTTGCGTTACTTCTTCTACAATTTGTCCCTGCAGGTTACACCGCAGGCATGGACTGTGTTAAGCCAATACTCACACTTAGCACAATATTTCTTGTTAATAAAAAGAAGTCAAGAGCTTCATTTTAAAAATAAATAAAAATAAAAAAATAATCAAACTTCATGTTTAAATTTACAAAACGAATGCAGGAACGATTTTATGTAACAACCGATAACAAAATGTAAACACTATGGCAATGCGTGAAATAACAAACGACAAAATAAAAAGCCAGTCAACAGCCACAGGAACCACAAACGAACTAACAATACGGGCTTATAATTTAAAAAGCAAGCTACTTGAAGTGAAGCAGCTTAAGAAGCCAAAAGAAACTGGATGACTGTTGAAATTTAAGGCATTTAGTTTAGCCTCTTTATAACGTTGCGTGCGGCAAAATTAAAAATTGTTTTAAATTTTACCATAAACACGATTTATACATGTTGGCTAAAATTTATCGCTGCTTGTAAAAAACATATACAACAGCCACCAACAGCAGCAATGAAAATATCGCCACAGAATGAATAGTCAACATTTTTTACTAATCTGCTCACAAATCACCCAGCTGAAGTGGCAAAAGGATTATTAAAGAATTTATATAAATATATTTTTTTTTAAACTTTTAGCATGCTTTTCAGCAGTGAAGTTTTTTAAGCATGTAATAATTCTGCTGGAAGTACAAGAAGAAGTTGCAAAAAAAAAAAAAACAAATAAAAGTGCTATATTCCAAATTTTGTGTTTTTAGTGAATTAAACCTGTTTTATAAAGGGTGTTTTTTTATGAAGTTTTTTTTATACGAATCACTCTGACAGCTGTTTTGACAGTTTAAAGTGACGTCTCTACTCAGTATTGTTTGGCAAATCATCATGAACAGGTTAACTCCAGAACAACGCTTCCAAATCGTGGAAATTTATTTTCAAAAACTGTGTTCAATTAATCGTCCGTCTGAGACCACCATAAAGAACGTAATTACCAAATTTCGGTCTACATTCACTCTTTTGGATGCCAAGCCACCGTAAAGAATGAAAAGAGTGCGTACGGAAGAAAATATTGCTGTCGTTGAGGCCAGTGTCGAAGAAAGCGGCAATTTATCGATTCGTCGTCGTGAGCAAGAAGTTGGACTTTGTCCATCGACTTTATGGAAAATTTTGCGTAAGGATTAGGGTTTGGTGCCATACAAAATTCAATTGGTGCAAAAATTAAAGCCACACGATCATCATATGCGCCGTGAATTCAGTAATTGGTCGCTGAATCAATTAGACGAAGATCCGTTTTTTTACCGCAAAATTCTCTTCAGTGATGAGGCGCATTTTTGGTTGAATGGATATGTCAACAAGCAAAATTGCCGTATTTGGAGCAAAGATAATCCACACGCCGTTCAAGAATTACCAATGCATCCCGATAAATGTACTGTTTGGTGCGGTCTATGGGCTGGTGGAATCATCGGTCCTTATTTCTTTAAAAATGAGGAAGGACGACGCGTTACCGTGAATGGAAATCGATACAGAATCATGATCAATGAATTTTTGGTGCCAAAGCTTCAAGATATGGATGTAAACGAAATGTGGTTTCAACAGGATGGTGCCACTTGTCATACTGCGGGCGAAACAATGGACTTATTGAAAGAACATTTCAACGACAACATTATTTCGAGAAATGGACCGGTGAATTGGCCTCCGCGTTCGTGTGATTTGACGCCACTCGATTATCTTTTGTGGGGATATCTGAAATCATTGGTTTACGTGGATAAACCAGCAACGATTGACGCTTTGGAAACCAGTATTCAACGTGTCATTGCTGAAATACGCCCTCAAATGCTTGAAAAGGTGGTCGAAAATTGGACCTCCAGAATGACATTTGTGCAAAATAGTCGTGGTGGCCATATGCCCGAAATTATATTTAAATGTTAAATGACAAGAAATTATCTTCCATATAAAAAATTTTTTTTTGCCATTTGATAATTTGGCATGTGTTTTATTTAAATTTCAAATCAGCAAGCTCTTATAAAAGCACCCACCCTTTATATCAGAAAAAAATTAAATTAGTATTAAAAAATTAAAAATTCGGTTCCAGGGTTGGAAAATCGACATTTTCTGATTCATACAAGCCGCCATTTTATTTGTTATTTTTGATTTTTATGATGAATTGTACCTACTTTATATATCAGAAATAAATAAATTGGTATTAAAAACCAACAAAATCTAAGAGACGATTCTACGGTTGGGCAATTAGAACTTTTTGGGGCACATGAAACGGATTTTTTGTTTGTTTGTAAATTAAATATATATAATATTTTTGAAAGACGTTCATAGGTATTAGATATAAGAAAAGCCAAACATTTAGCTTCTTAGCCGAAAAATTTAAACGTTTTCTTAAATATAAAATTAACCGATAACATTATTTTGATTTTTATTAAACCTACTTTCTGTTTTGGCAAGAAAGAAAGAAGAATTACATCTGTGAAGGGTATTTAAGATGCGGCACAGCCGAATATAGCACTTTTACTTGTTTATTTATTTATTGAAATATATAGTCAATGGATATAATCCTTACAGACTATTAGTATAATATTGGAACAAAATAGAAATAAAGTACAATATTTATGAATTAATATAAACAATAATTTTATGTTTCACAGCATTGTAACTTAAAGAATAATTAACGAATCCAGACAAATAATTATATGCACGACATAACCTCAAAAATGGATCAGCAAAAGCATAGTTAGATCTACAAAAATGAATAACAAGAGGATTATAATGACTAGTAGTATGAGTAGGAATATTAAATTGGGCAGAATTTATCAGATATTCGGAACAAATGTAAGGTTTATCATAATGGTCACATTTAACATCGTACGACGGCTTATAAGAGTTGGTAATTTTATTAATGCTAGTCTACTAGGGTAGATGGAAGATTTGTGGAAGAGCTCCATTGAAGGCCACGTAAGCAAAACAATAAAAAAATGTTTTTGTACAGACTCAAGACTATTATTGTAGATATTATAATAAGGATCCCATATGAATGAACCGTATTCCAAAATAGGCCTCACTAAGAGTCACAAAACTCCTTTGCCCAACGTTTTATGAAGGCAAGAGCACCTCTAGCTTTGTTTGCAGTTAGTGTAATATGAGAAGCAAAATTTAATTTTGGATCAAGCAAAAATCCAAGATCAAGAAACGAGTTCACCTACTCCAACTGATGATCACCCAATGAGTAGTTAACAGAAATAGCTTTGGTTCTAGAAAAACGCATACGTTTACATTTCTTTAGATTCAACTCCCTTAAATTATAATGGCAGCATTGGAAAAAATTGTTAAGATCCGTTTGGATATAAATATGATCAGCAAGGTTATTGAAGGATTGAAAAATTTTTATATCATCAGCAGACATCAGTATATTGGAGGAGTTAATAACTCCAGGAAGATCATTAATGAACAAAGAAAACAAAATTGGACCAAGATGACTGCCTTGCGGAACACCAGATGAGACATACATATATGCATTTCGATGTGCTATTGTTGAAACGAATAGCTTGATTTCTGCCTATTAAATAAGTTCTTAGCCAGCTTAAACTGTTACGAGTTACACACAAAATATATCTAATTTATCAAGAAGAAGTTTGTGGTTAACTTTATCAAATGCTTTACTGAAGTCAGTGTAAATAGCATCAGTTTGTGTAAATGTTTGATTAACTGCAGAAGTAAATTGAAGGACATCAGTTGTAGTTGAGCAGCCCTTTCTCAAACCATGATGGCGGAGGAAATCAGCAACTAGTTTCTCAAACAATTTCGGAGTGGCACTTAATTTTGCAATACCTCTATAATTCGTTATATCAGATTTGTTGCCTGATTTATATAAAGGTATTATATATGAATCTTTCCAAAATGTGGAAAAATAACCAAATTTAATTGATGCATTAAACAGTAAAGTTAATGGTTCCACGATTGTTTCAGCACATCGATTTAACACGCAACTAGGAACTCCATCAGGACCAGGACTGAGGGACATTTTAAGATTTTGCAGGCAGAACAAAATATCACTGCAAGTAAGTACAGGGAAGGAGATTCCTTGACTTGAAGCAACAGCATAAGGGTAACAACCTCTGTGATCGTAAACAGCATCCGAATAAGTACTGGCGAAGAAATCGGCCAACATATCACATATGACTTCAATATTACTCGATTATCTATTATTAAATTGCATTGCTGATGGATATCCACAGAATTTTCTCTTAGAATTCACAAATAAGTAGAAAGATTTAGGGTCACGTATGAAATTGTTTGTCATTTTAATTAAATAATTCTTATATAAAGCTTGGTTGAGCAAGTTATATTCCGAACGACTAACAGAGTACTTTCCATAGTCAACAAACGAGCCGGACTTTTTATATATTTTATAATTTTTGTTTTTAATATTTTTCAGACCTGATGCTAGGAACACAACTGCGACGAACGACAATTTTCGGTCGCGAATATTCGTCGCCAAAAATAAAACACATTGGTGTATATGAAAATGCACACAATCGTGGCGTTGGGCGAAATTCGTCATACTCAGCGAAAGTAGAAATAGATTTATTTCTAATTGTTTCGTCAGCGAACGACGAACAAAACAGTATCAGGTGCCCAGGTTTCAAATACTCAAACTGGTTTTTTATAGAAAAACATAGTTCATTACTGTAATGTTGCATGTAGCACGAAAATTTTTAATGCATACTAAAAATGCATTCACCAATTCACAAAAATTTTTCATTCGGACGACTTTTTATTAATTTTGAACACTTTTTATAATATAGTTTTTCTTTCTATTTCCCATTTTTTCATATGGTCAACCCATCAGCTGTTAAATGAAAATAATAATTTATTTACAGACAAAAATTTTTTTAGAAAATAATTACAAAAAGGAATTTCAATAATTATCCCGGTGGACAACACCGGGGTAATTATTGAGTGTGTAAACAATCTGGCTGGCATCAGAGGTTACAATGATTTAAAAAACAAATATTAAAATTTTTTTTTGCTTATTATTTTAATTTATTCGTCGTTATTGTGTTTCATACGACGAATTTATAGAGCGATTTTTTACCAACGAATTCGTCGTACTAAGCGAAATTCGTCGTTCGTCCCAGTTGTGTTCCTAGCATGACAGCTGCTTGGAACTCCATGGTTGTCCAACATGTTTTTGAAAAGCTTTCTTAGGAACACAAAGTTCAAAAAATTTTTATATTTTATTGTAAAATAAGGTAATAGCCAAATCAATATCGGATTTATTGTGCATGGGACTATTTAATACATCATTCCAGCAAGTATTCTTTATTAACTCATTCAGTAAGCTATAATGTGTTCGGATGACTTCAGCTTAATTTTAGATGGAATAGTACAACTGATTTCTATCGTAGGATGATATCGATCCTCAGGCACTGAAATTGGTTCGGAACGAATAATACTGCAATCATCAACATCATTAACAAATACTAAATCGAGTATTCTACCAAAATCATTGCAGACGTGATTTATTTGATAAAGGGATAATCCAAAAAATGCTAATATAGAGAAGGAATCAGCAAAAATGGGTTTGGCAGTAAATGAAGATAAAACTAAGTTGATGGTTTCAACGAACAGAGAATCCACTAGATTAGGACAATCTGTGAAAGTTGATAACTACAACTTCGAGGTAGTAGATGAATTTGTATACCTCGGTACCGCCATAAACAAAACTAATAACATCAGTTTGGAAATAAAGCGAAGAATTATACTTGCTAATAGATGTTACTTTGGGCTAAGCAAGCAATTTAAAAATAGGGCCCTCTCTCGACAGACAAAGCTTAGAATGTACAAGACGCTCATCGTGCCAGTATTATTATATGGAGCAGAAGCTTGGGTACTTACTCAAGGAGATGAAGCTATACTAGCAGTGTTCGAGAGAAAAATTCTTCGCAAAAGATATGGACCAATATGTGTAAGTGGAGAATATCGGTATCGTACGAACCAAGAGCTGTATGAGCTATACGCCGACGTTGACGTAGTACAACGGATAAAAATCCAAAGACTACGCTGGCTTGGACACGTTGTGCGTATGAATGAAGATGCTCCAGCAAGAAAAATATTTGAATATGATCCCGAAGGAACACGAAAAAGGGGACGACCGAAACTCCGTTGGAAAGACCAAGTCGAAGAAAACCTTTCCAACCTAAATATCAGAAATTGGAGAAGAAGCGCAGAAGATCGAGGCGCTTGGAAAAAAATTATTTGTTCGGCCAATGACCCACAAGGGTTATCGTAAAAGGCCATTTAAGTAAGTAAGATAATCCAAAAATATCATTTAAAAAATAGTCATCACAGTTTTTATTGGTCACCGGAATTAAATACGGCGTATCAGGTGTCCTCTTCCATAAAATCGACGGCATGTTAAAATCACCAACTACGAAAATCGAGTCATGTGTATCAACAAGTAAAGCTACGTTACTTCAAAGGGCAATTCTCATGGGTAAATACCCTACGATCTTCCAAGCGGAGGTCTATGCCATATTCATATGTGCTAGGAAATGCTTGAGGAGAAGATGTAAGAATATTCGTACCTATCTGATGTCTGATAGCCAGGCAGCGCTCAAGGCCATAACCTCGTATGAGATCAGGTCAGGGGTTGTTATGGACTGTGTTACATCGCTGATAGAACTGGGCGCTCAGAACAGGCTGACGTTATGCTGGATGCCTGGCCATAAGGGCCACGCTGGGAACGAACGGGCTGACTGTCTGGCGAACAGAGGAGCCCATCGTAGATTCATAGGACCGGAACCCTTCTTTGGCATCTCAGGAGGATATGCCAAAGAACAGAATGACTCCTGGGCTCGAGTAGAGTTTAATCGTCACTGGAAAGCCCTTCGCGGCCTAAGACAGGCAAAACGTTTCATTACGTTATCTCGGAACAAATCCCAAAAATTAATTCTGATGGACAAGAATGACCTCAGATTATTAACGGGTTGGTTTACCGGACACTGCGGTCTCAGACGACGCCAGTTTACTATGGGCAATTCTGAGACCAAAGTGTGTAGACTCTGCGGAGCAGAGGAGGAGACACCGGTGCACGTTCTCTGTGACGTCCGGCAGTGGCGTCGTGCAGGAGGAGGTTCCTCGGAGGCAATTTCATGACTCCAGGGGAGGTGTACGATATCTCACCGGGTAGAATAATTGGCTTTATTCGCAGCCTCAATCTACATCAGTGAACACTTGGGCTGCACAAAAGATCCTTTGGGTCGCGGTGCTTATGGCCTCATATAATAATAATAATATATCTAGCTCAATGGCTTGAATATATCTAGAATAAACAGATGAATCAGATCCAGGGGGAATATAGGATCAAGTCAAATAAATTTTTTTTTCACTTTGACAACAACCGCAACAAATTCAACATCAGGAACATCAGTTAGTATAACTTCAGATGGGTAAAAGCAAGACACAGCAATCAGAACTCCATAACCCCTACGGCCAGTGAGATTATATCTATATATTTGGTATTTATTACACAGAATTTCTGAATTATAAACATCATCATTAAGCCAGGTTTCAGTGCAAATAATTACATCGTAGACAAATGCATAGCTATTAGGAAACAGGGCAGATAGTTTCGTATTCAATCCACGAACGTTCTGATAAATAATATTTAAACGATCCTTGCATCTAATTAGTTTTTTGAAGCCGAATAGTTATTCCGTGGCAAATGGGCAATATTTTTTTGGCCTTGAATTATCCTTGAATAAAAATTAGCGAACAAAAATATTTGCAGGCCACAAACGTGGATCAACAACACTGTCAAAGACATTAGCAGGAACAGTAATTTTGAACGAAGTTATACCATTGGGATGTGAATAGGAAAATTTTGTTGTAGATAATTCGATAGCAGGGTCTAGTTTGGATTTTATATAATGGTTGATGTCTTCAACAGTAGTGTCAGACACTAGACGAGAAATAGAAACATGTCTTTTCCGAGACAAACCAATTAACTCCTTAGAATCATTTTTTGCCTTAGAAGAAGTAGATGGACCATGATCTAGACCAACAGGAATGTTATTGTGCTTCTCTGAACTCGATTTAAAAGACCATTCCACAGGAGATGGCAAAGTATCAAAATGAGACTTTTGACCGGAAGTTGTGAGCCCAATGGACGGCGCAGGTGGCACATCAGACAGATTAGATGGTACATTTGCATTTTGCTCTTATTCTTATTCCTGGCTGACTTACGTCGTTTAGGCGAAGATTCAAAAGATTGTAAATTTTCTAATTTATTAAAATTATCAAATAAGCTTCCATAAACTGCAATTTCTTTGGATAGAGCTGACATTTTATTTTGAATGTCTATAAAAGTATCATTAAAAATTCGGCATCAATTTTCATACAGTCATTGCAGCACCATTTTAATCCTTTGGTATTACGGAGTGCTTCAGCGATAAGTGTTTTCAATCCACTACACTTAAAAAGAGAAAGCCAGCAGCATACTATCCTTTCGTCATCACCAGTTATATTACAATTTTTATTTACCCATTTAACTTTTGCATCACCCATAATTATATTATCAAACAGCAGATTATTAAAGATATTATCGTATCGCGTAGTGTTGTTGGAATCTCAACAATAGATGGCGCCACCAAAGCTTATTCAATTCACAAACGAAATAGAGCTGGTTTAAAAAGTATCACTGATTAAGTAGAACAGCTGATCACACAGATGGAATAAATTCGTACTTGGAGAAAAATGTAATTAATGAATCAGTCGCAAAGCAGCTCTGAATCACTCAACAACTGTATAGTTTTACAGTTCTTCTGAGAACTATTCCGTGGTTAACTACGTTGCTACTCCCCAAGAATGATAAAATAAAGATAACACCAACAAACTGAAATAAAAATACTTTTCTGCGCATGATGGAACTCTGACGTCACGCAACATGTGTTCTGATTGGCTAATAAAATTCAGCTGGAGAACTCCTATGTTATTATAAAAACAGGATAGTGGAGCAAATTGCGATTTTTAAAATAAATTTGTTTGATAATAAACATTTTATTTTCCACTTTTTTATTTCAAATTGTTAATTTATAGTTATTTTACATAAATATTGAACGCAATTGCTAATTATTTTTCTTTTTCCTCATTCAAAACAAATTTTTTTGCTTGCAAAATATCAGCCATAACTTTCTTTGAGGTTCATCTCTTGGAGAACCATAAAATGACACATCTTTTTGAAAACAAAAAAAATTTTGATAAAAAATATTACATTTTAACACAATTATTTCTCACTTGTTTTTTGCTATTACTTTGTTTGCAATTGCCCACTGCACATTTCATGCTTGCTCTTTTTGTTCTCTTTTCTCTTTAATTTGTTTTTTTGTTTACAGTTTAAATCAAGTTTTAATAAGTTTTTCACACTTTAAGTTATTTAATAATGATTTTAATATATTTATTTTAAGATATAACACAATTTATTATGAAATATAACACAAAACTTGCACTTTCCGATTTAGTTTGCTTGTTGGAAAACTCTCTGAGTAAATTGGAAATCTCTCTGAGTAAATTGTGTGAAGAGTTGCCAAATTAAGCATAAAATATTAATTTTGTACGAGAAAGTATTAGTTTTGCATATAATAAACATTTGGCAATCTCTTCGAGGGAACAAATACGTCATCAAACGGTAAATCATGCGCAAGGCGTAATCTTTATTTTATCATTATTGCTACTCCCTATGTGAAGGCATAGGTCGTGTACAGTCAGTCACAGTAACGGAAAAATACCGGTAACAACATCGCCACTCTTAGTCACTCGGCCGGCATCTGTGCACCAATACTTTGCAAATTTACTTTGTAAAGTATTCTACGAAGCATAAGGATGTAATTAAAGATGTATGTATGTATGTCGAATTATTATGTAGGAATATAAATTGTGTATGTATGTATGTATATATGAAATATAACACACAAATCAGCACCAATGAGGAATTAAGAAGTAGTTTAATAGACGTACGAACAATTCTCCCCAACATACAACTGCACAGATCAGCAACCAACACTTCAATGATCACAAAAATACAGCACGCAGTAATATCAACTTTATAACAAATATTTTACAGAGAAAATCGGACACGTCTTGATACTTGTAAGTGTTAGTGACATTTCTATGTCCAATTTTAAAACTGTATTTTGACAGAGTCATTAAGAGAAGGGCCGAGGGGGAGACTGTTCACCTCCGTTGTAAAAAATAAATGTTTGGGGTAATTAAGCGTAGAAAATTTTTTTTGATGGGGTCACTTAGGAGGCAGATAGGCTGGCAAAGATGGGAGCATTAATGGCAAACATCACACTAGAGCATCCTAAGCCATTTCAAGTTTTTAAGAACGAACTGAAACAATAGGCTATATAATTGCATACAAGAGATTGACAGCACTCTACCGTAGGTAGGGTGACTAGAACACTATGAGGTGACCCAGATGGTAATAGGACAAAGGAGATCCTAGGATTAAGTAGGCCAGTACTACGGAGATTGGTTTATTTAATAACAGGACATACAGAGTTAAGGAATCACCTAGAACTCATCGATATCGTTGACGATATAACATTCAGAGTCTGTCAGGAGGATGACGTGACACATTTTTTTTTTTTTTTTTTTTAGGAGTAGGACCAGCACTCAGGGGATGTCCCCTATATATGCAATGCATTGCGCTGGAACTGAAAACAAGGGGTAGTATTAAGGGGACAGATTAGGAAAGAAGAGAAGATAGACAGTTTTTTTTTTGTAGCTATTTCAACCTTTTACTTCGCCGGCTAATTTTTGCTACAGGGCCGACGAAGATGGGTGCTGTTACTCTGCTTTTTAGTACATGATTGGGTCAGTCGCTGCCAGTAATTGTCCAGTGATCAGTATTATGCCTTCATCACTGAAAACAGGCTGGCAACAACTAACACAACCACGTACTAATGCTGATCAGAAGAATTCAACACAATATTTCATGACTCAGCGGGGGCTCGAACTCAGGACTCTCCGCTTCATAGTCTCGTGTTCCACTACTTCAGCCAACAGTACCCGAGCATTACTTGCGCCACTGACCAGCTCTTAGTCAAGTCAGAAGGCAAACATTTAATCAGGAGATTATACAGGATATGGAATTTCTTAGGGGTTCTAATTGGAGAGACGTAAGAAGATACATTGAAGAAACTAGGTTCTGAACGTTATCAAATTTAAAGGTTTCAAGGGTTTTTAATGAAGGCTCCTTATAATAGATTGGGACCTCATTATAATGAACGGATTGGGATAGCTTTGCTTACGCCCCTCTCTTCAATCTAACCTAACGTAACCTACTGAATCATAAGCTTAATCGAATTGGCTTTGGAACTTCTCTAATAAAATATATTGAATGTTATTTGAAGAACAGTAATGCAGTGGGTCACGTTCAGGAATATGTTCTCTACTGATATAAATGTTAAATCAGGTGTGCCTCAGGGTAGTCATCTCGGCCCAGTTTTATTTACTTTATTTATTAATGATCTTCCATCCGTTGTTGAAAACTCAAATATACTAATGTATGCAGATGACGTAAAGTTATTCCTATCGTTTGACTCTACTGAGCAACAGTTACGTCTCCAAGCTGACATTATACACTTAACCACTTGGTGAGCTAATAATTTAATGGAACTAAATATGAAAAAGAGCACATATATGATTTTCTCAAGAACAACTCCAATCAATGGACTCCAATACATGGAATATTGGGAATATTAATCGTCAGGGTTGGGGAATTTCGTACTAACCAAAAATGTAATAACTTAAAAATATGAATGTGATAACTTCTCATATTCAATTTTCGTTAAAATATTGGTTAAATAGTTGATATCCCTACTAACTAGAACCACTTGCAAAAGTGGAAAAATTGAACAAAGAACGCTGATGAGATGGCGTAGCGGCCTCGAAATCAGTACTGATCCGTTCTGCTGGTTTGATGATTATTGAAAAATATTCTTAATATTCCAATCTTAATATAAATTAATAAAAATAGAATTTGAACAAATTCATTTATTAATAAAAATAATAAAAAATTGTTTGCAGTCTTGCAGATTCGAACTTAAGCCCGTTGATAAAATTAACAAAAATTAAAATTTTTAAACTCTGGTCATTTTCATTGTACATAAAATATTTCATTTGTCCAACCCTGGAGTCGAAGTTTGGATTTTTTAAGATTGTGATACCAATTTTGTTCTTCCTGAATTATAAAACAGCTTTATTTAGCAAAAATAAACAACGTCAATTGCCTTTTTGGTTACTTATATGTAGAATAAATATTTCAATTTCCCAACCCTGGAAAAGCAATTTTAATTTTTTTACCAATGAAACTCTTAATGAGGCATGAAATAGTTTTATTTAAGAAAACGTTTATATATGTAACCATTTAGGTCATTTTGATGTACCACAACATATTGCAGTTATCCAACTCTGGAATCTAAATTTTTATTTTTTTTAATTTTTGACACCAATTTTGTTTTTCCTGAACTAAAAAATAGTTTTAATTAGTAAAAAAAACAACGCCAATTGCCTTTTTGGTTACTTTTATGTTTAAAAAAAAATTTCAATTCCCCCACCCCTGGAAGTGAAATTTAAATTTTTTTAATTTTTCTTTATCAATGCAAATATTCATGAGGTATAAAGTAGTTTTGTTTAAGAAAAACTCGAATTATGCAATCATTTTGGTTATTACATGTACTACAAAATATTGCATGTATCAAAAAAAATTTAATTTTTCAAACCCTGGAAACGAAATTATAATTTTTTTTGTTATTTTTTATCAGTGCAACGCTTTTTGAGCTATAAAGTAGTTTTATTTAAGAAAAATTGCAAATTTTTTACCATTTTGGTAACTTTCATGTACCATAAAATATTGCACTTGTCCATCCCTGGATTCGAAATTTTATTTTTTATTTTTGAATTTTTGATACCTATTTTGTTCTTCCTAAATTATAAGACAGATTTAGTTAGCAAAAAACAAAAAAAAACAACATCAGTTGCCTGTTCGATTACTTTCATGTATAAAAAAAATTCAATTTCCCACCCCTGGAAGCAACATTTTAATTAACATTTTTTTTTGCCAATACAGATCTTCATGACGTATAAAGAGGTTTTGTTAAAGAAAAACTTGAAATTTTTAACAATTTTAGTTACTAAATGTACTACAAAATACGGAATAGGCCGAAAAAAAAATTTTTAATTTCCCATCCCTGGATTAATATTTTTATTGTTTTAGTTTTTAATAGAAATGACTTCCTAAAGCAAGATATAGGTTTAATTTGCAAACATTAAAAAAAATTGATTTTTGGTATAAATTTTGCGTCGAGAAGTTGGTGTAAGCTTCCCCGCTCTGAAACCACACTTCAGACCTTTCAATAGCACTCTATTTAAGTTCATTTCCAATCCAACGGTCCAAGAACGAAGTCTCTAGCTCTTCTGGGGGCTTGGGAAAACCGATTTCACGTACAGACGGACGGACAGACGGACAGACGGACATCGTTCAATCGTCCTCGTTATTCATATCCCCAGCATATCCAATAGTAGCTGATATTGTTAAAAATGTTCTTATGGCCAGTTTCTTAATTTGTTTGAGTAGTGACTTTTAGCTAATTGACCAAAAATTCATCTTTAATGTAATTAAAAATTCCTTTTAAATACAGTTTTTTCCCGACGTTTCGTAGATTCTTTGTCTACTTTTTCAAGGGAACGTCTATTTAAATCAATAAAAACTTTTATGAATATACAATATTTATGGATATTTTTATATATTACTTACAGTTGTAGGAAATTAAATAACATTTTAAAAATTGTGTTAATTATAAATAGTTTAACATAATTAAAAATTTGTTTGTTCAAATTTTTTTGTCAAAAAACCACTTTACACATCTTAGAAAGCTTTCGTATAAAATTTAACTAAGGTATACTTAAATTTTATTCGTTTAGAACCACCCTGTAATTTGCGTTAATATTATCCGTGTCTTCTTTTAAATTCATCGTTTTGCTTATTTTCTGTTGTATCCGTAAGCTTTCAATTGTGTATCTCTTTTTCGTGATGTTCTCTGTGTCCAATATTTTAACATTATCAATGTCAGCTGCATGTCCAGTTTGTATCATATGTTGTGCCAATGCCGTTGTCTCTTTTTTCCTTGTGATATCCAGTTTATGTTCTCCCATCCTCGTTTTCAAACTTCTTTTTGTTGTGCCAATGTAAATAAGATCACAATTATCATTATTTCCACCTTTACATTGTATTTCGTATACAACATTACATTTTTGTTCTTTTGCTATTGGTGTTTTTGTTTTTGAGAATATTGTGTTTATTGTTTGATTTGGTTTATATGCAAAACATATGGTGGGTGATTTTATTGTTTTTCTTATTGTTGTATTATCAATAAGATTAGGTATGTACGGTACGCTGTAATATTTTCTATTTTGTGTTGTAGACGTTGTGTTGTCATTGTGTAGGTTTGTATATGTTGGTTGGTTTTGTGAATTTTCGATTAATAACTTACTGATATCTGTGGGAAAACTATTTTTCTTTAATGTTTCGAATATTATGCTTTTATTCTTGTTGTGAAATTGTTTATCACTGATTTGAAAAACTCTTCTGATAAAGCTTTTTGCGGTATTCATTATTTGGCTTTTGGGCTGGTTGGTGTGGAAATTCATTATTCTTCCAGAATACGTATCTTTAGCAAACCAGTCGAAAACGATTTTATTTTGTACTCTATGTAACATTGTGTCTAAGTAGGGAATTTTTCTATTATTTTCAATTTCCATGGTAAATTGAATCTTTTGGTGGTAATTATTAAGCGCTGTCAGAATGGCATCCTTATCTTCACGTTTTATGACTGCTAGAAAGTCATCTACATATTTAACGATATATTTAATATTAACGTTATTCTTTCTTAATATATCTAATGTGCTGTCCAATAAGTTATCAAGAACTATATCTGCTATTGTTGGGGAAAGAGGGTTCCCCATGGGCATTCCAAAAATTTGCTTATACGTTCTTTCGCCATATATAAAATAATTATTTTCGTTTAAACAAAATTTAAGTATATCCAAAAAATTCTTTCGTGTTATTTTTGTAATTTGTTGGATTTCGTCCCATTTTCCCATAATGTTTCTAATTGCCAAATGTGTAGGGATGTTAGTAAAAAGAGAAACAACATCAAAAGAAACCAATATTTCATTTTCTTCCAATTTAATGGCTGCCATTTGTTCTTTAAGTTGCATTGCATTAGTGATATTGTATTTATCAGAAACGGTTTTCCTTAAAATGGTTCCCACGTATTTTGATAGTTCATAGCAAGGTACTTGCATTGATGATACTATTGGCCTCAGGGGTGTATTAGGTTTATGTATTTTAGGTAATCCGTATATTCTTGGGGCTGTAGCTGCTGAGCGAATTAGTTTTGATTTTTGCCAATTATCAATACAGCCATTTTTGAATAATTGTGATACTATTTTGTTATTTTCTCTTAGTAATTTATTTGTTGGATCATCTCTAATTATTTTATATGTATCTTTGTCGTTAAGTAGTTTAGACATTTTTGTTTCATACTCCTCCTTATACATTAACACTGTTTTGTTACCTTTATCAGCTTGGGTAATAATGATGTTATCATGTCTTTTTATAAAATCCCTTGTTTCTCTAAATGCCGACAAAATGAGTTTTTCACGTTCCGTGTTCCGGATGTTTTTCTTAAAAATACTAAGTCTATTCGCTAATTTGATTCTAGCAACTTCTTTTTGTGTGTTTTCTTCTAGCGATTGTATGCATTGCTCTACATCTGCTATAACGCGTACGGTTGAAAAATTTTTTGCGGTAATTGGTAATGCGAATTTTTTCCCCAACGATAGTATCCACTTACATTGCCATGGTATATCCAATTCAGTGTTGTTTACAAACCAATCCTCGTTATATACAAAACCTAGTTTTTTAAACTGATTCTCTTTAAGTGCAAAGAACTTTTTATTTTGCGCCTCCCTAATATTTGCTTTTATATGCTTTTCCCTTTCTTTTTGTTTATTCATGAAAGTTGTAAAGTCATTGGTGGTTAATATACGTCTACAACACAAAATAGAAAATATTACAGCGTACCGTACATACCTAATCTTATTGATAATACAACAATAAGAAAAACAATAAAATCACCCACCATATGTTTTGCATATAAACCAAATCAAACAATAAACACAATATTCTCAAAAACAAAAACACCAATAGCAAAAGAACAAAAATGTAATGTTGTATACGAAATACAATGTAAAGGTGGAAATAATGATAATTGTGATCTTATTTACATTGGCACAACAAAAAGAAGTTTGAAAACGAGGATGGGAGAACATAAACTGGATATCACAAGGAAAAAAGAGACAACGGCATTGGCACAACATATGATACAAACTGGACATGCAGCTGACATTGATAATGTTAAAATATTGGACACAGAGAACATCACGAAAAAGAGATACACAATTGAAAGCTTACGGATACAACAGAAAATAAGCAAAACGATGAATTTAAAAGAAGACACGGATAATATTAACGCAAATTACAGGGTGGTTCTAAACGAATAAAATTTAAGTATACCTTAGTTAAATTTTATACGAAAGCTTTCTAAGATGTGTAAAGTGGTTTTTTGACAAAAAAATTTGAACAAACAAATTTTTAATTATGTTAAACTATTTATAATTAACACAATTTTTAAAATGTTATTTAATTTCCTACAACTGTAAGTAATATATAAAAATATCCATAAATATTGTATATTCATAAAAGTTTTTATTGATTTAAATAGACGTTCCCTTGAAAAAGTAGACAAAGAATCTACGAAACGTCGGGAAAAAACTGTATTTAAAAGGAATTTTTAATTACATTAAAGATGAATTTTTGGTCAATTAGCTAAAAGTCACTACTCAAGTAGCTGATATTGTTATGGAAGAATTATTGAAAAAGTGTATAGGGCAATTATCAGTTAAACCTAAAATTATAACTAAATATGTTGATATATTTTAGAATCTGAATTAGATAGTATACTAGCATCACTTAACTCTTTACATTCAGACATTAAACTTACTGTTGAAATAGAAAATAATAATAAACTTCCTTATTTAGACACATTGATCATACGTAGTTTATCTATAGATTGGTATCAGAAACCAACATCATCACGTAGAATTATTAATTATTATACTAAACATCCAAAGAGAATGGTCATTAATACAGCAAAGAATTTAATAGATAGGATACTAGGTGTAAGTGATGAAAAATTTCATAATAAGAATAATAAAAATATTATTAAAGAAATTTTAGTTAATAATGATTTTCCTGTAGGATTAGCTTGTAATTTAATAGAGCAATATAACAGACGACAAAATATTAAGAACACAAACAATAATATTGAAACAAAGATTTATAAATCTGTGACATCTATTCCAATAGTTTCAGAAAGAGCAGAAAAATCAGATATAAAAAAAAATAAATATAGAATGGCACACAAATCATTTAATACATTAGGTAAATTATTTAGTAATACTAAAGACAAAATAGATAAATTAGAAAAGTGTAATGTTGTTTATAAAATTCCATGTAAGTGAAAAGATAATAAAATCTGTAATAAAGTTTGTATAGGTACAACACAAAATAAACTTAACACCAGATTAACGGGACATAGGTCAAACTTAAAATATAGGAATTATACGTCTACACAAAAACAGCACTATCTTTACCTTGTCGTGATTCAAATCACTATCCAGATTTTGAAAATATATCCATTTTAAATTCTGAAAATAGGTATAGACATCGCTATATGTTACAAATGTTACAGATAATAAATGTACCATTAGATAAAAGAATTAATTCTAAAGCTGATACTGATAGTGTAGCACAGAATTATAGACCTTTGATTTACAAGAATAGATTATTAAAATTATCATAGGGTAACTTAGAATGTGTTCAAATTTTATTAATCATTATATTCATTTCCTCATTTTTCAATTTTCATAATGTAGACAAGAAAGAAAAAAGTTTCAATTTTTAAATGTTTTTAATATGTATGAAAAATATTTTTCATTCATTTTCATTTTTATATAAAAACAAAAAACAACAAAAATATTTAACTTTGTATAATTTAAAAATGTTGTTATTGTTGAAACATATACATATTATATAAATAATTTTAAATCGTTATTCTGAAGAAGATATCCAGAGGATATCGAAATATTGATACAAATATAAAATAAATAGTTTTATAGTTATTATTTTATAAAAATAAGCCTCAAGCTCAATATTATTATTAAAAATAAGTTTTTATTTATAAAAATTTAGAAAAGTGCATACGAGAACTGTACCAAACTAATGGCAACAGATTTTTCATTTAATGGCCATGCTGCCGTTTGATTATTTTCTTCATGTCTAATTTTTTTTGAGTTTTTTGTTCCATTTTAGTTAATCCAAAGTTTTTTTGTGAAATGATCATCTGTTGTGTAGAGAATGTATTTCTGTGCGGGCAGTCACAAAATTTATAATTAAATTTAGAATTTTTCCGAATTGTTGTTTGATTTAAAAATGCTAATCCTATTACATCGTTTGACTGATTGCAGCTGGTTATATCCCTACCCCCTTTCAGTTGATCATATAAGTTGTTGAAAGTTATATAATGGGAATTACGAATCCTAGATTAGAATACAAATCTCATTGTAATAAATAATCCATTTGGAAATCCCTTAAAAACTGATTAAGCTAATACCATAGTTCTTTTCATTTTTATTTCCAATTTAAACTTGTACTCAAGTATTTGAAAAAAAAATGAACAAAATCATCTTGAGTATGTGCTCATGTTTACAAAATTATCCTTATTACACACACACATACACACAACGCTACGCCTAAATCCCAAGTATATCCCAATTTATGTGTGTCATCCGTGTTAGTTTCTATCAATAAATAACTTTCATTGTCTCAGCCAGTACTTTGTATTTTCTATGGATAACATTATGGCTTTAAGAATATCCATTTTACCAACACATCCTTGCTGGGCGTATATATTTATATGGCATGCAAGGATGTGAGAAACCGAAATTGTTGAAAAAATTCGGTATTAAACTACATAAAATGTCTGGTGCATTATGTGATTTTAGACAGTGTCAACTGCCGGAAGAGCTGCTAGTAATAGAAAATTATACAAAGTTTATGCTGGTAGTCAGCCACTGGCAAAACCGAGTCTGTCCTCGTTTTCCAAAGATGGTATGAAAAATGGCATGGATTTTATTGAATGAAACACTTAAGCATGTGTTAAATTTCTATTAAAAACATGTTGTTTTCTTTTCTATTCTTTTCTTTTAATCCAGTTTAAAGGAATATTTGAAAAACTAAGTTAAATAAAGTGTAGCCAGGACACTTGGTGCTGGCGTCCAACTAAGAATATTAAAGAAAATATAGTTATAAAACAGCAGTATTAGATGCAACAGCAGCAGCCTTATTGGCAAGTATGAGAACATTTACACGACAACTACATCATCAGCATCATCGGCGTCAGCAGCAGCAGCAGCAGTGGCAGCAGTAGCAGCAGCGGCATATATAATGGACACAAGTGCTGAAAAAATAGCACATGTGTGCCATAGAAGATGGAATAAACAGTAGAAGAGCTGAAACACAAAGTGAGGCAGACAACAAGATTTTGTAGCAAGTCGGAGCAAAATTCCAATTTCCTTAAATGAGTGAAAGGAAAACGCCAGCATTGTTCAAGATAAATGCAAACGTTGCTGCAACATTTTCTTATTAAATAATATAAAGGAAGTGAAATTATGAATATTTTCATTTTGTACGTTTTCATTTTTTTATATGAATTTGAGATAAACTTTTGGATATTATTAAAATTTAGGGCAAGGGATTTGTTGCTGTAAAAAATATGTCATTTTTAAATAATTGAGATATTGTCCGGAAAGAAGCCAGTGAATGTGGACTTCACTAAACCAACTTGAGCTCTTAGAAGGGACAATTTAAAATAGTTAATTTATGGAATGGAAATGTGTCTCCTGCAAACTCAACTTATTTCACCTGCGCCCAATAATAGCAAAAGTCTCTGGTAACTTTCCCCTAGACTCAAGGATAATGCAATTGAAAATGTATGAGATTTCACAGATGTATAGATGATTTTAAACAGGATTGTTTGGAGGTAGTAAATTTCTCATTATTAAATATTTATTTGAATTTTGTTATTGCTCTTGCAATATCTTGCAACTTCATATGTGTATGTGCGTCCTGCTTATATGAAGTTTTCCTTTCTGAGTGATATACGAGGTATGTTCAAAAAATAAACAGAATTTTCAAACTCCGCGGGCTACGTAGCTTTTTAACTGCCCTCTAAGTAAATTGAAAAATTTAAAAAAAAATCTGGAAGTTACAGATTTTATCCCGTTTTGAGAAAATAGAGTTTTCAAGGAATCTCCATGTTTTCAGTTCCTAAGAAGCTTTTTCTGATCATCCCTGAAATGTTGTCACTATGCTTGAACGTATGTGAGTGTGTGTGTGTGTAACTATGTGACCCGATTATAGCCTTTGAATGGCTGAACCGAATCAAACCAAACTTTCAAAGGTTTCTTTCAAACTGTGATTTAATGCGAATTGGAACCCGTTCAAACTGGTACGTTTTAAACTATATCAAAACTAAGAAAAAATGTTTTTTTTCAAAAGTGTTTATTTGACTTTGTTGATCGATTCCAAAAACTAAACAACTCTTGACATTCAAAAACCACGTCGAGCGCCACCAACTTAATAAAATAAGTAAAAGTGCTATATTCGACTGTGCCCAATCTTAAATACCCTTCAGAGATGTAATTCTTGTTTCTTTCTTTCTTGCCAAACAGAAAGTAGGGTTAATTAAATAATCAAAATTATGTTATCGGTTACTTTTATATTTAAGAAAACGTTAAATTTTTCGGCTAGGAAGCTAAATGTTTGGCTTTTCTTATATCTAATACCTCTAAACGTCTTTCAAAAATATTATATATATTTAATTTACAAACAAAAAATCCGTTTTATGTACCCCAAAAGGTTCTAATTGACCAACCGTAGAATCGTTTTTGTAGTTTTTTTTTGGTTCGTAATACCAATTTATTTCTTCCTGATATATAAAGTAGATATAATTCATCATAAAAATCAAAAATAGCAAATTATATGGTTACTTTTATGAATAAAAAATTTCGATATTCCAATCCTGAAATTGGATTTTTAATTTTTTTGGTTTTTAATACCAATTTAACTCTTACCGAAGTATAAAAGAGATTTCATTCACAAAAAACCAAAATTAGGAACTTATATGGCTACCTTTATGTACCAAAGAATTTCGATTTTCCAAACCGGGAAGCGAATTTTTAATTTTTAAAATTTTTGATACCAATTTAATTCTTAGCGAAGTATTAAATGAATTTAATTCACTAAAAAAACAAACGTTGGAATTTATGTGGGTACTTTTATATACCCAAAAAATTTTGATTTTCCAACCCTGGAACCGAATTTTTAATTTTTTAACACTAATATAATTTTTCGTTAAATATCAAATAGGTTTAATTCACTAAAAACACAAAATTTTTAATAAATGTGGGTACTCTTATGTACCAAATATATTTAGATTTCCAACTCCGGAAGCGAATTTTTATTTTTTACCACTGCAATTCTTAGTGAGGTGTAACATAGTTTTACTTCACAAAAAATTTAAAATTTTTAAACTTTTTTGTCACTTTCATGTACCATAAAATATTTCATTTGTCCAACCCTGGAGTCGAAATTTTGATTTTTTAAGATTTTAATACCAATTTTGTTCTTCCTGAATTATAAAATAATTTTGATTAGCAAAAAACAACAATCTCAATTGCCTTTTTGGGTACTTTTATGCATAAAAAATATTTCAATTTCCCAGCTCAGGAAACGAAATTTCAATTTTTTACCAATGCAACTCTTAATGGGGCATGAAATAGTTTTATTTAAGAAAAACTTAATATTTGTAACCATTTTGGTGACTTTCATGTACTACTAGAGTTATCCAAGTCTGGAATCTAAATTTTTATTTTTTTTTAATTTTTGATACGAATATTGTTTTTCCGAAACTAAAAAATTGTTTTAATTAGTAAAAAACAGACGTTAGTTGCCTTTTAGGTTACTTTTATGTATAAAAAAATTTTAATTTCCAGCCCTGGAAGCGAAATTTTATTTTTTTTTACCAATGCTAGTCTTCGTGAGGTATAAAGTAGTGTTATATAAGAAAAATTTAAAATTTTGAACCGTTTTGGTCACCTTTATGAGCTATAAAATATTGCACTTGTCCAACTCTGGATACGACATATTGATTTTTTTTTAAATTCTTATACCAATTTTGTTCTTCTTAAAATATAAAATAGTTTTATTTAGTAAAGAAAACACGTCAATTGCCTTTTTGGTTACTTTTATGTATAAAAAAAATTTCAATTTCCCAACCCTGGAAGCGAAATTAAAATTTTTTAAAACTCATTTTATCAATGCAAACCTTCATGAGGTATAAGGTAGTTTTGTTTAAGAAAAACTAAAATTTTGTAACCAGTTTGGTTATTACATGTACTACAAAATATTGCATGTACCAAAAAAACTTTAATTTTCCCAACTCTGGAAGCAAAATTTTAATTTTTTGTTTTTTTTAATCAGTGCAACGCTTCATGAGGTATAAAGTAATTTTTTTAAAAAAATTTAAAATTTTTAACCATTTTGTTCATTTTCATGTACTACAAAATATTGCACTTGTCCAACCCTGGATTCGAAATTTTGATTTATTTTTTAATTTTTCATACCATCTCTGTGCTTCTTAAATTATAAAATAGTTTTAGTTGGCAGAAAAAACAACGTCAGTTGCCTTCTTGGTAACTTTTATGTACAAGAAAAAATTTTAATTTCATTTACAAAATTTTTTTTTGACCAATGCAAATCTTCACGATGTATAAAGAGGTTTTATTTAAGAAAAACTTAAAACTTTTAACAGTTTTATTCATTACATGTACTATAAAATACTGAATGTGTAAAAAAAAACTTTTACATTCCCATCCATGGAAAAAAATTTTTAGTTTTTTAGTTTTTAATAGACCATTGAGGCTTTCCAAAGCATGAAATAGGTTTAATTTTTAAACAACAAAAAAAAATTGGTTTTTGGTACTAGTTTTGCGTCGAGAAATAGGTGTAAGCTTCCCAGCTCTGGAACCATATTTCGGATTTTTCTGAATTTCAAGTTAAGTTCATTTCCAATCCAACGGTCCAAGAACGAAGTCTCTAGCTCTTCTGGCGGCTTGGGAAAACCGATTTCACGTACAGACAGACGGACAGACATGCATCGCTTAATCGTCTTCGCTATTCGTAAGGATCCAGAATAGATATACTTTATGGGGTCCCATATTGATATCGAGGAAATTACACACGGAAGGACAAACCTATATATACCCTTTCACTTTTTTGTGAAGGGTATAAAAAAAGCTCCGAAATTGTAGTCTGATTGATTGGTGTTCGAACCAAACTAATCGCGTTTCAAACGGTTTTTATACCCTCCAAAAAATAATATGGAGAGTATATTCACTTTGTTACTCCGTTTGTAAGGCAGCGAAATATCCATGTGAGACCCCATAAAATACATGAAATCTAAGACAATCTGAGCGTGTCCGTCCGTCCGCCTGTGGAAATCAGGATTCAGTCCTAACGAAAAAAGCCAGATTCTTGAAATTTGGTACAAATATATCTTGAAGGATAGCACATGTCAAGTTCGGAAATGGGCTGAATCGGGCCAGAGGGAAAAAACTACCCCTAAGAAGAAATAAACCAACCCAGAAAAAACAACTTAATTTTTAAAGTTTTTTTGTAATTTCGTTAAGCAAGTGATACATTTTGATGTTAAAGAAGGTCCAACGCATTACACTTGACGCCATAAAATCCAAAAAATTAATTTTTTGACCCCGCCCCCTTTGGTGGGCATTATTATATGCCAAAATAGTCTAAAAATTTAACAAATTGTTTTACTTAATCCCACATTTCTTAAAAATAACATTTCTAAGCTTTAATGACGAAGCTGAGACGTAACCTCGTACTCCTCCGCCCTGTCAGCTCCTCTCCCTTTGCCTCTAAATGACCCTATAAAAAAAACAAGTAAAAACTTTATATTCGAAGAGGTCGAATCTTAAATACCCTCCAAATATTTAGTAAGTAAATTTAAAATATTTTACATGGTGGGACAGAGTTCCAGAGTTCAGAGTTTAAGAGAGTCATTTCTGGAAGGGCCGTGAGAGAGACGTTTCACCTCTGCAAGATCAGAGAACATCTCAGCCTCCTATAGGCTTAAGAAAGAAAAATTTTTCAATATTTACACTATTTTTGCATATGATATCGTACGTCAACGCCCACTAATGGGTGCGGTGTTCAAAAATAGACTATATCATATTTTCCACGGACGAACGTATGGACATTGCTAGACCCTCTTAGACTTCATGAGTGATCAAGAATATATATACTTTATGGGTTTCAATTCTTTTGGAAGGGATCAAAACTGTGGGGCAAGGGGCGGGGAGACCTTTCACCTTTGTCATAAAACTCTAAAAATAAATCTCTCAAAACATTTGCAAATTTTATGTCCTGCAACACAAATTAATTTGAAAATTAATTTTATTTTTGAACATACCTCGTAAATATTTTGTGCTGGTTTCTTTTATGGGCTTTACCGTTGTATTTAATTGTTAATTCTGGTCTTGAATATTTTTCTGTTCACTTTCGTCGGTAGATGTTCAGACATCACTGGCAATAAGATTTCATGCATCTACGGAGAAAAATTTTTATATGAAAATAAAAAGAGAAAAAAAATTCAACAGGAACGAAAGTAAGATTGGCTACGACTGTTTCTCGTACAAGTTAAAAATGTTTCATGATGGATTTTAAAACTTAAACAACTTATATCTGACGAAATCCTTTCACCACTTTGGTAATGAGAGGCAAAGAGTAAATTAAAAGTAATCCATGTCACTCATTTCATGAATCTGTAACTATTTGCTTGGTAAAAATAGATAAAATAAGCAAATAGTTTTATTGTTATCCATTAATTGTTATGCATTAATGATCTCAAGATTATGAACCTCGTGAAACTGAACTGTAGATTTCGGTGTTGACCGCCATGTTTTTTTAACCTATAAGTAGCGTGTTGACTTCAGCTGCATTTGATCCAAGACACATGCAATTTACATTCTAACAAAATGCCGCTTTGTTAGCTGGACTGCAAAATAACTTTTTTAAATTTGGATAAGATTTGTTTAATAGGCATTCTAATAGTTAGATCTACATTTCCCTTACATATGAAAGATGGGAAAATTTGAGGTTAGGAAGTAAATTGGTTTGAAACACACTTTTTATAAGAAGTCAGTTTTAGTGAAACTAATGCAGAAATATGGCAATTGATAATGGAATATGATAAGCGCAAATGTTCACCTCTAGCACGTTGGCAGTCGTCTATTCTTTTCATAAAATTTTGAACCATATATTGCAGCAATACTTCGCTTGTATCGTCAATGCCGAATTTCATCTTTTACAGCGTCAGTTGTTTGTGGTTTGTTCATGTAAACCCAGACTTCCAAATGGCCCCAGAGACAGTAGTCCAGCAGCATTAAGTCGCAAGAACAAAGCGCCAATATGACATCACCAAATCAAGAAATTACGTGACCGAGAAATTTCCCATGCAATTGTTTTGCCGTCTGTGTGGCTTGTGGTCACTGATGCCAACATTAACCATTTGAGGCCACCAAAAATCCGTTATAATGGTTTGGTAGCGCAGAGAATTCGCGGTGGTGGCGTTTTCTTGCCCATTTTCGAAAAAATACGGGCCGATGATGCCGCCTGACTACAAACCGCACATGAAGTCACATTATTTATATGTAATGGTTTTTCGAGGACTTTTTGTGGATGTTGTGCGCCTAATTTGCAACAATTTCGAATGTTTACATATTCGCCTAATTGGAAATGGGCCTCATCACTAAAGAAAATTTTGTTGAAAAATGCGTTTTTTTCGTTCATTTTTCAAACAGCCAATTCAAAACCATTCGACTCAAACGGTGGTTGGCCGGCGTTTCTTGGTCAAAATTTCCCAACTTTATACTAAATTAATGTTAAAGGATGACAGGTCAGTTCTTGGAAATCCATCATTTGACAGCCAATTTACTTTCTAACTTCAAATTTGCCACCCATGTGAACACGTATGTTTTAAGAAGTTAGAAATAAATATCCTTTTGTGGTTCAAAATAATAAAAATATAGAAAAGTCTGCAACATCTTTGCAAAATACACATTTTATAAAATATCCAATAGATATAGAATAGATATTCGGCTGTGCCGAATCTTAAATACCCTTCACAGATGAAATTCTTTTCGTTTAAAATTTTCGGCTAGGAAGCTAAATGTTTGGCTTTTCTTATTTCTAATACATCTGAACGTCTTTCAAAAATATTAAATATGTTTAATTTACAAACAAAAAGTAAAAATCCGTTTCATGTACCCCAAAAAGTTCTAATTGTCCAACCGTAGAACCGTATTTTAGAATTCTTTGGTTTTTAATACCAATTTAACTCTTCTCGAAGTATAAAAAAGATTTCATCCACAAAAAAAAAAACTAAATTAGGAACTTATATGGTTCATTTTATATACCAAAAAAGATCGATTTTCCAATCCGGAACCGAATTTTTAATTTAAAAACTTTTAATACCGATTTAACTTTAAGCGAACTATAAAATATGTTTAATTCACTGAAAAACAATCAGAATTGGGAACTTTTATGGTTACTTTTATGTACCGAAAAATTTCGATAGCCCAACCCTGGAACCGAATTTTTAATACCAATTTAATTTTCCCCGATGTATAAAATAGGTTTAATTCACTAAAAAAACAAAATTTGGAATTTATGTGGGTACTTTTTTGTACCAAGAATTTCGATTGAAACCGAATTTTTAATTATTTAATACTAATTTAATTTTTTCTGAAATGTAAAATAGGTTTGATTCACTAAAACACAAAATTTGGAATTTATGTGGGTACTTTTAAGTACCAAAAATATTTCGATTTTCCAACTCTGGAAGCGAGTTTTTATTTTTAAAATTTTTTGTCACTTTCATGTACCATAAAATATTTCATTTGTCCAACCCTGGAGTCGAAATTTTGATTTTATAAGATTTTAATACCAATTTTGTCCTTCCTGAATTATAAAACAGTTTTAATTAGCAAAAACAACAACGTCAATTGCCTCTTTGGCTACTTTTATGTAGAAAAAATATTCAAATTTCCCAACCCTGGAAACGAAATTTTATTTTTTTTTGTTTTTTTACCAATGTAACTACTCTTAATGAGGCATGAAATAGTTTTAGTTAAGAAAAATTAAGAAAATTTTTAACCATTTTGGTCACTTTCATGTACTACAAAATATTGCAGTTATCCAACCCTGGAATCAACATATTGATTTTTTTTAATATTTGATATCAATTTTGTTTTTCCTGAATTAAAAAGTAGTTTTAATTAGTAAAAAACCGACATTAGTTGGCATTTTGGTTACTTTAATGTCTAAAAAAAATTTCAATTTCCCATCCTTGGGAGCGGCATTTTAATTTTTGCCTTCTTTTTTTACCAATGCTAGTTTTCATTACTTATAAAGTAGTTTTATTTACAAAAATCTTAAAATTTGCAACCATTTTTGTCACTTTCATGTTCTACAATATATTGCATGTACCAAAAAAACGTTCAATTTCCCAGCCTTGGAATTGAAATTTAATTTGTTTTTGCTTTTTTATAAATGCGACTCTTCATGAGGTAAAAAGTCGTTTTGTTTAAGAAAAACTAAAATTTTGTAACCATTTTGGTTATTACATGTACTACAAAATATTGTATGTACCAAAAAAACTTTAATTTTCCCAAACCTGGAAGCGAAATTTTATTTTTTTATGTTTTATTTTTAATCAGTGCAAGTGTTCTTGAGGTATAAAGTAGTTTTATTTAAGAAAAATTTAAATTTTTTAACCATTTTGGCCACTTTCATGTACTACAAAATATTGCACTTGTCCAACACTGGATCCGAAATTTGGTTCTCTTTTTTAATTTTTTATACCAATTTTGTTCTTCCCAAATCATAAGACAGTTTTAGTTGGCAAAAAAAAACAACATCAGTAGGCTGTTTGATTACTTTCACGTATAAAAAAATTCAATTTTCCATCCCTGGAAGCAAAATTTGAACTTAAAAATTTTTTTTTGGTCAATGCCAATCTTCATTACGTAAAAAGAGGTTTTGTTAAAGAAAAACTTGAAATTTTCAACAATTTTAGTTTCTACATGTACTACAAAATACGGAATGGGCCGAAAAAGAATTTTTAATTTCCCATCCTTCGAAAATTTTTTTTTTTTTTTAGTTTTTAATAAACCATTGAGGCTTCCCAAAGGAAGAAATAGGTTTAATTTACAAACATTAAAAAAATAATTGATTTTTGGTATAAATTTTGCGTTGAGAAATAGGTGTAAGCTTCCCAGGTATGGAACCATACTTCGGATCTTTCTGAATTTCAATAGCACTCTTTTAAGTTTATTTCCAATCTAACAGTCCAAGAACGAAGTCTCTAGCTCTTCTGGGGGCTTGGGAAAACCGATTTCAAGTACAGACCGACGGACAGAGGGACATCGCTCAATCGTCATCGCTATTCATAAGGATCCAGAATATATATACTTTATGGGGTCCCATGTTGATATCGAAGAAATTACACACGGAATGACAAACCTATATATACCCTTTCACTTATTTGTGAAGGGTATAAAAATAGAGTTTTTATTTACTAAATATATGGAGCAGAGCGGAATAGCTGTTTTCAAAAGCCGCCACACTTTCATCAACAATACTCTTGTGTATTTTTGTTTGTCAAGACTTAGTAGGTGGCCTAATTATTTATATATGTATTTTCATATTTTGTATATAATTTTATTTAATTAAAACTATTCAATTAACATATTCATGTCTGCCAAAGTATTCAACGTACGTCAAGAATTAAAAGTTGGCCACATTCGTGCCTTACGTTGATGCAAAAGTACTGAATGTGATAACGCACATGTAGAAATTTCAATTTGGTTGTCAGTTGAAAATGGTAACGCATGACGTACGAGGGATTCTAAATGTTTCGATATTTATGCTGATAACCCAACAACTCTTGAAGCATGAAAAGCTTTAAAGTATTGTTACAAATTCTAGAAATTGGGGGAAAGTTTCTTAAAATATTAGCGCTTTTTTTTGTTATGTGGTCAAGATTATGTATATGCCGGCATTTCATTGCTTCTTACACCAAATCATCAGTAGACTTGACCCTAGGTCCAAAATAACAAAACCTCTTAGCTTATGCCTAAACTCCCAAGAACTAATTGAGAATTACACAAGCAAAGTTATATGCTTTGAAATTTTTAGAAAAAAATTTTTAAAATAGGATTATTAAAAACTTTTTAGAAGAAACCCCCGTTATTCATAAAATTTAAAATGAGTTTGAAATGTATTTTAATCAAATTTGTTCATAAAAAATTTTCTTAAAACAGATTTCAAATACGTTTTACTTGTTTATGAATATGGGGGTAAAAATATAATAGAACCATTAGCAAAATTATATAAAATTAAAAAATACAAATAACAAAATTAATTTTAATTACAATTATACGTTACCATACGTTTTTTCATGAAACGTATTCCCAGCAACTTATTGTTTCCTTGTGAACTAGATAAGAGCTGTTTAACTTACCATTAGTAAATTAATAAAGTTGCAGCGAACAAATTGCATGAAAAAACTCATGTAATTGTAAATGAAAATAAAGGCGAAACTTCTTTTCTGTATAAATATTTACAATCTCATTTATTATGAAAAAATATATGGAAAGTAATTAAAACATCACGTTAGATTTAACAGCCACCAGATAATCAACAGCAGCATTCAAGTATCAAATATTTTTTCAGCAATAATAGCTTAAAGTTCAAGTTGCCTCATACTTCACTTACAAAATGTCCATACAAACTCTATCAACAGCTCTTGTTATTTATTTCAAAGTGAAATTGATGATTTTGCACAACTCGAGCTTTATTCCCCGCGGTGCTGACAAACAATACCGAAACACATTGCAAAAATGTTTAACACAACAACTGCTTGCCGAACATATTGAAATAAAAATATGATAAAGGAAACAAGAAGGCCTTCTGCACCCAAAGGAAAAGGCTACCAGTTAGCTGATATCCGCTTGACGGCAGTAAGAGATTTCAATGCTGAAACAATAATATTAGCTTACCAACCGGTAACGTTATTCTCACTGGTTGCCACAAACAAACTCGTGTACGTATTTGCTGCAGAAATGTTTAAATGGCTGTCTTGTATAGAGTTGAATAGGACAAGATCATAGTGAAATCTGATAGATATAAAGCGCTTTAATATGTATGTGAGTGCGTATTTTTGTATTTTTTAAAACAAATGCAATTTATATATGAAATTAATTCTTTTTAATGCTAGAAACACAACTGCAACGAATGGAGAATTTCGTTCAGTACGACTAATTAAAATAATGAACAAAAAAATTTTAATTTTTTTTACAAATCTTTGTAATCCGCTGTTGCCAGATTGTTTAGACATTCAATAATTGCCGCGGTGCTGTACATTTTTTGTAGAACAAATTCCTTTTTGTAATTATTTTCTGAATTTTTTTTGTCTACATAAATTACTCTTTTCATTTAACAGCTGATGGGGTGACCATATGAAAAAGTATTAAATAAGAAGAAATACTATATTATAAAAAGTATTCAAAGTTAATAAAAAGTCCTCCGAGTGATACATTTTTGTATCACAGTATCAGGTGACCAGGTTTTATTTACTCAAACTTGTGTTTTGTGGAAAAAGATAATTCACTACTGTATTGTTGCACGTAGCACTAAAATTTTCAGTGCATACTAAAAATGCATTCACCAATTCACAAAAATTTATCATTCGAACGTTATTATACCCTTCACAAAAAAGTGAAAGGGTATATATAGGTTTGTCATTCCGTGTGTAATTTCTTCGATATGCACATGGGACCCCATAAAGTATATATATATTTTGGATCCTTATGAATAGCAATGACGATTAAGCGGAAATTGAATTTATTTATACATGAAAGTAATGAAACAGGCAACTTATTTTGTTTTTTTTTGTTTTTTGCTAACTAAAACTGTCTTATAATTTAGGAAGAACAAAATTGGTATCAAAAATTCAAAAATAAAATTTCGAATCCAGGGATGGACAAGTGCAATATTTTATGGTACATGAAAGTTACCAAAATGGTAAAAAATTTGCAATTTTTCTTAAATAAAACTACTTCATACCTCAAGAAGCGTTGCACTGATAAAAAAAATACAAAAAAAATTAAAACTTCGTTTCCAGGGTTGGAAAAATTAAATTTTTTTTTGTACATGCAATATTTTGTAGTACATGTAATAACCAAAATGGTTGAAAATTCGAGTTTTTCTTAAACAAAACTACTTTATATCTCATGAAGATTTGCATTGATAAAGAAAATTTTAAAAAATTTAAATTTCGCTTCCAGGGTTGGGAAATTGAAATTTTTTTTTATACATAAGAGTAACCAAAAAGGAAATTGACGTTGTTTTTTTCACTACTTAAAACTATTTTTTAGTGCAGGAAAAACAAAATTGGTATCAAAAATTAAAAAAAAAATTCAAATTTAGCTTCCAGAGTTGAATAACTGCAATATTTTGTGGTAAATAAAAATGTCTTAAATGATTACAAATATTAAGTTTTTCTTAAATAAAACTATTTCATGCCTCATTAAGAGTAAAAAAAACAAAATTTCGTTTCCAGGGTTGGGAAATTGAAATATTTATTCTGCATAAAAGTAATCAAAAAGGCAATTGACGTTCTTTCTTTTTGCCAATTAAAGCTTTTTTATAATTCAGGAAGAACGAAATTGGTATTAAAAACTTAAAAAATCAAAATTTCGACTCCAGGGTTGAACAAATGAAATATTTTATGGGGTATGAATGGTGAGTGTTTAAAAATTTCAATTTTTTTGTCAAGTAAAACTATGTTACACCTCACTAAGAATTGCATTGGTAAAAAATAAAAATTCGGGTCCAGGGTTAAAAATCGAAATTTTTTGGTACGTAAAAGTAACCATATAAGTTCCCAATTTTGGATTTTTTCAGTGACTTAAGCCTATTTTATACTTCGCTAAGAATTAAATTGATATTAAAAATTTTAAAAACTAAAAATTCGTATCCAGGGTTGGAAAATCGAAATATTTTTGGTACCTAAAAGTACATACATAAATTCCAAATTTTGTGCTTTTAGTGAATTAAATCTATTATATATATCAGAAAAAATTAAATTAGTATTAAAAAATTAAAAATTCGGTTCCAGGGTTGGAAAATCGACATTTTCTGATTAAAAAAAGCAGCCGTTTTATTTGTTATTTTTGATTTTTATGATGAATTATACCTACTTTATATATCAGAAAGAAGTAAACTGATATTAAAAACCAACAAAATCTAAAAGACGATTCTACGGTTGGACAATTAGAACTTTTTGGGGTACATGAAACGGACTTTTTGTTTTGTTTGTAAATTAAATTTATATAATATTCTTGAAAGACGTTCATAGGTATTAGATATAAGAAAAGCCAAACATTTAGCTTCCTAGCCAAAAAATTTAAACGTTTTCTTAAATATAAAAGTAACCGTTTAACATCATTTTGATTTTTTAATTAAACCTACTTTCTGTTTTGGCAAGAAAGAAAGAAACAAGAATTACATCTGTGAAGTGTAGTTAAGATTCGGCACAGCCGAATATAGCACTTTTACTTGTTGTATATTATATTGCTTCTAAAAAGTTATTAGGTGCTCCTAAATTAATGAAACTTGGGAGAAATATATGTTATGGTCATGAGCTATTTAATCTTGAAAATAGCAAAAATCGGACCAAGGGGAAAAAACTTCCCCTTAGAAGAACTAATCTTACCTCTGAAAAATTAAATGTTGTTTTAAGTTTTCTCGTATTTTTGTTTAGAAAACGATACTGTTAACGTCAGCGAAAGTTCAAAAACCTAAACATGGACCCAGGAGATTGTAAAATGTAATTTTTCCCTGCCCCCTTTTGTAGGCGGTGACATCAAATATTATTTGCAAAAAGAATGTAAATATTAAAAGAAATGAATTACTAACGCGTAAATTTTTGAGTTTTTATAGGAAGGGCGGTATATCAAGGCAAAAGCCTTGAAAATTCACTATACGATGCAGAATTTTGTTGTCTGTCGAGCTGTGTACTTAAATTTGTACATTTCTTAATTTAATACCCCCATGTGCGTCGCATAGTAAAATTCTGTTGCAAAAGACTGTGGACTTAAAATAAAATAGTGCCATATAACTTGTGCAGTTAAGTGACGTATTGATTTATGTTCAATTATAAACTCTTAAGCTAAGAACACACTATCGGCGCAATGTAGCGATTTTCGCCGGTCACTCCCAAAAGGCCGTGGGGGAGACATCTCACCTAAATAGTAAAAACCTAAAAACAAATTTTCGGAGTATTTAAGTGTAGAAAAAAATCGTTTCTTTTCCTACCGGACAGGTAGGACCGGGGAAGATCAGAGAACATATTACCTTCGTCGTAAAAGCTTACAAATTAAAATTTTAACGAATTTAGGCTTAAGGAATACAATTTGTTAAATATTTACACTATTTTTGCATATATCATGTAACTTCAACGCCCTTGGTGGAGTCCAAAAATAGACCATATCTTGTTTTCCACAGACGGACGTATGGACATTGCTAGAACGCCTTAAATTTCATCACTGATCAAGAATATATATACTTTATGGGATCCAACAATTTTTTTGGAGGGCATTAAAACTGTATTTTGTCGGGGTCGCTCTGGCAAGGGCCGTGAGGGAGTCATTTCACCTTTGCCATAAAGCACTAAAAATAAATTTATGGGATAAAGTGTAAATTCTTTTATTGGGTCCTTTGGGAGGTAAAAGGGGAGGGGGTAGGGCAGAGGAGGATCAGGTTACCTCTCAGCTTCCCCATAAAAGCTTAAAAATGTTATTTTTAAGGAATTTAGGCTGAAGTAATACAATTTGTTAAGTTTTTACACTATATTTGCATATAATAACGCCCACTAAAGGGGCGGAGTACAGAAATAGATTTTTTTGACTCCAAGCTTAGCGCGTTGGACCTTCTTTGACATAAAAGTATATAATTTGCTTAACAAAATTAAAAAAAAACAACTTTTAAAAATCATCTGATTTTTAGAGGTTGGTTTAGTTCTTCTTAGGAGAACTTTTATCCCTCTGACCCTATTCAGCCTATTTATGAACTTGACCTATGCTATCCCTCAACGATTATCCACATTGAATTTCAAGGGCCCGACAAAAGTTGTTTGGACAGTGTCGTTATTTCCACATACGAACGGACGGACATGGCTAGATCGTCTTAGATTTCATCATTTATCTAGAATATAGATGTTCGTTAAAATTCTTACTACATACAATTTAAGCTATGGCTTGAGCTACCAATAATAAAAAATATTGGAAAAACGTTCACATGTACTTAAGTATAAATTCAAAGCAAATAAGTTTGACTTAGGTATGATGGAACAAAAAATTCAGAAAAATGGGACATGAAGAAAAATAATCAAACGGTAACACGGGTATTATAACAATAACATGTTAACATCAGGTTGATGCAGTTCTCGTATTCTTTTTCACAATAAAATTTGTGTAAATAGGAACTGTTATCAAATTCAACTAAGCCACCTAATAAGTGGTGACAAACACAATACACATGAGCACTGATGATGAAAGGGTTGCGTCTTTCGAAAACAGCTGTTCTGCTCTGCTGTGTAAGTTGAATAAAAACTGATGTTGACTTTCCTTTGTGCCTTGGAATATTTATCATGTCTTTCTGAGATTTAAAAAAAAACAAATTTCGAACAATTAGCCTATGAATCTTAATTCAATTTAATAATATCTCTTGTTCTTAAAAGAATTTAGGTAAAAGTTTCCCTGGTGGTCTGCAAATGTCCCAGTGAAGTGCTTACAAGAACTAGCTAAAAACTCCTAAATGCCCAGATAGAATATCACTGTTCTTTATGGGCATTAGAGCTTAGGTTGGGTTAAGTTGAAACGAGGAGCCATCAACGTCCTGT
Organism: Linnaemya tessellans; assembly: GCA_951800035.1. Classification (NCBI taxonomy): domain Eukaryota; kingdom Metazoa; phylum Arthropoda; class Insecta; order Diptera; family Tachinidae; genus Linnaemya; species Linnaemya tessellans. The sequence continues at coordinate 96,758,289 of OX637533.1, forward strand.
TGTGCTCTCTCAAGTAGCAGAAAGCAAAAACCCCCAACTCCGTCTCATTGCCATAGCCCCCCAATTTCTTACAGTCAGTATTTCTAAGCCGCGTAATGTCTGGTAGAACGTCATACACAAAAGCAGGATCTTAGTTGGCCGAAAACAGGACAGTGACAAAGAAATTGCTCCATCGTAGTTGTCTCTTTCTTGCATGCCCTACATTCAATGTCATCCAATCAATCCGGTGAAAATTACTTCCTTAAGTTCGAGTCACCCTTCAAGACGCCGATAAACTTTTCTAAATCGGTTTTGAATAAGTTTAAGAAGTTGTTTTAATTTTTCTTCTTCTGGGTTGACCCACAGATATTATCCGCAGTATCACTGCTCCATCGTGTCCTGTAGGCCATTTTTGCCCATTATTGTAGTTCAATCTTCTCTGAGTTCGATGGCTTACCGTTGTTCTCCAAAGGTGCTGTTGGCTGAAGTAGTAGAACACGACACCATGAAGCGGTGGGTCCTGAGTTCAACCCCGCGCTGAGTCGTGAATATTGTGTTGAATTCTTCTGATCAGCATTAGTATGCGCCACCAGTCCCGGGCTATTTTGGGGCCCAACTGGTAGTAGCTTTTCGGCTACGGGGTCTGACCGGAGACTTGTTTCTGGTACCACGGGTGTCAGCAGCCCCAGGAACCTATGTTTCTGCCCGGCAATAGGTGCGCCCCTTCGGGGAGCATCGTGGTGGCTGTGTGTTGGGACCCAAATCGCGGGGAGAGCGTTAGCTCAGTGTGAAGTTGCATTGCAACCGGGTGCCGTGTCCCAAAGATCGACAGGAGTTTTAGATGGGCTCCGCTCCTAACCAAGGGAGAGGCCATGTCCAAATACATGATTTCAAATTGGTACTCATGTGTGACAGTCGTTGCGCATGGGGGCGTTGATAGACGCATTGTATTCACCCGGTGCTAAGACCACCGTCAGGTTGGACCGCAAGCCAGAAACTGACGTTAAACTTTTGACATATATTTCAGCATTAGTGTGTTAATTGTTGCCAACCTGTTTCAATGATGAAGGCATATCACTGGTCATTGAATATAATTGGCTGTTACTCTGCATTTTAGTACATGATCGTGTCAGTGATCATGTTCTAAAAAGCTACCTCCTTCGCACTGCATATGTATGGGACATCCCCTGAGTACTGGTCCGAGATAAAAAAAATTAAATAATTCCATGGTGCGCTGGCACCCAAACAACGCGAGCTCTGCCTCGTACTGCATATTTGTTAATCATGTTCTTGCAATCCTAAATGTTCCCTCATCCCTAATCGCTCCATCCACCGATAGGCTGTCCGTAAATATGGTGACATCTAAAAAACTAATAATCAGACTGGTCCACCTTAACATCTCCATGATCGTGCGAACTTCGTTCTGGAAGATCGTATTATGGTTAGTCAGATGGAAGAAAATTTCGGTCTTCAGTTCGTCTATAAAGACACATAAGCCTGTCCTTTCCTCCTATTCCGATCCCTCCGTGTAGCAGCTGATTCCCATGGGCGCTTGCGTTAGAATTCTATTGTTCCATGAGTATCTATCTGGTGTCAGTATCTCGCAGTCGGTTATGACCCTAGTTTCCCGTTCCTATAGCCGCTATAAGTATCGCTTTTGATATTACGTTTTTGTGCGGGATGAAGAAGTTTACTTGGTATAATTTGAATATTAATTTAATTTGCGTGTCTCTTGCAAAAAATTTTAAAGCTAGTGCGTCCCATGTAAGTATCTCTGCTTACTTTGTTGAACATTTTTCATATCAACCAAGATAATTTCTAATTAATATTTTGCTATTGCAATATCATTTGCTTGAAAAACATTACCTATATCCTATTAATTTTGAGTATTTTGATTTAATATTAGAGTTTTAAGCGAGTACTAAATTTTCTCTTATGAAATATTAAAGATGGTAGGGAAACTCCTTCTGGTATTAATTGCATATCCTGCAAACGACTAACATGACGTTGAATCCTGACTATGCGAGGTAAACAAATTGTTTTGGGACAAATTGCTTAAAGTCTTGGCCCACTTAATCCTAAAACTTCTTCTCTTATATCGTTTTTGGGCTTACACCAAAAAATTTCGGTCATTCTACTGGCAGTAGGGTTCTCCTAACCCCCCTCTGTTATATAAACAGACCTGCCACTGCAATTTTTTATATTCAGAGAAGAAAAATACTGAAGAATTGCTGAAACCAATGTGTTTTTATATCAAATTCGACGTGGGATAACGGAAAGGTGTTGCCAACTGAAACAGCCTCCGTAGCAAGAAAAACACAATAATTAAATAATATTAAATAAACATCTAAGAAATATTCTCTCGTTCATGTACATCCTTTTGCCATACTTTTGCACAACATCCGTTTCCTCCTTTTACCCATTTAAATTAAAAAATAAATACAAAATATATATGAAGTTAAAATGTATCAGCGATAAAATAATAACGACATTGCAGTTGTCATTGTTTGTAATTGTATATTTATGCTTTACACATTGTAACAATGCATCCGTGACATGAACGAGAGTTTATGTGTAAAAACTATTTATACATACTTTAAGTTAATTCAATAATTAATTGACCATAATACCCTTTTATATCAAGATTAAATTAAATGTATCAGATTACACACATCGCGTACAGAATGACTAGCGACTGCCCACAATAACTCTTCAAACTCAAATCGGTCGCAGTGAAACAGCCAATAATTTCGTCCGTTTGGGGGAGAAAAAAAGAAAACAGATAAACTCTGGCGCTTTATGTGTGACAGGAAATTAAAAAACAACTGAATTTTATATAATTTAATAATAAACCAATGGCTTTTAATGGTCGATATCATTTTGTATATATAATTAAAAAAATAAAAAATAGTTGCAGCGCTGCACTGAATGGCAAAGTGCTGAAATTCACAGGCAGTACTTTGAACTTTGAAACAGTCAGCGTGAACAAAAATTAATTATAATTAACAATTAAAAAAAAATATGGAATAGTGGGAATATTAATCGTCAGAGTTGGGTAATTTCGTACTAACCAAAAAGAAGTAATAACTTAAACCAGTAAAAGTGCTATATTCAGCTGGTGCGAATCTTAAATACCCTTCACAGATGTAATTCTTCTTTCTTTCTTGCTTAAACAGGAAGTAGGTTTAATTAAAAGTTTTACCTGACAAAAAAAATTTTAAATTTTAAAGTTTTTTGTCATTTTTATGCACCATAAAATATTTTATTTGTTCAACCCTGAAATCGAAATTTTGATTTTTTAAGATTTTAATACCAATTTTGTTCTTCCTGAATTATAAAACACTTTTAATTAGCAAAAATAATAACGTCAATTGACTATTTGGTTACTTTTATATATTTCAATTTCCCAACCCTGGAAACGAAATTTGAATTTTTTTACCGGCATGGTATAGTTTTATTTAAGAAAACCCTAATATTTGTAACCATTTTGGTCACTTTCATGTACTACAAAATATTGCAGTTATCCAACTCTGGAATCTAATTAATTAATTTTCATTAATTAGGTATAAAGTCGTTTTATTTAAGAAAAATCTTAAAATTTGCAACCATTTTGATCACTTTTATGTACTACAATATATTGCATGTACCACAAAAATTTTAAACTTCCTAACCCTGGAAATGAAACTTTAATTTTTTTTGGTTTTTTTACCAATGCAACTCTTCATGAGGTATAAAGTAGTATTATTTAAGAAAAATTTACAATTTTTAACCATTTTGGTTACCTTCATGAACTGTAAAATATTGCACTTGTCCAAACCTGGATTCGAAATTTTGATTTTTTTTTTGGAAATTTTTGATACCAGTTTGGTTCTTCCAAAAATATAAAATAGTTTTAGCAAAAAAAACATCGTCAATTGCCTTTTTGATACTTTCATGTATAAAAAAAATTTCAATTTCCCAGCCCTGAAAGCGAAATATAAATTTAAAATTTTTTTTTTGTCAATGCAAATCTTCATGTGGTATAAAGTAGTTTTGTTTAAGAAAAACTCGAATTTTGGAACCATTTTGGTCACTTTCATGTACTACAAAATATTGCATGTACCAAAAAAACTTTCATTTTCTCAACACTGGAAGCGAAATTTTAATTATTTTGTTTACCAGTGCAACGCTTCATAAGGTATAAAGTAATTTAGTTTTAAGAAAAATTTAAAATTTTTAACCATTTTGTTCACTTTCATGTACTATTAAATATTGCACTTGTCCATCCCTGGATTCGAAATTTTATTTTTGAATTTTTGATACCAATTTTGTTCTTCCTAAATTATAAGACAGGCTTACTTAGCAACAAAAAACAACATCAGTTGCCTATTTGATTACTTTCATGTTTAAAAAAATTCAATTTCCCACCCCTGGTAGCAAAATTTTAATTTAAAATTTTTGATTTTTTTTTGGCTAATGCAAATCTTCATGACGTATAAAGAGGTTTTGTAAAAGAAAAACTTAAAATTTTTAACAATTTTAGTTACTACATGTTCTACAAAATACAGAATGGGCCGGAAAAAAAATTTTTAATTTCCCATCCCTGGAAAAATTTTTATTTTTTTAGTTTTTAATAGACCATTGAGGCTCCCCAAAGCACGAAATAGATTTAATTTACAAACATTAAAACAAATAATGGATTTTTGATACAAAGTTTGCGTCGAGAAATAGGTGTAAGCTTCCCAGCTCTGGAATAATACTTCGGATCTTTCTGAATTTCAATTTATGTTCATTTCCAATCCAACTGTCCAAGAACGAAGTCTCTAGCTCTTCTGGGGGCTTGGGAAAACCGATTTCACGTACAGACGGACGGACAGACGGACATCGCTCAATCGTCATCGCTATTCATAAGGATCCAGAATATATATACTTTATGGGGTCCTATATTGATATCGAAGAAATTACACACGGAATGACAAACCTATATACATATACGTTATCTGAGGATAACGAGAAATGTCCTCTGTAGTCATCTAATAAATTTGCTGAACCGTGAGACAAGGACGCATGTCTCATACTTCAAGGGAATGAAAATATTGCTACTCGTTTTTATTAAATTTGTATTTCGCGTGCAGTTGTTATGGTTGCAACATTTTAAAAATACACGTTTTTCAATATAATTTCTTTTTGTATTACAAGAAGTTTCATTTGTTTATCGTACTCGCAATTATTTTGAATTCCCTTTTCTATTTATTAAATTAAATACGTGCTATTTAACGTTTCAATATTGAATTCAATAAATTAATTGCACGTCTGATGCCATGAGTACATCTTGATTTGATTGCATTCGCTTAGGAGTGTAAAGCAAAGACATAAACGAGGACTTTGCCATCGATGGATGGTAAAATTCATGAGAATAGCGAATGAAGTAATAATTCTTAGCAGAATTTTAAATTCAATTGGAATCTATTATTTATTTATAAGCCTTTGAATGTGTGCTATCAAACAAATGCAGCACATGAAGTGAAGTGATGCGAGCAATAAAAGCGAATAAACATTTGCCAGTAAGCTAACATGCATATTTCTGACACTTTATGTTAAGGCAACACCACACACAGTGGGTCCATGACCAAAGTTATGACACTTTCCATGAGTTTTTAAACGTTTTTCAATAGTATTCATATTAAGTGATGGTGTATGCTCGAAAAATGCTCATGAAAGTGTGGTTAGAGTCATTTCAGAATTTTATGAAATGGAACACATTTATTTCGCTTTTGTGCGCGTTTTTCTCGGTCATACTCAAGATTGAATAACTTTAGAGTGTGTGACAGTGTTGTCAGATAATATTTTTTCTTCCCCCCAAAAAAATTTAGAAACCCCCTAGATTCTACACTTTTTCTTAAAAAACCCCCTAAAGCAGAAAAGTTTAAGTAGTAATTTGGTTTCATCGTTCTTATTCCTATTAAATTTGAATTGAGGTACTATCACTCTTACGCGAAAAGCACGAAAACTCCCAAATTTTTATTTTATTTTTTTTATAAAAAGCCCCCCAAAAAATATATCTGCAATCTTTTTTTCTTTTGTAAGAGACGGCTTGAGGAAGTTTGTTACGGGTACATGTACTTCTTTTGTTTGGGATGCAAATCCAATATGTTTTTTCGTATTTTGGTGTGCAATAAGGTCTCCTGTTAGCCGCCATAATGATTTTACAATATTTGCATAAAGCTTTGTAGTTGTCTCTCTGGACAGGGGCTAACCAATCTGAAATTTAATTTTGCATTTATTGTGTTTAAAATTTTATTTAAAAATTATTATACCTTTAAAGTGCTGATCTGCTTCCCAATCCTTTTTATATTTTTGTTTATATAGGTTATCCTTTTTTGGCATATTAGTAATAAATTGTAAAGATAAACAACTTTTTAAAATTTATATTTTGCAGTTCAAGGAAAACCAACAAAATTGATTTAACGAGAAATATGTTTTAATGTTTGTATTTGCGTGATTACTTTCTAAATTTTCATTTCGATACAATATCTTCGACATGCTCAGGAGGCAAATTGTGGCATTCGATATCGAACGAAATTTGTATTTAAATTGTATAGAAATTTCGATCGATATCGGATCGATGCGGTAATTTGGCCCCAGTTGTTAAATTATGTACTATTATGTACCTAACTATAAATTCGAAAATCCCCTAAAATTCCCCTAAATAAAACTTTCTTACCCCCGAATTTCCCCCTAACGAATATTAACCCCTAAATCTGCCCCTAAATAGAAAAAACCCCTAAATCTAGGAGTAAACCCCCTAATCTGAAAACACTGGTGTGTGATCGGATGTTAAAAATTTTGATGTCATTCGAAAAGCTTCACTCTCTTCTCAACTGTAATGAAAATTACAAATCATGGAACAAATATTTTATTTATGTTTGAATTTTGCTTAGAACTCCAATTGAAGGTCTTAAGCGTTGTGCTTATTAATAAAAATTTTCTTTAACTAAAGTGTGTTTCTTTAGAGTGTATCAACACCAGAGCAACGTGTGCAAATTGTTGAAATTTTTAATCAAAATAATTGTTGTATTCGTTTAACTCATCGTGTACTTCTTCCATTTTATGGCGCACATATCCGTCCTTTAGAGAAGCTAATTCAAAGAACAATAGATCGTTTTCGCACCACATTTACTGTTACTGTGCATCCCGCGAGACGCCGAACAGTGAGCTTCTTCAGTGCTGTAGCCGCTGTACAGGAAAGCATTGAAGATGATCCTAATCAATCAATTCGTTTCCGTTCTCAGCAACTGTGCTAGTGTAATTGCACTTTATGGACGATTTTTTGAGTTGTTGAAAATTTGTGTTCCAGATTGCGCCTTCTACGTGCCACCCGTGGCGGGCACATGGCAGAAATCATATATAAACATTAATTTAATAAAATTTTCTTTCCAATGGAGCCCGTTTCATTGATATTAAAAATATATTTCCTTCCTTTATTACGATTTAAACTTGTGACACTCTATAAAAAACACCCTTTACATATAAAATACTCTAGACGTCTTAAATGAAAGCCATATAATCTAAATTAAGAATTATTTGGTATGATTTTAATTTTCCTGTATGGAAAATACAGCGTGCAATTGTTTCGACAATCTAAGAATTTATTTATTGCATATGTTTTATTGTTAAATATAAAATAGGCCAGTCTTAAATGCATTGTGCTTGACAAGTTCTCTATGAAACGGATGCCGATGTTGTTAAAAGGGGTCAAGTTTATTTTATATATAAAGGGTGTTTTTATAAGAGCTTACTGATTTGAAATTTAAATAAAACACATGCCAAATTACGAAATGGCCAAAAAAAAATTTTTATTTGGTAGATAATTTCTTGTCATATAACATTTAAATATAATTTCGGGCATATGGCCACCACGACTATTTTGCACAAAGGTCATTCTGGAGGTCCAATTTTCGACCACCTTTTCAAGCATTTGAGGGCGTATTTCAGCAATGACACGTTGAATACTGGTTTCCAAAGCGTCAATCGTTGCTGGTTTGTAAACGTAAACCAATGATTTCAGGTATCCCCACAAAAAATAATCGAGTGGCGTCAAATCACACGAATGCGCAGGCCAATTCACCGGTCCATTTCTCGAAATAATGTTGTCGTTGAAATGTTCTTTCAATAAGTCCATTGTTTCGCCCGTAGTATGACAAGTGGCACCATCTTGTTGAAACCACATTTCGTTTACATCCATATCTTGAAGCTTTGGCACCAAAAATTCATTGATCATGATTCTGTATCGATTTCCATTCACGGTAACGCGTCGTCCTTCCTCATTTTTAACGAAATAAGGACCGATGATTCCACCAGCCCATAGACCGCACCAAACAGTACATTTATCGGGATGCATTGGTAATTCTTGAACGGCGTGTGGATTATCTTTGCTCCACATACGGCAATTTTGCTTGTTGACATTCAACCAGAAATGCGCCTCATCACTGAAGAGAATTTTGCGGTAAAAAAGCGGATAAACATTTTTAATTGAACACAGTTTTTGAAAATAAATTTCCACGATTTGGAAGCGTTGTTCTGGAGTTAACCTGTTCATGATGATATGCCAAACAATACTGAGTAGAGAAGTCACTTTAACCTGTCACACCCCCTGTGGGTGCTGTTGGCTGGAGTAGTAGAACACGAGACTATGAAGCAGAGGGTCGTGAACCCGCGCTGAGTCATGAAATATTGTGTTGAATTCTTCTGATCAGCATTAGTGCGTGGTTGTGTTAGTTGTTGCCAGCCTGTTTCAATGATGAAGGCATAGTCACTGATCACTGAACATAATTGGCAGCGACTGACACTATCATGTACTAAAAGCAGAGTAACAGCACCCACCTTCGTCGGCCCTGTAGCAAAAATTAGCCGGTGAAGTAAAAACGTTGAACTACTAGCTAAAAAAAAAAACTGTCTATCTTCTCATCTTTCCTAATCTGTCCCCTCAATACTATCCCCTCGTTTTCAGTTCCGGCGCAATGCATTGCATATAAAAATAGGGGTCATCTCCAGAGTGCTGGTCCAAGATAAAAAAATGTACCCTCCATATTCGTTCTTGGAAGGTATGAAAATGAAAAAAAGTAGTGTAAAAATTTTACAAATTGTGTTACTTAAGCATACATCCTTTAAAAATAACATTTTTAAGCTTTTAAGATGCAGTTAAGACGTAACCTAAGTGACAAGAAAATTCCCAGTCTTTGATCATTCCAAAATGTGATATTTTAAAATTCGTTGTGTGCGAATATAGCGAAGTGTCGTGTCATCCTAGTGTGAAATTGTCCAGTTGGGAAGAATTAATATGTGTATGCCTGTGTGGTTGTGTACACGAAAATAAATAAATAAATTTTTGTGAAATGACCTCAACAAATATCTTTAAATATTTATAATACGAGTATATTTGCCCTGAGAGCATGGAATTTCATTCACAGTGTCATTGAAACTCAATTATTTAGAACCTTAACAAGCAGGTCAATAATTTAAAAGAATTATAAATTTAATAATTATTTGCAGCGACGGCTCTCACTGTGCCATGCTGCAATATATTTTGCATAGCTAAAACGCCATGTCTTGGCGTAGTACGTACAGGTGGGTATCAGATACGAGTAGATGTATGCAATAAGATAAATCAACCCATCATAAACTCTTGACAAAACCGTCTATCTCTGTACGTGTGTATGGATGTGCGATGGACAAGTTTAATATTAAAATGCAGAAAATAAAAGAAAGGAATATTGCTAACAATTAAACTTTAATGTTCTTTGCATAACGAAAAAATCGTGTTGTTGGCTTCGTCGAATGCTGAAACAATAACTTTTGTTAAATTTTTTCCTAAAACCGTTCAGACAATTTGCGATTTTTGAAAATAGTTTTATTTAAAAGTTTTATTTAAAATAGTTTTGTGACAACAATATGTCAAGTAAAAATTTCATAACTAAAAAAATTCAAATTTTTTCCCTGGATGGGAAATAACAATTTTTTGTGCGGCCCATTCCGTATTTTGTAGTACATGTAGTAACTAAAACTGTTAAAAATTTCAACTTTTTCTTTAACAAAATGTCTTTATACGTCATGAAAATTTGCATTAGCCAAAAAAAATTTTTTTTAAATTCAAATTTTGCTTCCAGGGGTGAGTAATTGAATTTTTTTTAATGTGAAAGTAATTAAACAGGCAACTGAGGTTAGTTTTTTTTCCAACTAAAACTATCTTATAATTTAGGAAGAACAAAATTGGTATCAAAAACTGAAAAAAAAATTAAGTTTTGAATCCAGGCATGGAAAGTGCAATATATAATAGTATATGAAAGTGAACAAAATGGTTAAAAATTTGAAATTTTTCTTAAAACTAAATTACTTTATACCTAATGAAGCGTTGCACAGATAAAAAAAACTAAAAATTAAAATTTCGCTTCCAGGGTTGGGAAAATTAAAGTTTTTTTTTTGGTACATGCAATATTTTGTAGTACATGAAAGTGACCAAAAGTTTTTCTTAAATAAAACGACTTTATACCTAAAATTATTATTTATTGGTAAAAAAAATTTAAATTTCGCTTCCAAGGATGGGAAATTTAAAATTTTTTTATACATTAAAGTAACCAAAAAGGCAACTAACGTCGGTTCTTTACTAATTAAAACTATTTAGATTCCAGAGTTGGATAATTGCAATATTTTGTAGTACATGAAAGTGACCAAAATGGTTACAAATATTATGGTTTTCTTAAATAAAACTATTTCATGCCTCATTAAGAGTTTCATTGGTAAAAAATTAAAATTGCGTTTCCAGGGTTGGGAAATTGAAATATTTATTCTGCATAAAAGTAACCAAAGAGGCAATTGACGTTGTTTCTTTTTGCTAATTACAGCTGTTTTATAATTCAGGAAGAACAAAATTGGTATTAAAATCTTAAAAAATCAAAATTTCACTCCAGGGTTGGACAAATGAAATATTTTATGGTACATGAAAGTGACCAAAAAGTTTAAAAATTTTAATTTTTAATGTTACACCTCACTAAGAATTGCATTGGTAAAAAAATAAAAAATTCGCTTCCAGAGTTGGAAAATCGAAATTTTTTTGGTACATAAATGTACCCACATAAATTCCAAATTTTTGTTTATGGTTAATTAAACCTATTTTATATATCAGAAAAAATTTAATTAGTATTACAAATTTTAAATTCGTTTCCAAGGTTGGAAAATCGAAATTTTTTGGTACATAAAAGTAGCCATATAAGTTCCCAATTTTGGTTTTTTTTCCAGTGAATTAAAGATATTTTTTTGTTTCGCTAAGAATTAAATTTGTATCAAACATTTTAAAAACTAAAAATTCGGTTCCAGGGTTGGAAAATCGACATTTTCTGATTCATTAAAGTAACCATATAACTTGCTATATTTGATTTTTATGATGAATTATACCTACTTGATATATCAGAAAAAAGTAAACTGGTATTAAAAACCAAAAAAATCTAAAAGACGATTCTACGGTTGGACAATTAGAACTTTTTGGGGTACATGAAACGGATTTTGTTGTTGTTGTAAATTAAACATATTTAATATTTTTGAAAGACGTTCAGAGGTATTAGATATAAGAAAAGCCAAACATTTAGCTTCCTAACCGAAAAGTTTAAACGAAAATAATGACATTTGTGAAGGGTATTTAAGATTCGGCACAGCCGAATATACCACTTTTACTTGTTGTTGCTTCGGCCTGTAAGAAGCTGAGATATTCTTTGATCTTGCAGAGGTGAAACGTCTCTCCCACGGCCCTTCCCGGAATGACTCTCTCAAAATAGATATATAAAATTGGGTACAGAGATGTCTTAAAGGAACTCTGTGCCACCAAGTTAAACATATTAAATTTATTTGGGGGGTGTTTAAGATTCGACCCTGTCGAATGTAACGTTTTTACTTATTATTGCTTTGTTACTTCTAAAAAATATGTGACTTTTCAATTCTTTTCTGAAAAGATTCTCTTTGTTGGAGTCTAAAATCGATTGACTAATTTTGTATGATTTTGCTATTTGCAAATAGTGCAGAAAGGCATCATTCATTGCAACCTTCATTTGCTTTAAGGTTGGGCACTCAGGGAATGGGTACTACACAATACGTAATATTGTGCCGAAACTTTATAAAAGCGACGAATTGGTATTGGTAGGATAAGTAGTAAAAAAAATCAATGAGTGTTCGAACTCACGGGCGATGTGTTAACACCTTTTTGTTTATTTATTTTATATTAAACCAACAAAAAACAAAGAGAATGCAAAGCAACAGACAAATGTACATACACACATTGTTATGTTTGTACATAAGCTACATACGTTGCTGTCTTGCTATCTCATTTTTATATATGTACGTATAACCACGTCACTATTCTCTTTGCTATGCATAAGACAAAACCGAAGATCAACATAAAACACTTTTTTAATATTACTCCAAATTAATACTCCGAATTAAAACACTTAAATCTCCGCTCGCCGATATCGGATCGTCTTAATTTTTGACCTAAACTCTTCGTCGAAACCCGCACTAGCGTTTTAATTCAAAAATTAATAAAATCGGCTATGAATTTCCGGAGAAAATCGCGTGGGAAAATTATATGAAAATCGCCCAATAATCACTTTCAATACCGACTGCCAAGCAACGAACAAACAAACTCTTACACTTACATTTGCGTATGTATTGAATCTGATAGTTTACTGCCCTAGAGGCGCGCGTATAGATGTTAACACATCAAAAACTGAGAAAAACGATTTGGTGTGGGAGATTGGTTACAATAACGACGAAAGATAGTGGTGCCATATTTTGACTATTTGAATAAGTCGATCCCACAAGCATGACTTGTCTGAACATAAACGATCGCCTCGTAGTCAACTCACTAACAAATCAGCAAATCAGTTAAAAATTTGTCGGTTAAATAAACAACTTAAATCCATAATTTTGATCGAATTCTTGCATCCGTGTAATGCTTGGACTTGCCGCCTGTAGATTGCTTGCAGTAGACCATCTGAAAGACCTGGAGAAAATTTCGTTTGAAAAATCAAAATTGAAAGGTTTTTTTCCGAGCAGCATATCTACGGGTTTGTCAATATATGCCTTTAATTGTTGCATGACTGGGGCTTTAAATGGATGGGCGTACAAATATTCTATAGTTAGGAGCCTTTGCCAGATGATATTAACTTTTTCTCGGCTTTTCTTTTCCTTTTTCAACTGGTATAAAAATTTCTTACTCATGCTGTGCAGTGTATTTTATAGGGTCTGTCATTTAAAAGATTGTATTTTAATATGCAATAAAACAAAAATGGTTTGAAATTTTGCCAAATTTATTTTGTTGTTGTGAAGTACAATTGTACCGGATAGAGATGGATGGTCAAGTGGCTTCACCTCTAGAGCCAATTGAATTGTTTGTAAGACGTCATACTGAGATCTTTAAGCAAAATTCGACGTCAACTGGCGCGTGAAGTTTTCAATTCTTGAGAACGATGACAAGTTGCTGTTGATAGATTCTCACGCACACTCTCAGCCACAGCTTCGATATTTTCGAATGTACGCACTGTACGAGCTCGATCACGTCTTGGCGCATCAACAATGAAACCGGTTTCTCGAACTTTAGCTATAAATTTGCGTATACCAGGCACTGTTGGTCGTGCAATTTCGACCAATTGTCTCTTCATTTTGTAAGTCGATTCATTTTGTTCAATGGAGATGATGCACTGAATTTTGTGACAGAAGAGAATGACATAAGGATTGCCAGATTCGAAATAACCGGTAGTTCAAATTTACACCGATAGATGGCCCAGCCGATACATTAAATTTATTAAGTGATGAAATTTGTATTACATTAAATATTGTGTTAATTGGCTTACAAAAATTTTATTGGTGAAATCTATCAGCGCCTATTTAATGTTGGTTGTTGAAGTACTTCACTCCCATGGGAGCAGGCTCAAAGCTCCATATATACAAAGCTAGTTTTGGCTTATATCCTCGTATAGTATTCGAGTTAGAATTTGTATAACCCATTCCAAATACTTGAACAGATCGCATTACTTTACAGTATTCATTTTGTTAAATTCTTCTTGTTTCTTGACCTCTTTTTAATTATTATTGTATTCTGATATTTTTAAGCTTAAGGTCTCTTTATCTTAATTTAATTTTTAATTTCAATATTTCGCCACTCCTTTGTGTGACTTCTTCAGGAAATTAATTATATTTTTTTTATACCCTCCAAAAAAGAATTTGGAGGGTATATTCACTTTGTCATTCCGTTTGTAACGCATCGAAATATCCATCTCAGACCCCATAAAGTATATATATTCTTGATCAGTGATGAAATCTAAGACGAAGTGAGCATGTCCGTCCGTCCGTCCGTCCGTCTGTGGAAATCACGATTCAGTCCAAACGAAAAGAGCTGGACTCTTGAAATTTGGCATAAATATATTTTAAAACTTAGAGCAGGGCTAAATCGGGCAAGAGGGAAAAAAGTTCCCCTAAGAAGAACTAAACCAACCCAGAAAAAACAACATAATTTTTAAAGTTTTTTGGTTATTTTGTTAAGCAAATAATATATTTTCATGTCAAATACGGTCCAACGCCTTAAACTTGGAGCCATTAAATAAAATAAAATTATTTTTTGACCCCGCCCACTTCAGTGGGCGTTATTATAGGCAAAAATAGCATAAAAATTTAACAAATTGTTTTACTTAAGCCTACATTCCTTAAAAATAACACTTTTAAGCTTTAATGACGAAGCTGAGACGAAACCTGGTACTACTCTGCCCTACCCCCTTCTTCCCCTTCGCCCCCTAAATGACCCTACTAAAAAAAAAAATTTTTTTTTTAAATTTGTATATAATCATCCCAAGCATTTATCTTTAGAGTTTTATGACTGCCTGTTGCTGCCCTACCCCCTCCTCCCCCTTTGCCCGCTAAATGACCCTATTAATACTAAATAAATTTTTTTTTAATTTTGTGAATAATCATCCCAAGCATTTATTTTTACAGTTTTATGTCTACCTGTTTCAGCCCTACCCCCTCTCCCCCTTTGCCCTCTAAATGACCCTATCAAAAAAAAGAAATTTTAATTTTGTATATAATTATCCCAAGCATTTATTTTTAGAGTTTTATGACAAAGGTGAAATGTTTCCCCCACAGCCCTTGCCAGAGCGACCCCGCCAAAATACAGTTTTTATACCCTCCTAAGAGAATTGTGATGAAGTCTAAGACGGTCTAGCAATGCCCATGCGTTCGTCTGTGGAAAACATGATATTGTATATATTTGAACCCCGCCCCCTTTAGTGATCGTTGGCGTACGATATTATATAAAGGAACTCTGTCCCACCAAGTTAAACATTTCAAATTCACTTACTAAATATTTGGAGGGTATTTAAGATTCGACCCGGTCGAATATAACGTTTTTACTTGTTTTAAATTAATGTATGAATTTCTATTTTAATAGTGAACCTTTATTTATGTAAATTGTCTTACAGGATGTTAATTTTCCCAACAGGCTATAGGTTCAAATCTGCGATACTGCAAATTATTTTTTTATTTGAAATTTCTCTCTTCATTTTGTTTTCTAACACAATCTTCAGCTTGTTAATTGCATTGTGACAAAAAGAGTCTGCAACATGCCGCACATCCATCTTATGGAATTGCAGTTCATTAATATATAAGGCAGGCATTTTAATGAATTGCAGTGCAATAAGACAAACATGATACAAGTTTCCATTCACTTCGCTTTATCATACAAAAATACAGACATGCAACCAACACCTGCACGGCAATCTAGGTGCGAAAAATGTATATCATATGAACACTATCTGGTTTATTCATTAATTTGTTATATTTTTCTTGAAATGTTTTATATAAATATGTATGTATGTGTGTTTTATACAATATACATGTGTATTTTGTTTTTTTAATTCACGCATACATTTATAAAAAGAGCTTTTCTTTTAATTGCAATAAAAATCCTGCAGTAGATTGGCAATAATTTAAACGTCAATATGAACGGAAACAAGCCAGAACGTTATATTCGACCGGGTCGAATCTTAAATACCCTTCAAATATTTGGTAAATAAAAACTCAATTTTTATTCTTATTAAAATTTACATTTCTATGGTATTTGGCTTAAGTAAACAAGAAAATATATATATTTTAATAAGATCGCTTCCAATGTGTTGGGAGCAGCATGGCAGAGACACCTTTCAATCAGCATATAAAATCAATTTATTTTTGTAGTTAATATTTGATATTAACGCGCAAAAAAGGAACGGAGGGAAGTTAAAAATGATTAACCTGCTGGGTCCAAGATCCTTCAAGACATTTCTGTGCCTAATTTCAAAACTCTGTTTTGACAGTGTCACTCCGGGGAGGGCCGAGGTGGAGACATTTCACCTTTGCCATAAAACACTAAAAAGTAATTTTTTGGTGTGGAAAAAATATTTCTTTGTGTTAGAGTCATTTAGGCGGGTGGAGGTGTAGGGCAGGGACCGATCAGAGAATATATTACCATCGCTGTGAAAGCTTAAACATTTAATTTTTAAAGAATGCAAGCTTAAGGAATACAATTTGTTGAATATTTACACTTTTTTGCATATAATATCTTACTTCAACGTTTACTAAAAAAGAGGCGGGTCCAATAGTGGCCCCAAGTTCAACGCTTTCCACCTTTCATATCATTCTCTTAACAGACTTATAAAAAAAATTATATTATTTTTTAGAGGTTGGTTGCGTTCTTCCTAGGGGATTTTGTTCCGTCTGCCCCGATTCAGACCACTTACGAACCTGCACTATTTTTCGAAATTTACCTGTACCAAATTTTAAGGGCATGGGTCTTTTTTTTTTTGGACTGTATCGTAATTTTTACAAACGGACGGACAAACGGAGGACATGGCTAGATCGTCTTAGATTTCATCACTGCGCAAGAATACATATACTTTATGGAGTCTTATGACAAACTGAATATACCATCCAATTCTTTTTTGAAGCGAATAAAACCCCTGAAAATAAAATAAGAAAACATAAATGTCTACCGCAAACAATGCGTGACAGCAACTGGTAGAAATGACGGAAAATACGTAGAATTTTTTTCAGATTCCCAAACTTTGGAAAACAATCTTTCATTGTTGCTAACCAAGATTGTTTGGATGAGTCACTTAAACTTGCCAGAATATGACGAATTATTGTGCCAAGATTGGGAAATACTGTAAAGGAATATATGCTAGGAACACAACTGCGACGAAAGGCGAATTTTTGGTCGCGAATATTCGTCGCCGAAAATAAAACACAATGGTGTATATGAAAATGCACACAATCGCGGTGTAGGTCGAAATTCGTCATAGTCAGCGAAAGTTGAAATAGATTTATTTCTAATTGTTTCGTCAGCGAACGACAAACAAATCGGATCTCAATGTAAACAAGTCTTCTGGGCCGAATGGAATTCCAGCACTGGTCTTAAAGCAGTGCTTTTCGACGTTAGCTCGTCCTCTGGCAACCCTTTTTAGCACTATTTACCATACAGGCGAATTCCCCTCGGGCTGGAAGGTTGCGAATGTAACGCCAATCCCTAAAAAGGGAGAGGCCAACAACCCCCAAAACTACCGCCCAATCGCTGTTTGTTCTGCGCTTTCCAAGGTGATGGAAAGTATGGTGAATTTCCACCTAGTGAAATATCTAGAGTCTAATAGCTTACTTAACGACCGCCAATATGGCTTCCGTAGGGGCCGCTATACGGGCGACCTATTGGCTTTCCTTTCGGAAAAGTGGTGCCAATCTATCCACCACTTCGGCGAGAGTAAGGTAGTGGCTCTGGATATTTCTAAAGCATTCGACAGAGTGTGGCACAGAGCACTTTTGTCGAAACTTATGGCTTTTGGTGTGGGTGACGTCTTCTCTCGATTTATATCGAGCTTTCTCAGGAATCGTGCTATAAGAGTTGTTATAGACGGGATTTCATCAGACGAGTATAAGATCAACTCTGGGGTACCGCAAGGCTCTGTTCTTTATCCTACACTATTTCTTATATTTCCAAATGACCTTTTATGTCAGACTTTAGCCCCTATCTACTCTTTTGCAGATGATAGCAGCCTTTGTCATTCATATGCCTTCAATAATAGACCGAAATCGTCAGAGATCGGGGCGATGAGGCACAATATGAATGTTGCGCTAACCGGTGACCTCAATAGGATTGTCGAATGGGGTCATCGAAACAGGGTAAACTTCAATGCTTGAGTCTTACGGGCTGCTTGCTAACACACCGACGCAAGCCCGATCACGCTGCTTCATCTGTAAACATGGGTGGTATAGATATTGAGGAATCAGAAGCTCTTGATGTTCTTGGCATGAAAATCCAGTGTGACGTTCGCTGGACTGAACACATTTTTCATGTTTCAAAAGAAGCATTCAAGTGCCTCGGCTTTCTAAGGCGGTGTAAGACATACTTCACCCCATCTGATCTCCTTACTATTTATACCACTTACATCCGACCAAAGATGGAATACAACTCTCATGTATGGGCCGGAGCTTCAAAGTCTATTTTGAAGTTACTCGACCGCGTACAGGAGAGAGCGAAGAAGCTCATCGGTGACAGTAGGGTAGCCAACTCTATTGACTCACTTGAGCATCGACGCAATGTGGGGTGTGTTTCACTGTTTTATCGTTACTATAACGGGGTTTGTTCCACCGAAGTCAGGGATCTCTTTCCCGAAACGCGCACTTTTCTACGCTCAACACGCTCTACAGTGCGATCACACCCATATGTGGTGGATTTATCAGTGAACCGCACTACGCATTATAGGGAAAATTCATTCTTTGCCCGTATGTGGAATAAACTCCCTGCGGAAGTCTTTCCTGCCGTATATAGCATGGATAAATTCAAATCGAATGTCCATAGACACTACTCCCTTTATCCTCCTTCCCACAACCAATTTTCCTAGTTCCAGCACAATGTACGCATAAGTAGGGGTCATCCCCTGAGTGCCGGTCCTATTAAAAAAAAAAAAAAAAAAAAAAAAAACAGTATCAGGTGACCAGGTTTCATATACTCAAACTGGTTTTTTGAGCAAAAACATAGTTTGCTACTGTATTTGTTGCATGTGGCACGAACATTTTCTGTGCATACTCAAAATGCATTCACTAATTCACAAAAATATATCATTCGGACGACTTTTTATTAATTTTGAACACTTTTTATAATATAGTATTTCTTCCTATTTCCTACTCTTTCATATGGTCACGCCATCAGCTGTTAAATGAAAAGAGCAATTTATTTAGACAAAACAATTTTCAGAAAATAATTAGAAAAAGGAATTACCCCGAAAAAACGGACAACACCGGGGTAATTATTGAATGTCTACACAATCTGCCATCAGAGTATTACAAAGATTTAAAAAAATGTGCAATTTTTGTTCTTCATTATTTTAATTTATTTGTCGTTAATGTGTTTCATACGACGAATTTATAGACCGAATTTTTACCAACGACTTCGTCGTACTGAACGAAATTCGTCGTACGTCTCAGTTGTGTTCCTACCATAACTTGGTCATATGCATTTCCTTATATTTGTATGGGTGTGAATTAACCAATAGCACAGCAACCTTCAAGCCTCAGGGAAATGCTTAAAATATAAAATAATATTTGCCATAATCATTTTTAAGTTACATACCACAGATTGTGCGACATTTTATCTGAATTTATTTAATTATTAAATCGTGAATAGTGGAAAATTAACGTTGGGGGTCTGGCTACTAACAAGTTATGTTTGTTTCCTGTTATATAGATATGGAAGTGGCTGAAACGTAAGAAATGCTAATTATATATGAATACCAAGATAAATAAATCTCTAAATTCAAATTAAAACAAGTAAAAACGTTATATTCGACCGGGTCAAATCTTAAATACCCTCCAAATATTTAGTAAGTAAATTTAAAATATTTAATTTGGTGGGACAGAGTTCTTTTAAGACTTCCCTGTACCCAATTTTAAATGTCTATTGTGACAGAGTCATTCAGGGAAAGGCCGTGGGGGAGACATTTCACATATGCCATAAAGCTTCAAAAATAAACGTTCGGAATAATTAAATGTAAAATTTATTTAATATTTTATACCCTTCACAAAAAAGTGAAATGTATATATAGGTTTGTCATTCCGTGTGTAATTTCTTCGATATGCACATGGGACCCCATAAGTATATATTCTGGATCCTTATGAATAGCGATGACAATTGAGCGATGTCCGTCTGTCCGTCCGTCTGTACGTGAAATTGGTTTTCCCAATCCCCCAGAAGAGCTAGAGACTTTGTTCTTGGACCGTTGGATTGGAAATGAACTTAAATAGAGTGCTATGGAAATTCAGAAAGATCCGAAGTATGGTTCCAGAACTGGGAAGCTTACACCTATTTCTCGAAGCAAAATTTATACCAAAAATCAATTATTTTTTTAATGTTTGTAAATTAAACCTATTTCGTGCTTTGGGAAGCCTCAATGGTCTATTAAAAACCTATAAAAAGTAGAAATTTGTCCAGGGATGGGAAATTAAAATTTTTTTTTCGGCCTATTCCGTATTTTGTAAAGGGTGTTTTTATAAGAGCTTGCTGATTTGAAATTTAAATAAAACACATGCCAAATTATGAAATGGGCAAAAAAAATTTTTTATTTGGTGGATAATTTCTTGTCATTTAACATTTAAATATAATTTCGGGCATATGGCCACCACGACCATTTTGCACAAAGGTCATTCTGGAGGTCCAATTATCGACCACCTTTTCAAGCATTAACAATATTGCATTCAAGTATTTCAGCAATGACACGTTGAATACTGGTTTCCAAAGCGTCAATCGTTGTTGGTTTATCCACGTAAACCAATGATTTCAGGTATCCCCACAAAAAATAATCGAGTGGCGTCAAATCACACGAACGCGGAGGCCAATTCACCGGTCCATTTCTCGAAATAATGTTGTCGTTGAAATGTTCTTTCAATAAGTCCATTGTTTCGCCCGCAGTATGACAAGTGGCACCATCCTGTTGAAATCACATTTCGTTTACATCCATATCTTGAAGTTTTGGCACCAAAAATTCATTCTGTATCGATTTCCATTCACGGTAACGCGTCGTCCTTCCTAATTTTTAAAGAAATAAGGACCGATGATTCCACCAGCCCACAGACCGCACCAAACAGTACATTTATCGGGATGCATTGGTAATTCGTGAACGGCGTGTGGATTATCTTTGCTCCAAATACGGCAATTTTGCTTGTTGACATATCCACTCAACCAAAAATGCGCCTCATCACTGAAGACAATTTTGCGGTAAAAAAACGGATCTTCGTCTAATTGATTAAGCGACCAATTACTGAATTCACGGCGCATATGATGATCGTGTGGCTTTAGTTCTTGCACCAATTGAATTTTGTATGGCACCAAACCCAAATCCTTACGCAAAATTTTCCATAAAGTCGATGGACAAAGTCCAACTTCTTGCTCACGACGACGAATCGATAAATTGCCGCTTTCTTCGACACTGGCCTCAACGACAGCAATATTTTCTTCTGTACGCACTCTTTTCATTGTTTACGGTGGCTTGGCATCCAAAAGAGTGAATGTAGACCGAAATTTGGTAATTACGTTCTTTATGGTGGTCTCAGATGGACGATTATATGCACCATAAAATTCACGAAGTGCTCTATAAACATTTATAATTGAACACTGTTTTTGAAAATAAATTTCCATGATTTGGAAGCATTGTTCTGGAGTTAACCTGTTCATGATGATTTGCCAAACAATACTGAGTAGAGACGTCACTTTAAACTGTCAAAACAGCTGTCAGACAACAGAGTGATTCGTATAAAAAAAGACACCCTTTGGTACATGTAGTAACTACAATTGTTAAAAATTTCAAGTTTTTCTTTAACAAAACCACTTTATACGGCATGAAGATTTGCATTGGCAAAAAAAAAAATATATTTTTTTATTAAAATTTTGCTTCCAGGGGTGGGAAATTGAATTTTTTTTATACATGAAAGTTATCAAACAGGCAACTAATGTTGTTTTTTTTTTTTGTTTTTTGCTAACTAAAACTGTCTTATAATTTAGAAAGAACAAAATTGGTATCAAAAACTCAAAAATAAAAAATTAAATTTCGAATCCAGGGATGGACAAGTGCAATATTTTATGGTACATAAAATTTACCAAAAAGGTAAAAAATTTGCAATTTTTCTTAAATAAAACTACTTTATACCTCAAGAAGCGTTGCACTGATAAAAAACAAAACAAAAATTAAAATTTCGTTTCCAGGGTTGGAAAAATTAATTTTTTTTTGGTACATGCAATATTTTGTAGTATATGTAATAACCAAAATGGTTTCAAAATTCGAGTTTTTCTTAACCCAGATATGCCGACGGGCATAATAGTGCAACAATCTTCCTAGTTTTTCAAAATAACTTCATTCTGACAGATTATATTACAAATCTGGAGAAAGAATAAAAAAAAAAATCTTTTTTAACTTGGATTTTGAGACCGTACTACATGTAGTACACTCGGCACATATGGAAGCAAAGACGGTATTTTCTAGTGATTTAATTCAAGTCGTTTATTATTCAGAAATTTTTGTGTACATAAGTAAAGAAAAACATATTAATAAAAAAATTATTTGGTGGTGTGGTACTCCACATTACACTTTACATGGAGCGGTACATCACATTTAATGCAGCGTGTAGTGGTCTTATTGTGGCAATGATTACAACGTAGCTGTTTACATTTCCCATCAGCTTGACGTGTGTTCTCTGTAAGTAAATGATCTTTGCGATCAAATCTGATGTCGCTTGATGATCCTGATGGAAGTGTTGCTGAGGGTTTCCCATAAGTGGATATAAGCAATGTGGCAATTCGTCGTCGAAAAGGTAAATGGTCCATTTTACCTCCCATATGTCTATGCAGTTGCCACGCATTGTGCTCTGCAAGATCAACGAGGTGTGTAAATATTGGGAAATACCATTTTTTACCCCGAACGGATACACGGTACAAGCTGATATTTTCATCTGCTCGATCAACGCCACCCATGTAGCGATTATATTCATGAATTAGCCGTGGTTGTTGAATATATATACGTTTTTTCTCTTTTCGAGACCAACGAGAAATATTTTTTGAAGGTTCAACTGGATGGACGTTTGAGGCAACGTTTACTGCACTACTGTCGTTCCAACAACATACAATTATATTGTTCGTAGAAATCTTACGATGATCATACCACCCTTTCTCTCTTTTCTGCTAATCTTTTTTCATTAGCAAAGGACAGTTGCCTAATCGATTGTGTCGAATTGTTCCGGTGCCTTTCACGCGTCGCTCTTCTAACTCAGCCAATAAGTTTATTGTTGTAAATAAATTATCGAAATACAATCGGTGAGCAATGTCGGGTTGGCTTTGTGATAATATGTCGCAATACGTTAAGACTACGCTTGGACCAAGTCCCATTTCCTTGTAGGTATTATTTGGGAAAGTCCCTGCACCCTGGTACGGCTCGAACCAAACAATGTAGCCTTTATAAGTTGCGCCAACCCAAAATTTGTAGCCATATCTTATAGGCTTTCCATGGATATATTGTTTACATCCGTGACTACCATAGTATGGAACCATCTGCTCGTCCACTGAATGCTGTATGGTGTTCGGAGCATTATTTTGGAAACTCTTGTTCAACATTTGTATAAGAGGTCTAACTTTTGCAAACTTGTCTGTTTTATCCAGACTATTGTTATCCACAAAGTGCAAGTTTCTTATTATGAACTCAAACCGATCCCTTATCATTGCGTTCGACACAAAATATTTTGTAGTAAATATAATAACCAAAATGGTTGCAAAATTCGATTTTTTCTTAAACAAAACTGCTTTATATCTCATGAAGATTTGCATTGATAAAGAAAATTTTACAAAATTTAAATTTCGCTTACAGGGTTGGGACATTGAATTTTATTTTTATATATAAAAGTAACCAAAAAGGCAACTGACGTTGTTTTTTTACTAATAAAAACAATTTTTTAGTTCAGGAAAAACGAAATTGGTATCAAAAATTAAAAAAAATTAAAATTTTGATTCCAGAGTTGGATAACTGCAATATTTTGTGGTACATAAAAATGACCTAAATGGTTACAAATATTAAGTTTTTCTTAAATAAAACTATTTCATGCCTCATTAAGAGCTGCATTGGTAAAAAAATTTAAATTTCGTTTCCAGGGTTGGGAAATTGAAATATATAAAAGTAACCAAATAGGCAATTGACGTTGTTGTTTTTGCTAATTAAAAGTGTTTTATAATTCAGGAAGAACAAAATTGGTACTAAAATCTTACAAAATCAAAATTTCGACTCCAGGGTTGGACAAATGAAATATTTTATGGTACATGAAAGTGACCAAAAAATTTAAAAATTTTTATTTTTTTGTCAAGTAAAACTATGTTACATCTTTTAATTAAACCTACTTCCTGGTTTAGCAAGAAAGAAAGAAGAATTGCATCTGTGAAGGGTAAATAAGATTCGGCGCAGCCGAATATAGCACTTTTACTTGTTTTTAATAACAATTTACTTCTTCCTTAAGTATCAAATAAGTTTAATTAATCAAAAAACCAAAATTAGTAACTTCTCTAGTTACTTCTTTCTTTCTTTCTTGCCAAAACAGAAAGTAGGTTTAATTAAAAAATCAAAATGATGTTATCGGTTAATTTTATATTTAAGAAAACGTTTAAATTTTTCGGTCAGGAAGCTAAATGTTTGGCTCTTCTTATTTCTGTTACCTCTGAATGTCTTTTAAAAATATTAAATATATTTAATTTACAAATAAAACAAGAAATCCGTTTCATGTGCCCCAAAAAGTTCCAATTATCCAACCGTAGAATCGTCTTTTAGATTTTGTTGGTTTTTAATACCAGATTATTTCTTTCTGATATATAAAGTAGGTATAATTCATCGTAAAAATCAAAAATAACAAATAAAATGGCTGCCTTTATGAATCAGAAAATGTCGATTTTCCAACCCTGTAACTGAATTTTAAATTTTTTAATACTAATTTAATTTTTTCTGATGTATAAAATAGGTTTAATTCACTAAAAACACAAAATTTGGTATTTATGTATGCACTTTTATGTTCCAAAAATATTTCGATTTTCCAACCCTGGAACCGAATTTTTAGTTTTTAAAATTTTT
Source organism: Linnaemya tessellans (assembly GCA_951800035.1). Classification (NCBI taxonomy): domain Eukaryota; kingdom Metazoa; phylum Arthropoda; class Insecta; order Diptera; family Tachinidae; genus Linnaemya; species Linnaemya tessellans. Next base: position 96,783,464 of record OX637533.1, read on the forward strand.
AATACCAATTTAATTCTTACCGATGTATGAAATAGGTGTAATTCACTGAAAAAAACCAAGATTGAACTTATACGGTTACGTTTATATACCAAAAAATTTCGATTTTCCAAACCTGGAACCGAATTTTTAATACTAATTTAATTTTTTCTGAAATATAAAATAGGCTTAACTCACTAAAAACACAAATATTAAAATTTATGTGGGTACTTTTATGTAGCATTGAAATAAAAATTAAAATTTGTATACTTTTTGGTACATGAACCATACAAAATTTCATTTGTCCAACCCTGGAGTCAAAGTTTTGATATTTTAAGATTTTAATACCAATTTTGCTCTTTCTGAATTAAAAAACAGTTTTAATTAACAAAACCAACAATCAATTGCCTTTTTGGTTACTTTTATGCAGAAAAAATATTTCAATTTCCCAACCCTGGAAACGAAACTTTAATTTTTGTTGGTTTTTTTTTGCCAATTCAATTGTTAATGAGGCATGGAATAATTTTATTTAAGAAAAGCTTAATATTACACTTTCATGTAGTACAAAATATTGCAGTTATCCAACTCTGGAATTTAAATTTTGATTTTTTTTTAGTTTTTGATACCAATTTTTTTTCCTGAACTAATAAATAGTTTTAATTAGTAAAAATTCGAAGTTAGTTGCCTTTTTGGTTACTTTTATGTATAAAAAAATTTCAATCTCCCTGCCCTGAAAGCGAAATTTTAATTTTTTTACCAATGCTAGTTTTCATTATGTATAAAATCGTTTTATTTAAGGAAAACTTAAAATTTGCTACCATTTTGGCCACTTTCATGTACTGCAATATATTGCATGTACCAAAAAAACTGGAAGAAAAATTTTAATTTTATTTGTTTTCCAATGCAACTCTTCATGAGGTATAAAATAGTGTTATTTAGGAAATATTTACAATTTGGAACCATTTTGGTCACCTTCATGAACTATAAAATATTGCACATGTCCAACCCTGGATTCGAAATTTTGTTTTTTTTTTAAATTTTTGATTCCAATTTTGTTCTTCATAACATATAAAATAGTTTTAGTAAGGAAAAAACAACGTCAATTGCCTTTTTGGTTACTTTTATGTATAAAAACTATATTAAATTTCCCAACCCTGGAAGCGAAATTTAAATTTTTAAAAATTTTTTATCAATGCAAATCTTCATGAGGTGTAAAGTAGTTTTGTTTAAAAAAAAACTCGAATTTTGCAACCATTTTGGTTATTAAATGTACTACAAAATATTGCATGTACCAAAAAAACTTTCATTTTTCCAACCTTGGAAACGAAATTTTAATTTTTTTGTTTTTTATCAATGCAACGCTTCTTGAGGTATAAAGTAGTTTTATTTAAGAAAAATTTCAAATTTTTTACCATTTTGGCCACTTTTATGTACCATAAAATACTGCACTTGTCCATCCCTGGATTCCAAATTTTATTTTTTATTTATGAATTTTTTATACCAATTTTGTTCTTCCTAAATTATAAGACAGTTAGCAAAAAACAAAAAAAAAAAACAACATCAGTTGCCTGTTTGATTACTTTCATGTATAAAAAAAATTCAATTTCCCACCCCTGGAAGCAAAATTTGATTTAAAAATTTTTTTTTTTTTTTTGCCAATGCAAATCTTCATGACGTATAAAGTGGTTTTGTTAAAGAAAAACTTAAAATTCTTAACAATTTTAGTTACTACATGTACTATAAAATACGGAATGGGCCGAAAAAAAATTTTTAATTTTCCATCCCTGGAAAAAAGTTTTTATTTTTTTAGTTTTTAATAGACCATTGAGGCTCCCCAAAGCACGAAAGAGATTTAATTTACAAACATTTAAAAATTTTTGGTATAAATTTTGCGTCGAGAAATAGGTGTAAACTTCCCAGCTCTGGAACCATACTTCGGATCTTTCTGAATTTAAGTTCATTTCCATTCCAGGGGTCCAAGAGCGAAGTCTCTAGCTCTTCTAAGGGGCTTGGGAAAACCGATACAAAACATACAGTCAGACGGACAGTCATCGCTATTCATAAGGATCCAAAATATATATACTTTGTGGGGTCCCATGTTGATATCGAAGAAATTACACACGGAATGACAAACCTATATATACACCCTTTTACTTTTTTGTGAAGGATATAAAAATTAAGTGGGCTAGTGTATACAGCATGGAATATTGTGGAATGTGTTTGGCAATATCGTATTATAATTGCGTTCCAGTGGTTGAAAGGACGAGAAGAATGTCAACAATAAAATATTCAATAGCGCTTCATGACTTCATTTCAGTTGTATATTTATAAAAATCTATTTATTTAAATTTTTGTTGCACACATTTTGAATACTTTAGCCTTCCTCCCATACAAATAATGACCTGTTTATTATTATAAAGGAAACGTTATGCGGAAATGCTTACATATTTGACGGAAGTTTCATTGAAAACAAACACAGAATGCTGCTGCTCAAGCACATGTGCACATTTGATGTGCTAAAATGATTGAGTTTTTATTCAATCTATTTGACTACCTTTTACTTAGAGCAGACATTAAACTTTTTAGCTAAAAAAAATATATGAATTTAAATTTAAGGATATGAAGTTTCACGAAAGGAAATACATGTTGACAGGTGCTAAAAATATTTTCAAAATTATGACTAAGCAGATACGATAAAAATGAGAAATTTAATTAAATATTCCAGATATTAGGAACAGATTTATATAAAATGAAAAATTATGGCACAACAAAACGTTCTGTATAGCTCACGAAAAAGCTCTTCACCGCAAACAAGAGCTAACTGTCTAATTTTTTCCCAAACATCTATCATTTTTTATAATAAATAATTTGGCTCTGTTTTGATAAAACATTTCTAAATAACTGATGACAGTTAAACACAGCGAGGAGCTGGCACTCATTTAATTAAACGGACTTTCTAAAAAAATTACGCTTGACTTGTAATATATGATTTATTCGAAATTCTTAAACAAGAACACGCGTTGTCTGCCAACTAAGCATTGGAGCACACTTTTTGGGTAACAATCGACAAACAACGTGTTAAAGAGGAGACCAAAGTCGAAACATCATCTTTTCTTTTATATTCTTTAAAATAGTTTTCTCTTGTATAAGTAGTAGGCCAATCGAAATGTTTATCGAAGGGTCTTGAACCTGGATAATAATTTTTATTTATTTTTATACCCTCCAAAAAAGAGTATGGAGGGTATATTCACTTTGTCATTCCGTTTGTAACGCAGCGAAATATCCATCCCCATAAAGTACATATATTCTTGATCAGTGATGAAATCTAAGACGATCTGAGCATGTCCGTCCGTCTGTGGAAATCACGATTCAGTCCAAACGAAAAGAGCCAGTCTTAAAATTTTGAATAAATATATCTTGAAGGATAGCACAAGTCAAGTTCAGGGGTGAATGGGGCCAGAGGGAAAAAAGTTCTTCAAAGAAGACCTAAACCAAAGTTTTTTTTAATATTTTTTTTGTAATTTTCTTAAGCAAATTATATATTTTTATGTCAAAGAAAGCCCAACGCGTTAAACTTGGAGCCATAAAATCAAAAAAAATTAATTTTTGGATCCCGCCTCCTCTAGAGGGCGTTATTATATGCAAAAATTTCATACAAATTTAGCAATTTGTTTTACTTAAGCCTACATTTTTTAAACATAACATATTTAAGCTTTAATGACGAAGCTGAGACGTAACCTGGTACTACTCTGCCTTACCCCCTCCTCCCCCTTTGCCCCAATAATGATCCTATAAAAAAAAACACATTTTAAATATTGTATTTAACTATCCCAAACATTTATTTTTAGAGTTTTTGACAAAGGTGAAATGTTTCCCCCACAGCCCTTGCCAGAGCGACGCCGCCAAAATACAGTTTTAATACCCTCCAAAGAGAATTGGACCCCATAAAGTGTATACTATATATATTCTTGATCACTGATGAAGTCTGAGACAATCTAGCAATGCCCATACATTCGTCTGCGGAAAACATGTTATAGTCTATTTTTGTACGCTGCCCCATTTAGTGGGCGTTGAAGTACGATATTATATGGAAAAATGGTGTAAATATTGAAAATTTTTTATTGCTTAAGCCGATAAGAAGCTGAGATGTTCTCTGATCTTGCAGAGGTGAAACGTCTTTCCCACGGCCCTTCCCGAAATGACTCTTTCAAAATAGAGATTTAAAATTGGGTACAGAGATGTCTTAAAGGAACTCTGTCCCACCAAGTTAAACATTTTAAATTTACTTACTAAATATTTGGAGGGTATTTAAGATTCGACCCAGTCGAATATAACGTTTTTACTTGTTTTTAATTCGAACCACCACTCAAGGGATGATCCTTTCATATGTACAGCATTGCTGCGGAACTAGAAAGGAGGGGATAGTATTGAGAGGACAGATGAAGATAGATAAAAGATAGAGATTTTTTAGAGCTATCTCAACCTTTTACTTCGCCGTCTAGGTTATGGTACAGGACCGACGGAGGGTGCTGTTCCTCTGCTTTTTAGTACGTGACAGGGCCAATAGCTGGCTGCTGATCAGAAGAATTCGACACAACTTATATGACTGAGCGCGGAGTCGAACTCAGGATCCTCCGCTTCATTGCCTCGTGTTAATTATTTCAGTCAACAGCTCCCTCAGATTCTTGACAAATTTGATGTTAGAAATTAAATAAGCTTAAAAGCTCACGACTTTTTATGACAAAGTCAGTGTTATTGATACCAAATGTAAAGTAGAAATATGGGAATTTCGGCCAAATTTTCACTTCTAACATTTTAGCCGACGTCTGCCCTTTACACAAAGCTTCGCTTATTGCGGTCTTTCAAAGAAAAAAGTCCAGTGGCGTTAAAACACAAGAACAAGGAGACCAATTAAAAAAATCAAGAAATTCGAGAGCGGGAAATTTCTTATGCCATAACACAACCACACAAAAGAATTCAAACCAAAAAAGTTAAAGTTAAGTAAATTGAATTTTCATGGCCTGTAAATATTTTCACAAATTTAATTCAGCCATTCCAGTTAATGTGTATGATAGAAGACACTCCCATAATCATGTTGTATATAGTGGCAATGCATGCCAACTCCTTATTTGGCCACTTGGGTCAAAATCCCTCCAAGACCATACACACTCTCATGGCCGGTAAATTGAGCTTTCATGGCCTGTAAATATATTCACAAAATGGTCAAAACATTTATTAGATATAAATTTTCATACAAAAAAAAACCTCACTGATTGCCATTCCGTTACGTCATAACATATTTAACTTCACAGTTAAATATGTTGTTTCGCAACTGCTTACGTCAAAACATATTTAACTCGGAATATGTATCTTCACACACATTTTTCTTAATAAAATTTGTAAAGGGTGTTTTTTTATGAAGTTTTTTTTTTTATACGAATCACTCTGTTGTCTGACTGCTGTTTTGACAGTTTAAAGTGACGTCTCTACTCAGTATTGTTTGGCAAATCATCATGAACAGGTTAACTCCAGAACAACGCTTCCAAATCGTGGAAATTTATTTTCAAAAACAGTGTTCAATTAAAAATGTTTATCCGCTTTTTTACCGCAAAATTCTCTTCAGTGATGAGGCGCATTTTTGGTTGAATGGATATGTCAACAAGCAAAATTGCCGTATTTGGAGCAAAGATAATCCACACGCCGTTCAAGAATTACCAATGCATCCCGATAAATGTACTGTTTGGTGCGGTCTATGGGCTGGTGGAATCATCGGTCCTTATTTCTTTCAAAATGAGGAAGGACGACGCATTACCGTGAATGGAAATCGATACAGAATCATGATCAATGAATTTTTGGTGCCAAAACTTCAAGATATGGACGTAAACGAAATGTGGTTTCAACAGGATGGTGCCACTTGTCATACTGCGGGCGAAACAATGGACTTATTGAAAGAACATTTCAACGACAACATGATTTCGAGAAATGAACCGGTGAATTGGCCTGTGCGTTCGTGTGATTTGACGCCACTCGATTATTTTTTGTGGGGATACCTGAAATCATTGGTTTACGTGGATAAACTAGCAACGATTGACGCTTTGGAAACCAGTATTCAACGTGTCATTGCTGAAATACGCCCTCAAATGCTTGAAAAGGTGGTCGAAAATTGGACCGCCAGAATGACCTTTGTGCAAAATAGTCGTGGTGGCCATATGCCCGAAATTATATTTAAATGTTAAATGACAAGAAATTATCTACCAAATAAAAATCTTTTTTTTGGCCATTTCTTAATTTGACATGTGTTTTATTTAAATTTCAAATCAGCAAGCTCTTATAAAAACACCCTTTATAAATGAAAACTGTTATGATATTCAATTAATTCAGCTAATAAGTGGTGAGAAACAAAATACATATGAGTGCTGATGATGAAAGTGTAGCGGCTTCCGAAAACAGCTGTTCTGCTCTGCTATGTATGTTGTATAATTAAAGCGGATGCTGACTTTCCTTTGTTCCCTGTGATTTTTTTTTTATATAATGGAGTCTTTAGTGCATCTTATGAAGATATTGTATTCACTCCAAATGGTGCAATTTTGTCTATTAAGAAATAACATTTGATCAGCTTTCAATTATGGAATGACTGATAATCCACACGCCGTTCAAAATAAATATAAGCTTTATGGTTGAGTTGTTCAAACGCCTAGTTAATCATAATGATTTGCAGAATAACAGTTAATGGTAATGAATGGCGTCTGTTTTTGAGCTGGATTCTAGTCCAATCACAAAATAATATCAAACAGGGGAAATAATTATTATTTTAGCAACACCAAAACTTTGTTATTGACTTTATCAGTATCAGCGTATTTCTCCCACAGCAGCATGACTCAATATCATATTAAAACTCCGAGAATATATGAACAATGAAACAACATTGAAGTTGTTTCAATTTTATTACTAAAAGAAAAACATTTTCCACAGTTCGTACTTCTTTAGCCACACGATTCGTCGTTTGCTTGGAACACTTAAAAGTAAGAAGTTGTAAAAACTAGATAAAAATTTAATATTGAAAACAGTTTTATCTTTTGATGGCCACTTATCAAAAACTATTCGTACACAATAAAAGTAAAGTTTTAATTAAGCACTCTATTTGTGGCAGAGTGTTGCTGAAATTTCCCAACAACTTTGCGTTCTGTTACAAGTGGCAGACAACAGTTTGGGGATAAGTGCGTGCATGTAAGTAAGTTTGGGTGGTGTGCAGCTAGCAATACGCAAGTACGTTATTAGCTAAAAACATTTATGGCAGCACGAACACGAGTGCAAACTGCAACACCAGCAACAACAGCAACAATAATAATAATAACAATACAATTTTAATGAAAAGCCATAAACACTTTTGCAATGTGCAATGCACGAGTATGTATTTGTAGCGCTATTTGATAGAATCCGTCCGTCCGCTAGAATGTATGTCTGTGTGGTGAAGCAGTAACTGCAAGCGAAACAACAATTATTGCCTGCTAACGGAATTGTTGGTTTCCAATTACACAGTCAAGAGTAAAAAACTAGCAGCAGCAGTTATATATCCAAACTATTTTATTAAAGCGAAAACTATGCCAAGAGGACGATTTTTAAGACTGCAGTTTCTGGGCCGATCACACTTCGCCTGCTGATCTTTGATACATTAAGGAGCTTTAGCGTTTGGGGCGAGAGAGCCCTAAATATTATGCTGAACTTAAAAAAATTTTAGTTTATTTTATATATTTGGGAATCTGTTGTTTAACACGAAACTTTTAATTTAATTCGTGCTGCTGCTTTTCCCAAATTTACGAAAATGTTCCAAATGGATTAGTGTGACAAAAAAAAAACACTAATAAGTACGAAGAATGAGAGTGTAGCGGCTTTCGAAAACAGCTGTTCTGCTCTCCTGTGTGTGTTAAATAATTAAAAACTGTTCTTGACTTTTATTTGTGTCCTGGAATATATATCATGTCTTTCTGAATTTAAAAAAAAAATCGAACAATTAACCTATAAATCTTAGTTGAATTTAAAATTTGTGTACCTTTTTCTTTCAAGGTTTCTTTGGCCTAGTCGTAAATCGTCTACTACTTTCTTGTGTTAAGCACTGAACTGTTTCTGGCTGTAAAAATATTTAAAACAAGGTAAGAAGTTTCTATTTCTTTAAAGAATTTGAAATCGTAATATATTGAAAAGGCCTTTAAATTTAATATAAAACGTAAACTCCACTAGCGATAATCAGCTGAACTTTTATAATAACAAGTCAGAACTTATGTTGACTTTCTTTTGTGCTTTGGAATATTTATCATGTCTTTCCGAATTTAAACAAATATCTTCTATTACTTATTTCTGATGATGTTAACAAATTGTTCACAAAATATTGAATAATGAAACAAAACTGAAATAATTTTGTATAAAAAACGACTTCGACCTTAATAAATAATAAAATAAATTAACAAGTAAAATCTATATATTCCACCGGGTCGATTCTTAAATACACTCCAAATGTTGAGTAAATAAAAACTCTATTTTTATTCTTATTAAAATTTACTTTTTTATGATATTTGGTTTTAGGCAACAAGAAAAAAAATTGTTTTAATACGGTCGTTTCCAATGTGTTAGGAGGAGCATGACTGAGACACCTTTCTGTCATCATAAAAACTTACGTATTAATATTTTATATTAAATGTGGAAAAAAGGAACTGAGATAAGCTAAACATCTTTGACCTGCTGGGTCTCCGTTCCTTTAAGACATTTCTATATACAATTTTAAAACTCTATACAGTGTCACTCCGAGAAAGACATCTTTAATCGTAAAAAAATATTTTTTTTTTGATAAGGTCTTTTAGGGGCCAAAGGGGGGTAAAGGCCTAAGGGAAAAATCAGGGAACATATTACCTAAGTCGTAAAATTTATAAATTAAATTTGAAAGGAATGTAGATTTAAGAATGTAATTTATTAACCCCCATATTCATAAAAAAATAAAACGCATTTGAAATCTGTTTTAAGAAATTTTTTTATGAAATTATTTGATTAAAATACATTTCGAACTCATTTTAAGTTTTAAGAAAACCGGGGTAAATATTTTACTTCAAGTAATATGTTACTTCAACGCCCACTAAAGAGGGCGGGTTCTAAAAATAGACTAATAAACGGACGTGTGGGCATTGCTAGATCATCCTAGACTTCATTACTGATCAAGAGTGTATACATTTTATGGAGGGTATTAAAAGTGTATTTTGTACGGGTTGCTCCGGAAAGGGCCGAGGGGGAGACATTTCACCTTTGCCATAAAACACTAAAAATAAAATTTTTGGATAATTAAATGTAAAAATATTTTATTTATTTTTTATAGGGTGATTTGGGCGGCAAAGGGGAGAACGGGGGTAGGGCAGAGGAGGATCGGGTTACGTCTCAACTTCGTCATAAAAGCTAAAAAATTTGATTTTTAAAGAATTTAGGCTTAAGTAAAACAGTTTGTTAAATTTTTACACTATTTTTGCATATAATAACGCCAACTAAAGGAGCGGGGTCAAAAAATTAAATTTTTGGATTATTTGGCTCCAAGTTTAACGCGTTGGACCTTCTTTGACTGAACATTGAAAATTATGTTGCTTTTTTAGGCCCTTCACAAAAAAGTGAAAGGGTATATATAGGTTTGTCATTCCGTGTGTAATTTCTTCGATATGCACATGGGACGCCATAAAGTATATATATTCTGGATCCTTATGAATAGCGATGACGATTGAGCGATGTCCGTCTGTCCGTCCGTCTGTGCGTGAAATTGGTTTTCCCAAGCCCCCAGAAGAGCTATAGACTTCGTTCTTGGACCGTTGGATTGGAGATGAACTTACATAGAGTGCTATTGAAATTCAGAAAGATCCGAAGTATGGTTCCAGAGCTGGGAAGCTGACACCTATTTCTCGACGCAAAATGTATACCAAAATTCAATTATTTTTTTTAATCTTTGTAAATTAAACTTATTTCGTGCTTTGGGAAGCCTCAATGATCTATTAAAAACTAAAAAAATTAAATTTTTTTCCAGGGATGGAAAATTAAAATTTTATTTTTCGGCCCATTCCGTATATTGTAGTACATGTAGTAACTAAAACTGTTAAAAATTTCAAGTTTTTCTTTTACAAAACCTCTTTATACCTCATAAAGATTTGCATTGATAAAAAAAATTTCAAAATTAAAATTTCGCTTCAAGGGTTGGGAAATTAAAATTTTTTTTATACATAAAAGTAACCAAAAAGGCAATGACGTTGTTTTTGTTGCCATCTAAAACTATTTTATATTTTAGGAGGAACAAAATTGGTATCAAAAATTTCCAAAAAAATCAAAATTTCGAATCCAGGGATGGGCAAGTGCAATATTTTATAGTTCATGAAGGTGACCAAAATGGTTGAAAATTGTAAATTTTTCTTAGATAATACTACTTTATACCTCATGAAGAGTTGCATTGATAAAAAAAAGAACAAAAAAAATTAAAGTTTCACTTCCAGTTGGTTGGGAAGTTTAAAGTTTTTTTGGTACATGCAATATATTGTAGTACATGAAAGTGACCAAAATGGTTGTAAATTTAAAGTTTTTCTTAAATAAAAGGACTTTATACCTAATGAAGACTAGGATTGCTAAAAAAAAAAAATATTTAAATTTCGCTTCCGGGGATGGGAAATTGAAATATTTTTTATACATACAAGTAACCAAAGAGGCAACTAACGTCGGTTTTTTACTAATTAAAGCAATTTTTTGTTCTGGAAAAACATAATTGGTATCCAAAATTAGAAAAAAAAAATCGAAATTTAGATTCCAGAGTTGGATAACTGCAATATTTTGTGGTACATGAAAGTGACTTAAATAGTTACAAATATTAAGCTTTTCTTAAATAAAACAATTTCATGCCTTATTAAGAGTTGCATTGGTAAAAAAAATTTAAATTTCGTTTCCAGGGTTGGGAAATTGAAATATTTATTCTGCATAAAAGTAACCAAATAGGCAATTGACGTTGATGTTTTTGCTAATTAAAACTATTTTATAATTCAGGAAGAACAAAATTGGCATTAAAATCTTAAAAAATCAAAATTTCGACTCCAGGGTTGAACAAATAAAATAACATGAAAGTTTAAAAATTAAAAATTTTTTGTCAAGTAAAACTATGTTACATCTTTTAATTAAACCTACTTCCTGTTTTAGCAAGAAAGAAAGAAGAATTACGTCTGTGAAAGGTATTTAAGATTCGTCACAGCCGAACATAGCACTTTTACTTGTTAGAGGTTAGTTTAGTTCTTCTTAGGGGAACTTTTCTACCCCTGAGCCGATTCTGTCCATTTATTAACTAGACCTCTGCTTTCCTACAAAATTCATCAATGCCAAATTTTAAGGGCCTGGCTCTTTTCGTTTGGACTGTATCGTGATTTTTACAGGTGGATGAACTGACGGGTTTTTGTGGCGAGAATGTCTTAGAATGCATCACTGATCAAGAACATATATACCAGCAGTAAGCGATCTTCTTACTAGCAATTTTATTGCTATTTGCTTATAGATTACGAGCTGAGAATCATACGTACCTAATTACCTCGCCGTCACTGTATATTTGTTTAACAACTTTGGGTTGTCGAAAAGTCTATGCACGCACATGTTTAAACTTCAGTGCTCTTACACATGCAAGACGTGTGTGACTATGAATCCTGTCTGTGTTTTCAGTTGTGTACGAATGATGTAGCAAAAGAGAAAGTCATGAAATAAATTTGCTAAGCGGACGCCTAATTATAACCACAGTCGAGAAAGAAAGTAACTTATCATAACGTTTAATGAAAACGTACCGCTAAGAAAAAAATTTATTTTCTTAACAAAATAAGTATTTTTCATAGGTTTTTTTGTAAGCAGAACAATTTGTTATGTACCAGAAGGTGTTCAGAATAAAACAATACAAGATTATTGTGAAGAAATTTTCTTTGTAAAATAAAATGCATAAAAGGCCTATTGATCGGCCTTGTTGTGGATCACTTCCCCGTGGTTAATAATATACATTAGATTGTATTAATTGCTTAAACATTCACCACCAAAGTACATCGATGCATTGTGTTGTTGTTGTTGTCCTTAATTATGCGTTGTGGTTTAATTTCAAATTACATTCGAATTGCAATTAATATAGAGCGTCGAGTACTTGTTAAAAATGAACTCATTTCATGTACACATTTTGGGCCAAATGAATTTTGGTGTTAGTGTTTTATGATATTCTCTTTTTCATAAAAGTGGGTAATATTGGGCTATAAGATTTGTAAAAAGATACGCGTTCACTTTATTAATTTGTATATCCTGCACCAAAAATGGAGAAAGGGTATTATAGGCTTGTGTTTAATTTACCCACAATTAATATGTGATCCCACAAGGTACATAAATATATTCTTGGTCCTTACGAATATATAGGTCGAATAAGCGGTGTCATACTGTCCGTAAGTGAAAATGGATTTTGGTAGCACCAGCACAGCTAGAAGCTTCATTTTTAGAAATGATCTTAAAAAGATTGCTATTGGGAGACCAAATATGGTTGCAGAACTGGAAAACTTAACCTAATTTATAACAGACACCAGTTTCAATTAATTTTTTTATTTTCTTGCTTTTTTTTGTCTATAAAAATTATTTTATATATCAAGAAGAATTAAATTTCAATTAATAACAAAACAAGTAAAAGTGCTATATTCGGCTGTGCCGGATCTTAAATACCCTTCACAGATGTAATTCTTCTTTCTTTCTTGCTAAAACAGGAAGCAGGTTTAATTAAAAGATGTAACATAGTTTTACTTGACAAAAAAATTTAAATTTTTAAACATTTTGGTCACTTTCATGTACCAAAAAATATATTATTTGTTCAAGCCTGGAGTCGAAATTTTGAATTTTTAAGATTTTAATACTAATTATGTTCTTCCTGAATTATAAAATAGTTTTAATTAGCAAAAAAAACAACGTCAATTGCCTATTTGGTTACTTTTATATATTTCAATTTCCCAACCCTGGAAACGAAATTAAAATTTTTTTTACCAATGAAACTCTTAATGAGGCATCAAATAGTTTTATTTAAGAAAAACTTAATATATGTAACCATTTTGGTCACTTTCATGTACCACAAAATATTGCAGTTATCCAACTCTGGAATCTAAATTTTGATATTTTTTTTAATTTTTGATACCAATTTTGTTTTTCCTGAACTAAAAAATAGTTTTAATTAGTAAAAAACCGACGTTAGTTGCCTTTTTGGTTACTTTTGTGTAAAAAAATTTCAATTTCTCAACCCTGGATGCGAAATTTTAATTTTTAAAATTTTTTTTATCAATGCAAATCTTCATGAGGTATAAGGTAGTTTTGTAAAAGAAAAACTTGAAATTTTTAAAAATTTTAGTTACTACATGTACTACAAAATACGGAATGGCCCGAAAAAAAATTGTTAATTTTCCATCCCTGGAAAAAAAGTTTTATTGTTTTAGTTTTGACTAGACCATTGAGGCTTCCCAAAGCAAGATATAGCATTAATTTACAAACATTAAAAAAATAATAGATTTTTAGTATAAATTTTGCATCGAGAAATAGGTGTAAGCCTCCCAGCTCTGGAACCGTACTACGGATCTTTCTGAATTTCAATAGCACTCTATTTAAGTTCATTTCTAATCCAAAGGTCCAAGAAAGAAGTCTCTAGCTCTTCTGGGGACCGATTTCACGTATAGACGGACGGACAGACGAACATCGCTCAATCGTCATCGCTATTCATAAGGATCAAGAATATATATACTTTATGGGGTCCCATGTGCATATCGGAATGACAAACCTTTATGTGCCCTTTCACATTTTTGTGAAGGGTATAAAAAGAAAAAAAAATTAAACAGATGATTTCAGGGTTGTATATTTGAGTTTTCGTTGGTACATAAAAGTAATCAGCTGAAACAAATTTTTTATTTCTATTTTCAAAATAAAAATACTTTATGTTTTTTAAAAGAAATTCTTTAGGGCCATTATTACAGCTTAAAGTTATTTAAAAGTAAGATTTTATCAGACGTATAAAAAGCTTTCCATTATTGCAAATTGGATTTAACTGACCAGGTAGGATAAACTTACCTGTAATTTATCGCTCACTTTATGTTAAACTAAAATTTTGCAAACGGTAAAATTTTTATACGTCCGATAAAATCCTACTTTTAACTAACTTTAAGTTGTAATAATAGCCCTTAGTATAGCAGATTCGACACAGATTTAATATAAGTGCATATATGGGCAGGAATATGAGATTTTATTGTGCAATAAGTGACATAAGCACTAACTGTGTATATCACGACGACTAAGTGCAACGTGAAAAAATAAACAAATAAATGAATAACTATTAGTATGTATAGTTTGGCTCTTCATGCCAACCAAAAAAAGAATTGGGGGGTATATTCCCTTTGTCATTCCATGTGTAACGCAGCAAAATATTCCTCTAAGAAAGTATACATATTCCTGATCAGTGATGAAATCGGAAATGATCTACATTCCTTAAAAATAAAATGTTGGAATTTTTACTACGAACGTAATATATTCGTTGATTGATTTCGCTGCCCTACTTCTCCACCCATCTTTGCCCCTTAATGCCAGTAACAACAATTTTTTTCTACACTTAATTACCTCAAAAATTTACAACAAAGGTGAGATGTCTGACGCCCCGCGACCCTTCCTGGAGTGAACCTGTTAAAATAAAGTTTTTAAATTGGGCAGAGAAATGTCTTAAAGAAACTCTGACTCAGCAGGTTAAACATTTTTCAATTATTTACTAAATATTTGAAAATTATGCAATATTCGACCCGGTCTAATATATATATATATATATATATATATATATATATATATATATATATATATATATATATATATATATATATATATATTCCATTTTTATTCAATCTGGAGTGGATTTTCATTTCGTAATGACTAAAAATTACATGGGCCCTTTCGGATGAATTATTTAGCGCGTGGACCATGAAACCGAGGATCGCGTGTTCGATATGTATAATCTCCCATCGCAGTATAATTAATCTCGCATAATCAGTTACTAGGTCACAACTCTTTGAGACAGACATTTCTAATGCACCAAACCTAGAAAAATGCATCGTTGTCTTGAACTTCTAGTTTTACTTGAGGCCATATCTCCAATGTTTATGCCAACATAATAAAAAATCAGTATCACTTTCCCAATTAAACTGGAAATTTTCACAACTACTTGAATATAAAAGAATTCAAAATGAAAAGGTTTGGCTTGAGTATAATCGAACAAAAAATTCAGAAAATGGAACATAATATACGGGGACTAAAGGTGTTTTGATACAAAATTTGTTTAAATAAAAATTGTTATCATATTCAATTAATACGGCTAATAAGTGGTGACAAATAAAAATTCACTGATGAAGGTGTAGCGGCTTTCTAAAACAGCTATTCTGCTCTGCTGTGCAAGTTGGGTAATTAAAAACGGAAGTTGACTCTCCTTTGTACCTTGGAATATATATAATGCCTCTCGGAATTTAAAATAAAGTTTAGTCTTAATTATATTTATAGAATATTATTTTCTGTAAGGACGATCTATTTTAATGACGCTTAATTGCTATGCAAGATGCTTAAATTATACTGATTTGAGTCTCAGTTTACATAAAAGGAGTTTCGTATAAAACTCCTGAAATGAGCATAAAATAAAACTCATCTCTTTTTAAGTGTTTCGCCGTACCTTTTATTTTTATGTTGAAAAATTACATCTTTAGATGGATGTTTTAATATAGGAAAAATAGCTTTTATAAAAAAGAAAATTTTTATCACATAACCGTGACGGTACTTGAGTATAACCCCCTTATTCATAAAAATTATGAGAGGCTTATAAGAGTGTAATAGAACAAATTTCATATGAAATTTTGTTTTATTACGCTGTTATTAAACTCTCATAATTTTTATGAATAAGGGGGTAAGAATTCCCAAAGTTTTTGACGGTTGCGTATACTTTATGCTGAACAAAACAGATGCGTAGGAATATAACGTATACGCCTAAATGTACATGAAACTATTAATCGTGATATTATTTCCATTTTGCCCTGTATTATGCAATAAGTCGCACAATATTTTCAAATAAAATATGGCGCAATTTTCGTACAATAAAAAGTGAACATAACCTACAAGCAAAACAAACACAATATTGTACAATGTTGCCAACATATTTCACAGTATATTACACTTCTTTTGGTTTGTACAATAAAAATCAAAAGTCTTTTCATCTAGTTGAAATTCAGTCGATACACACAGAAAAAAAGGGAATGTTAAACTAGCATCACAAAATCTTAATTTAAAATCATGGTAAAATTTTACAAACCTGATACCTAAAATAAAATTATACGAATAGTTTTTAAACGTTATAGTGTTACTATTACCTTAAACAAATAATATTACAGTGCTATCCCGATAATCCGGACACACGATTTCACGGACACATATATAATCCGAACAGTGCTACAAACCACTTCTTTTACTCTATAATACGGACAGTACTTTTTTATAATTTTTTTTTTTTATTCATGTTATACTCTTTGTATAATAACGGAACTTTTTACTGTAGTAGTCGTCTACGCGTGGAATTTTTGCAATTTTGCTTTAGTTATTTGAGTATTTTTGTTGACATAAGTTCGAAAAACTTATTAAAGTTTAAGCTATACATATTTATAAAAAATTTCTTCATATAACTGGACATTGAAAAACAATCACCGCTATTGTGTTTGGCGTTTAACGCCTGAAAAGTCGACAATATGTAATAGCTTAAAGACCAAAAGCTAACTTTTCTTTAATCTATTACAAAATGTCGAATCTGAAGGGGAAAAACGCCAAACACAATAAAAGTGAATGAATAGTAATAGCAGGAAATCACATAAAAGTTTAAGAATAAAAAAGAAGTGTAAACTATTGGATGAATTAATCACAGGCAAATCAGTAAGATGTGTTGCAGACAAATTTGGCGAAAAAAAATCGACCGTGTTCAATATTAAAAAAATAGTGCTGCTTTAACAGAATTTATGTCTAACATATATATCAATTTTCGTTTCATATACTACATATAAATGTAACATTTATTGAACTATATTCTCTTTTTAATAAAAAACTTGATAAATGAATACAAAATTGATTTAGTTTTTATTCTTTGCATTATGTATGTATGCAGGTAAAAAAATTAACATCTGTAATCCGGACACTCCAGTAATACGGACATGCTCAGGATTTATGGTGTCCGGATTATATTCGAAATGAATCTATTTAATTTTTCATTTAAAATAGTATTGTGACAACAATATGTCAAATAAAAATTTCATAACAGTTTTATTTAGATTTTGTTTTTCATTTTGCCTTATAAAAACTTTTCTTGTTATCCAATGGATTTCTGATTGTATAAAAGTGTAGAAAAATAAAATAGATTCATATCAAATATAATTTGTTTGTTGGTTTAGTTTTGTATGAGTTTCAAGGCCTACTATGCTTATTCTGTTGTGATTTTTGAAAATAGTTTGTAATTTACAAATCGTGAATTCTCAGATGGTTTTCAGAAGTATGTGTATAAGATAAGGGGTTTTTAACTTTTTAAAATGATTTGGTAAAGCACCAATGAAATGCATATAGACATTGCTAGACCACCAACAAATAAATTTCATTTTAAATTTGTTATTGTTTATTTTTTCACTAAAACGAAGTAAGTTTCATACAAAACGTAGTTGTGGGCTAGCTTTTGGTTTTCAGTAATACGTATTTCATATTTTTGCCATAATTTAGCAGAAATATGAGACATAAGACACTATTTTGAAAGATTCGGGTCTGAAGCTCCGTTTTCTCTCGAAAGAACAATCATTTTCAAAAAGAAACGACAAAATAAATATATAGAACAAGCAGAGGAGTAAGAAACGATCCGAAAATTTCATGAAGTGCTGACTGGAATACTGTATGTAATAAAAAGTTGACACAAAATCTTTGATTATGTAAACGTATAATTCACAGAAATATTTTATGTTTATTAACTGATTCACTGAGAAATTAACAAAAATTTTCAAGCATAAAACGTTTTTATGAACTAGGTGTAAGCTTTTGATTGAGATATTTAAATTGTACTAAATTAGTCGTGGTAGTACCACGGTACTAACAAAGTCTAGTTGTGAAAAAAATGCAATTGTATCATGTTTTCCATTCGTGGTTGACGTTGAATAAAATCAAAGCAGAGGAGTTAGACCCCTTTCACACGCATCAGGTTTGACTCGTCAAGTCTTGATCTTTTAGGAGAGAGCGGCGAAGAGCGTGAAAAAGGTACAGACTTGACGGTACTAGTCACTTTTTATATTTTCTTTTGTTGCAATGAAGAAAAACTTGTCATGACGTTCGAAAGAAAATTGAAGAAAAACTGATCAAGTAAACCTGATGTGTGTGAAAGAGGACTGAGTTTAATACACAAGTTATTTTAATACACAGCAAACAAACACTTATCTATGTATGTATATACATAATTTTGCTTATGTTGTACATGAATACTCGTTCATACGGGCTAATTTTTGCATTTTCTATTTTATTCATGATAAAAATACTTGTTGCTGAGCAGAACTTTTTTTATTTATCATCAAAACAATATTTATTTAAATGTAATATGTATTTATTTTATTTATCAATGAATTTAGAATAAATAGATAGCAGTACTGAGCTAGCCCCGGGATCCGCGCATGGGTTGGATGTTGTATCTACTCGCCTTACCTTCAAAGTTAACTTTAGACGACCCTTTTAAATTAATTTATTTATAGTAAATTAAAACGTTTTGTATCGCTGCCCAAATGTAAAACCTTATCTTGCCATAAAAGGCACAAAATTTACTGTGTTACTTTAACGTAGGGGTTGGGTTGAAGTTCCCTTTCATGCTGTTGCTTCTATAATATTCCTGTGAAATTTCAAAAAAGGAAAACTTTATATGCTTCCAATGAAATCCTACTTGTGACTAACATGAAAATGTAACAACAGTTCTTAGAAGTGCACAATATAAATTAGAACTTTCTATTTATTCAATACTTTTTTGATTATGCACACCAGAACTGATCGTTGATGCAACATTTTAAAAAGTTTTACTAAAATTTGTTAACAACTGAGCCAGTTTATACCAAAAAATAATTTATTTAATTTCTAAACACCAACCTCATTTTCCAGCATAAATACAATTTAATAACATTTTGTTTTGGATACACGAGTGCATAACCAACCATTCATTGAATTACATTTGCAAGCTTTTCATTATTTATTTTAGCTCATTTTTGTTGTCGTTTTAGTTTTTTTGTTCTCTGACCAGAAATACGAGCACAAATTTCAATTTAATTTTTAGAAATGAAAGAAAACTATATTTTAATCTGGCTTAATTGAATTTTAATAATATTACTTTCAAAATACTAACATAAATATTTGACATGAATATTTATGTAAACTGAAAAGAATGAATGAACATGCAAAAAGCTTTTACTGAATCATTTTCTGTTATGAAATTTTGGTCATGCTTTAGATAATCAGGTCATAAATAATGTGTTTGATAAATTTTTACCTCGCCTTATATGTCAATCTCTCAAACAATAAAATTAAAATGATTTCTCTTAAATTTGGGAAAAAATAATTAGAGCAATTAAAATTAAATTTAAGTATTCTTTTCGTTTTTATACCCTTCAGAAAAAGGTGAAAGGGTATATATATGTTTGTCATTCCGTGTGTAATTTCTTCGATATCAACATGGGACCATAAAGTGTATATATTCTGAATCCTTACGAATAGCGATGAAGATTGAGCGATGTCCGTTTGGCCGTCCGTCTGTACGTGAAAGATCCGAAGTACGGTTCCAGAGCTGGGAAGCTTACACCTATTTCTCGACGCAAAATTTATACCAAAAATCAATTATTTTTTTTAATGTTTGTAAATTAAACCTATTTCGTGCTTTGGGGAGCCTCAATGGTCTATTAAAAACTTAAAAAAAAAAAATTTTTCCAGGGATAGGAAATTAAAAATTTCGGCCTATTCCGTTTTTTGTAGTACATGTAGTAACTAAAATTGTTAAAAACTTCAAGTTTTTCTCTAACAAAACCTCTTTATACGTCATGAAGATTTGCATTGGCAAAAAAAAATTTTTTAAATTCAAATTTTGATTCCAGGGGTGAGAAATTGAATTTTTTTTATACATGAAAGTAATCAAACAGGCAACTGATGTTGTTTGTTTTTTGTTTTTTGCTAACTACAACTGTCTTATAATTTAGGAAGAAAAAAAAATTGGTATAAAAAATTCAAAAATAAAAAATGAAATTTCGAATCCAGGGATGGACAAGTGCAATACTTTATGATACATGAAAGTTACCAAAATGGTAAAAAATTTGCAATTTTTCTTAAATAAAACTACTTTATACCTCAGGAAGCGTTGCACTGATAAAAAAGCAAAAAAAAAATTAAATATCGTTTCCAGGGTTGGAAAAATTAAAGTTTTTTTGGTACATGCAATATTTTGTAGTACATGTAGTAACCAAAATGGATGCAAAATTCGGTTTTTTCTTAAACAAAACTACTTTATACCTCATGAAGATTTGCATTGATAAGGAAAATTTTAAAAAATTTAAAGTTCGCTTCCAGGGTTGGAAAATTGAATTTTTTTTATACGTAAAGGTAACCAAAAACGCAATTGACGTTGTTTTTTACTAATTAAAACTATTTTTTAGTTCAGGAAAATCAAAATTGGTATCAAAAATTAAAAAAAAATCAAAACATAGATTCCAGAGTTGGATAACTGCAATATTTTGTGGTACATAAAAATTACCTAAATGGTTACAAATATTAAGTTTTTCTTAAATAAAACTATTTCACGCTTCATTAAGAGGTGCATTGGTAAAAAAATTTAATTTTGAATTCGGTTCCAGGGTTGGAAAATCGACATTTTCTGATTCATAAAAGCAACCATTTTATTTGTTATTTTCGATATTTATGATGAATTATACCTACTTTATATATCAGGAAGAAAAAATTGGTATTAAAAACCAAAAAAATCTAAAAGACGATTCTACGGTTGGACAATTAGAACTATTTGGGGTACATTAAACGAATTTTTGTTTGTTTTTAAATTAAATATATATAATATTTTTGAAAGACGTTCATAGGTATTAGATATAAGAAAAGCCAAACATTTAGCTTCCTAGCCCAAAAATTCAAACGTTTTCTTAAATATAAAAGTAACCGATAACATCATTTTGATTTTTTAATCAAACCTACTTTCTGTTTTGGCAAGAAAGAAAGAAAAAAGAATTACATCTGTGAAGGGTATTTAAGATTCGGCACAGCCGAATATAGCACTTTTACTTATTTTAGAGTTCATCAACACCTGAGCAACGTGTGCAAATTGTTAAAATTTTTAATCAATATAATTGTTCTATTCGTCAAACTCATTGTGCACTGCTTCCATTTTATGGCGTACATAATCATCCTTCAGCGCGGCCAATTCGAAGAACAATAGATAGTTTTCGGACCTCATTTTCTGTTACTGATAACGTGCATCCCGTGAGATTCCGAACAGTGCGCACTAAAGCAGCTAGAGCCGCTGTGTAGGAAAGCATTGAAGATGATCCTAATTTATCTATTCGTTGCCGTTCTCAGCAACAGAGGTTTTGTCTTTCCACTTCATGGAAGACTATTTTAGTTATTGGAAATTGGTGTTTCGGATTGCGGCGCATAGAAGCCAGCCGCGGCGGCCACTTAGCTGAAATCATATTTTAACATTAATTTCATAAAATTTTCTTTACATTAAAAATTCATTGACATTAAAAATATATTTCCTTGTTTTATTATGATTTAAACTTATGCCACTTTATAAAAAACGCTCTATATTCTGGATCAGTGATGAATTCTAAGACGATCTTGCCACGTCCGTCCGGCCGCCTGTGGAAATCACAATACAGTCCAAATGAAAAAAACGCAGACCCTGGAAACTTTGTGTAGATAAATTTTGAAGTATAGCACAGGTCAAGTTCGTAAATGAGCTAAATCGGGTTAGAGGGTAAAATGTTCCCCTAAGAAGAACTAAACCAACCTCGATTAGTGTAAATATTTCACAAATGGTTTTGCTTAAGCCTACGTCCCTTAAAAATAAAATTTTTAAACTTTTGTGACGAAGCTGAGATGTTCTATGATCTTCCTCTGCCCTACCTCTCCACTCACCTGTGCCCTTATCGGAAAAAAATATATATTTTTCATCACTTAATTACCCCAAAAGTTTAATTCTTAAGTTTTTACGACAAATGTGATATGTCCCACCTACGGCCCTTCCCGCAGAGACCCTGCCCAAATAGAGTTTTAAAATTGAGCACAGAAATGTCTTAAAGGAACTTTGACCCCGCACGTTAAACATTTACCCCGGTATTCATAAAAAAATAAAACGTATTTGAATTCTGTTTTAAGAAAATTTTGTATGGAAAAATTTTATTAAAATACATTTCAAACTAATTTTAAATTTTATGAATACCGGGGTTATAATTTATCCCCCTTCAGTTTTCTGCGCGTTATATAAAATATTACCAGCAGAAATGCTTTTATGCTGTTGGCTGAAGTAGTAGAACACGAGACTATGAGGCGGAGGGTCCTTAGTTCAACCTCGTGCTGAGTCATGAAATATTGTGTCGAATTCTTCTGAACAGCATTAGTGCGTGGTTGTGTTAGTTGTTTCCAGCCTATTTCAATGATGAAGGCATAGTCACTGGTCACTGAACAAAGTTGGCAGCGACTGACAATATCATGTACTAAAAAAGCAGAGTAACAGCACCCACCTTCGTCGGTCCTGTAGCAAAAATTAGCAGGCGAAGTAAAAAAGGTTTAAATAGCTACAAAAATAAAAAACTGTCTATCTTCTCATCTTTCCTAATCTGTCCCCTCAATACTATCCCCTCGTTTTCAGTTCCGGCGCAATGCATTGCATATATAGGGGTCATCCCCTGAGTGCTGGTCCAAGATAAAAAAAAAAAGTTTTTCATATATTAAATATTTGGTCTAGTTGTTTCATATTTATACTTTGCTCTTGTTACTGTTTTTATTCACTTTCTTAGATGATGGCATTCCTCACGAATATATAAGAAATTCGTTGTAATTAAAGCACAGCCAGGCCACAAAACTAAACTAATTAAAAGAAGATATTTCAAAAAACTTGATTGCAAATTCCCTGTCAGCAACATCCTTCAAACCTGAGCTATAGGTACGTGGATGTCACTCAAGTAGCTAAAATTTAGAGTTAATGTATAATGTTCTTGCAAAAATTTCACAGTCATTGGAGACTGTCGCAATGCATTCCGCTGTCCTACTTTTCAGCTTTCAGCTAATAACTGAATAAAACACAACGTTTTTAATAAACTAGGAAAAGCCATTTCGTTTAAATTCATTTACTCCGCATACTTTTAAATTTCAACATGACACTTAAACTCCATTACTTTGCTATTCAATTTGGAAACCATAACACAATTTCAAACTTCTCTTTTTAGCGACATTTTGTT
Source organism: Linnaemya tessellans (assembly GCA_951800035.1). Classification (NCBI taxonomy): domain Eukaryota; kingdom Metazoa; phylum Arthropoda; class Insecta; order Diptera; family Tachinidae; genus Linnaemya; species Linnaemya tessellans. The sequence goes on from OX637533.1 coordinate 96,807,022, forward strand.
GGAAGGTGTCATTGAAAACGAAAGCTCATACTGATTTCCTTTCAACAAAAATTTGCAACATCATACGAACATGAAGTCAACCAGGTGTTAATACAATTAAAAAAGTGTCGATGGCCATGCCAAATAGTTCTCACACGGGGGGTGAAAGTTTTTATTAAGTTTTTAAAAGTATAAAATAACTTTTTAATTAGAAGGTATAACATCATCTGACCTTAAGCTACAAAGAGAATTCTTTTCAATAAAAAATGTGAACACATTCGGTTGTGATGTTCT